>CM061258.1:52802500-53410000 GCA_030848825.1 Tadarida brasiliensis
CAACGCACTCAGAAGATTAGGAAAGGGCTGTTTAATGTGTACCGGTGCTGGCCCAGCAGAGTCACCTCCAAAGGCTGAGCCCCTCGCCTGGGTTCCAGCTCCCTTTTATACATAAGCCTCCGGGTATTTGGGGGCTTCTAGTTCCGCTGTAGTTTAGGCAGTTGGCGGACGTAAGGGGATTACAAGAGCCAGGGGCGAGGGTCTCTGCACTGTGAGATAAGGGGATTGTCTGTATCCGGCTTGCCTTCTCACCATAAGAATATATAAAATTGACATTAAGATATATATTTTCCCCCTCCACCTCCATCCTGGGTTGTATTATGTACACTCAGATTCTGAGTTAACCTTTCTGTTAAGAAAACTCAGTGGGAATGTTTAGAAAGGTTTTGACTCTCTAATTTAAATACAATTTGCAATAGTCTTTGAGTAGATTTTTGAAAATCTCTATGTTCTTCTTTTAGAAATAAATGTTTGGGTAAATCAGGCATATAATCATTACAGTCACTAATCAACTTTATTATAAACTTTAAAAAACATTTCTGAAAACAGCTCATTTCTGTTCTTCTGCATACCAAGGGAAATTATTCTGACTTCAGTTTTAAAATTCAGTCCAAAGCCCTGGACAGTTTGGCTCAGCGGTTAAAACGTCGGCCTGTGGACCAGAGTCCCGGGTTCGGTTCCCACTAAGGGCATGTACCTCGGTTGTAGTTTGTCCCCGGCCCTGGTTGGGGTCGTGTGGGTGGCGACCACTCGATGTGTCTCTCTCACATCGATGTTTCTCTCTCTCTTCCTCCTTCTCTCCCTCCCACTCTATCTGAAGATAAATGCAAAAATGTACTCGGGTGAGGATTAAATAAATAAATAAATAAATAAATAAATTCAGTTTATATGATGCATCCTTGAAGTAAGCTGTCTTTAAAGGTGATTGGTTTTAAAAGAACCACAGTCAGTTAACTGCCTGTGAAACCTATATGGTCCATGAAAATCAATAAAAAACTTTCGTTGAGGGTTTCACTTGAAAGATATTTACGTTGTTCTATGAAAGATGGAAAAGCAGAAGGGCATCCTGAGGTTTCACAGAATACATTCCAGCTTACTTATTCATAACAGGATTTTGGTTACAGAAGAACATTTTAGATTCAATGGTAAAATTTTAAAAGCCTGAGAAATAAGACAATGTTCAATGACCATTTTATTTTTGTTTCCCTCCTAAATGCAAAAAAAAGAGGAATACACCCAACGAAGAAACCCAAATAAGAAGTTTAGAAACAGCTGCTTTAAAAAAAGAAAAAAGTACGGCCTTGGCTGGTTTGGCTCAGAGGTTAAAAAAATAAAAATGCATTTATTGAACGGACATAAATTAATCAATAATTTTGCATATTTTTCTTTTTTTTTTGTTTGGTTAATCCTGACCTGAGGATATTTTTCCATTGATTTTTAAAATATGTTGTTATTGATTTTTTTAGAGAGAGAGGAAGGGGGAGAGAGAGAGAGAAACATCAATGTGAGAGAGAGACATTTATTGGCTGCCTCCTGCACGCCCCCTACTGGGGATCAAGCCTGCAACCCAGGCATGTGCCCTGACCAGGAATCAAACCCAGGACCTCCTGGTGCACAGGTCAGTGCTCAACCCCTGAGCCACACCTGCCGGGCAACCAGTAATAGCTTTAATTCTGCATTTACCACTGATTGATCCCAGGTCCAAGCAGAAAGAAATTGGTATCTGGTCCTTGCCTCAGTTTTCTATGGCTCAAGCCACAAACCCCCATTTTGGATTTCATATTTTGAGGAGTGGGTCAGAAACAATGTGCCTAAGGCTCTATTTCCTTCTTCAGAAAAATGTAGTCCAATTATGGACTAGAATGTCACTGCTTTTAAATAAAGCAATGGAATAAGAGTGTTTCAGACTGAAGAAAGAAGGCTCAGGCATATTGGATCCTTTGTCTTAAGGGTTTTTATCTGTTTTCTAAAGGCAGGAATTTTAGGGGAGATCTCAGGGGAGAATCACAATAGAATATTGATCAGCTTTCCAGGTGTGTCTTTTAATATGCTGATTCATCACAATGAGCATATAGGGTCATGGTCATGGTCTCTGCTGATTGTTCCGTGCTAGGGTAGGAGGTCATTGATCATCACATCTGGTCCTGATGCCAGCTATGGCATTGCTTCCTCTGGTTTTGCTGCTTTTCTGGGCCTGGAGCTGAAACACAAATAAGGCCTAGATGTTACTTCTTGTTTGACCAAAACTCTGTCTCTGTGGTCAACAGACCCAAAGCTTTGCTCCTAAGATTATTTGATGTTGATCAGAGCCTTATTGTTCTGAGCATTTAATGCTTAAAGGAGTGGTTGTGCAAGGGAAAAGGAGGCAGGATGAGTCAGGGTGCTGGATGAGGCCAGTTTGAATCAGGTATTTGTCTCAGTTTCCCCATTCCACTTGCCAAGGAATTTTCCTGGCTTCTTACTGTCCTGCTTCAAAGCCACATTGTAGACTTTAAGATGAAGACATCAACATAAGGACATCAAAACAGGTAGAGAATTTGTATGAGTTTATCTGAGCCACACTGAAGACATATGCCTGGGAGCAAGATCACAAATGATCTGCATAATAACAATTTTGCAGCTTCTTTTATGCATTTGAAATTAAGGAGGGAACAAAGAAGATTAGATGAAGGTGGGAGAAAGCAATGCGGGGATTGGAGTACAGGATGGTTAATAAGAGTATGTGCTCTCTTAAGAGTGGTTACAGCCTATTTTAAAGGTGTGTTAACCTCGATGCACAGAAACAATAGTCAGGGCTTGCTTAAGGCAAAAATAAACCTTTATTAAGAAGTTATATGCCTGGGGAGTGATTCTCCACCATGACCTTCTCAGTCAAGAATTTATGATCAGATCACCCTGTGAGGTTACTCTCCATAGAACCTCTTTTGTTGTTGTTGTTCCACAAAGGGGTAGAGACAAGGGAGGAGGGAGGAAAGCAAAAGTCTGGCCATTAAGAGTAAAAAGGCTCAACTGAAATCTCTCCCAAGGAAAACAGCACCAATTTGTGAAAAACCTGTGCTGTTGTCAACCTCCCGAAAAGCTAATGCTGATGACTTCACACCCTGATGTAGGGTGTGATGAACTTTGGGAGATTTCTCTTTCAGAGGTATAAGATTTCCTGTTGTTATTGGAAATCTTGCTATTATTTTTAAGTTCCTTTGGAAAACTAGGAGACAGTAGTGTCTTAATGTCTATCCTAAGAATAAGAATAAATGTAATGTTCAGTGCTTAGGAGGAAGAAATACCAGTAGATATAAAGCCTTCTTAGCTTTTGTCTTTAAGAATGTCAAATACTGCCTGTTTGTTCACTGGAGCCAGACGCAGGGTGGAGATCAACCATAGGCAATGTTTGTCTCCGTCTTCCCTCAAACTGTGCTCCATGGGAATCCCCAAAGGAGACAATACCTTAGTCTAATCCGAGTTCTCTAACTCTGGGAGTCAGTCACACAGGGAGTTCTTGGGACAAACAGGTGTTTGAACATCTGTTGGTTCAGATGGGATCAAAAGTTTAGTGTTGTGAACCTCTGTGGCTGCTGTTTTAGCAGAGTTGTTATTGGGGCCCCTGGATTTCAGGGAAGAGCCTGAGCCAAGAACTACCACCTTTTGTGTGACAGGAGGATGGGACAAGGGAACCCCAGCATGTCCCACTGATCTACAAACTTATGTATAATGCCTTATTTCAGCGCTTATGCCCAAAGTAGGACAAGGGTTCACAAAGGCACTTGACAATGAAGACAGCAAGGCTTGCCTTATATTTTTGTTCTGGCGAAAGAGGTGTGTGTGTTTTTTTTTTAATTGAATTTATTGGGGTGACATTGGTTAACAAAACCATATAGGTTTCAAGTGTACAACTCATGGAACATCATCTGCATACTGCTTCGTGTATCCACTGCCCAAAATAAAGACTCTTTCCATCCCCATTTATCCCCGCTTTGCCCTCTTCCACCTCTCCTCACCCCCTTTCCCTCTGGCTATCACCCCAAAACACTAATTCAAAATAATATATGCACCCCTATGTTCATCGCAACATTGTTTATAATAGCCAAGATCTGGAAACAGCCCAAGTGCCTATCAGTAGATGAGTGGATAAAAAAGCTGTGGTACATTTGCACAATGGAATACTACTTGTAAAACAGAAGGAAATCTTACCCCATGAAAGGGTTTTAGAATAAAGGGGAAGAGGTTTGGGTTCAAAATGGCAGACTGAAAGACTACCTTTATCTTTTCTTTTTCAATAGGCTTGCCTTTTGTGTGTGTGTGTGTTCTGGTGAAATAGTTTTAGAACAAAGGAGAAGAGGTTTGGGGTCCAAAATGACAGACTGAAAACTACACTTATCTTTTCTTTCTTAATTTATTTTTTTTCCTGAGTTCGGTTTTATTAGATTTCACATGTAAGTGAGATCATACAATATTTGTCTTTCTCTGTCTGACTTAACTCACTTAGCATAATGCCTTCGTGTTCCAGTCCATCCATGTTGTCACAAATGGCAAGATTTCCTTTTTTATGGCCAAATAATAGTTCATTGTATATACAGGGGTGGGCAAACATAGCTTTACAGTTGCATTGTGACATTCTTTTGAGTGAATAAATCTATTGTCATAATCATAACCTGCATGTTTTTTCCCATACAAACAACTCTAAACCTACTTTTGCCCACCCCTTTATATATACCATATCGTCTTTATCCATTCACCCATTGAGAGATTCTTAGGTTGTTTCCATGTCTTGGTTATTGTCAATAATGTTGCAGTGAACTGGGGGTGCAGGTATTTCTTCCAGATAGTAGTTTTTTTGTTTGTTTGTTTTTTATCCTCACCTGAGGACATTTTTTCATTTTTTGTCCAGATAGAGTGGGAGGGAGAGAGAGGAAGAGAGAGAGAAACATCAACATGAAAGGGACACATCAAGTGGCTGCCACCCGCACGACCAACCAGGGCCGGGGACAAACTGCAACCGAAGTACATGCCCTTAGCGGGAACCGAACCCAGGTCTCTCTGGACCTCAGGCCAACGCTCTAACCGCTGAGCCAAACCGGCCAGGGCCAGATAGTAGTTTTGTTTCTTTCATATCTATACCCAGAATTGGAATTGCTAGATGATACAGTAGTTCTATTTTTTTAATTGATTTCTTTTTTCTTTTTAGAGAGAGAGGAAGGGAGAGAGAGAAACAACTTGTTTCGCCCATTTATGCATTCATTGGTTCATTCTTTTAAAAAAAATATTTTTATTGATTTTTAGAGAGAGGAAGGGAGAAAGAGAGTGAAACATGATGCAAGTGAAACATTGATCAGCTGCCTCCTGCACGCCTCCGACCGGGGATCAAGCCCAAGGTGTACAAAAGGTACAGAGAGTTTTAGAGTCTACTCCAGATCGCTACTGTCCCTCTGTGCTGGCTTCATAAAGTTCAGAATATTGTACCTCATTGTTTCTAAGATGCTCTTTCCAACCACACCATCAACACGTTCATATTTCTGAAATCCAATGCATGTTGCCTTCTGTTTTAACCAGGTGACAGTTGATAGGTGATAGTTGTATTTGCCTGACACCTTCTGGTAAAAACAAGAAACTGCCAGCTTCATAATGAAGAACAGATGTCAATGACTTGGAAGAAACACCCTGAGACCAGAGAGGAGCATTCCTTAAGAAATGCTGCATCACCAATACTCTTGATACATTATAGAGAAACAAAGGACACTGACTGAGTGGAGGAGTGATGGGTATGAGCCACCCTGACATGAAGACACTATTTAAAAACATTTATTTTAGCCCAGCCGGTGTGGCTCAGTGGTTGAGCGTCGACCCATGCACCAAGAGGTCGCCAGTTCGATTCCCAGACAGAGCACATCCCTAGTTGGGGGCAGGCAGAAGGTGGCCAATCGATGTTCTCTCTCATCAATGTTTCTATCTCTCTCTCCCTTCCTCTCTCTCTAGAAATGAATAAAGAAAAAAATACATTAAAAATAACATTTATTTTATAGGTTAAAAATAATCTGTCAAAGCTTATTAATAAGTATAACGTTTCAATGTGATATTACTAATACTTATAATTTATAATACTTAGAGCCTTATGGTCACAGGAAATTAAGCACAATGAAAATGTTAACTTTTTTGTTGCAAAGAATTATTAGAGGTGATATATAAAGCACTTTTCAAGGAAAAGAAAGAGTGATATAAAATTTCCCATTGTCAAAGGGGTTTGCTCATTTGGTTGAAGCGCCATCCCATCCACCAAAGGTCGCAGGTTCGATCCCCAGTCTAGATATTTGTGAGAGGCAACTCGTAAATGTTTCTCCCTTACATGGATATTTCTCTCTCTCTCTCCCTTCCTCTCTAAAAACCAGTAAATAAAAATTAAAAAGAGGAGTTTGTTAAAAAAAATAAAAGTAAAGAGGAGCTCATTTGTGTTTTTTGTAAATGGATGGTGGTGTGTATCAAAACCACTACAGTATCTGGAATTAATGGATACATTTAAAAGAATGATGTAACAGTTAAATTTATGTCAAAACTTCAATATGCACAAAGAACTTATATGCATATAGGCATAACCAATGGACACAGACAACAGTGTGGTGAAGGCATGGGGTGGGTGGGAGCAGACAGGGGGATGTCAGTGGGGGGGGGGGGGGAAGGAGGGACATATGTAATACTTTCAACAATAAAGATATATCAAAAAAATTTTTTTCAATATGCAGGAATTGTGTCCTATGTACCTAAATAAAATCTGATGAGAAAATTTGGATGTCAAAGTAGAAATGCATGAGGGAGAACTTACTTTTGAAAAAACTTTTATGTAGCACATATTAGTAAAAAGACTTGAAGACTGCTAATCCAGAACTTTGACAAGCATGCAGATATTCATAGGCTTCAACCTAGTGACAGGGAAAAAGGGGCATATATCTAGAGCCGTGGAACTCATGGGGTTGGAAGGGCTTCACAAGTGTTTTATCTTTTACTTTTTGTTGGGACTAGAATAGTTTTTTGTTTATTTGTTTGTTTGTTTGTTTTAGGAGGGGAGAGGGAGAGATAGATAGAAACATCGATGAGAGAGAATATCGACTGGCTGCCTCCTGCATGTCCCCCACAGGATCGGGCCCACAACCCGCGACCTCTTGGTCGAACCCCGCGACCTCTTGGTGCATGGGTGGACACTCAAACACTGAGCCACACCAGCCGGACTGGAGTAGTTAAGGCAGCAGCTACATCCCAGATAAAGGAACTCCTTAACCCACTCCAACTCTGACTCAGACCAGC
The DNA here is from genome assembly GCA_030848825.1 of Tadarida brasiliensis. Lineage (NCBI taxonomy): Eukaryota > Metazoa > Chordata > Mammalia > Chiroptera > Molossidae > Tadarida > Tadarida brasiliensis. Next base: position 52,809,791 of record CM061258.1, read on the forward strand.
ACCATCTGTGGCCTTGAACCCAATGCTGTGCAAGTGTGAATAGAGGATATGGCCTGGTCAAGGGCAAGGCACTGATTTGCAGGTTATATGAGACTCCTTTGAGGAGCACAGAGAGGCATGTTGGCACAGATGGGACGAGTAACTGAGGAATGCAGAAGACTGAATTTAGGTTGAGTTCTGGCCTATTTGAAATAAGAGCTCTGACAAGCACATGCAGGAAAGAGATCATTCAAGAAATATTCAGATTGTATTGGACCGCTCTCAAACAGACACACAAACACACTCACAATTTTTTTCTCCTGAGTAACTCAACCCCAAACTCCCCCCACTGCTAGCCCACAGAATACTCCAGATTGCTTTGGAATGAAGACAAAAATAATTCACTTCATCTCCCTTCACATTCCATCACTAATTACAGCAGCTATTCTTTGTCAAGGCAGCTATCGTGGCTGTGAGTCTGAAGGTCCCCGGGCTGGCGTCTTCCTTAGACAATAAGGATCCCTCTTGTTCATGTGAAGAGTCTGGTTCCGTGACACCCCTTCCCACAATTCATTCACCTCTTGATTTTCATTTTCTTGGATTCACCCAATTCTTTTCTCCCTAGTTTCTAAGAATTCTGAAACCAGACAAGGTCAGCACAAGAAAAGAACATTAAAAATCAATCTCACTTATGAACAGACATGGAAAAGTCCTGGATGAAATACAAGCATTGCTTCCACTGACATTCCATTGCCCAGAACACACAGTCACATGACCACATCTAGTTGCATAGAAATAGAATCTGTACTCCAGGCAGCCTGTGCCCAAATAAAAATGGGTTTTAACTTCTCGAGGAAGTTATTTCCCCCTCCCTCCACTCAGCAACAAGGTCAAGATAAGCAGCTTTCTGCCCTGGCTGGTTTGGCTCAGCGGTTAAAGAGTCAGCCTGCGGACCTAAGGGTGGTGGGTTTGATTCCCGGTTAAGAGCAGGTACTTGGGTTGCAGATTCGATCCCTGGCCCTGGTTGGGTAGGGGAGGCAACCAATCTCTCCTTCCCTTCCTCCCTTCCACTCCATCTAAAAAAGTCAATGGAAAAATATCCTCGGGTAAGGATTAACAACAACAAAAAGATAAGCAGCTTTCCTTACTGTCCTCTTCTGTGATACGCACTGATTTCTAGTTTACCCTCCCACAGAGGGCTGAAGATTTTGCGGACCCTGCTTTAAGGAAAAGTCTCCCATTGTCACCTGTCCTCTTGTATCAGACTCAACCTTCAAAACTGAAATGCAAGTTTAAGAGGATTTAGAAATGCCCCAAGGGAAGAATCTGGTTTTATACTTCCTCTGAATTTCTGCTTTCCATTCTCTTTTAATTTTTTTGTTTTTGCCAACTCAGCAATACAGTTACATAATTTAAAAAATATTTACTCCAGCATGCATAGCTGTTTTACTAGGAAGTTCATCCAGGGTATCCAGACACCATCCTGCCCAAGTAGAAGTTCACTCTGATATTTTTAGAGGTTTATTTAATAAAACATCAAAAGACAGCTAATTTTCATTTTACACAAACTATTTCAGAGAATAATGTGGCTCAGTGGTTGAGTGTCGACCCATGTACCAAGAGGTCGCCAGTTCGATTCCCGGTCAGGACACGTGCCCAGGTTGCGGGCCCGATCCCTAGTGGGGGGCATGCAGGAGGCGGCCAATCGATGTTCTCTCTCATCGATGTTTCTGTCTCTCTCTCCCTCTCACTTCCTCTCTCTCTAAAATCAATAAAGGGAAAAAAATTAAAAAAAAAAACTATTTCAGAGAATAGAAAAAAAGGAAAGTTACACAATTCATTTTATAAGTCTTATTTAACCCTGACAGCCAAACCAGACAACGTCAGCACAGAAAGAGAAATTTAAAATCACTCTCTCTTAGACCTGGCTGGTGTGGCTCAGTTGGTTGAGCATCACCCCAAGAACCAAGAGGTCCCAGTTCAGGATATGCACGGTCAGGGCGCAGGCCTGGGTTGCAGGCTCGATCCCCAGTAGGAGCATGCAGGAGGCAGCCAATCAATGTTTCTCTCCCTCTCCCTTCCTCTCTCTCTAAAAAAAATAAATAAAAACATTTACAATAAAATCACTTTCACTTATAAATATAGATGGAATTACCACTGGAATTTTCAGTTAAATATGCTAATAATCTCTCTTTGGTGTTTAAAATATTGCTTATAGCCCTGGTCAGTGTGGCTCAGTTGGTTGAGCATCACCCCATGCACCAAGAGGTCACCAGTTCTATTCCTGGTCAGGGCACATGCCCAGGTTGCAGGTGGTGGGCTCGATCCCTGGTAGAGGGCATGCAGGAAGCAGCTGATTGATGGTTCTCTCTCATCGATGTTTTTCTCTCTCTCCCTCTTCTGTTCTCTCTCTCTCTCTCAAATCAATAAAAACATATTTAAAAATAAAAACATTGTTTATAAACATAGATGGAAAAGTCCTAAATAAAACACGAGCAAATCCATTTCAACAGTGTACTAAAAAGGACAAGTTTCCAAAATAATCTAAGGATGATTACTATTAGAAAATTACCAATGTAATTCATCAGATTAACACATTTCAGGAGAAAGCCATAAGATCCTTTTTTTTTATCCTTACCCCAGGACATTTTTGCATTTATCTTCAGATAGAGCAGGAGGGAGAGAGGGAGGAAGAGAGAGAGAGAGAGAAACATCGATGTGAGAGAGACACATTGAGTGGTTGCCACCCACATGACCCCAACTGGGGCCAGGGACAAACTGCAACCGAGGTACGTGCCCTTAGCTGGAACCAAACCCGGGACTCTCCAGTCCGTAGGACGATGCTCTAACTGCTGAGCCAAACCGGCCAGGGCAAGATCCTTTTTAATTGATGCAAAAAACACATTTGATAAAAGTCAATGCTCATTCATGACAGACTAGAAGTAGAAGAAAATGTCCTTAATTGATAAATGAACTCTACGTAAGGCCTTCAACACTCATTCATACTGTGGTCAAAATCTGTCCACGTAGAAGCTAGAAGTGGCCCTGACTTTGATATAAAGGAAACACCAGTAAATTGTCAGGATGCTTGTCCAGGTCCAGGTAGTGTGACATGATTTATTCCTCCCAAGTAAGCAATTTCTCCCAAGCCATGTCATCCCGCAAGAGACGTGAACCCATTTCCAGGTTTTTCACTGTCCCTTCATCTGGTTAACCCCTGACCAGTGGACAGCCATGGAATGCCAAATGTAGAAGCAGCACTCATGATCAATGAGCTCAATCCACTTATCTTACAGTGACCTCTCCAAGGCCCATAGTGAAATGCCAGAGATCACCTGGCACACCTGGGGCTGGGACCTGGACCTGGTGACGCCCAGTCCTGTGCTCTTTGCATTCCCTCTCCTGAGCAAAATACTCTTCTCAATTTCTTATGGGGTTTAACTATCTCCTTTAAATATTTTGGGCATCTATGGATACTCATGACCCCAGGGACTTACCTTCTATCTCGAGCAGCAATAGTTGGAGGGGCTGGAGAAAGGGGGAGGGCAGATAGGATTAAATGAGCTGGAGACCTTCCCAGAAAGAAGAGAATGCTTATTTTTAGGATCATTCTAGGGTAGAGAGTTAGAGAAGCCTGAGGGGACCCTGGGGAAGGAGGTCATGCTGCAGGGCCAGGAGGGACCGGCCACTGTGTCTCACTATGCGGGTTGTGGATGCCATGCCTTTGAGAACACCAGTCACATTGTACTCATTACAGATTTGTGCACTTACTACAACCGTCTGGGAGAAACTGGCAAGAAAGCATCCTGGAAGTGGAGGGGGTGTCTGTTTCTAATTCCTACACAGGCAGGTGCCACTGGGCTACCTGTACTGCTAAGGAGAGGGTCTGACTGTGGTAGAGCTGGAAGCAGATCTGGGAGGGATCAGCCCTGCTTGATTCTGGAATTAAGATCTGGGTGCCAGGGCCAGGCACTGTATAGCAGGACCTCTGGGGGGGGGGGGGGGGGGGGGCGGGCACAAAAGGATCCTGAGTTCTAGCTCTTCCTTCTCCTGGACTTTTCTTCTCACATGGCTCTGCCAGGGATCAGCTTCGACTGGTGTACCCACCGCCTCTTCCTGGCTGAGGCTCCTGTCTCTGGTGCCTGCTGGTCTCAGCCCTCTCTTCTCTGCCACATCACCATTCCCCACTGCAGTCTCCACAGCCTGATTTTCAATAAGTGCCTCAGGAGTCTGTAAGTACAACTTACTAGGAAGTAATTACTGGGCATTTTCTTCAGGGAGAATGCTTCTGCCCAGAAAGACAAGAAGATTTGAGGTGACTGGCAGCACACTGCAGAAATCAAAAACCTCTTGGGGGGAAAAGAAAGTCTTAGAGAGTTAGGTTATCAACAGCTCATCAAAGCCACAGAGAAGTTTTCTGAGGAATCCAAGATACAAGTAAGAATAAGAATCTCTTTGAAGAATTGCATTTAGAGATGCAATCAAAAGGCTTGAAGGAAGAAATCGAATGCCAGTGGTAAATCCACTTGTTATTCTAGGCCCCCAGAACAGGAATGTAAAGGACCAGGATAAAGAATGCAAGAATTCTTGCATATTAGAATGCAAGAATCAGTGGAACTATTGAGTTTTTATATGGTCTTTGGCCTTTCAGAGGTGAAAAGAGCCTTTAATGAAGTTAATCTAAGTAAAGGGACAAAACCTGAGGTTTTGTAGGAAAAGAATGCAGTGGACTTGAGAGAGCTGGACACTCACAACTGGAAGCAGAAAAGTGAAATGAGCTCAGTGATCTAATAAAACATTGTCAGAATTTTCCCAAAACACAGCAAGTGCTCTTGCTAAAAAAAAAAAAAAAAAAAAAAAAAAAAGAGAGAGAGAGAGATAGAAATTCAAGTTTTGAGTAATGGCATTGTGCAGCTGAAAGAGCTGGCAGGTGACCAGACTGAGAAGTGAAAAAACAGATGATAGATTGTTCACAAAAGGAACCTTTGTGAACGATAGTTGAAAAAGATGAAGGCCATTTCCAATCTGAACTGAGGGCTGAGCAGCTAGCACAGCAAGGGCGGGGAAACACAGAGGCTGGAACACTGATCGTGCTCACTGCTTTAAGCCAAAGCTCTGCTGGAAAAAGAATACAAAACTTTTCATCAGAAAGTTGATCTCTTTAATAAACTCATAGGCAGACAGGCAGCATTCTTTCAAAGAAGCTGTTTCAAGAAGAGTGAGAATGGCCCTGGCCAGTTTAACTCAGCGGTTAGAGCGTCGGCCGGCGGACCAATGAGTCGCGGGTTCGATTCTGGTCAAGGGCATGTACCTCGGTTGCAGTTTGTCCCTGGCCCTGGTGGGGTCGTGCAGGAGGCAGCCGGTCCATGTGGCTCTATCACATTAATGTTTCTCTCTGTCTGTTTCTCTCTCCCTCCTTCCCACTCTATCTGATAATAAGTAGAAAAATATCCTCAGGTGAAGGATGAAAAAAAAAGAAGTGTAAGAATGGCGAGAGAGAGAGAGAGAGAGAGAGAGAGAGAGAGAGAGAGAGAGCAGAAATATCAGCTATAGGGTAGGCAAAATTCCACAAATGGAAAATTCAAGAAGGGGAGGGTGAAGTACAGGAAACAAAGACCTTCTGAACCCAGGTTTCCTTCATGCTATGAACCTCATGACAGCTGGGTGGTCGCACCCACTGCAGAACGAGCTCTAGTGAGAAGATGGACGCTGCTAGCCCAAGACACATATTCATATGTGTGAATCAAAGGATAATGACTTTTCAAAAGCCAAGGATGTTCAACCAACCCCAGGAAGACCATAACAATAGAAACTTTTTTTAAATTTTTTTTTTCCTTATTGATTTTAGAGAGAGAAGAAGGGAGAGACAGATAGAAAATTGATGAGAGAGAACATCGATTGGCTGTCTCCTGCATGCCCCCACTGGGGATTGGGCCCACAACCTGAGCGTGTGCCCTGACCGGGAATCAAACTGGCGACCTTTTGGTGCATGGGTCGATGCTCAACCACTGAGCCACACCAGCCGGGCAACAATAGAAACTTTTCAAAGAGAGATTTACTAATCCAAGATGGGTCTTTGGTCCACCCTTTGAAACCAGTGAAAGCCTCTACCTGGAATCTCTTACTCTTGTCTTAGGGGAATAGATCTGTGAACCTGTGTCTGCCAATGGTCCTATATCCGGTCCTGGGAGGTCATTTCAGGTATCTAAAATAATATCTACTTCTTTTTTTTTTCTTTCAATTTTTATTAATTTATTTTTGTTACAGATCCTTTTCCCCCCCTAGACCCCCTCCTCCCCATCCTGCCCCCCCACCCCTTTAGCATTGTTGTCTATGTCCATTGGTTATGCATACATGCATATAAGTTCTTTGGTTTATCTCATCCATCCCTCCCCCACCCCCCTACTCTGAGGTCTGAACCATACTCCTTTCTATGTCTCTGGGTCTATTTCGTTCATCAGCCCACCTTGTTCATTATATTTCACAAATAAGTGAGATCACGTGATATTTGTCTTTCTCTGATTGGCTTATTTCACTTAGCATAATACTCTCAAGGTCCCTCCATGTTGTCTCAAAGGATAAGAGATCTTTCTTTCTTACAGCTGCATAGTATTCCATTGTATATATGTACCACAGCTTTTTTATCCACTCATCTATTAATGGACACTTGGACTGTTTCCAGATCTTGACGATTGTAAATAGTTCTGCTATAAACATAGGGGTACATACATTCTTTCTGATTGGTGTTTCAGTCTTCTTAGGATATATTCCTAGAAGTGGGATCACTGGGTCAAATGGCAATTCAATTTTTAAATTTTTGAGGAAACACCATACTGTTTTCCACAGTGGCTGCACCAGTCTGCATTCCCACCAGCAGTGTACTAGAGTCCCCTTTTCTCCACACCCTCACCAGCACTTACTGTTTGATGATTTGTTGATGGCAGCCATTCTGGCAGGTGTGAGGTGATACCTCATAGTTGTTTTAATTTGCATCTCTCTGATGATTAGTGATGTTGAGCATTTCTTCATATGTCTCTTGGCCATTTGTATGTCCTGTTTGGAGAGGTGTCTATTTAGCTCCTCTACCCATTTTTTAATTGAGTTCTTTGTCTTCCTTTTGTTGAGTTGTATGAGCACTCTATATATTTTGGAAATTAACCCCTTATCTGATGTATGATTGGCAATGATGCTCTCCCATACAGTGGGTTCCCTTTCCATTTTGATGGTTGTTTCTTTTGCTGTGCAGAAGCTTTTTAGTTTGATGTAGTCCCATGTGTTCATTTTTCCGTTTGTTTCTGTTGACTTAGGTGATGTATCAGTGAAAATTGTGCTGCGTATGATGTCTGAAATTTTGTTGCCTACATTTTCTTCTAGGACTTTTATGGATTCACGAGTCACATTTAAGTCTTTTATCCATTTTGAGTTTATTCTTGTGTATGGTGTAAGTTGATGGTCTAGTTTCATTTTTTTGCACGTAGTTGTCCAATTTTCCTAACACCATTTATTAAAGAAGCTGTCTGTACTCCATTGTATGCTCTTGCCACCCTTGTCGAATATTAATTGAGCATAATGTCTTGGGTCAGTTTCCGGGTTCTCTGTTCTAATCCATTGATCTATATGCCTGTTCTTGTGCCAGTACCAGGCTGTTTTGATTACAGTAGCTTTGTGGTATAACCTGATATCCAGTATTGTGATTCCACCTACTTTGACCTTCTTTTTCAAGATTGCTGTGGCTATTTGGGGTCTTTTTTGGTTCCATATGAACTTTTGAAGTATTTGTTCTAGTTCTGTGAAATATGTCGTTGCTATTTTGATGGGGATTGCATTGAATCTATAGATTGCTTTGGGTAGTATGGACATTTTAATGATGTTAATTCTTCCAATCCATGAACAAAGTATGTGCTTCCACTTTTTTATATCTTCCTCTATTTCATTTTTCATTTTTTTTTTTTTTTATCCTCACCCGAGGACATTTTTTCATTTTTTGTTCAGATAGGGTGGGAGGGAGAGAGAGGAAGAGAGAGAGAGAGAGAGAGAAACATCGATGTGAAAGTGACACATCGAGTGGCTGCCACCCACACGACCAACCAGGGCCGGGGACAAACTGCAACCGAAGTACATGCCCTTAGCGGGAACCGAACCCGGGTCTCTCTGGACCGCAGGCCGACGCTCTAACTGCTGAACCAAACCGGCCAGGGCTCTATTTCATTTTTCAATGTCCTGTAGTTTTCTGCAAATAGGTCCTTTACTTCTTTGGTTAAGTTTATTCCTAGGTATCTTAATTTTTTTGCCACAATGGTAAATGGGATTGTTTCTTTAGTTTCTCTTTCTGTGAGTTCATCATTGGTGTATAAGAATTCCATTGATTTCTTGACGTTAATTTTGTATCCTGCTACTTTGCCAAATTCATTTATTAAGTCTAGTAGAGTTTTGATGGAGTCTTTAGGGTTTTCTATGTATAATATCATGTCATCTGTGAATAATGACAGTTTCACTTCCTCCTTTCCAATTTGGATCCCTTTTATTTTTTCTTCATGTCTGATTGCTGTGGCTAAGACTTCCAGTACTATGTTTGTTTTTTTTTAATACTCACCCTAGGATATTTTTCTATTGATTTTCAGATAAAGTGGAAGGGAAGGAGGGAGGGGGAGAGAGAGAGAGAGAGAGAGAGAGAGAGAGAGAGAGAGAAACATTGATATGAGAGAGACACATCGACTGGTTGCCTCCTGCACAACCCAACCAGGGCGGGGGAATAGAACTGCAACCCAGGTACATGCCCTTGACCGGAATCGAACCTACAACTCTTTAGTCCATGGGCCAACGCTCTAACTGCTGAGCCAAACCGGCCAGGGCCCAGTACTATGTTAAATAAGAGTAGCAAAAGTGGGCATCCCTGTCTTGTTCCTGTTCTCAAGGGAAATGTTTTTAGTTTTTGCCCATTGAGTATGATGTTGGCTGTAGGTGTTTCATATATGGCCTTTATTATGTTGAGATATGATCCCTCTATTCCCACATTACTGAGCGTTTTTATCAGAAATGGGTGTTGGATTTTGTCGAATGCTTTCTCAGCATCTATTGATATGATCATATGGTTTTTATCTTTCATTTTGTTTATGTGGTGTATCACATTTATTGATTTGCGAATTGTACCAGCCTTGCATCCCTGGGATGAATCCCACTTGGTCTTGGTAAATAATTTTTTAATGTGTTGCTGGATCCGATTTGCTAGTATTTTGTTAAGGATTTTGGCTTCTATTAGGGAGACTGGAAAGTAGTGTCGTTAAAGTAATGACATGTTAAGGGCGGAAGTGGAAGCAAATCCATGTCAGACAATCAAGGAACTGTCAAACACTCTTAACCAACCTTTGTCGACCATCCAAGAACATTTGCAGCAGATGGTACAGTAATCAAAGCAGGTGTTTGGGTCCCGCATAATCTGTCTGAAGAAAACAAAGCTGACCGGTCCACCACATGCAACTTATTGCTTCTGCGGCACAATACAGAAGCGTGTTTTGATCTATTGATCACTGTAGATGAAAAATGGGTCCTCTATAATAATCCAAAACGCAAAAGGCAGTGGCTCTCTCTGAAGGAATCACCACGAAGTACAGCTAAGCCAGGTTTACACTCCAAAAAGGCACTTTTGTGTGTTTGGTGGAGTATTTGCGGAGTTGTTCATTTTGAAATGCTGAAACCTGGACAAACTGAATGCAGACCTTTACTGTGAACAATTGGATTGAGTAAATCAATCTTTTCATTGAAAAGTGCCCAGTGATTGTCACCAGAAAAGGCATATCGTGTTATTCTGCAACACGATAATGCAAGACCGCACTGTGCAAGACGAACCCTGGAAAAAAATTAATGAGTTGTGGTGGGAGGTATTGCCTCACCCACCATACTCACACGATATTGCGCCATCGGATTTCCATTTATTCTGATCGCTACAACATTTTCTAAGTGGCAAAAAATTTGACAATTTGGATGATGTCCAAAATGCCATCTCCAGATATTTTGCTCAAAAACCAATTGATTTTTATCAATCCTGCATTGAAAATTTGCACACTAGATGGCAAAAGGTTGTTGATAACAAGGGTGATTACATCATTGATTAAAAATAAAACTTATTAAAAATTTATGTTTGAATTTAATGTAAAAAAACGACATTACTTTCCGGTCCCCCTAATATGTTCATCAGGGATATTGGCTTGTAGTTTCTTTCTTTGTAGTGTCTTTTTCTGGTTTTGGAATTAGAATTATGCTGGCCTCATAAAATGAGTTTGGAAGTCTTCCTTCTTCTTGAATTCTTTGGAATAGTTTGAGGAGAATGGGTGTTAGTTCTTCTTTGAATGTTCGGTAAAACTCCCCTGGGAAGCCATCTGGGCCTGGGCTTTTGTTTGCTGGGAGAGTCTTGATTACATCTCAATTTTCTTAGTTGTTATTGGTCTGTTCAAGTTTTCTGTCTCTTCCTGGTTCAGTTTTGGGAGACTATGTGTTTCTAGAAATTTGTCCATTTCACTTAGATTGTCGAATTTGTTGCCATATAATTGTTCATAGTATTTGTTAATGATCCTTTGTATTTCTGTGGTGTCAGTTGTTACCTCTCCTCTTTCATTTCTGATTTTGTGTATCTGGGTTCTCTCTCTTTATTTCTTGGTGAGTCTAGCTAAGGGTCCATCAATCTTGTTTATCTTTTCGAAAAACCAGCGCTTTGTTTCATTGATCCTTTGAATTGTTTTTTTTTGGTCTCTATGTCATTTGTTTCTGCTCTGATCTTTACTATTTCCTTCCTTCTACTTGCTCTGGGGTTTTCTTTTTGTTTGCTTTCTAGTTCTTTAAGTTGTGAGGTTAGATAGTGAATTAGGAATTTTTCTTGTTTCTTGAGGTAGGCCTGGAGTGCTATGAACTTCCCTCTCAGAACTGCTTTCCCTGCATCCCATAGATTTTGTGTTGTTGTGTGTTCATTTTCATTGGTTTCCAGGAAGTTTTTAATTTCTTCCTTGATCTCCTTGGTAACCCATTCATTGTTTAATAACATGCTATTTAGCCTCCATGTGTTCAAATGTCTTTGCATGTTCTTGTTGCAATTGATTTCTAGTTTCATGGCATTGTGATCTCAGAAGACACTTAATATGATTTCAATCTTCTTGAACTTGTAGAGACTTAATATCTACTTCTTATTTGCATCCTAGTATAGTTTCATATAGGAAATCTTACTAGGAAAACTCATCAAGATTTCACACTTATTCATTTATTCCACAAACTTTTATTGTGTCTTTCATGAGTCAGGGATATTATAAGTGTTAGAGATACAACAAGGAATAAGACAATATTCTTGCCTTTGGAGAGGTTACATTCTGACAGAGAAAACAGGTGAGTAATAAAAAATTGATAGTATAATGCCAGGCAGGGATGAGGGCTATAAAGGACAACTATAGAGTAAAAGGGGGTCATGGAATGTCACTTTACATATGGTGGTCAGGGAAGACTGTACTAAGAGGAGAATATTTGTGCGGACACTTAAGTGGAGAAGGGGTGAGTTGTGTGAAGATCCAGGAAAGATCCTCCTAGGCAGAAGAAATAGCCAGTGCAAAGGTCCTGAGCCAGAAGCATGTTTGGTAGAAACAGCAGATATTTCAGACAGAGAGAAGAACATGTTTGAAAGCTGAGAGCTGAGAGGTGAGAACTGAGAAAGAACATCCTATGCTCTCACATATGCGAGGAAATGAAATGTCTAAGAGCTCCAAGATAGGGTAGGTGGGGTAGTGATGAGAGAGGATGTTGGAAGGGTAAATCCTGCCAAATGCTATTGTGAATTTCAAGTCATGTTAAAAAGTCGGAACTTTAGTCTAATAACATGTAACTATCATGTGTTGAGTCCTTACTACATGTCAGCAATGTAATAAATCCTTTACTAGGATTTCCTCACCTGATTCTCATAAATATCCTATGAGCTAGAAACTAATGTTATTTCAATTTTATAGAGGAGGAAACTGAGTCACAGAATGGATAAGCAATCTGCACAATGATCCAGAGCTAGTAAATCTCAAAGCTGGCAGAGGACCCCCATGTCAACTTGAGTCCCAAGCCTGAACTCTTATCCTCCATTATTCTACATTTTTAAATGATCCTTGTGACTTCAGTTTGATGAAGGACACAGAGGGGAAAGAAAGAAACCCATTAGAGACAGAGGTTAAAGGGAGAGAGGCTGGTAAAGGGACCTAGGTGATGAGAGTGTGATTGAGAAGAAAGAGATGAGCTTGAGAGAGGCTTAGGAGGTAGAACGGTTGAGATTTGGTGTTTGATTGGATCAAAGGAGGGAAGAAGAGAGAGAGGAGTCAAAGATGATTTACAGATTTCTGGTTAATTAAACTCTGTGGGTAACATTTAAGGAGATAAAAAAAACTAAGCAGGGATGGCAGTTTGGGGCTTAGAGGGTAAGACAGTGAGGGGTTTGGGATTAAGGATAACGGAATAAGGACCTCTGAAAATTTGTTCCTCCATATAAGCAATAAGATCACTGGTGAAAAGAAAAAAAGTCAAAATCAGCTTTTTTAGAACTCTGGAAATTAACCAAAGGCTTGCAAAAATCCAAAGAACATTTATTGAAGAAAAATGGTTAAATTTCTGAAAAAATGACTGAGCTTTGTGGTGTTTTAACATGCCCTACTCTCCTTCTCCTTTCCCCAGTTCTGCAATAGCCTCACAGTTTTAGTAGCTATGAAAACCAGCAATCTAGCAGCCACCATAGAGAGTAGAATAGGTTTGGAGCTCCCAAAAAGCCCCACTTCAGGGAACTGTCACTATTTTACCTATCTGGAAGCTCCCTGAAAAGCTCCGTTCTCAAGACTGGTCTCCAACGTGACTAAGAGCTCTCAGTGTGAGAACAGCCCTATCACCAATGTATTTATCAAAAACTATTAGCAGCAACTGTTCAAATTGCAGCTGCCTGAGGTAACTACACCAGTCAGGGCTAATGAGAGAGTGACTGAAAAATTTATATGGAATAACTGGGGACTGAGATATTCAAAGGGGTTTTTGAAAAGCTAAGGCATATTCTTGGGAATCTAGAAAGCCACGCACATTGAAAGGACTGAGTGAATAATTAGGGAAGTTGATGCTGTGGCAGGAAAAATAAGTCACACTTCATTGAATGCTTACTGAGTGTCAGATGCTATGCTCAGTGCTTACAATATCCTGTCTCGTGGATCAATATAATCACAATCCCCATGTAACAGTTGAGGAAACTGAGAATCTGTGAGATTAGGCACTAACTAGCCAAGGTAGCAAGGCTAGTAAGTACTGGGATTTGAACTCAGGCTGCCTGACTTCAGAGTTTGTTCTGGGTCTGGATGTCTGCAATGACCAAGAGTTTAAAATGCTACTGAGGGAACTAGTCAATAAATACATAAAGTTGTCCTTTGGATTTCTCAGCAAGGAAGTCTTTGAGAAACTTCTTGAAGTGCTGGGGCAAGAAGGTAGATTCTAGTGGTTTGAAGAGTGAGTAGGCGTGAGGAAATGGAAACAGTGTTCAGCCAGTTGCTTAGAAAGAGAAGAGAAGTGGGATCTTAGCTGGAAGATGGCTGAGGATGCAAGGTTCTTTTTTATTTTTAGAGATGTCAACATGTGTAGTAGTGTGATGTAGCCAGTAAAAAGCTTGATCTTTCAGGAGGTGAAAAGGTCTGGCATCCTGGGTCCAGAGGAGATAAGGAAGAAAAAAGGGAGGTGATGCTAATTCTGATAGGAGAGAGAACTGAAAGCTGATATCTAGAGACAAGCTACTTGGGTTCTTCTTAACCTTATAAATCCTCACTCGAGGATATCTTTCCATTGATTTTTTTAGATAGAACGTGAGGGAGGGATGGAAGGAGAGAGAGAGAAACATCAATGTGAGAGAGACACATGGATTGGTTGCCTCCTGCATGACCCTGACTGGAGCCAGGGATCAAACCCACAACCGAGGTATATGCCCTTGACTGAGACTCTTTGGTCCGTGAGCTGACTCTTTAACTGCTGAGCCAAACCGGCCAGGGTTCCTTTGCCCTTTTAGTTTTAGAAGTAGAAGCTTGTCTTTGGAAATTAAGGAGCAAGGCAGAATTGATGATCAAGAAACATTACAGTGAAGGAAGATTAATTATTTACATCATTCAAGGCCTCTGTAATTCTTTTATTGTAATTACATAATCATTAGTCTTATTAATTACCATAAAAGCATGACAATGTTTGGTTTATAGCATGTCATCCTGACAATCTGTCTTCCAAGCATCCTAGTGATCCTCAGACACAGTATGCAGGAGTTAGAAACTGTTTGGTCTACTTGGGCCAGCAGTGAATCAATTCTAACTGAAAACCAGGGTGAGTAAGTTCAGAGACCTAATGTACAAGCGTGATGACTATGCTTAACAATACTGTATTAAACACTGAAAATATGTCCGGCTGGTGCGGCTCAGTGGTTGAGCGCTGACCCATGCACCAAGAGGTCGCTGGTTTGAGTCCCGGTCAGGACACATGTCCAGGTTGTGGGCCCGATCCCCAGTGGGGGGCATGCAGGAGGCAGCCAGTCGATGTTCTCTCTCATCGATGTTTCTATCTCTCTCTCCCACTCCCTTCCTCTCTCTCTAAAAATCAATAAAAAAATAAAAAATAAAATAAACACTGAAAATATACTGAAAGAATAGATTTCAGGTGCTCTCATCACACACACACAATGATCCTGTGTGTGGAGATGATATGTGGCTTGTCATTTCATTCACTGAATGAAAAGTTTTAATTTTGAGAAATTCCAATTCATCACATTTTTCTTTAATGGGTTATGTTTATAGTGTTGTATCAAGAAACTCATCACCAAATCCAGGGTCACACAGACTTTCTCCTATGTTTTCTTCTAGAAAATTTTTCTTTTGTATTTCACATTTAAGTATATGACCTATTTGGAGTTAGTTTTTTTTTTGTAAGGTGTGAGGTATGTGTCAGGGTTTATTGTTTTTTGCTTATGGATGTCCAATTTATCCAGCATTGTTGGTTGACTTACCTTTGTATCTCTGATAAGAATCAGTTGACTATATATGTGTGGATCCATTTCTGAGCTCTCTATTTTGTTCCATTGATCTATGTGTCTACCCTTTCACCAATACCACACTGTTTTGATGACTATATCTTTAGAGTAAGACTTGAACTAAGGTCATGTGAGTCTTCCTACTTTGTTTTTCTTTTTCAAGATTGTTCTGGCTATTCTGGATCCCTTGAATTTCCATATGAATTTTAGGCTCATCTTGTCAATTTCTGCAAAAGGGGTGGCTGGGACTTTGATAGAGATTATGTTGAATCTGCAGTTCAATTTGGGGAGTTTTGCAATCTTAACAGTATCAAGTCTTCAAGTCCATCAACATGAGATGTTTTTCCATTTATTTAGATCTTTAATTTATTTCAATATACTTTGTAGTTTGCAGAGTGCCCTTTTTGTTAAATTTTTCATACATACAGCTGATTCCGCTTATTAGCAGTACTTATATTATAAAGTTGCTAACAACATTGAATTAGGGAAGACAGAACTACTGCTTCTAAGGGAAATACAAAGTTAAATTCTTTCAAACCTCTGGTCACATTTTTGTCAGTCAAAATGCCATTTGTGTTATATATGGGTTTGTTTGCCAGCGTCCTTGTGAAGCAAGCCGGTCTCAGTACTTTGAAAACCTGCTCTTCCACATACCCCTTTTCCTGTGTAACACTTAGCAGACACTGAAAACTCCTTCCACGGCCTCCAGATCCGCACAGCCTGCTTCCCTGCAAGTTTAACAAGTTAAGGTGGGAGGTTTGGGCTCTAATTACAGCTCTCCTCATAACTAGCTGTAACTTTGGGCAAATCACTTAGAATCTCCACCCTCAAATCCTGAAGAAAATAAGACTGTGGATAAGACTATCTCCACGGGTTCCAGTCTTTCCAGAGTTCAATTAAAAAAAAAAAAAAAGTTTAGATAGTAATTTTTAAGGCCCACAGCACCACCTGGTGGTCAAAGAAAAGAGGACATGCTGAGGAAAAGGGATAATAGACTCTTGCTTGTTTGAATAAAATTTCACATTTTCAAAAAATGTCTCCCTAACCTCGAGAGTATTATCCTAAGCGAAACAAGCCAAGCAGAGAAAGACAAATATCACATGATTTCACTTATTTGTGGAATATAATAAACATAACAGTCTGAGGAACAGGGTAGACCCAGAGATGTGGAAGTAGGGTACAGACTGACAACCCTCAGAAGAGGGGGTGGGGATGGGAAGAGATAAACCACAGAACTTATACGCATGTATGCATAACTGATGAACATGGACAACAAAGCTGGGGACAGGGTGGAGGGATGGGGAGGAGGGTGTCAATGGGGAAAAAGGAGAAACATCTGTAACAAAATAAATTAATTAAAAAAAATACACATACACACACATAGACCTACACACACACACACACACACACACACACACACACACACAGTACTTCCATGTAGAAAAAATAAATCAAGAAGAAAAAAAAAATCTCCCTAAACTGGCTACACACAAGTACAATACCACATATAAAAGCAACCACACAGTTATTATGTTTAAAATCACACCCTGCATAGAATCCCTTGTGTACATAAAAACTAACCCTTGAATAGTCAGCCATCATTAATCAGCTATTATGCTTTGGTAAAAACAAAAATAAATGGAAAAAAAACCCTATTTGATGATTAAAACAATTACACAAAATAATATTTTAATTATACCAAAAATGTTTCATTATATTAAAATAATTCACTATTCACACACATTTGAACAAGAAAATAAATGATAGTATTCAGTTATAACTCCCAAAATAAAAAAAATATCTTGAGTCCATACTTTTATAAACACATAGTTGAATGAATGAATGAATCAATTAGCAAATACAGTAAAAGAGGCAGCTCTTCTTTACAAAACAATTCCAATCAATAAATATAAAAGAAACGAGAGAAATAAAATATCACCAGTAGATCACCACTGTAATCACTGTTACAGGCAAGGTCCAGCTCTGTATACTACAATTAGACTGTACAGGCAAAATTTTGAGGGGAAGCAGGATAATTTCATAGACTCAGAATATCTCCCCTATGATGTTTGTTAACTACAAAGGAAAAAATAGTAACTTTATAATGGTTAAATTTAGCAAACATCACTTAATAAATTGACCAAGGTTAACATCATTAGAAATAAGACATATTGATATTATGTACTTTTTAATATGACATAGTTTTTTTTGTTAAGGCAAACTGGTTTTGAAGAGAGAAAGTTCTATGTAAGTTTTCTCTGTGATAATTTTAGAAACAGGTTTTTGCTCTTCTTTTTGCATTTCTTTTTTAAAAGTCATTAGGCTTTGGGAAACTTGAGATAGCAACTGTAAGACAATCAAATCTATTAACTTCCATAGTTTCTCACTGGGAATATGGGTTGATAAGGAAAAGAGGACCACTCTGAACATCTTTTAGTATCTATAATAAATTCAAATTTCAGCAAAATTAACAGAAATGTTATTTGAAAATCGTTATATTTATAAGGAGAAAGAAAATACTTAAATTCCCTTTTGAGGAAAGGAAAAGCATTCTTTTGCATCTTGACTAAGCTACCAGTTTCCTTAAAAATCAAAGAGGAGAATAACATCACATTTTTGTCCAAAAGTATCAAAAAGCTGCAAGCAAAAGAAAAAAAAGAGAATATATTTTCTTTTAAAATATTAGGCCAAAGACAAAATATGAATTTCAAAAGGTAGAAATATTATGTTTTCTAATTACAATGCAATATAACTAGAAATTAATTACCAAATCAGAAAAAAGAGTTCTTTTGTTCTGAAGATTAAAAAAAGATCTTAAATGATGGCTTGAATCAAAGGGGAAATACTAACCAAAGTCAAACGTTATGAGATGAAATTAAAGCATAAGAGCAATTGCTAGCCTCTATGGTATCATTGTGTAAATTAGAAAAGGTGCCCGCTGTTTAAGTAAAAACAGACTAATACTGATGTATCTGTGGCTAGTCAGTCCCACGGCGATGGCTCTGAGCCCAGCTGGCTGGGAGATGAGCGAGCATGAGGCTCAGGGGAACTGAGGCCAAAGTGAGCTGGTAACTAACTGTGACATGAAAGAAAACTGCCAGAGTATGAGTTCTCCCCTAAGATGGAAAGCAAACTTCTAGTTACTAAAGTGCAAGATTTTGAAGGCCAAGAAAAAGTCTCACTTAAGTGTTCTTTGATTGAACTTAATATTCTCAAGGTCACTTCAGTTACCTTTCTATAACCCACTATAGGATCTTAGCTGTTTGAAATGCTTTAGCTAAATTATGCCTTTTTAACAAGTTCTTGTGAAAAGTGATGATTAAAAGTTTTACATCACCTGATATACATGACTCAGGAGCAAGCTCCCTAGCCCATCTTAAAGGATGCCTGTATTCGAAGCCATGAAAAGTCCTAGTTTGCAATTGCATTGTTGATAACCACTCAAATGCTCTCTTCTTACTGCAGTAGAATATTTTTGAATGGAACAATTTCTGACATTATTTCCCTAAAATCACAAAGAGATGCAGCACTTTTGGGGTTCTGTTTTGGAAGGACAACTTTCTTTTGTAGTAGCATCTTCCCTTGAATGGAAGCAATAAGGTCTCCAGGTGCTATGAAAGGATGGGGAAACTCATCAGGCAAGAGTTCTCTCAGCCATACACTTAGGTAGTATAAAAACATACTGCAGTTAACGTTATGGTTGTGGGTGGTGAGAATGAGGTAGGAAAGTCAATAAATACAGTTAGAATGAGATTAATAAAAACCTAGAGATCCTTCTGGGGTGAGGAGTAGGATTAGCTCAAGGTTGATTCTGATGCATGAGTCCCTGTAGGGGGTTAAGCATCTTCAATTGTGACACAAAGGAAACAGAAACTGGGGATAGGCCACAATGGTGCAGTGACACAACAAAGACCTGGTTGCTAGGGTCAGGGGATAAATACCAGGAGCCTGGAGAAGGACAGATGGGGCCCTAGCTCCTTCCTGGTCCCCTTTCCCACCCTCCCTCCCCATTAGGTTGTCTAAGACGTCACCTTCCACCTAAACATCATCTACCTGGTTTCAGACTGTAACCCTGGTCTCTGTCTTCTGCTTAGTTCCACATTCTCTACCCATTTGCATAGAGGACTGTCACCTTCCTGGAATCTCTAAGGTTTTCTGCTTTCCTTGTGCCCTGATCACCAGTCCTACTAACTCAGCTGAGATGGAAGTGCCCACCTTCTCCAACACTCTTAAACCTACTCTTGATCTCCATTTGGACCCCAACAGTACTGTCATTGCCTTAGTTGAAATTGGACCACTTCTCCCTGCCTCCTGGAGTTCTTTCCCTTCCTTAAATAATAGTTGTCATCAAGAAACTAAACAACAGACAGCAAAGAAGTTTGAAAACCTCTTAAAAGAAATGAAAGATCTTCTTAAAAACACAAAATGTTATGAGAAGAAGATCACAAAAACAGGAGAATCTCCGGAGGAAACCAATATCTCTGAGGATGTTTCAGAACTTAAAGAACAAATCAGAGGACTTGATAAAATAAATAAAGTGCTATTGAAAATTTTCCTTCGTTGTTTAGACCTAGACAAAGACCAGAATTCAAAGAAACAGGAGATAGTATTGGGAAACCAGAACTCAAAGGACACAGTACAAGATTTGGCAAGGGATTTGGTAAATCATTCAGAAGAAAAAAGAGCTGTTAATGAAACTCAACTAAGTAAGGAAGAAGCAGAAAGCGGATTCCATCATGTTCAAGAAGAAAATGTCAAACTTAGGAACAACATGGAGCAGTTACTACAGGAAGCAGAACACTGGAGTGTGCAACATGCTGAACTTAGTGAGCTAATAAAATTGTATCAGAAATCTCAGAATGACATAAGAGTAACTCTTAAAAGTAATGGAATTCACTTCCAAACTCAACCAAATAACAAGGTGCCAGCTAATTATGAGCTGGAGGCACAGGTGAGGAAATTGAACCATGACACGCATTCATTGCATTTGATTGCAGCTTTGCTGGAGAATGAATGCCAACTCTTACAGCAGAGAGTAGAGCTTCTCAAGGAACTCCGTTATCAGAAAGAAGCAACTCTGCAAGGGAAGCCAGTCCAGATAAACCATGAACAGAACAAGAATGAACAGAAGCTATTGGAAGCAGAGAAGGTAGAAAGGTATAAGCAGAAACTGCAAGACATGGAAGGTACATTTCAGAACAAAGACACATTTTATAAAAGCCAGGATTCTTGTCGTAATAAGAAAGCTCGTAATAACAGATTCAATATTCGTCTTGCAAGAGCTCTCTGGAGAAAAAGGAGGCCAGTCAGCAGCCTAAGATAGAAAATACCAAAAGTAGAAGAAAAGGCAATTCTTCAAAAAAAAAAAAAAAAAAAAAAAACTCTTAACATCCAACTCCAGGCATCATCAGTCTTCAAACCTAGGGTAGCTCTGTTAGTTCAACCAAGAAAAAGCTATAGAACAAGAAGATTAACATATTATTTATTACCTCAGTAGGTACATAAGTTTGGTTCTTAATGACCATTAGTGTCAACATCAAGTTCATAACTTGTCATCTTTACAATCTGCTTGTTTTTGTTATTATTAGATAGAGATCCTATGATACATTAACCAAAAGTGCAAAGTTACAGGTCCAATTAAGTAAAGATCTAAATAAAAACCAGAACAAAGAAAAGTTGTTTTTTTTCCTTTTTTAATCATTACCTGGGGTGAGAGGTGGGGTTCTGGGGAAAAAATATGTAACATTTTTTTTTCTTTTTAAATTTATCTTTGTTGTTGAATGTATTGTAGATGTCCCCCCTTTTTTCCCCCTTGACCCCCTCCTCCCCACTCCCATCCTGCTCCTGCCTTCCCCACACTATTGTCTGTCCATTGGTTATGCATATATGCATATAAGTTCTTTGGTTTATCTCTTCCCCCTTCCCCCTTCCCTTTGAGGTTTGTCAGTCTAACAACCAATTTGTACTTCTTAATCCCTTCATCTTTTTCACCCATCCCCCCAAACCCCCTCCCATCTGGCAACCATCAAAAAGTTCTCTGTATTTGCCTGGCTGGTGTGGCTTGCGGTTGAGCGTCGACCCATGCACCAAGAGGTCACCAGTTCAATTCCTGGTCAGGGCAAATGCCCAGGTTATGGGCCCGATCCCCAGTGGGGGGCATGCAGGGGTGGCTAATCGATGTTCTCTCTCATCGATGTTTCTATCTATCTCTGCTTTTCCCTTCCTTTCTCTCTAAAATCAATAAAGGAAAAAAAAATTCTTTGTATTTATGAGTCTATTTCTGTACTGCTTGTTCATTTTGTTTGTAGATTCAGTTGTTGATGGATATGTATTTGCCATTTTATTGTTCATATTTTTGTTCCTCATCTTCAAGAAGATCCTTCCCCCTGGCCGGTTTGGCTCATCGGTTAGAGCGTCGGCCTGCGGTCCAGAGAGACCCGGGTTCGGTTCCCGCTAAGGGCATGTACTTCGGTTGCAGTTTGTCCCCGGCCCTGGTTGGTCGTGCGGGTGGCAGCCACTCGATGTGTCCCTTTCACGTCAATGTTTCTTCCTCTCTCTCCCTCCCACTCTATCTGAACAAAGGATGAAAAAGTGTCCTCGGGTGAGGATTTAAAAAAAAAAAAAAAAGAAGAGCCTTCGACATTTTATATAATACTGTTTTGGTGGTGATGAACTCTCCTTTAGCTTTTTCTTGCCTGGGAAACTCTATATGGTCATCGATTCTAAATGATAGCTTTGCAGAATAGAGTGATCTTTGTTGTAGGTCCTTGCTTTCAATCACTTTATTTCTTGCCACTCCCTTCAGGCCTGCAAAGTTTCTTTTGAGAAATCGGCTGACAGTCTTCTGGGAGCTCCTTTGTAGGTAACTAACTGCTTTTCTCTTGCTGCATTTAAGATTCTCTTTGTCTTTAACCTTTGGCATTCTGATGATGATGTGTCTTGGTGTGGGCCTCTATGGGTTCATCTTGCTTGGGACTCTCTGTGCTTCCTGGATTTGTATGCCTGTTTCCTTCACCAAGTTAGGGAAGTTTTCTGTCATTATTTTTTCAAATAGGTTTTCAATTTCTTGCTCTTTCTCTTCTTCTTCTGGCACCCCCATGATGCGAATGTTGGTATGCTTGAAGTTGTCCCAAAGGCTCCTTACACTATCCTCATTTTTTTGGATTCTTTTTTCTGTTCTGATTAGGTGTGTTTTGCTTCCTTATATTCCAAATAAATGGTTTGCTTCTTGGCTTCACCTACTCTACTATTGATTCCCTGTAAATTATTTTTTATTTCAGTTAGTGCATCCTTCATTTCTGACTGGTCATTTTTTATGCTCTTGAGGTCCTCACTAAGTTCCTTGAAGTCCTCACTAAGTTCCTTTGAGCATCCTTATAACCTGTGTTTTGAACTTTGCATCTGTTGGATTGCTTAGCTCCATTTCATTTAGTTCTTTTCTTGGAGTTTCATTCTATTCTTTCATTTGGGACATGTTTCTTTTCTCCTCATTTTGGATGCCTCCATGTGTTTGTTTCTTTGGATTAGATAGAGTTGCTATGCCTTCTAGGCTTCCTAGGGTGGCCTATTGTAGTAGGTGTCCTGTAGGGTCCAGTGGCACAGCCTCCCTGTTCACCCCAGCTGGGCCCACGAGGTGCACCCTTCATGTGGACTGTACCCACTTCTGTTGTAATTGAGTCTTGATTGCAATCTCGATGTGGCTTCTTCTTTAATTTCATAGTTGTAGGACTTCCATTCAGCTCTATTTCAGGTGGTTCTGAATGATGGTTATTCTGTAGTTTAGTTGTAACTTTGATGTGGTTGTGGGAGGAAGTGAGTACCGTGTTTACCTATGTTGCCATCTTGACCGGAAGTCTGTAACACTTTAAAAATGAATCTTGCCCTGGCTGGTTTGGCTCAGTGGTTAGAGCGTTGGCCTGCGCAGGGTCCAGAGAGACCCGGGTTCAGTTCCCACTAAGGGCATGTACCTCGGTTGCAATTTGTCCGTGGCCCTGGTTGGTCATGCGGGAAGCAGCCACTTGATGTGTCCCTTTCACGTTGATGCTTCTCTGTCTCTCTCTCTTCCTCTCTCTCCCTCCCACTCTATCTGAACAAAAAATGGAAAAATGTCCTCGGGTGAGGACAACAAAAAAAAAAGAATCTTTAAAGCTCACTTTCTAAATGCATTTCTCTTTTTCCTATTATCCACTGAAGTGTGGGAAGTACTGGAGTAAAAGAAAAAATGTTGATAAACCACCCCTACACAGTTTTTATCTTATAAATTTCTCCATCCTCTGAATGACTTTTTCCTAATATTCCTCTCTTGCTCCTCAACTAGTGAATGATGGACATATCAGGCAGAGGATGTCCTTGGGGAAGATACAACTGGGCTTGTTTAGAATAGATGTGTATCTAGATTTTATTCTGTGCTGGAGAAGTTCCTCCCATTCCATCAGGTGGGTGCAATAGAATTACCCAGGAAGAAAGCAATATCTTCTGTTAAGGGAGCTAGACTTCTGGTTCCAGAAAAGATGGAGCAGATGCATTTATCCCTATTCCTCCCATTAAGCAAGCTAAAAACCCTGAACATGTGTATAAAATGAACATAAGACTCTGGAAGATGGAGAGGGTGGAGACTGTCCAGGGACACTGGATTTAAGGAACAACATCATGTTGAGTTCCCTGAATTCTTTTATATCTTGAACTGACTGCTGGAGAAGCCAGCAAGGCCCAGAAATGCCAATGCATTTAAACAAAATATCCCACCCTCCAAAGCCTGATTTCTCTTGACAATGAATGAGGAAAGGGATAGTACAGCAAGACAAAACTTTGGACAAAATCTGCTCTGCTATACCTAAACTGTGAGGAAAATGCCATGCCTCCATGCTCAGCCTCATCATCAAATACTTAGTGGAGAGCCTAAACTTTCATCATTGCCTGGAGGTAATAAGGCACACCTCGCCCTTTCTTCTGGAGTGGTGCAGAGGAGGCAGAGTCGGGGCCCTGAAGCTCTACCCCCACCTGATGGTAACAAGGCACTCCTCCCCAACCCCCTTTTCCCAGTGGGGTGGAATGTCACTGGAGGCCACATGGGTAACCTAGATTTCTATACCTCTCCCCTGCTGGCACAGCATCAGAGGGAGCCTGCTAAAACAGAAGATCTAAATAAGATGCAGGGTCTCATAACATAATGCCCAAATATCCAGGATACATAGAAAAAAATAATACACCATACCAAGAAAATCTCAACTTGAATTAGAAAAGACAACAGATGCCAACAATGGCATGACATAGATATTGGAATTATCTGACAAGGATTTTATTTTATTTATTTTATTATTATTTTTTTAAATCTTCACCAGATATTTTTTCCATTGATTTTTTTAATAGAGAGCGGAAGGGAGGGAGAAAGGAAAGGAGGGAGAGAGAGATAGAGAAACATCGATGTGAGAGAAACACATCAATAGGTTGCCTCCCACACACACCCCAACCGGGGCCAGGATGGAACCTGCAACCCAGGTTCATGTCCTTGACAGGGAATCAAACCCACAAGACTCTACAATGTTTGGGCTCTAACCACTGAACAAAACTGGCCAGGCCTCTGACAAGGATTTTAAAGCACTCGTAAAAATGGTTCACTAAGCAGTTATAAACACACTTGAAACAAATTAAAATATAGGAAGTCTCAGTAAAGAAATAGAAAATATAAAGAAGAAACAAATGGAATTGTAGACTGGAAAAAAAGTAAAATAAACTCACTGGAAGCACACAATAGTAGAATGGTGATATCAGAGGAAAGAGTCCATAAACTTAATTTCCCATTCTGAACAACAGAGAACATGGGCTGGGGGAAAAAAAAGTCTCAAGAACCTGTAGAATAGTAACAAAGATCTAACATTGGTGTTTTCAGAGTTCTCCCCACAAAAATGGTATACCGTGGGTTGAACAAGTATTCAATGAAAAACTGGCCAAACAGTCTCCAAATTTAGTGAAAGGCATGAACCTACAGATTTAAGAAACTGAGTGAATGTAAAACGTATAAATTTGGCCCCAGCCAGTTTGGCTCAGCAGTTAGAGCACCGGCCCTCAGACCAAAGAGTCGCAGGTTCGATGCCAATCAGGGGGTCTGCACCTCGGTATTGGTTCGGTCCCCAGCCCTATTTGGGGTTGTGTGAGAGGCAACCAATCGATGTGCCTCTCTCACAAAGATGTTTCTCTCTCTCCCCTCTTCCCCCACCACTCTATCTGAAGATAGATGGAAAACTATCCCCGGGTGAGGATTTTTTTTTTTAAGTATAAATTCAAAGAAATTCAAGGCACTCATAATCAAATTTCTGAAACCTACAAAGTAAAACTCTTGAAAGCAGAAAAGATTCATTAGCTGTAAGGGAACATGACCCAAATGACAGCAAATTTCTCATCAGAAATCATGGAGACCAGAAGAAAATCAACATTTTTCAAGAACTGAAAATAATGCCAATCCAGAATTGTTTACCCAGTGAAAATATCCTTTAGGAACGAAGGTGAAATCAGTACAGTCTCAGATAGAGGAAAACTTAAAGAATTTGTTGCTATGTGTTTGGTTACTTAACCAATACTCACTTTTTCCCTCATTCAAGAAATGAGTGATCCCTTTAGCCTCACACTTTGTCCTATTACATTTCTAAGTAGGAACCTCACATACAAGGTGTTTAAATGAACGAAATGAGCAACATTGTTGAACCCAACTGTCACTTCTTGCAGTTTAGCTTGTTGGTAGACATTACCTGAACAAATTCTGTCAGTGTCATTTATCTGTCAAATGGTTTTTTAAATGTTTTTATTGATTTTTTTAGAAAGAGAGGAAGGGAGAGAGAGATAGAAACATCAATTGAGAGAGAAACATCGATCAGTCACCTCCTGCACGCCCCCCAATGGGGGTCAAGCCTGCAACCCGGGCATGTGCCCTGACCAGGAATTGAACCGAGCTCTCTCAGTCCATGGGACGATACTCAATCCACTGAGCCACACCGGCTGGGCTATCTGTCAAATGTTAAGGGCACAAACCTCAGAGGGAAGGTAGTTGGGGGGTGGGAAGAGATAAACCAAAAAACATATGTGCATATAGGCATAACTAATGGACACAGAAAACAATGTGGTGAAGGTGGGGTGGGGGGAGGGCGGGAGGGAGATATCAATGGGGGTAAAAAAAGGAGGAACATCTGTAATACTTTCAAATATATATATGTATGTGTGTGTGTGTGTGTGTGTGTGTGTGTGTGTGTGTGTGTATATATATATATATATATATATATAATGTGTTAAGGGGCTCTCTCTAATTCCTAAACTGTGCACTGAAGCTCTCCACATACAACAACAAACTCACAAGGGAACTGCAGGATTTTTAAAATTTTTGAGAGAAGCACAGCAATGTGCAACATTTGTTGCACACAACCCAAACTCAAGGTAGTCATAGTTTCGACATGAATTAGGTTGTACATAGCACCATACCCAGAAGTGAAATTTCCAGTGTCAGGACCTCAGTCACAGGTCACATCTATTTTAAAGCAATTGGGAAATGAGGTTTTTAGCTGGGCAACTATGTTGCCCAGGAGGAGACAGAACTGATTTTGAAACAATGTGAAATGTAGAGAAAATATTTTTGTATTTCTGCACAGTTAGGGCTTTTTGAGAAAATTTTATGGAAACTTGAGATCCTGGACTAAAAGCAAGCTCTAGAAGATAATTTACAACTGTATAGATAATGAGAACTCAAAAAACTTACCTAACTTAGGAGATGTTTATTTACATTTAAAGTTGAGGCAAAGCCCTGATCGGTGTGGCTCAGTTGGTTGAGCATAGTCCCATGCACTTAAAGGTCACAAGTTCGATTCCTGGTCAGGGCACATTCCCGGGTTTAGGGCTTGATCCCCATTGGGGAGGAGTGCAGGAGGTAGCTCCATGTTTATTTCTGTCTCTCTCTCTCTCTCTCTCTCTTCCTCCCTCTCCCTTCCTCTCTCTCTAAAATCAATAAAAACATATTTTAAAAACATAGTAAAGTTGGGTGAGGATGGGACTTTGGAGATATCTCTGGGTTGTAAAACTGGTGACACTGGCTTGTACAGCTCCTGGAGAGATTTATTTACATTATAAAAGGGTTAGAGTGCAAATTCTTCACATATTGTCTTCAGAGCAGAGGTGTTTTCCTCCCTCCTTTTAGATACGGAAAACTAACAGCAGCCTTTCTTTTCTCTATAAACGCCTAGATTTATTTTCTCAGTATTCCTTACTTATCATACATACCAGTTGCATGTAGGGTGACAAATAGTTTTCATAGCCTCTCTCCAGCGGTAGGAATTGGAACAACAGAAACCAGCACAATTATTATTATTTTTTTAATCCTTACCTGAAGACATGCTTTTATTTTATTTATTTATTATTTATTTATTTATTTATTTATTTATTTATTTATTTATTTATTTATTTATTTTGTTAATCCTCACCCAAGGGTATTTTCCCCATTGCTTTTAGAGAGAGAGGAAGGGAGAGGGAGAGGGAGAGAGAAACACTGATGTGAGAGTGCAACACTGATCAGCTGCCTCCTGCACACCCCCTACCAGGGACTGAGCCTGAAACCTGGGCACGTGCCCTGACCAGGAATTGAACTGGCAGCCTTTTGGTGCACGGAATGACGCCCAACCAACAGAGCCACACTGGCCAGGGCAAATCATGTTTCACTTTTTATTTCAACTGAAACTTAATCTTTCCTCATTTGTTATGAATTTCCACTTGAAATCTTAGCTTCAGTACTTCTTTGGCTCATACTTTCCTTATTAGTTTCTTTGGACATGGTGCTTGAAAAATATGTACAAACTTGTGCGAGCACATCTCATGTTTTTGAGCAAATGAGGCACCATGATGCTCTTAGGGTTTAAATCTTGTAGTGCTTGGGACCTGCCTCCATTATAGCCCCTGTTCCTTTGCTAAACGTGGCAGCTTCTTGCCCAGTCAGCGTGGCTCAGTGGACTGAGCATCGTCCCATGGACTGAGAGGTCCAGTTCGAGTCCCAGTCAGGGCACATGCCCGGGTTGTGGGCTCGATCCCCAATAGGGGGCATGCAGGAGGCAGCCGATTGATGTTTCTCTCTCACACTGATGTTTCTATCTCCCTCTCTAAAAAAAAAAAAAAAAAAAAAAAAAAAAAATCAATAAAAACATAATTAAAAGTGGCAGCTTCTCTTAAAAAGCAGCTTCCTCCACCCTGACTCATGTGGCTCAGTTGGTTGAGCGTAATTCCATGTACCCAGAGGTCACCAGTTTGATTCCTGTTGCAGGCTGACCAATGTTTCTCTCTCTCACTTTAAAATCAATAAAAACATATCTTTTTTTAAAAAAGCAGCTTCCTCCATTCAAAACAGAGGTTCAGTAATTAGGCAAAACAACTGCTTTGCTTTTGTTTCTACATTTTTTTTGTAGAAAAAAATGGAAGTACCTGTATTAACTTCATTGTGGCCCAAGGGATATTGAAATATATGATTGGTTTTACATGATAGAATTAATGCATTAATTAAATTTGTTTCCATGGTTCCAGCATACAAATAGTAGCTGGAATGACGTTTGAAGCTATGTACAATTGTTGACCTAATCAAGACATAATCAGTTCTCTATGCTTCTATGTAATATTTCCTAAATTCATATATCTTTCATGTGGTCCTAAAATTACTATGTAAGTCTATAATAAAATCTGTTTGTGCTTACTAAAATCACAAGGATTAGCAAACACTACTTAATGTGAAGGTGGGCATCGAGTGTATTAGAAAATGGAGTGGGGTAGTGGGAAGTGCTCTTATCACACAGATATAAATATGAAGCCAAGTCTCACCACCCATAAACTGTATACATCATCTTGGTCATGATATTTCACTTCTCTGTGCCTCAGTTTTCTGCTCTAATAAATAGGGAGCAGTAACTACCTTGTAAGTTATTGTGAAAAAATATTTGTGAAGTGCCTAAGCTCAGAATCCAACACTTCCTAGGGATTCGCTAGAACAGAGGCTGCTATCTCTGGTCTTGAAAAATGAACAGACTATGATTCTAAAAATATTTCACGTTTATAGAAGGTGGACAGTTTTATTTTAAACCTTCAGAGTAGATATGAAAGCAAACAAATATTAGCAATACCTTAGAGGGGAAAGTTTGGTTATAAGCTTAAAGCTAGAGCTAGTATTAGTAGCACATGGTGGGAATTTGGAAGGTGGCAGTATCCATCAGAGACCAGTCAGGAAAACAGAACTGAAATATTTTAAAGAGAAAATTTAACGTGAGGAACTGGTCACAAAAGTGGTGGGAGAGCTGAGAAGGCCATCAGAAGTCAGTGAAGAAACAGAACTTACCAATAGCAAGCAACTGCTATTGCTCCCACAGCCAGAGGAGATGATGGAATCAGAGCTTAGGAGAGAGACAGAACCGTGACACAGACAAAGCCTTGCCTAAGATGTCACACAAAGCAGAGAGAGAAAGGAGGAGAAATACCCTGGTTTTCCCACTTCTGGCCCTCCAATCCCCAGTCATTGTCTCCTCAGCAGTCCATCCTAACTGGAAACCAATTGTCAAAGAGCCTGGGACAGCAGTTTGCAGGTGTCAGGGCCCTGCAATACACTGCAGGACAGGGCAAGGGCAGGGGATGGATCTGAGGACAAATGGACAAATAACCACATAGTGACATTCACAGATATTATCTGAGAAATTGTTTGCATGGCCTGAGACAGACTGCAAGGTGGATAGTTTATTGCTTTGCTTTTTTCCTTTCTTTGCCATCAGTGCCCTCACCTTCCTGGATTTGGTGTAGGGCAGGTCAAAGGTAGTGGGACCCAAAACTGTGATTAGACTGGAAGGAGGCTCACAGGCACCACAAGTCAGAGTATGAGTGGTCAGGTCCAGAACAGAAAGCTATGTCAGAAAAATACAAAGGCAAGTAAAAACTTATTAGTCCAGGTAGACAAAACAGATTCTTTGTTGGCAACAGATAAAAAATTAATGTTAGTAGAGCAATCTGCAATAGACTAGAGGCCATGGTGGTGTGCACCAGCTGGTGAGAAGTGGGTATATTTTGAGGATATAGCCAAGAAGATTTACTGATTGGTAAATGTATGAAGAAAAAAAAAAAAGTGAAGGATGGTGCCCAAGTTTATCCTGAGTAATCAGAAAGATAAAATCGTCATTTTTATCAAGATATGCAAACTGTGAAAAGAGGTTTGGGGATGATAGCAAGAGTTTGGTTTCTGATATGCTGAATTTTAGAATGTTTTGTTTTTAAAAAGTCCTTTTTAAAACTGCCATTTTTGTTTATTTATTTATTTATTTATTTACATAATGCAGGAGATTCAGAACTGAAATCAGAAAAATTATTAAGTGAAAGCCTATACATCTAATGGTAAAACCCTGTCTTTCTTCCCTCCTTTGATTCTAAGAAAGATGGCAGCCAAGATTTACTCATTCCCTGATCCCAACCCTTTCCCCAACCCTATGAGATTGGTATGCCCTTCTTTTGGGAAACTGACCAGCTCAAGAGAAAAATCCCTGCAGATACCAATACATAGGGATCTCCAAGGGAATACCTGAGTTCCATCACTCCAAAGTAATTCCTTACAAAGCCCCAAGCTCTGATCATGAACACTTCCATCATATTGCTAATTCCACACACTACCTATAAATGGACAGTTAAATATCACACACTTGCCCTAGCCACAGTGTTAGGCCTTGGGAGAGAGTGGAGGCCAGGAGACCATTTGCTCATTAGCCTCAGAATTCAGGCAAGGATTGCTCTGTATTTGTCTCTGATTCCTGGTAAACATTCTTTCAAAAATACTTGGAGTAGGCCCATGTTCATAGAAGTATTATTCACAATAGCTAAAACACAAAGCAAGCAAGCCAGTGTCCATGGAGGATAAGCAAAATGTTGTACATACAGACAATGAAATATTATTCACCCCTTAAAAGGAAGGAAATGCTGACACATGCTACAACATGGATGAACTGTAAGGACATTATGTTAAGTGAAATAAGCCAATCACAAAAAGACAAATACTGTATGATTTCACTTAAATGAGGTACTTAAAATAGTCAAAATCATAAAGACAGAAAGTATAACGGTGGTTGCCAGGGAGTGGGAGGAGGGGAGAATGGGAAGTTAGTGTTTGATGGGTGTAGGGTTTCAGTTTTCCAAAATGAAAAGTTATGAGATCCTGTGCATATATAGCCCTCTGACTGTACATATATAGCCCTCGCACAGGCCTGAAGTCAGATTTGAAGCGATAAAATTCTGTAAAAAAAAACAAAAACCTTACTTATAGGAAGGTAATAGGGAGTGAGAATAAAATGCTAATAAAAAGAAACTTGAAAGTGAAAAAAGAGAGAAAAGAGTTATGAGAATGGATGGAGTGATGGCTGCACAACAATAGGATTTATTTAATACCAGTGAGCTGTACACTAAAAAATGGTTAGGATGGCCCAGCCAGTGTGGCTCAGTGGTTGAGTGTTGTCCTGTGGACCAAGAGGTCACTGGTTTGATTCCCAGTCAGGGCACATGCCCAGGTTTCAGGCTTGATCCCCAGTAGGGGGCGTGCAAGAGGCAGCTGATCAATGTTTCTCTCTCATCGATATTTCTCTCTCTCTCTAAAAAATCAATAAAACATAGTTTTTAAAAAATTGGTTAAGATGGTAAAAAAAATTAGTTGGGGAAAGAAAACACTTGGAACTTCTGAAGATGAATAAGAGTAGTTTCTATAATGGCAGGTGTTCTCAAAATGGTCTCTGAGCAATAATTGGAAGAAAAAGAACCAGACACTAAAATTGGCACAAATGGATGAAATGTGTAGAAAGACAGTCAGAATAGATTAATTAGAGTCATCTTGTTTTTGCTTTTAATCCTCACCCGAGTATATTTTTCCATTTATCTTCAGATAGAGTAGGAGGAAGGGGAAAGAGAGAGAGAGGGAGGGAGAAAGAGAAACATTGATGTGATAGAGCCACATCCACTGGCTGCCTCCTGGACGACCCGACCAGGGCTGGGGACGAACCGCAACCGAGGTACGGGACCTTGACCAGAATCAAACCCGCAACTCTTTGGTCCTCAGGCCCACGCTGTAACCACTGAGCAAAACCGGCCAGGGCTAGAGGCATCTTAAAGGAGATGTTAAAATATTATTCTAGTAACAATGATTAAGTATGATTTTTGTATTTTTATCATTAATGTAAGTATACTTATTTCAGCCATGTTCAGTTTAAACAATGCTATGATTATAATGTTTCACTCACAATTGTGATGCATTTAACCATGTAGCAGCCATGAATAGGATAACAATGGAGGTCACAGCTGACAATGACCTATTGTAATAATGAAATCATCTTTTCAAATTAACAGCAGAATCACTGCTTTATATTCTACTGCCTCATATAAACACTACCAGGTTTAGTGGGGGGCGGGGGGTAAAAAAGATGTACATGATTTAAAGAGAACTCCCCAGAATGAAATAATATTGATAATGTTGATGAAATCCACAGTTAAATTTATCTAATTTAGCCAATACTGAACGTATGAGATTCTGGAGGGAACATTAAAGGGGAGAGAAAATAATCTTTTTTTTTTTTTTTTTTGGTACGTGCCCCTAATTGGAACCGAACCCAGAACTCTCTGGTCCGCAGGCCGAAGCTCCAACTGCTGAGCCAAACCGGCCAGGGCCGAGAAAATAATCTTGACTTAAAAAAATTTTAAACTATTCTCATTAAAAATGAAACACGCAGTACTATGGGTAGGAAGGAACTCCGTACTTTTTGCTTGTTTTTCATATTTTGTGTAAATTTAAAACTGCTTTAAAATATAAAGTCTAATTAATTTTAAAACACTTTGATGAAATAGACCTTTAAAAAATACTTTTAGCTTTATAAACCTACCAAAATTTTATGGCATATTTTGGGGGGCAATTTTATGGCAAAGCTTTTTTGCATTGCATTTCCTAAGAAAAATATAAAACAGCATGGGAGAATAAAAGTACAATTGAAGAGGTCTTGCAATGTAAACAAAGCAGTTCATATTCTTTAGAGATTGTGTTTTTCCTGTCTTCAATATATAAACCAATTCTAATTTACTTTATTCAATAGAATTCATGATGTGTAAATTACTAATGCAAATCAAATCACAATTTGAATATATTCATTTATCATTTTCAATAAAGATTAAACTGAAATTTGGAATATATTTAAATGCTTGTTATTGCAGTATTCAACTTCTGAGAAGATAACTATAACTATCTTATTAAATTTCTTTAACCCTAATTCCAATATTTCTTATGTATTTACAGTGACTCTCTGGAATGATAAATTTCCTTTAACATTAAAAATTACATTAACACAGAAGAAAAAATCTTTAAAAGATTTTTGTGGCTTATGCTAAAGGAAATCTGTCTATCTATCTATCTATCTATCTATCTATCTATCTATCTATCTATCTATCATCTATATGTTTATGTACAACAAAGTAGAAAGAGACTCAATCATGAAAGAAGGTAAAAAGTGATCAGAATGCCTGTGTCTTTAGTATGGTTGATCATTTGATTTCCCTGGCAAATTTAACTTCCTGGAAGTCAGGACTAGACTAAAAACAGGACAAAACCAAGACAGATTTCATAACTTTCAGAAAGGAAGAAGCATACCTATTCTTCAAGACATACATCATTCTTCCAGGCTTTAAATTCTAATAGCAATTTCTGACAAGAGACCCAAAGAAGCCACAGGGCAATAAAATGACCTCGTTTTGCTTAATAACAAAAAATAAGACAAAAGTTAAATTTTTTTTTTCTTTATTGCTTTTTTAGAGAGAGAGAGGAAGGGAGAGGGAAAGAGAGAGAGAAACATCGATGAGAGAGAACATTGATTGGCCGCCTCCAGCATGCCCCCTACTGGGGATTGGGCCCACAACCTGGGCATGTGCCCTGACCGGGAATTGAACCAGCGACCTCTTGGTGCATGGGTCGATGTTCAACCACTGAGCCACACCGGCAGGGCAAGACCAAAGTTTATATATAACTTTTTCTTATAATAACTTTGATAAAATCTGCAATTATAACATTAAAATTCAATTCAGTATTGATGATTTTGCAACAGGCTAAGTAATGTAGTCAAGTATGCCTTCTCAGAATCTAATGTAATCCAAGAAAAAAATCCTTACCTTGGATGACTATTAGGAACTACTTCTTTCAGCTGAGGTTTTGATGTGAGTTCAACAGCAGAAAATTCAAAAATAAACTCTGAGGAGGACCCAGGAATACTGGTATTCTGTGTATTTGGTGAAGACAGAGCCACAGGCTTTGGAAAGCAGATGGGTTCTGATTGGGAATAGGCATGGTAGAATAGAAGACCCTTATGTCTGCATATAAGTAGGTCATATGAATAGATATCAGTAGGCAAAACCAGGGATTTTCCTTTAAAAAGTAGATTTGGACTTCTTCTAATACTCACTTGCTCTCTCAGTGTTCCACACCAGAACCTTCACAACTGATCGTTTGATCTGAAAAAAAAATTTTTTTTCAAGACAAATATAGACAAACTTCAATACTGTCCCATGGAGAATAAAACTCTGGGAGGGATAGCTTTAAAATATCTCAGGTTGGCCCGGTGGTGTGGCTCAGTGGATTGAGCATCACCCCATGGACTGAGAGGTCCCGGTTCAATTCCTGGTCAGGGCACATGCCTGTGTTGTGGGCTCGATCCCCAGTGGGGGGCATGCAGGAGGCGGCCAATCAATGTTTCTCTCTTACATGGATGTTTCTATCTCTCTCTCCCTTCCTGTCTCTCTAAAAAATCAATAAACACTTATTTTAAAAAATATCTCAGCTTGTCTGGCCTGTGTGGCTCAGTGGATTGAGCGTCATCCCATGGACTGAGAGGTTCCAGTTTTATTCCCGGTCAGGGCACATGCCCTGAAGGAGGTGGCTGATAGATGTTTCTCTCACATCGATGTTTCTATTTCTCTCATCCTTCCTCTCTCCAAAAAAATCAATAAAAATTTATTTAAAAAAATATATCTCAGGTTTATTAAGGTACTTGTAGTATACTGAATTCTTCTTAGAGCTTTTGAGACACTTCCATGTACATTGGTCATTTAACCTTTACAACACTCTTGTGATGCAGGCATCGTTATCCTTATTTTATAAATGACTAAACTAAAGCACAGAAAGACTCACTATATCAATTTATACTTATCCTTAGAAGGGTTTAAAGTTGCTGTTTGTGCACATATAATTATGTATGCTGCAAATACATGTGTATATTTGTACATGTAATACATGTATTTGTTCTCAACTATATTTAAAATTTGCTATAAAAGAGACATTGTCTTTAGTTTCTTTTCTTAAATCCTCAGTATTAGGGAATGTGGCTGAGAAACAGCAGACATCTAACTATTTATATAAGTTGACAGTTTAAAGAATGAGAAGACTCCACCACTGCCACCTCCTTCTACTGCGGCTCCTAGTGCTATTTGTGTGCTCATTTAGTGCAGTCCTGGTACCTCTTTTGTGAGGTGGCAGCTAAGGAGACAGCAGCACTCGCCATGGCCCACGAAAAACCCAAGGAAAGAGTCAAGACTGAGAACAAGATCATATTATAATAATTTGAAGGGGGTGGGGCAGAATGGTTCTGTGGTGCAGTTTAAGATTACGAGGCATATACTACTTAGTAAACTAATGAAAGCCCAATGTGAACGATGGGGTTTGTCAATGAGGCAGATCAGATTCCAATTTGATGGGCAACCAATCAGTGAAACAGACACACCTGCACAGTTGCAAATGGAGGATGACAATACAGGTGATGTGCTCCAGCAGCAGACAGGAGGTGTCTACTGAAAAGGGAACCTTCAACTTTACTCCAGAACTCTGTTCTTCCAGACCAAGAAGACAGTCTCAATTAGAAAACCACAATTAGCTCCACAACGTGCTGACTACTGCAGGATAGTTTTCTCTATTCTTTCATTTTCCTTCTCCCCATTGCTTTATTGTACATGAAGTAACTGATGTCTGTGTACAAGCATTTGCATTTTTTTTAACCAAATGGCCAATGGTATGTTTTGATTGATATTAATTGGAGATGGGATGGGGGAAAATACTGAATCTGTGAAAATACCACTTTTCTCCATTAATGGCATACTCATTCAGCTCTTATCTTTATTTTCCAGTAAGTTATTTTGCTCTCACTGTTTAACAAACAACAACAAAAAAGAACAACATAAAAAACCTTGCATATCTCATTTGATTGGAGAATTTTAATGCTTTTCATTTATCATTGTCAAACCAAGGACTATTTTATAGCTCTTTTAATACATAGCTGTTACATGTAGGGCAATCTGTCTTTAAGAAGGAATAAATTACTCTAAAAAAAAAGAATCCTAGATAGTTTTTCCTTCAAGTCAAGTGTTTTGTTGTCTAAATAAACCTCTTGTTTAAAATAAAAAGAAGGAAAAGACTAAGCATTATGATGATAAGCTATAATATTTTTCTCTTAACATAGCTATATAATCTGTAGTTTACTAACAAGCTCACACTTTTAAAAAATTCTATTTATTCAGATGGATATTTAAAAAAAGCAGTTTTGTTTTGGCTAATCAAAGACAAGGTAGTCTCTTGCTCAGGCATTGGGAGAAAAAGAAAATAATGTAAAACAGAATAAAGATCAAATTATAGATATAACTTTGGGAATCCCCAGCACATGGTGATAACTGACATAGGCAGTAACTGAATTCCCTATGTGTAGTGGTGAAGAGAAGGACTTAGAACTGAGCTCTTAGGGCATCCATCATTTTGTGTTCTGATAGAGGAGAAGCTTACAAAAGAGATTTACAAGCAGCTTCTGGAAGAGTGTCATGGAATCCCACAGAAGAGAGTGTTTCGAGAAAGATTAAGTTTCTTGCCAGATGCTGAGAAGCCAAGGAAGATGACAGAAAGTCCCGGATTAGTTTCATGAGGGTCACAGTTGGCCTCAGCAAGAACAGTAGAATAATTAGGGAGAAACCATTCTGGAGGAGGTCAAAGATAAGTAAAGGAGATGAGAAAGAGAGTATGTGACAGCAGACACTCTTCTTGAAAACTTGACTAGGGAGGGGAAGAAAGAGAGTGAGGGGCAGAGGGAAGGCTTTTGTATTGGATTTTGAAGGTACAATTATACACTGACAATGTAATCAAGGTGTAAAGTCAGCCTTTATTCTGGAGTTGCAATAATCATGCAAGGCCTGCTCAGATCCATGTTATTTGATGAAGTATTACTGTATTCTTGCAACATGGGTGCTCCCAATGGCACCATGGTTCAACCAGAGGGTGGCAGAAACTGCTGTTTCCTCCCAGTGTCCACTCTACCATTAGAATTTTCAGCTGGGCACAGGACCTCCCCAAATAAAGACAATTCCCCAGTCTTCTTTGTGGACAGGAGAATAAGTTCTGACCAATGGATATAAGGAAGAGTATACTGTAGCAGCTTCAGAGACCCCTCTTTAAGGAAGAGCTCACTTGAACCCTTTGACCCACTATGCCTCTTTCCTACTTCCTGCTGGTTGAAATATGGACTTGATCCTTGAATCTGAAGTAGCCATCTTGGGCCATGAGGTGACCTTGAGAATAGAGGCCACAGATGATAGAGCAAAAAACTAGAATCTAAAATCTGTGTTGATGTCATAAAACAAAGTTCCATGGCAGCCTTAGTCCACTAGTATCTGGATGTTAATGCAAAAGAAAAATAAGCATCTAGTTTAAGCCTCTGATATTTCAGGGGCTACTAATACCCTTAGCCAAATCTAAATCTAACTAATATATAAAAGACAGCAAGAAAGTCCAGATTATAATAGAAATGATAAGCCATCATTGAAATGAAAACAGATTAAAAGTCACTGAAGAAAACTCTATTTAGGAAAAATAATAGCATTAATTTAAGACCAGGGATCCTGTCTAGCACTACTTGATGTTAGGAAGGAAATGATCAGGGAAATGACTATAATAGGAAGAAAATACACATGAGGAAATGTGGTCCCACATTATCCAGTCTCCTTGTTTATCACTGGTCAACCATAGCAGACATTATTGCAAACCCTTCCTTCAAGAAGAAAAATGCGGCACTTCCTATTTTAGTGCAAACTTTTATACTTTTTAAAAACCTGTTTAAAATATCTTTAACCTGCTTAACTGGATGTACACATATAATAGAGTCCATATGATTCTACTGTTTTGTTTTGTTTTTAAATAGTAAGACAAATAATAAAGTATACAGAGAAGTTTTTTCTGGTGATCACCATTTCTCTTTCTTGATTTGAAGGAGCAAATCAAAGATACTTTATAAAAAGAAAATTTTTGAGCTGACTACCACATGTGTTATAAAAAAAGCTGACAAAGCCTGGCCGGTGTGGCTCAATGGACTGAGCATCGTCCCATGGACTGAGAGGCCCCTGTTCGATTCTTGGTGAGGGCACATGCCCAGGTTTTGGGCTTGATCCCCAGTAGGGGGCATGCAGAAGGCAGCTGATTGATGTTTCTCTCTCACATCAATGTTTCTATCTCTCTCTCCCTTCCTCTCTCTCTAGAAAATCAATAAAAACGTATTTAAAAAAAAAAAAAGCTGATAAAACCGTCATCATCTCTCGTAATAGAGAACAGGAAATCTATTCTATTTATATGCTTTTTACTGAGAGATCACATTTATAAAACTATATATAATGGGCATGAATTTTATTTCACTACAACAGCATACAAGAAATATCACATTCCCTTATTTTCTAAATCAGATGTAATCTGTTCTGAGGTTGGAGGGAAAATTCAACCAATCATTTTTGGACTTCCTTCTCTTTCTCTGGGGGTCCTGCAACAACTCTGGGCTTCTGTAATGTTAAAAACGGGAGGCTGGGCGATCTTTTGTTCTCTGTGGTTGCCATCTTTGCCATTGCTCTGTTGACTGCAGGATGCTACTGTAGAGCCCTGCAGCCAGCCTCTTGGTCACTGAAGATCAGGCAGGCTCAGAGGTACATCTCACCGGGGATCTTTCCACTGACTCCAGATTGTGTCTTATTGCCAAGCTCCAGAGAGGGTTACTGCATGCCTGCAGGGCTTGGTCTCTACCACCCAGAGGTGGATTCCTTGTCTTCTCCCCAGCTGAAGTGAGCCAAAACTCTTCAAATGTTTGGAAACATGATTTCTTTTCTTCAACATACTTAAGGAAAAGAGTTAACAACCCCAGTTCATTTTTTCTCCTAATTATGCACTAATGTTAAACTTACATAACTCAGAAAAAATATTAACCTTTGTTTTGGGCTTATTCTCACAAAGTATCATTATTCAAGTGACAAGTAGAATAATTAATTTCACTTCTCTGATTTGAATTTCAGTTCTCTTTCTGGCTCCAGTTTACATGCTAACTGGTGGTGGAATTAGATCACTAACAGTTGGTTCTTCTCTCCATAAACTGACTGATATTGTCAATTCCATCTTAACACATTTGAGCTCTGGTGAGTTTCCTTATGCTAGCTCCAAACATAAAATTAGTGTAACTGTGTACTAATATAATCTGCCTGTATCTTTGAATTTTTGTAGATGAATTCAGTTGTGACTATCCTTAGATATATAAAAGCAATTAATAGTTTTGAAAAAACTTTTCTTATTGACCAGTTTTATGACTTGAAAGAAAAAAGTAGAAATCTAACATTAGAATTATAAGCAAATCCTAATCTGATTATGATTCCTTTGACTATTTTAATAATATTTTTAGTATTATGATTATGGCAATAGATATGATAGGTTTATTATGGCATTAAACACTAGGTTAACAATGGTGAAAATGCTTATTTTGTTTACAAAAATACCAAAAAAAATCTAAAGAACTGGTTTAGTGTTATACCTACCTATATACATATATTTAATTTATATATATTAACACACACACACACATACACACACACACTACCATTGGTCTCATTTAGAAGATACAAGGGAACCAAATCATTCTTCTGAAAACTGTCAGTGAAGTAAAAGGTCAGAGATTTAACCTCCCTTTCCTGTATGAACTATATTTGAGGAAAACTAAATAGCTTTTGAGAGAATTTTGTTTTCTCTGTAGAATTCCAGCCAATAAATAAAAAAGAAACAATAGATTAGAATATCACCATTTCGCAAATTCCAAATCAAAGAATGGATCCAAGCAATGATTATCAATGGTTGCTAATATCACTAAAAGAGAGGCAACAAGATATCATGTGTCTCCTGATGAAAGTACACAATACAGTAGTCCTCTTTTATCCACAGAAGATACATTCCAAGACCCTCAGCCTGAAACCAATGATAGTACAGAACTTTATATATACTATGTTTTTTCTTATACATACATACCTATGATAAAATTTAATTTACAATTTAGGCACAGTAAGAGATTAACAATAATAACTAATAATAAAGTAGAACAATGATAAAAATATACTGTAACAAAAGTTATGTGAGTGGTCTCTCTCAAAATATCTTATTGTACTGTACTCACCCTTCTCCTTTCAATGCATTGGTGGAGCCATTCCATATACAAGATGGCTGTCACCCATGCTTTCTGATTATGTTGCCAGAACACAGGCAGATAATTTTGTTTTTGAGAGCACATGGGTTTTTCACTCTGTACACTACACGTGGCTTTATCATGCCCTCCAGCATTGCCACGTCGTACCAGAATTAATCAGTCTTTCCATGTTTTATGACCTGGTGCCTCCTTTGCATTTTTATAAATGTAGGTTCTATTGGGTATCTTTTTCAAAAATAGCCTGGTTTCATTGCAATTGAAGACTTTCTTTAGATGGTATCCTTTTTCCTTAATTGACTTCTTCAACTCTGCCAGAAATGTGGCACCCATTTCTTCATAGGCAGACACAGCCTCTCCAGTAATTTTTATAATTTTCAGTCCAAACCTATTCCTGAATCTGTTTAACCATCCCTTATGTGCAGTAAATGGTCTGGTGTCGCTCGTTTTGGGAGATCCCTTGCTGAAGTCTTCCTATAGGCTCAGTGCTTTCTGGTGCAACACACTGCCATCATTGGAATGTTTTCTGTTCATGTTTCCCAACCACACATTTAATGCCTTTTCCATCTTAAATAAACACTTATCACTCACTGTGGCCACAACTTTTGCAGTTTGAGGTGCAAACAGAAAAACTAGCACAGATTTCTTTTTCGTTCTTCACAATGTCATGGATAGAAGATTTGTTCTTACTGTAGATATGAGCAATCTCAGCACATGACTTTTTTCTTTCCTTATTGAGAGCTTTTACCTTTTTATTTAAAGGAAGTAATTGATGGCTTCTCTTTGGCGTATCCAAATTGCCAACAACGTTACTACTTGTGCTTTGGGGCCATTACTAAGTAAAATAAGGGTTAACTGAACAAAGCACTCCCATACAAAAGTCCGTCTGTGCCCTGGCTGGTTTTGCTCAGTGGTTAGAGCATTGGCCTGTGGATGGAAGAGTCTCAGGTTCGATTCCCAGTCAAGGGCATGTACCTGTTGCAGGTTCCATCCCTGGCCCTGGCTGGGGTCGTGTAGGAGGCAACCAATCAATTTGTCTCTCACACTGATAGTTCTCTCTCACTCTCCCTCCCTCCCTTCCATTCCATCTAAAAAATCAATGGAAAAATATCCTCAGGTGAGGATTAACCAAAATGGCAGCTTTTAATTTGATAACCAAGATGGCAGCTACTAAGTGACTAACAGGTGGGGAGCGTGTACAGTGTAAAAACCCTGGACAGAGACTTCCGGTCAAGATGGCGGCGTAGGTAAACGCGGTATCGCGTCCTCCCTCAACCACATCAAAGTTACAACTAAACTACAGAACAACCATCATTCAAAACCGCCTGAAATCAAGCTGAATGGAAGTCCTACAACTATGAAATTAAAGAAGAAGCCACATCGAGACTGGTAGGAGGGGCGGAGACTGGTAGGAGGGGTGGAGGCGCGAGGGGCTGGTCGCACACCCACATGTGGCGGATAAAAATTAGGAAGGACACCTCGGCTGGGAAGGTCCTCCCTGAGAACTGAGGGGTCCCTGTCCCACACCGGGTGCCCAGCTCAGGATTTCAGTGCCAGGAAGAGAAGTCCCCATAACTTCTGGCTGGAAAAACCAGCGGGAACTGAGGCTGAAGCGGCTGGAGCCCCGCCCCCTGCAGTTCCTCTTAAAGGGCCCGCGAACGGACTTACTCGGACTCGCTCCCTCCAGGCTCCAGCGTGCGGGAAGGAGCCTGAAAGGCGCCAGAGTCATATGGGGAAGAACTGAGCTGTTTGGCATTGGGGTGAGGGCTGGAGAGGCAGCTTTCTCCTGGACAGAAGTGCTATCAGAGGCTTTTGTTTCTTTGGTGAGCCCTTCCCTGGGCCGGCAGACGCCACCATATCTGGGACTCCAGCTACCTGGCTCACACTGTTGGCCCCGCCCTGGTGATTCCCTGAGGCCCCGCCCCACCCAGCTTTCAGGTCCACCCAAGCTGTTGCCAGTTGCTTTACCATAGGATTGGCCTGTCTTGGATCCTGCTTCAGCTTTTCCTAAATTCTTTCAAACAAGCAGCATCTGGTCTCAGCTAGCCCCATACCTCTCGCTAAGTAATACATAGAAACAAACACAGGGAGGCAGCCAAAATGAGGAGACAAAGAAACAGGTCCCAAATGAAAGAACAGAACAAAACTCCAGGAAAAGAACTAAGTGAAATGGAGTTAAGCAACCTAACAGATGCAGAGTTCAAAATACTGCTTATAAGGATGCTCAGTGGACTTACTGAGGACCTAAAGAGCATAAAAAAGGACCAGTCTGAAATGAAGGATGCACTAACTGAAATAAAGAATAGTTTACACAGATGCAATAGTAGAGTAGGTAAAGCCAAGAAGCAAACCATCAATTTGGAATATAAGGAAGCAAAAAACACCCAGTCAGAACAGAAAAAAGAAAAAAGAATCCAAAAAAATGAGGATAGTGTAAGGAGCCTCTGGGACAACTTCAAGCGTGCCAACATTCGCATCTTGGGGGTGCCAGAAGGAGAAGAGAGAGAACAAGAAATCGAAAACCTATTTGAAACAATAATGGCAGAAAACTTCTCTAACTTGGTGAAGGAAACAGACATGCAAGTCCAGGAAGCACAGAGAGTCCCAAACAAGATGAACCCCAAGAGGCCCACACCAAGACACATCATCATCAAAATGCAAAAGGTTCAAGACAAAGAGAGAATCTTAAAAGCAGCAAGAGAAAAGCAGTTAGTTACCTACAAGGGGGTTCCCATAAGACTGTCAGCTGATTTCTCAAAAGAAACTTTGCAGGCCAGAAGGGAGTGGCAAGAAATATTCAGAGTGATGAAAAGCAAGAACCTACAACCAAGATTACTCTATCCTGCAAAGCTGTCATTTAGAATCGATGGCCATATAAAGAGTTTCCCAGACAAAGAAAAGCTAAAGGAGTTCATCA
The DNA here is from genome assembly GCA_030848825.1 of Tadarida brasiliensis. NCBI lineage: Eukaryota > Metazoa > Chordata > Mammalia > Chiroptera > Molossidae > Tadarida > Tadarida brasiliensis. The sequence goes on from CM061258.1 coordinate 52,853,280, forward strand.
CCACCAAACCATTCTTATATGAAATGTTGAAGGGTCTTCTTGAAGAAAAAGATAAAAAAATATGAACAAACAAAATGGCAATAAATACATATCTATCAACAACTAAATCTACAAACAAAATGAACAAGCAGAACAAAGACATTCTCATAGATACAGAGAACTTTTTTGGGAACCAGATGGGTGGGGGCTGGGGGGATGGGTGAAAAAGGTGAAGGGATTAAGAAGTACAAATTGCTTGTTAGACTGACAAACCTCAAAGGGAAGGGGGGTTGGGGGGTGGGAAGAAATAAACCAAAGAACTTATTTGTATATATGCATAACCAATGGACACAGACAACAGTGTGGGGAAAGGCAGGAGGGGGGCAGGAATGGGTAGGAGGGGGCCAAGGGGGGGAAAATGAGGAACATTTGTAATACATTCAACAATAAAGATAAGTTATAAAAAATAAATAAAAAAATAAATAAAATAAAATAAAATAAAAACCCTGGACAAAGGGGTGGCTCACGTCATGGGCTGGACAGAGCCGAATGGCAAGAGATTTCATCATGCTACTCAGAACAATGCACAATTTAAAACTTATAAGTTGTGCCCAGCCAGTGTGGCTCAGTGGTTGAGCGTCGACCCATGCACCAAGAGGTCCCCGGTTCAATTATTGGTCAGGGCACGTGCCCAGGTTGTGGGCCCGATCCCCAGTGGGGGGCATGCAGGAGGCGGCCAATCGATGTTCTCTCTCAATGATGTTTCTATCTCTCTCTCCCTCTCCCTTCCTCTCTCTCTAAAATCAATAAAGAAAAAACAATTTTTTAATAAATAAATTAAAATAAAATCAATAAAGAAAAAATTTTTTTAAAGAAAATAAATAAATAAAGCTTATAAGTTGTTTATTTCTGGACATTTCCATTTACTATTTTCAGACCACAGCTGACTGCAGGTAACTGAAACCATGAAAAGCAAAATATGGATAAAGGGGGACTACTGTACCACTTATAGCTGCCAAAAAACTGAACCTGTATCAAAGTAAGCCTCTAAATCTAGTTCAAAGTTTACAGGAAACAGAAGAGGAAGAGAAACACATTAAAAGATTCCCTGGGGCCCAGCTGGTGTGGCTCAGTGGATTGGGTGTTGTCCAAGAGATTGCTGGTTTGATTCCCCGTCAGAGCACATGCCTGGGGAGTCTGTGGGAGGTAGCCAATTGATGTTTCTCTCTCATCATTGTTTCTTTCTCTCTCTCCCTCACTCTTCCTCTCTCTCTAAAAAAAAATCAATAAAAACATTTTTAAAAACAATAGCATGGGAGGTAGGTGCAGAAAAATCCAAATATTGAAAAAATTCTATAGGCCAAAAGATACGAGTTTCCAAAAATTAAATTACAAGCAACAAGAAAGAGGGAATATTACTAGACATCAACTAATCTCAATATGTTGACCTTATTTGGGATTCCTACAAACTTTTTCAAAATTATAACATTTTAAAAACAATTGGAAATATGAACTCAAGTGCCTAAATATTTAGCATTATTGAAGAATTATTAAATTTTCAGGTGTGATAATAGTATTATTATGCTTTTATAAAGAGCTATTTTATTTAGTGATATATATTGAAATATTTGAATGAAATGATATTATGCATGGAATTTGCTTCATACTAATATGGAGGAGGATAAGAGTATGCATAAAATAAGATTGTCCATATTAAAGTTGAATGATGGTACCGGATACAAGGGAGTTCATTTCATTATTTTATATATATATATATATATATATATATATATATATATATATGGCTTATCCTTAAAATATACATATAGAAAAATTTAGAGATGAAAAGGTATAATACATGAAATTTGCCTAAAAATTATCCAGCTATTGGGGAGGGGTAGAGTGGGTGAGTCTATAGATAAAATAAGATCTGTGACTATGAGTTGTTGATACAGAAGCTGAGAGGTAGGTACATGGTTTATTGCAATATTCTCTCTACTTTTATGTGTGACTGACAATTTCCATAATAAAAATTAAAGTTAAAAATTCACTATCATACTTTATTTGTTTGGCAAATTATACTACTTATAAATATAGAGTAGTTCACCTGTGAAGAAAAACGCTACAGGCAACAGTGCTGCTGCAGATGGCCTCCTTGAGGCACTGCCTCAGTGCATAGTGCAGAATAGCTATCCACAAATCACAGAGGTACAAAACAAAGTTTATCTGTTATGTTACAGTAACAAATCACCCAAAATATCATCTCAGTAGCATATAAGAAGGTTTTTTTCTTTTTCCACAAGGACTCTGTTCATTGGAATCCCTTAAGGACTCAAACAGATGGAGCAGCCACAATATCAAGTCTTGCCTATTACTGTACCAGAGGGAAAGCAGGCTCTGGAGTGTCTCACATTGGTGAGTAAAGGATCCGGTCTAGAAATGACACATGTTACTTCTCACAATTTATATGCTTCAATCAGTCACATGACCCTATTCAACCACAAGGGGGCCAGTAAGTACATTGCCATCACATGCCCAGAAGAGAGAAGTGGAAATATTTGGCAAAGAATTCTAATGACTTTTCTTGTTAAGAGAACCTGTGCCATGTTGAAGCTGCATTATACTTTAGTCCTAGTAATGACTGTACCTTGTTGCCACCTCTAAGATAGTATCCAGACACATATGCTAATCTATCCTTTTTGGTTATTTCTCTCCTATGACTCACAGTCATGTAATATATTGTGTGCAGAGATTGCAAAATAAATGCAAGGTAATTGGTTGATTCAAATATGCAGTCAGCAACACTTTTTTAGAAGAAAGTGTTCCATTTTCCTTCTTGGATTATTAAAGTAAGGTTATTGTCGAAAATTTGGAAAATATGGACAAGTAAAAAGAAAGGGGAGAAATCACTCATAATATCATCCTCAAATATAATCCAGTTAATATTTTAGTGGATTTCTTCCTAAGTTTTCTATTATTTAAAAAAACTAGCTTTCATGGTCACCAAAACCATAACTATTTCTTTATTAGTGACATTGCTCCAAATGGCTGATTTGATTGGTTCTGGAACATCAGATAATTTCTTAAAGATGTTTTAGCCCGTTTTCTCAAAACATGAGTGCTTAAACATGGTTATGTAGCACTTAAATACTAATGGTCACTAACCAGGTTGCATTCTTTGTTTTGGAGCAATGAATCCCTAGTTCTAAAATCGCTTGTTAGTATACGATCAGCCTTGAAACAACTGGATAATTGTAATAGTTATTTTCATTTGCTTCTGGTATTTTCTCCACCCAGATTACTTATGAAAAGGGAACAGCTTTGGAATTTCATATTATTGTGGAATTTAAGCCTCTTAAAATCATCAAGATTCTGGTTACCTTTCAAAATAATAAACTAGTGATGATTCAAACAATGACTAGTAAGGCTAAGAAATAAATTGGTCATATATGTTACAATTGGGATGATTTCAAGTCCAGAAACCATCTGGTTATAAATTGGATCGTTAGAGGTTAAAGATAGTACATGGATAGTAGATGTCCAATAAATCATTTTAAACAACCAATAAAAGGTTCGCTGTTGAACAAAAACCACACGCTTTCATTTCAGACTTTAGGAAAATCAAGATTAGAGAAAGAAAATCAACATTAACTGTCTTTGAAAGATAACAAACTTACAGTTATAAATTGCAAATATAGAATTTGAACACCGATTCTAAACTCTTTCACCACAATCACATCTGACCGAAATAATCCTAAAATATTGTGACTAGTGAAGTTTTTGAAGGACCAGTATGAAATCTGAACTGGTAAAACCTTTTGGTAACTGATGGGTTCTTTCCCCTCAGCCTGTAATGATACCTTGACTCCCTGCCCCCCCCCCCCCCCCCCAGACGTCTCTTCTTCTCTCATTTAAATTTTTAGGAAATGTGGTAAAAATAGTTAAGCTCAACAAGCACAAATATGCATCACATGCATGCCATTTTTTCCCCCCTCTTCATCAGATAGTTAGCTTTTGTTTTTAGACAGGGGAGGCAGCTGTTCTCGTGGCCACTGTTAGAAAAGCAGAACTAAAGCAAGGAGAGGGAAGGACCGAGCCTCGGATGGAAATGGCCAGTCAGCTGCGGGAGGGGGCCTGAAGCTCCGGGTGGGTCAGGGGTATTTTCACTGCGGCCAGCGGAGCGCGGGGGGTTTGCAAACAAATCTTAGGTAAAAAGCGAGGTTTTCGAGGGCAGCAGCGCGGGGTGGAGGCCGGGTTGGCTGTCCCGCAGGAGGATGTGCCCAGTGCAGGCCGGAACGCTGTGCTGGCTCTGAGGACTCAAGAGGCTGGGGGCGGAGGAAGCTGCGTCTAGGTCAGCGAAGGGCAAAGGAAGCCGGACACTGATGCGGGTCGCCTCCGGATCCCAGTTCCAAAACATCTAGTGGGAAACCGAGTCCAGCTCTAAGGCCGATCTTCAGCAGTCCCAGTCACCCCAGAACCTTCTTAGGCACTTCCGGTAAGTAGCCCAGCGCCCCAGGCTCGGACCCCGCAGCGCAGCGCGCAGGCGCCTCGGGACTGGCGAGGCCGGGGACGCGGAGGGAGGGGGCGTGTGAGCCGAAGGAAAGCCTCCTGTGCGCCTGCGCTGTTTGCTCACTCCCAGGTCGGGGAAACTAACCTGGAGCCGACGTCGCAGACTCCCGGGACTCCGGTCCGGGCTGCTGTGAGCTCCTCAGCGCGGCGTCGCGGCGTCTCCGGAGAGCTGCGCAGGGGTGTGGGGAGGTAAGAGCCCCTCGTGACAGGCATCTTGGCTTCTCCTCACCCCTGCTGCCCTCACGGAGGGGGCGGGGTGGCCGCTGGACGCTCTGCCCCAGGGTCTGGCCCTCCTTTTCCTCCCGCGACCGAGCCTGGGCCCCCGACCCGTTCTTTTTCCGATCCCCCTGAGCGGGCGGAGGAATCACGACCCGGAAACCCGCTTCCCCTCGGTAAAGCCTGGAAGGCCGGATCAGGCCTCAGGGTCATCTCGGCGGCTGTTGGCCGGGTGCTGTCTGCTCGGGTCGCCTGGAGTGCTTGGCACTGCCGAGGGAGCGCCCCCGGGGCCGTCTGTCCGTCCGGGGGAGGGGCTGCTCCGGCTGCGGGGACTGTTGTTCCCGCCGAGTGGTGGCCTCTGCTCCGAGAGGACTCGACCCCCGCCTCCGAATCTGTCATCGCCCCGGGTGCTCTCGTAAAGCCGGTTCGCGCACCGATCCCTTTTGTCATCTTTTCACACCGGAAGGATGCGGCAGTGTTCCTTCAACACTACCTTTTCTTTGATACCTTTGAAAAAATGCTGAAAGATGACCTAACTTTTAAACTAGTAATTTATTCGCGTTACCGTGATCGCAGATTATTGTATTCCAGATTAAGGGTGTTTTTGTTAGACTCTTATGGAAACCAGTCCATAAATTTGATAAGTTAGTGTTTTTATTTAACAAAATAGGCAACTTGTCGGTCGAATTAGGTCATTTATTATTTTGAGCTTTTCGCCTTTTGGCAGAAGTTTAATGGTTTGATCCAGTAGAAATATTATATAAATTTTCACCCAATTTCTTCCTTTATTTTCTCCCCTGGATGTTAAACTGTATACTTAATGGCAAAAAATTCTAAATATAATAGTGAATAATGAAAAACTATAATTCCATTATTTAAAGGTAATCAACCACAGTCAATATTTTGACTTTTTATCTTCCAGCTTTTTTTTGATATTATTTTCTTAATTAAGGTGAAATTTTTATATACAGTTGGCTTGCCTGCTTTTCTTGCTTACAGGTACATTATAAATAAAGCTAAATTCCCAATTAATTGTCATCCCTAATCATAATGTTACATAATATTATGGTATCACAGTTTATTTAACCAAACGGGTCTAAGGATCTTTTTACACACTTAAAAATTATTGAAGCCCCACCGGTGTGGCTCAGTTGGTTGGGTGACGTCCCATGCATTTCCCACACCTGTGTTTCGGACTTTATCCCCCCCCCCCATTCCCCATCCCCCATCTCCGGTAGGGGGCGTGCAGGAAGCAGCAGATGGATGTTTCTGTCTCACATGGATGTTTCTCTCTCCCTCTCCCTTCCTCTATCTCTAAAAAATCAATTTAAAAAATCTTAAAAAAATTATTGAAGACTAAAAGACTTTTGTTTTCCAATGCAGTGTATTTACCATTTTAGAAATGAAAACTCAGAACATTAAAAAAATTATTTGTTCATTAAATATAATAATAAAGCCATTATATATTAAATATAACTATATTTTCTTTAAAATTTTTGGTGAGAAAGGTGGCATTGTTTTACATTTTTGCAAATAACTTTAATGTCTGGCTTAATAGAAGACAACTGGATTCCTATATTTGCTTCTTTGTTCAGTTTGGTGTGCTATCTTGTTTAGGCTGAAGCTTATTAAGAAAATTCAGCCTTACACAGATAGACATTTGGAAAAGGAAGGACCTCACAGAACCCCTAAAAAGTTCTTGGGGACTTCCAGGGGTCCTTAAACTCCAGTCTGAGAAAGCTGATTTAATCATTCTTGTACTGATCAGCTTTTAGGTTCTTTGCAGTTTTACTCTATTACAAATATTGCAGCAATGAAAGTTCTTTGTGATTTGTTCTTGTGCACAGGTGCTAGTGTTTCAGTAGTAGTAGAATTGCTAGGTTATAGAGTATGTACTTTTAAAAAAGTTTTGATAGACATGAACATTACTTTTGATGCCTGCATAATTTTATGCTGTGTCCTAATGTTGGTATTTAGATTGTTGGTATTGATGATTTGGTGAAATATCTTTGCATATTTTTAGTTGTCGTGGACTATTTTCTTAAATTTCTAAAAAGAGAATTTAGATAAAATGTTAAGAATATTTTTGAGGCTGTTGATGCATACTGTTTCCCTGAGTGTACCAGTTACTTCTATCAGTGTATCTGAGATGGTCTTTTTATTTTATTCATTTATTTTTATTGATTTTAGAGAGAGAGGAAGAGAGAGAAAGAAACATCCATTTGTTCTACTTATTTATGCATTCATTGGTTGATTCTTGTATGTGCCCTGACCAGGGATCAAACTCGTAACCTTGGTGTATTGGGACAATGCTCTAACCAACTGAACTGCCCAGCTAGGGCCGGAGATGCTCTTTTTACATACCCTTACCAACATTGAGTACTTTCATTATTAAAAAATTATGTTCTGATTTAGTAGGCAACAAATGATATATGTTTTAATTCACATTATTTTGAGAATGCAGATTGTTTATTGAAAAATTTTTCATAATCTTACTAGTTGTTCATATTATTTGCCCATTAATAAATGGTCCAGTGTCCAAGAGTTTTTCTAACAATTTTTATCTTTTTATATTGTAAAGTTACCTGCTATAATTTTTTTTAGAAAAGAATAAAATTTTCTTTTTCCTATTTACTAAAATAGTACATTTTTGTTAAGTAAAATACTATAGAGACATATAATGTAGATTTTTTTGTAGAAGTACATATAACTCTGGGCAAAGTTTTATCCAAAGTGGCTTTAGGAACACTAATTGTGATCTTTAGTTACCTGATGTCAGGCTCCTGTCCTCTTTTATATTCTCTTCCTAGGTGATCTCTTGCTGCCAATTCCCAATTCTTTATCTCAGACTTCTCTCCTGCAGTCCAGATCCTTATATCCAACTGCCTATTGGACATCTCCCCCAGGATGTTCTCAAGGTACATCAAACAACAGTCCAAACGTGAACTCATGTTTTCCCTCAGTCCTGCTCATCTTTGTATTGCTCTCATGGTCCGTGGTACCGTCTGCAATCACCCACAGTGGAAAATTGGCAGTAACCCTAGCATTCTCCCTTGCTTGCCCTCTCCAGTAGTTCCTACTCTTTAGCCACTTTTATATCTATCTCCTTTCCGTCTGCACTACACTGTCTCAGTTCAGGCCCTCATCATCTGTCACCTTAACCATTTTAGGAGTCTCCTTACTACTGTTTTGTTGATTTTCTGATTAATCTTCCGTGTTGCTGCCAACTTTTTTAAATCATGAAGAGATTTAAAAAAACCATTTTTTAAATAAACATGGTAAATATTTGTTTGTAAATCTGAAAGTACATAAATGACCAACTGAGTAAACATATTACCTAAAACAGGTTATCATATGTACATATAATAAACTTGTTTAGAATAGGGAATATATCTTAAATTTCTTTTGTATCTTTACTGCCCATGGTAGATTACTAGCACAATATGTACACTTTGGTGGACTGAAATGGGAAGTATGTGCAACTTAATAAGATTTCATGTTAAAAGTTTCAATGTATAATATTTGTATTATCAAACCTACAAATTGTTAGATTATGTTATTATTTTGTAATTATCTTTTTCATATGTTTTTAGGCATCAAATAACAATGCTGAGTACATTGCTGTATAGATAGAGATACTTTGTGAATAGTGTTTATTGAATTCCATAATTTTTTAGAAAAATTGTTTGGCTTTTTCTAATGAAAAACTATTTCTAGATCTTTTATTTCCTGCGCTTTATTTTTTATACATTCTATATTCAGAGTTCCTTTACTGCTTTTTACTATTATATTTATTTTTAATGTAATGTTTTTGTTTATCAAAAGGATACCTGTACATAATTTAAAGGGTTAAGTAATACTACAAGACTTATAATGAAAAATAATAGTCCTCTGTTCCAGTCCTTCTGTCCCGTGCATCCCATTCTCCAGAAGTGCTTACTCCCCTCCCTACTGCCATCCTACCACAGTTTTAGATGTTATTTACCAATTTCCTATTATGGAAGATGGGAGTCTAGATTTGTTACATCAACCTCCACCTTAAACACTGCATTGCATTGCTCCTCCCCTCTTTTCTATATTCATAAATTAGTTATGTTAATTTTCAGTTAAGTCATTATTTAATGTTGACATCATTATGTAAATATTGTGTACAGCTGAGCCTGATAGTATATTGTGATGATATTTCCTTTTTTATATGATTTTTTTGTTTTTCCTAGAGTTAATCATTATTAGCTCTTTTATATATCTGTCTTTCCATGTACCTTATAATGTATGTTTTGTATCTTTTTAATGTACCTTTTATTAATCTATTAACTACCCTTCAGACAAGATAGGTAAATCTCCTTTTTGTAGTGCAAGCACATCAGATAATCTGTTTGTTTTGCAACATCTTTCCTGTAATTGTCTGTCATTCTGTGTCAGTCTTGATGGGTTGCTCTCTAGGCCAGTTGCACAGCTTTCTTCCCAGATTGTGTCATTTTATGATCTTCTGTGAATTCCATTTGTGTTTCTTCGTGTTGGGTAGCCTGTTTGCAGAATTTCAGGTCTTCTGCTTTCTTTCTGTCTCCCTCATGTTGGTAGAGTACATCTTCTAGTAGCTTCCTGAGAAAGACTGAATGGGAGGCAAATTTTCAGGGTTCTCTCATGTCTATACATATTTATTTATTCTGCCCTTACACTTGATTGGTAGCTTAGCTGAGTATAGAATTCTAGGTTGTAATAATTTACTTTTAGAATTTTGGAGGCATGGGTCCATTGTTTTCTAGCTTCTAGTGTTGCTATCAAGAAGTCTACTTCCAAAATTATAGTCAGTCCTTTGTATGTGACCTGTTATTTCTCTCTGGAAGCTTTTATATTTATTCACTAAGTATGTATTAAGCAATTTTATATGGCAGGCACTGGTCAAGATACTTTGAATATATGATTGAACAAAAATACAAGATTCCTACCATCATGGAGCTTAAATTCGCAGAGGGAGTTGTTCCAAATGGTAAACAACAAATGTAATAATACACTATACAAAATGTTAGACAGTTGTAAAGTAAATAAGTGTCTAGAAGAGAGAAAAAGGAAAGCAGAATGGGATGGGGTGGTCAGGAATGTTGGGGAAAGGAAAGGTGGGGGGATGCAGACTGCAGTATGAAATGGTGTGATCTTCCCTTAAACCACTTAGGTATTCTGAAATTTCATAATGATGTGGCTTGGTAAAGGTTTTTCATTCATTGTGTTTGACCCCAAATGGGTCCTTTCCACCTAGGAACCATATGCTTCAGTTCTGGAGTATTTTATTTGATACTTTCTTCCTTTTTACCCCCTATATTTTCTTTCTGGGCTTCTTATAATTTGAATATTAGACCTTATTAGATTGATTCTCTAATTTTCTAATATTTTCTCTTATTCTCTATTCCTTTCTTTTTGTTTTACTTCCTAGAATATTTTCTCAACTTTATTTTCCAATGCATTTTTAAATTAAGAACAGTTTTAGATTTACAGGATTATTACAGAGTCCCCATATACCCCATACCCAGTTTCTCTATTATTACATCTTACATTAATATAGTACATTTGTCATGATCAATGAACCACTATTATACATTATTATTATTATCTAAAGTCCATACATATTATTCACATATCCTCAGTTTCTTCTAATAGACTTTTTCTGTTCCAGGATACCACATTACACTGAGTAGTCTTATCTCCTTAGGCTCCTCAGGGTTGTGACAGTTTCTCAGATATCATTTGTTTTTGTTTTTGATCCTGTTGACAGTTTTGAAGATTACTAGTCAGTTACTTTGCAGAATGTCAATTGGGATTTGTCTGATGTTTTTCTCATGATTAGATAGTGGTAATATGTTTTGGGAGGAGGACAATAGAGATAAAGTACCATTCTCATCACATCATACTGAGGGTACATACTATCCATATGACTTATCACTATTGATCTTAACCTTGATCCTCCAGCTTGAGGTTGTGTTTGTCAGGTTTCTCCACTGTGAAGTTATTTTTCATACTGTACTCTTTAGAAAGACACTTGTGTGCAGTACACGCCTGAGTGGCGAGTTATGTTCTTCCTTAAGAGCAAAATATCTACATAAATTATTTGAAATCTTTCTACATGGGAGATTTGTCTTGTTCTCCATTTAATTTATTAATTATTTATTTATCATAGTTTTTTTAATGCTTTGGGTTATAATCCAGTACTACTTTATTTAATTATTCAACTTGTTCCAGCTTTGGCCTTTGGGCGCTCTTTCAGTTGGATCCTGTATCCCTTTGACATACTTCCTACATTGTGTGTGTGCGTGCATATGTGTGTGTGCACGTGTACTTTCTTACTATCTGGCGTTACAAGATACTCCATGCTCATCTTATATATTTTCTGCCCCAGTTCTAGAATCAGCCATTTCTCCGAGGAACCTTGGTTCCTTTTGTTGAAGAAACCAAGATCTGGGCACTAAATGTGATTGTTGCCACTGAGATGTCTTGCTTCTAAGACCTCTGAGCTGGCAGAGCAAGATATATACTTACACTATCTATATACTAATATCTATAAATATTTCTGTGTGTAATCATTTGTGCCATATTAAGCTAACTGTGGGTTTGTTTATACTGATGTCTTGAACTCAAATCCGTTATTACATGGATCATTCTAACTTCCTTTCCTCAGTTATCTATAACTTTTCCCACTAACAGAGAGAAACCTGGCTTCCACCATCAGCCATCCAATTACTTAATTCCAATTCTAAAACACTGACAGTCACTGAGTGATGATTACTGTCTCTATAGTTTTACCTTTTCCAGGATGTCATACAGTTAGAATTGTACATTATCTAGATTTTTTTAGACTGTCTTCTTTCACTTAGCAATAATCATTTAAGATTTATCTATCTTTTTGTGGCTTTGATAAGCTCATTTATTTATATCACTGAAGAATATTCCATTGCATGGTTATACCACAGTTTGTTTATCTATTCACTTACTGAAGGGCATCTTGGGCTTCCAAATTTTAGCAGTTATGAATAGAACTGCTGTAAACATTCAAGTTCTTGTGTGAACATAAATCTTTAAATCAGTTGGGTAAATACTTAATAGTTTGATTGCTGGATCATATAGTAAGACTTTGTTTAGTTTTATAAGAGACTGCCAAACTGTATTCCAAAGTGGCTGTACCTTTTTGCCTTCCTACCAGCAATAAATGAGAGTTCCTGCTGTTCGGCATCCTTGCATCATTTGGTGTTGTCAGATTTTTGGATTTTAGCCACTGTAATAGATGTGAAACTGTATCTCATTGTTTTAGTCTGCAGTTCCCTAAAAACAAATGATGTTGATCATTTTTTCATGTTTATTTTCCATCTTTGGTGAAGTGTTTGTTCAGAATTTTTACTCATTTCTTAATTAGATTGTTTATTTTCTAATTATTAAATTTTAAGAGTTCTTTGTAGATTTTAGATACAAGTCCTTCATCAGATAATGTGTTTTTCAAGTATTATCTCCCAAACTGTGGCTTGTCTTTTCATTCGCTTAAACAGTGTCTTTTTCAGAGCAGATGAAATAAAATTTTAATTTTAATAATATAATTTACAAATATTTTTCTTTCATGGATCATGGCATTGGTGTTGTATTTAAATACTCAGCACCAAACCCAAAGTTATATAGATTTTTCTCTTATGTTTTCTTCAAGAAGTTTTATAATATTGCATTTTACTTTTAGGTCTATTACCCATTTTAAATACATTTTTATGTAAAGTGTAAGGTCTGTATCTAGGTTCATATTTTTGCATAGGGATGTCCAGTTTTCTCAGTACTACTTGGTTAAAAGACTATCCTTTCTCCTTTGAATTGCCTTTGCTCCTTTGTCAAAGATAAGTTGGCTATACTTGTTTGGGTCTGTTTCTGGGCTCTCTACTGTGTTTCATTGATTTATGTTTTTTGTTTGTTTTTTGCCAATATCCATTGCCTTGATTACAGTAGCCATGTTTTAAGTCTTAAAATCACAGAGTGCGAGTCCTTCAGCTTTGTTCTTCCTTTTAAGTATTGTGTTGGCTATTCTAGATCTTTTGCCTTTCCATATATACTTTAGAATCTATTTCCTGAGTCCTGAAAAATTGCTGGGGTTTTGATTGAGATGCATTGAATCTAGAAATTAAGTTGGGAAGAATTGATATCTTAGTATTGAGTCTTCCTATCCATGAATATGGACTATATCTCCATTTATTTAGATCTTTTTTTATTTTTTTCATCAGTATATTTTAGTTTTCCATATATTGGTCCTGTATATATTAGTATTTCATTGTTTTAAGGTGCTATTATAAATGGTATTTTTTAAAATTTCAAATTCCAGTTATTCCTTGCTCATATACAGGAATGCATTTGCTTTTGTATATGAACCATGTATCCTGCATCCTTGCTATACTCACATTCCCATTTTTTGGGGTCAATTTTTGGGGATTTTCTACATTAAAAATCATATCATTACAAATAGAGACAGTTTTATTTCTTCCTTTCCAAAAATAGTGTACCTTTTTACCTTTTATTTCTTTTTGTTTTACTGCACTAGCGAGGTTTTCAGTACATACTATGTTGAATAGGAGCAGTGAGAGAGGACAACCTTTCTTTGATACCAGTCTTTGAGGGCAAGGAATCCATTTTCTCATCATTAAGTATAATGTTAGGTGTAGGTATTATGTAGATATTCATCATTAAACTGAAGAAGTTTCCCCTCTCCTGTAGTTTGCTGAGAGTTTTTATCATGAGTAGATGTAGGGTTTTGTCAGTTTTTGTGTGTGTCAATTAATAAGATTATATGATACTTCTTCTTTAGTCTGTTGGTATGGATTACATTGATTAATTTTCATATGTTGAACCAGCCTTGCATACCTGGATCAATCTCAGTTGACCATTGTATAGAATTCTTTTTACATTGTTGGATTCAATTTACTAATATTTTATTGAGTATTTTTATGTCTGTGTTTATGAGCAGTATTGGTTTGTAGTTTTCCTTATTTAATATATTTATTTAGTTTTGGTATTAGAGTAATGCTGGTCTTATGGAATGAGTTAGGAAGTGTTTCCTCTGCTTCTTTTTTCTGGAAGACATCATGGAGAATTGGTATCATTTTTTCTTTAAATGTTTGATAAAATTTACAAGTGAAGCCATCTGGACCTGGTGATTTATTTTGTGGAAGGTTATTATTGGTTCAATTTTCATTAATAGATATAAAGCTATTTGGGTTAGCTGTTTCTCATGTGAATTTTGGAGTTTGTGTCAAGGAGTTGGTCTGTTTCATCTAAATCTTCAAGTTTGTGGGCAGCATTTATAATATTCTTTAATTTTCCTTTAAGTGTCTGTGGCATCAGTAGTTGTGACCCCTTTTTCATTTCTGATTAGCTTAGTTTATCAATTTTATTGATCTTTTCAAAGAAAGAGTTTTAGATTTCAATGATTTTCTATATTGTTTTCCTGTTTTTAATTTCATTGATTTCTGCTCTAGTCTTTATTATCTTCTACTTGCTTTGGGCTTAAATTGCTCTTTTTTTTCCCTAGTTTCCCAAGGTGGAAGCTTAGATTATTGATTTTTTAGATCTTTCTTCTTTTTTAATATATACACTTAATGCAATAGCTGCCTCTATAAGCACTACTTTTACTGCATCCTAAAATTTCACTTTAATTTTACAATTTCTGCTGTCAATTTTCATGGCCACTTTTTTTCTCCATATGTTCGTTATTTATGGCTTCCTCTTCCTGTTTCATAATTGCATTGCTTTTTTCTGAGAATATTAATTAGTTTTTTGAAATTTTCTTCTGCTTCCTGCATTCTCCCTCCCTGCATTCAAGTTCCTTTTGTTTGTTTTGATGTCTTTATGTTTTGTGCACTCTTGTATATTTATGGTACAACCACAATTTAAAAATGTAAATAAAGAAAAGAATATGCTTTATTGAATTAGAATGACATTATCATTGTTATTGAAAACTATTCTGAAGTTTACCTGTTGCCAGCATAATTATTGTTCCTTTGAAGGTGACCTTTTCACTAGGGCTGCTGTATCTTGGAGTTCAAAAGTTTCACTATAGAGTGTCTAACTGTGGGTTTCTCTGTATTTATTTTTCTTAGTATAATAAGATGTCTGTATCTGTTAAGTTGTGTTTTTCATCAATTAGGGAAAATTCTTAGCATTATGTTTTCAAATATACTTGTTCCATGCACTCTATTCTCCTTGTGGGACTCCAGTCTCATTCTGTCATCCATATCTCTCTACATCTTTTTTATATTTTCCTCTTCCTCATCTCTCTGAGTTGCATTATAGGTAATTTCTTCTGACTAGGTCTTCCAGTACATTTTGTTCTCTCCTAATCTCTGTCTAATCTTTTTAACCCATCTTTAAAGTATCCCTTATTTTTTGCCCGGCCGGTATGGCTCAGTAGTTGAGCATCGACCGATGCACCAAGAGGACGCTGGTTCGATTTCCAGTCAGGGCACATGCCCATGTTGTGGGCCAAATCCCCAGTGGGGGGCATGCAGAAGGCGGCCAATTGATGTTCTCGCTCATCAGTGTTTCTGTCTCTCTTTCCCTCTCCGTTCCTCTCTCTCTAAAATCAATAAAGGAAACAATAAATAAATAAAGTATCTGTTATTTTCCCTAGACCTCAAGTGTCCTCAGTTCGTGGCAATTATCATAAGTGGCCCTTGTAAAGCCCTCTCATTTGTTTGCTGTCTTTTTTTCCTTTTTATTGAATTTACTGGGATGACATTGGTTAATAAAATTATATAGGTTTCAGGTGTACAATTCTATAGTACATCATCTGTATATTGTATTGCGTGTTCACCAGTCAAATCTCCTTCCATGTTTGTTGTCTTTTACCCCTCATTTCTTATTCCTATTCCTCAATCTAGACAACCATTCAAATGTACTTAATAGTGTATATTTTTTTTGTTTATATACATTATTGGAAAATTGTATTGTTTTACAAAACTCACAGTTTGTAACAGATTGGAAGTTTTTTAAAAAAAAGGTCATTCACCATAGCCACTCTATATTGCTGTAGAATGTTCCACCTTCTGGATTTAGCTAATTGCTTTTTTTTTTTTCTCCAATCTTTACTGTTGAGAGTATTACAGATGTCCCCACTTTCCCCGCCTCCTGCTGACCCTCTTCCTGATTGCTTTCTTTTTTCTTTTGATGTCATTTATCTTGTTTCTCTATGCTTGAATTTTCTGTAAACATGCATTTAGTTCTAAAAGCTTGATTAGATTCAGATTCGATTTTTTTAGACAGGAATACTTTTCACATAATACTGTATCTTCCACATGAAGCACATGTTTGCTTTGTCCATATTTATTGATGATGAAACTGATCACTAGATTCAGATATATTGGACTGATCCCACCATTATACTTACTCTCCAACCTTTCATCTAAATTTCACCCCATTGTTAGCCATTGCCTAGTCCATTTATTGTATTAGCGACTATAAGGAGATGATTTTTAATATCCTTCTATATTTATTAACTGGCGTTCATATCTAAAGAACTTTCCCTCAGCAACTATTTTGTTATCCTAAAGCATGTTTTGTAAATTAATGACAGGATAAATTCTTGGCTCTTTTCCCTTAATGTATCAGTTTCAGAATAATGGGTTAGGTTAGTGCCCTAGCAGTCCTCCAATGGGTGGGTTTTTGTTGTTGTTGTTATTGTTTATGCTTTTAGCATCATTATGATCTCTTGGTTTTTATTTATCTATATGATTTGTGTTCAGTCCTTTGCGGTCTTCATTCATTTGTTGTCCACTTGTCCCATTTAAGCCTGTGGAAGCCCTTCAACTGGTCACCTGTGTCCTTTTGATGTTATCCCATCAGTCATTGATAGGTTCCTTCAGGGTGTCTCAGGCTCATGTGGTGTAGTTTCTGCCACAAATCAGAGTTTCATCTACTTTATTCATAGAACTAACTTTTAGTTTTCTTGTAACTCTCTCTTGTATGCTTGTTTTCTATTTCTTTAATTTCTGCTCTTAGCTTATAAATGTTTAATCTTTCTTCTTTTCTAGTATAAGCATCTAAGGCCCTAGGCATCTGTTGAAGTACCATTTTTGCTGAGTCTCACAGTTTTTATATGCAGTATTTTATCTGGATGTAATATATTTATATTTATATTGCTATATGGTACTTACAACTATTTTTAGCTTTTAATTATGAATTTTTTTATCCAGAGTTATTTATATATATTTAAAAATTTACAATAATTAATATTTGCATATTATGTTATTAGAGTTGTTTTTCATGTCATTTTTTGTATATATAGAGGCAATTCCCCAACTAAATTATAGATGCCTCAAAGCAATACTCTTAAATTTTATTTGTGTCTATATCCTGACTATGTTTCTTGGTATACAGTAGATGGCATAATACTTGTCTGTTAGAGAATTAAAGGAATGATCATACTTTTTATTTTCTAGGTATTCAAGAATTAAATTCTGAATAAGTCAGCAAGTAGGATGGACAGTTATTTTAAAGCAGCAGTCAGTGACTTGGACAGACTCCTTGATGATTTTGAACAGAATCCAGGTTTGTTGGTTTTTCAGTTTTATCACTAATGAAATTTTAAAATGGCTTTAATTCAGTTATATCAGATATAGAGTTCTTTTAGCAAAATTTGGTTTCAATTTTGGTCACATGGTTATCTTCTGTAAAAGATTCACTGATTTCATTATAATGTGTATTAGTTTATTCTTATACTAAATGGAACAAATAGCCAGAACTAAAAGTAAGGTAACTAGAGCTTTCTCTCTAAATACACATTTAGGTAAAAGAAAGACCTTTAAAACCAACATATGAGCCAGCTACAAGTAACTGGAAAGCTCTACATAAATTGGTGTTTCATTACCATGAGAGGTGGTATTTTCTTTATCTTAGAATAAAGACAAACTGGAGGGCAGAACAAAGAAGTTGGATTGTTTTTCAGCTATTCCTTACCTTTTTTTTTTTATAGTTTGAGTTATTTTGAGTGAATTTCTATCACTTTATGACATCTGTAGTCAAAAGTAAAAACCCCAAGTACTTTAAATCCAAATAAAAATAATTGTTGAGGTTATTACTATTTTGCAAGAGAGTAATCTATCTCTTTAAAAAGTTAGGTAGTTTGGAAGTCTTAGAAAACATAACATCTTTGTAATAATTTTGATTTGGGTCCCCTGAATAATATTGTATCTTTATTTTAATTAGATGAACAAGACTGTCTCCAAGATGCACAAAATTCATATGATTCTAACCACTGTTCAGTTTCTTCAGAATTGACTTCCTCACAGTTAACTTCACTGCTACCAAAGGATCAACAATACATTAATTGTTGTGCCTCATCAGAAACATGCTATGAAACAAATCAGATTTCACTGAACGAAAAAACACATGAGGGACTAACTTCTATACAAAATGAAAAAAACGTAACAGGACTTGATCTCCTTTCTTCTGTGGATGGTGGCACTTCAGATGAAATCCAGCCTTTATATATGGGTCGATGTAGTAAACCTGTGTGTGATCTGATAAGCGATATGGGTAACTTAGTTCATGTAACTAGTAATGAAGAATATACTAAAAAATTATTGCCAGATGATTTTAATTCTAGTGCAGATTCTTTGATTGGATTAGATTTATCTTCAGTGTCAGAAACTATTTGTGTTTCATCAATAGACCATGGTAATAATGTTGTCAGAGAAGAGCAAAATTATGTCAACTCTGAATTACAAAATAAAGAAATCAGTGGAAATAAAGAATTGAGTATAAATGAAGATACAACACTTTCAGATTCATGTAATTGCAGTGGAAAAGAAAATTTAGAGGCTATAAAGATCTCTAATCAGTTAGAACCAGTTGTTGATTTGAACATGCCATCTGCCTTGACTCAACAAAGTTCCAAAATGTTTGATGCCAAAGACAACCTACAACACAAGAACCAGCTATGTGAATTAGTAAAAGCTGATGGCTGTGTGGTAAAAGAGGAGGTACATGTGGCAGTCATAGCTGCCGCAGAATGTTTAAAAGAAGGAGGCCCATATGCTTTGTCTTGCAGTCTTCCAAAAAATGAAGGTTTATGCTTGAATGATTCAAATTCAGGAGATGAAAATTTCAAATTACCTGACTTCGTTCAAGAAGATAGGACTGCTGTATTTATAAAACAATCTGTAAAAGAAGACTCAAATTTAGATCTCAAAGATAATAAAGATATAATCCAAGATTCCTCTTCAACTTTACATGTTTCAAGTGAAGATATATACTCCTCCTTGTCCTGTCTTCCAGTACCTGGGTCTTTGTGTGGATCATTAATTGAAAGTAAAACGCATGGTCATCATTTATGTCAGAATGAACATGAAGATAATGTACAAGAAGCAATGACTGTGCATGAAGAAATACAGAAAACAGTTATTCTAGGTGGGGAACCATTGAAGGAGACTGATCTTTTGAAACAGGAAAAATGTAAAAACATACTTCATCAGCCATTAATTGAAAAGATGGGAGATGAAGAGGTAGATCCTGACCAGAAGGTAATTAGAGTTGACTCTTTGGATTACTCTGATAACACCAGTTCTTCTACAACAGCAGAATCTCAGATGGAGCTTTTGGGTGCTAATGCCCCAGAGTCTTCTGATCATTGTGAAGGTCTCACTTTTTTAAGCAATGATGTCGACGGACAAGACTTAGATTACTTTAATATTGATGAAGGCATGAAAAGTGGCACACTAGTTAGTGATGCTGAACTTGATGCCTTTCTAACTGAACAGTATCTTCAGACCAGTAACACAAAGTCGTTTGAAGAAAATGTAAATGACTCAAAATCTCAAATGAATCAAATAGATATGAAAAGCCTAGATGATGGAAATGTCAGTAATACATATTTCAATGCTGAAGCAGGAGCTACTGGGGAAAGTCCTGGTAGTAATATGATTTGTGAAATAGTTGATGAACAAAATGCAACAGAAAATGGTGGCCATTCTTTAGGGGAAAAAAATACAATTCCACTTGAGCAAGGGTTAGCTAGCAATAAGTCTGAGATTACAAGTGAATCGTCAGTCTGTGATTTTAGTCAGTCTGTTCATGTTGGAGGGGCCAGACCTAAGCAGTTGTTTAGCGTTCCATCAAGAACAAGGAGTTCAAAAGAACCAAATAAACTAGATGTTCCAAATGTGCCTGAAAGTGAACCCAGCATAACAAATACCATTGCTCCCAGCACTTATACTACAGATTCTACAACTGATCCTCAGGTTAGCTTCAACTCTAATTACATTGACATAGAAAGTAATTCTGAAGGTGGATCCAATCTTGTAACTGCAAACGAAGACACTCTACCTGCAAACACTTGCAAAGAAGGCCTGGTTTTGGGCCAGAAACAACCTACTTGGGTTCCTGATTCAGAAGCTCCAAACTGTATGAACTGCCAAGTCAAATTTACTTTTACAAAACGGCGGCACCACTGCCGAGCATGTGGGAAGGTAAGTTATACAAATCTTTTAAGTCTTTTATTCTTTTGAGACATTTTAAGTCAAATATTATGTGACAGAAAAGCTCATTAATAGATGATTAAAAGATTCAGTTTGTTTATATATATATTGATTTTCTAGGAGAGGGTAAGGGAGAGAGAGAGAGAAACATCGATGTGAGAGAGAAACATCAATTGACTGCCTCCTGCACGCCCCCTACTAGGGATCGAGCCCACAACCCAGGTATGTGCCCTGACTGGGAATTGAACCAGGACCTCTCAGTCCATGGGGCGACACTCAGTCCACTGAGCTACACCAGCCAGGCAAGATTCAGTTAATTTAAAATCATTGTTTTTCACCTACATGGAAATATAGATAGCGTTGTCATTTTATAGATTGAGAGTTGAATAAATGTCACATCATCATGTGTATTACGTAATGGGAAATGGGGAACACTAATTACTAATTTTTATGAAATCTAAGAATATATACCCTTATCTGTCTAACATGAACACAAAAGATATTCCAAATTCAGTCAGATCCCCGTTTGTCCTTGAATATTTAATTTCAGGACTACTCTGCAGCTAGTGTTGTGGTCAGGTAAGATATTGGGGAAAAAAGCAAATTGGCTTACACAAGGTTCAGAAAAGTGAAGCTGACCTCATTTGTGTTCTGACTGCCTTAATCATCTATAAACTCCTGAGAGCTGGCTATAGAAATAACATTGCTTTTCATTGTTTTTTTTAAATCCTCACCCGAGGACATGCTTAGAGAGAGGAAGGGGCAGGGAGAGAGAGAGACAGACAGACAGAGACAGAGAAGAGGGAGAGAGAAACATCATTGTGAGAGAAACATCGATCAATTGCCTCTGTATGTGCCTCAACCAGGGATCGAACCTGCAACCTAGTATGTTCCCTGACTGGGAATCAAACCATTGAACTGGCAGATTTTTGGTGCACAGGATGATGCTTAACCAACTGAGGCACTCCTGCTGAGCAACACTGCGTTGTTTAAAAAAAAATTTTTTTCCCTTTATTGATTTTAGAGAGAGAGGAAGTGAGAGGGAGAGATAGAAACATCAATGAGAGAGAACATCGATTGGCCACCTCCTGCATGCCCTCCCTTGGGGATCAGGCCCACAACCTGGGCATGTGTCCTGACTGGGAATTGAACTGGTGACCTCTTGGTGCATGGGTCGATGCTCAACCACTGAGCCACACCGGCCGGACAACATTGCATTTTTTTTTTTTTTTTTTATCCTCACCTGAGGACATTTTTGCATTTATCTTCAGATAGAGTGGGAGGGATAGAGGGAGGAAGAAAGAGAGAGAAACATTGACGTGAGAGACACACATCGACTAGTTGGCACCCACACGACCCCAACCGGGGCCGGGGACAAACTGCAACCGAGGTACGTGCCCTTAGTGGGAACCGAACCCGGGACTCTGGTCCGCGGGCTGAAGCTCTAACCGCTGAGCAAAACCGGCCAGGGCAACATTGCATTTTTTATTCAGCATTTTTCAGATATATTGGTGTCAGATCAACCCTACTGTCTTTTAGAAAAAGAACAATATTCTACTTTTAAAGGTTTTGAATAAAGAATATAAATTCATTAAAGAAAATTTTTGTTCCCTTCTAATGAACAAAATTGAGTTAAAGGAATTCTCCTTGTTAGAGATACAATTTTAAATTGCATAAACCTCATTTAAGAAAACGATAAACACTTTATTGTATTTTATTTATTTTTATCCTCACCTGAGGATATGTTTATTGGTTTTAGAGAGAGGAAGGGGGGAAAAGAGAGTGACAGAAAGAGAAACATCAATGTGGCAGAGACATCGATTGGTTGCCTCCTGCATGTGACCTGAGCAGGGACTGAACCAGCAACGTATGCATATGCCCTGACCGGGAATCAAGCCCGAGACCTTCTGTTGCATGGGATTACGCCCCAACCAACTGAGCCATACTGTTCAGACTAGATAAAAGCATTGTAATAACTACCTATGAATACAGTGAGTAATTCAATAAATTATATCATCAGAAAAATAGTTTTTGGTTAATTAGATTTTGGGTCTCCCTTCCCCCTACATCCAGTAGGTATAAGTATGCTTGAAAAAGAACCAAATTTGATATTTTATTTTTTATAGGTATTTTGTGGTGTCTGTTGTAATAGGAAGTGTAAACTGCAGTATCTAGAAAAGGAAGCAAGAGTATGTGTGGTCTGCTATGAAACCATTAGTAAAGGTGAGTAGTAACCTGACATATTTTCTCAAAGTAATTGAATATCTCTTAAAAACAATTGGATTGTGACAAAGATAAACTTCTTTATTTTCTTAAGGCGAGGACCTAGTGTTGACTTATCTGGCTTAGGTGGGACATTCCAAGGCTTGGTTTCTCTTCTTTTTGTTCCACTGTCACACTTAATACTACCAGTCTGGAAAGGAAGCATTCAATTTCTGGAGTGGCATTTCATTAACTTTTAACAGGTACCAAGTCCCTAAATGCTGCATTTCATCTGCCTATTGTTTTTGCCATCATCATTGTTGTCATCATCATCTCAATCTAAACATTTATAGATTACCTACCAATAAATGGAATTTAATTTTATATATTAATAGCAGAAGGCAAGATAGTAGTTCTCGCCCTTTAGAAAATTACATCCTAAAATGGGAATAAAAGATAAGGTAGTGATATCTATGATTTTATAGATAAATCTATAAGACTGCCACACTATTGGTACATATTTGTCTCATATTTTTTCCCTTCTCAATTTTAGAATTTTGTTTGTATGTGTTTCCTACTGTTTCACTGGCTCTCTAGCTAGCTACCATTATCAGCAATAATCTTTGTGGTCTTGAGTTCCCACAGTTCTGTGTATGTGTGTGTATGTGTGTTGTGTTTTGTTTTTTTTTCCTCTCAAATATACATTTGTTCTTTTGAGTACTTCCTGGCATTTTCTAAGATTTGTTGACAATTTAATTCCCAGCAACTATTACTTGGGACTTATTAAAGACCAGGCAGGCAGTGCTTCCTGTTAGCCAGGAGAGTAAATACCTGATAATAATTTGTTTTTCTCTTTTGAATG
Source organism: Tadarida brasiliensis (assembly GCA_030848825.1). Classification (NCBI taxonomy): domain Eukaryota; kingdom Metazoa; phylum Chordata; class Mammalia; order Chiroptera; family Molossidae; genus Tadarida; species Tadarida brasiliensis. Next base: position 52,876,596 of record CM061258.1, read on the forward strand.
AAGATAAATTTTTTCAGCAGTTCTCCAAAAAGCTCTGATGTGAGTCTGTTAGCTTGAGGTAAGCTGCTTTACTCCCTGCCATTGACCTGTGTTCTGGAAGATAATAGAATATAAATTTTTTAATATTTCTATATTATCACCATTGCTTATGAAGAGGTTAGTTTTAATACTTAGAGTTGTTTTGTTTTTTCTTACACTGTCTCAAGAGCCTAGAAGACAACTGCTCATGCTGTTAGCCATGAAGGTTTGAAACATTTGAGTTGACATATCAGATTCTTAGGTGAACATTAAAACATATTCTGACTGTAGGAATCCAGAAGGGGAGAAAATCAAGAGTCATTAAAGACTCGGTAGTGTATTGAGCTCAAACATTGGTTTATCAAAGCAATTATTTTGAAAAGGATTTATTTAGTTATCTTTTATTTATTCTGTTTTGATATCTTATAGCATGTAATTTACTTTATGGTTCTTTTTATCATTACTTTATACACCACAAGAAAACATAACTTATTTGAATATCATCTTTAGCATTGAAAATGGTAGAAGTTTTCATTTAAAGTAATGTTATTAAATAAAAGAAGATAGAAGGCTCAAGAGTTGTGAGACACATTTCATGAAGGATTGGAAGAAACAATAGTTGGAATAGAGATTGTGGATAATGAGGAAGTTGTGCTGAGACTGTAAGTTTTAAGGCAGCATGCGTGTGAGTGCCATTAGGTTGATATAGGCAAGCTGGAAATTACTTTGAAATCCACAGTAAGATGTTTGGATTTCGTTTGGTACTGGAAACCATTTCGTGAGAATGCTATCATTTACTGTCACTTACGGAAGGCACTTTTAGTAGTGGCAGCATTTATAGCAGCAGATCAGTTTGGAGATATGCTGAAGGGAGTGCTACCAGTGTTGTTCTGTGTTATTTGGATGAGAAATCATTCAGCAATATTCAGGTACCATTCTGCATTTTGGAGTTCCAGCTGAGAACAAAATAGACTCCCTGTTTTCATGGAGATTACAAATGTGAGAGAATGGACTGACAGTAGGCAAAGAGAATATCAGATGATAATATCCTAAATGAAAATAAAAGAGTATAAGAGGGGTAGATAGTAATGGATTGGTGGCAAGAGGCTGTATTTTTTATAAGGTGGTCAGAGTAAGGTTTTATGAGACTTGAAGGAAGTAAGAGAATAATGTTAGGTATCTATGGGAAGATCATTATAGGCAGAGAGAACAATAAGAGCAGACCCTAAGCAAGAAGAGTGCTTCTTGACTTGTTGAAAAACAAGGAGGCCTGGGTGGCTGGATCATAATGAGCAAGTGGAACTGTGGTGAGAGATGAGGTCAGACAGTAACTGGGAAGGGCAGAGGAGGTTGGGATATAGGCTGTGTAGGTTCTTGTCAGCCATTGTAACACTTAAATGTTCACTCGAGTTGGGAAATCATTAAAGGATTTTATTTTTTGTTGTTGTTAATCCTCACCCAAGAATATTTTTCCATTGATTTTTAGATAGAGTAGAAGGCAGGAGGGGGAGAGAGAGAAAAACATTGATGTGAGAGAGACACATCAATTGGTTGCCTCCTGTATGACCGTAATTGGGTCCAGGGATTGAACCTGCAACCCAGTTATGTGCCCTTGACCAGGAATCAAACCCAAGACCCTTCAGTCCTCAGGCCAACACTGAGCCAAACCAGCCAGGTCATTAAAGGATTTTAAACAAGGGAATGATATGATACGATTTATGTCTTAAAAGAATCACTCTGAACTATGTTAGAAATAGACTCTAAGGGTACAGGGCAAAAATAGTCATATTAAATAACAATACTTTTCTTTAATAGCTATCAAACATAAGCTAAATATAATTGAAATAACTAATTGGTAGCTTATACTGAAGTGGAGTGCTGCCAACCAAATAAGGACATTATTTTTGTCAAGTGCCACTTCTTTTTGTGCTAAGCCATTGATTTCTTTCTCCTTATAACTTGAAAAATAGATTATGTATCATACTTTACTTTGGAATTCAAAAACATCTGAGATTTTAATGTTGTTTTTCCCCCTGTTGTAGCTCAGGCATTTGAAAGGATGATGAGCCCAACTGGTTCTAATCTTAAATCTAATCATTCTGATGAAAGTGCCACCAGTCAGCTTCTTCAGGAGACCCAAACATCCAGTGTACCACCTTCACCAACAACTTTACCAATCTCAGCCCTTAAACAACCAAATGTTGAAGGTAACTAGAAGAAAACGCTGTGTCTTAGGCTAAAGTATTAGAAAATTTCTAGTGTCGACAAAGTCTGGTGAGGAAAGAGAAACCAGACTAGATATCAGAAGGAATTTAATACAGGAAACTGGTTATACATGTATATTAGAAAACAAGAAGAACAAAAAGAGCATGCTCAAGTGACTCGGAGATTAGTAACAGCAAGAAGCAACCACCACCTCTAGGGCTGAGGGAACAAAAAGTGAGAGGCAGTATTACTGGAGTACAATGCAGGAGCACCGGGAGGTATACTTGGTTCTCAGACCTAGGATTCAGGGGTTGGGGTACCATGTGGCCGGTGCTGTGACCTCTGGGGGAACACCAACATGCAAATGCTAGAACCATTAAGGGGCCTAATAGGGTTAGTGCTCAGAGTCTGAAGGAGTGTTCTGGGGTTGATGTAAAGGAGTACTGAAAATCATGGGACATGCAGCTCATATCTGGTGGTGCTGCTGCTTTAGGAATCTTGGCAGGAACTCAAAACAGAAAGAATTCCTTCTTCTCACCTTCTAATCTCCCACCTACCGTTGGTGGAACCTGACTAGAGCTAACTACCAAGGGGGTCTGGGAGTTGCACTTTCCAAACTTCCAGCATGGCATCAAAGAGCATGGTGGAGAAGGGTAGGCTTGGGTTTGAGATACAATAGGTAAATAACTAGCATATCTCCCTTTCCTTAAAAATGTGTTTTTAAATGTATGTTTTACAAGAATAAAAATGTTTTTAAATCTTTGGACTCTGTTCTTTTTAAACAACCTGTTGTAGTTTACGGTCTTGAGTCAAGTCCGTGTACATTTTTAAACATAAACATGCTAGAAAATAACTAACTATCAGCTAAAGGCAAATTCAGATACTTGTGACAATTATTTTGAACTTCATTTTATCTCTCACTTAATAACTATTTTCCATATATCATTATAACTTAAATAAGGAGATTCAGCATATGCAGGAGTGGGCAAAAGTAGGATTATAGTTGTGAGTACATGATACACAGAGTTAATAAAGTTATTGTAATAATCCTTAACCTGCATGTCTTTTTCTTTTCTTTTTCTTTTTTTAAATTATTTTCTTTATTGATGCTAGAGAGAGAGGGAGGGAGAGGGAGAGGGAGATAGAAACATCGATGAGAGAGAACATCGATTGGCTGCCTTCTGCATGCCCCCACTGGGGATTGGGCCCACAACCTGGGCATGTGCGCTGACTGGGAATCGAACTGGTGACTTCTTGGTGCATGGGTCGACGCTTAACCACTGAGCCACACTGGTTGGGCTGCATGTCTTTTTCTATATGAACAACTATGGTTATATATTATAGTTCTAAAGCTGAATAAATTTGTTTTTAGAAATATATATTTTCTTATTGACATCCTGAATTATTAAATTATAAAAGTATTGCAAATAGAAGAAAGGTACCTTATTTAATATGTACACCCATATTGTAAAAATTATATATGATTCCAGTTTTTTCAGTGTTATTTGTATTATGTTTTGGAAGGTAGATATATTGATCCTTTTAATCTTCATACTGTTCTAAAATCATCTGGCAACAATTTTCATATCCTTTGTAGATGCTTTATAACAAAAGAACAAGTATTTATGCTGATATGTAATTGTTTCCTCCAAACATGGGAAGAAAATATTAATAAATATTAATGAAGTTTAATATCTACATTATAAGAATAAAATATATTATGCTTCTCTTGTTAAATAAATAAAAAGAAATGACCTCTGATGCACAAGTGATCCTGTTTCCTTTTTTTAGACTTTTTATGCCTCTTTCTGTTCTTCATATGTTTTTCTTTGCTTATCTGCCATGCTCTGGTCTAGTCCATTTTTCCTTCCTGTGCCTTCATCCCTAAATTTTATTCAGTCTCCACTCTGCGTTCACAAATTTAGTTTTAATAATATAGGCTTTAAATCTGCCCCGTCTTTAAGATACAACCTCTCGCCCGGCCAATGTGGCTCAGTGGTTGAGCGTTGACCCATGCACCAAGAGGTCGCTGGTTTGATTCCTGGTCAGAGCACATGCGCCCAGGTTGTGGGCCAAATCCCCAGTGGGGGGCATGCAGGAGGCGGCCAGTCGATGGTCTCTCTCATCGATGTTTCTTTCTTTCCCTCTTCTCTCTCTCTAAAATTAATAAAAAAGAAAAAAGGTATAACCTCTCCTGTCCGCTCCTTTTCTTTGAGTACACAATTCCCAGGCTCATCCTGCCTTTGTATGAATTAGAAAAAGGCTTCCACTCTGGGTAGCTGCACATACAATTATTTCTCTAGGCCTTTGTAGTCTTGAGAATGCAGGGCTCGAGAACAGATAGCAAAAGCTTTGAAAACTTTCCTGACCTATTTTTGTATTAAATCATTGCAATATTGCCAAGCTAAAATGCTTTACTTTTTAAACTGAATCTAGGATTATGTTCCAAAGAACAGAAGAGAGTATGGTTTGCAGATGGTATATTGCCCAATGGTGAAGTTGCAGATACAACAAAATTATCATCTGGAAATAAAAGATCTCCTGAAGACTTTAGTCCTCTCTTACCAGATCTACCCTTGGTAAGGAATCTAAAGAATGGCTTGTTAATTTAATAAAATTTATTTTGCAGATAATTCCCTATTTGATTATTAGAGTACTTTAAAAAAAAAAAATCTTACGAGCTTCCTAAAATGAGAAATGTATGATGTGAATATATTTTTTATTTTACCTTTTTCATTGTCAAACTTTTTGGTCTCAGTACCCCTTATGCTCTTAAAAGTTATTGAGAATTCCAAAGAGCTATAAGTTATGTGGGTTACACCTAGTAATAATTATTATATTAATATTAAAATTGAGAACATTTAAATTCCTTAATTAAAGAATAAACTCATATTAATAGAAATACTATTTTTATGAGAAAAATTCAAAACAAAAGTTTAGTCAGAGGGATAACATTATTTTACATTTTTGGCTTAATGTCTGGCTTAGTAGAAGAAAAATTCTCATAACTGCTGTATATTCAGTCTTTTATATGTTGTTTTGGTTAAATTATATGAAGAAAATCCTAGGACCTCACAGAGTCACTGAAAGGGTCTTGGGGACCCCAAGAATCCCTGGACCACATTTTAAGAAATACTGTTATAGGGAAATAGAACCGAGATTTGTTCATTTTTTATTTTTTTAAAAATATGTTTTTATTGATTTTTTTAGAGAGAGAGGAAGGGAGAGACAGTTAGAAACATCAAAAAGAGAGAAACATCGATAAGCTGCCCCACGGCATCAAGCCCAAAACCTGGGCACGTGCCCTGACCAGGCATCCAACCAAGACCTCTTAGTCCATGGGATGATGCTTAATCCACTGAGCCACACCAGCGGGGCTAGAACTGAGATTTAGATGAGTATTTGTTAAATAATTTTCAAAGATTTAGTAAAGTATCTTGTGGTGGTATTTATGTTTGCATTTATATAAATGTGCTAGGTGTTAAATAGAAGATACATAATATAGACTCCCAGTTCACTAAGAACTCTCATTGTAAAGTAGCAAAATGCTCATAGAAGCAAGTATTAATACATGAAGTAGGAATGCTTTTATTCATTAAGCAAATATTTACTGAGCGTTTTACTCTGTGCCAGTTACCTGGTTTATTCTGAGTACATACATTGGACAAAATGGATATGTATCATGCTCTGTTCAAGTTCATATACCATATAAACATATGCTGTTTGTCAGTAAGAGTTCAGGAACTAGATTTTACAAATAGCCATTATTACCAAAAGTGTTTCTGAGGTAGCACCTACCCTAATCAGTATTTTAACAAAATGAAAGTTCTAAATAGGCTAGTAAGTATTCTTTGAGTTCATAAATGTCTCATTTAATATTGACTCAGTTTTGGCCAGTCTAAAAAGAAAGGGGCATTATTTAAACATACTTGAGGTGTAGTTTATTACTACTGGTGCTTACTACTGTGGACTGTATTTACCACTCTGCTTCCTAACCACTCCGCACCCTGTCTTTCCCTCTTTTCCTCTTCCTTGCTTACCCAAGGCGTTTCTGGCTGTCATGAGAAAGAGAGCCTTGGGTTGAACTAAGCTTGTTCACTGTGTGATACGGTATAGGATCCTGAAGTTCTCCTTGCCTCCTTTTTCCAGCCTGTAAAATTAAAGTCATTAGTACCCACCTGAGCATACAGTAAAGCTAAACCTTATGCCCCCAAATTGAAAAAAGCAAAATGATACTGTTTCTTGGGAAATTTGGCTTCTGAAGTATTTCTGAGCCCATTTTGGTTTTATGTATTCTTATTAAAAAGATATGTTTGGTTATAGAGATGAACATTTCACAGTTGAACAGAGAATATAAACTGATTTTTTTATTCCATATTTTACAGATGATAAACACAGTGGATCACACTTATTCTACTACAGTGGAAAAACCAAACAATGAGATAGGAGATAATACAAGAAACGAGATAATTCAGAGTCCTATTTCTCAGGTTTCATCTGTGGAAAAACTGTCAATAAGCACAGGAACTGAGGGGTTACCTACAACTGGTTCTTTTACACTAGATGATGATGTTTTTGCAGGAACTGAGGAACCATCTAGTCCTACTGGTGTCTTAGTTAACAGCAATTTTCCTGTTGCTAATACTTCAGATTATAGGTTACTGTGCGGTATTGATAAAAATGTGGGTAATAAGATTAGTCTTCTGCCTAATGATGAGGACAGCTTGCCCCCTCTTCTGGTTGCATCTGGAGAAAAGGGATCAGGTAGGAATAGCAGTTACTTAAAATTTTTTAAGTTTTTTTTGGAAGAATGTACTGATGAATTTTGTCTAAGTTATATAAAATGCATTTTTTAAAACTTGATTGAAACATGTATTATGGCTTGGTAGCTTTAGTTTGCAAAAAGTTTTATTATATAAAAACAAATTCTAATAAGATCAGAACTTTTGAGTTGAAGAGGATTTATTTATCACATCTCTCTAATTTAGAGTGAGACAAACGTCCAATACAACAGGGAAACTCACAGACTTTTAGCCCTGAAAATATTTCCTTTGTGTTAGAGTTTTTATTACATATCATTTTTTTTAAAGGAGCATAGTGCCTAAATAAAAGAATATTGGATTAGATGACAAAGCTAGGAATTTTCGTTTCTCATCAGTTACTTAATACGTGTATGACTTGAAGCATGGTATATAATCTCTTTGGGCCTCAGTTTCTTTTTAAAGGAAGAGAACCTAGATCACTAAGATCCTGTCCAAGCTGGAGATCCTGTGATTAGCTCCTACCTCAAAGTAGTTACCTAGGATACATACATCCTTGTCATTCCAGACATTATGCTGCATCCTGCAGCATGAAGTGATTATGCTCTGTGCATGATAATATAGGGAATGGAGCTTAGGATCATCTTTATGTCAGTAGGAACTATTTCATGAACCTGGCTATGAGTTGCAGAAATATCTTCAGCCCTGTTCTGTGCAGGCCATGAATATTTTTCTGTTGATTGTCAAGACTTTTTTTTTTTTGCCACTTGTTGCTGACTTAGGGCATATGTCAGCAAGCAGCATGTGCAACTTGGATCTAGATTATTTCCTCAGCATTGTAAGTTTCAGAATTAATAATTGGAGTGGCTGGCAGACTGGAAACCACTTTACAAAAAAGTTAGTTTTAAAATTTTAAAGGTGCTTAAATTATATAAATGTACTGTTTAATCAACATTTTTGTGTCTACACAATATATCACAATTTTTACGTATTACAGTATTAATATCTTTACATAAATAGAAAACTAAAAATGAGTATATAACAGTTGTCCAGGGTATTGACTAACTATGGAACGCGTTTGCTTTTGTTTAAATTTGCTCAAGCTATTAGTGGATTTATAAATCCATTTTTGTTTGTTTTTTCACTGCAAGCATATTTAACAGGATTTCATTTTTATTCTAATTATGTGTCATTTTCATGATTTAGTGCCTGTAGTAGAAGAACACCCATCTCATGAGCAGATCATTTTGCTTCTTGAAGACAAAGCTTTTCATCCTGTTACATTTGTCCTAAATGCTAATCTACTCGTGAATGTCAAGTTAGTATTTTGTAAGTAATGATTCATCTTTCTTTGCCTAATTGGTAAGCAGGATTTCTGAATTAACTACATCTTCAGGTTAGATTTTGACTGGCAATCATGGAAAATAGGCAGCACTGGATATTGTTGTTGTTTTTAGCCAAATATGAATATAAATAAATTTCGCAAATTGATATTCAATGAAACTTGAAATACAAGCTTACAGATTTTTACTCGTGTCCCTCAGTAAGTCTTATGTTAAGGTCATGGGCTCATAGCTGAGCTGTATTTTGATGCTTATGGCACATTTAATTGTATTTCATTCATATAGCTTTTAGATAAAATGAAATTTGGTAATTGAGATAAGAAAGAATCCTGATTTAGTAGCAATAAAGACAGTTTAAAGTCAATGACTTGTGGCCTAATTAAAAGTAAGGAAGTAAATAATCTTCAGTAATAAATAATCCTCACTACTCAACAATGCATCTCTCAGCTTTTCATCCTCTTTGAAACTAACCTGATTCTTACCCACTACATTTCAGCATATTAGTGCATCTTTTATTTTATTGTTATATTAATTGACTCCATAAGACAATCTTTTTTCTCTTTTTTACATTAATCTTATACAATTCAATTTGAAATTTTTGTGAGGAGAACTCTGGGAAAATAAGAAATTTGAAAATAGTGCTTGTGCTAAGGACAATTATATTTAGTTATTTTGGTTAATATAAGTTGACATTTATAGTTGTGTGCTTTTATCACTTAAGATTCCTCAGACAAATATTGGTACTTCTCAACCAATGGATTGCATGGCTTGGGACAGGCAGAAATTATTATTCTATTGTTATGTTTGCCAAATGAAGATACTATTCCTAAGGACATCTTCAGACTATTTATCTCCATATATAAGGATGCTCTAAAAGGTATAGCTTTTTATTTTGAACTGTTCAGACTAGAGATGCATAAATTAATTAAAGGCATTTATGCTTTTGGTTATGCTAACTGTACTAAAGATTTATTTTATGAAGAGATTGTTGATTTCGTAGATCTTAATCATTTTCAGTCTCCTTAAATCTAGCATTTTATATACAGATTTAAACAAAATTTTAAAGTGAGAGTATATTTGCCTTCTTGATTTTTTTATGTCTATATATTTTTTATTACTGTTTGTATAAGATTGGGGGAACATGATGATTTTTCACTTGACCATGCAGTAAGGAGAAAAATTTTAAATAGCTTATGGTTAGAAACATTTTCAGATTTTTTGTTCACAATTCCCTGCCTCCAGGAATAACTGAGCTTTGTGCACACAAGGTTTTTTAATAGATGCTTCTTCAAGAGTGGAAATAAAAAAAATATTCTGTATTGCCTTTATTTAAGAAAGTTTATATTGAGACATTCAAACTCAGAATGCTTCTTTAAAACAACTTAAAATCTTTTGAAAATGATTTTATTTCCAGGAAAATACATAGAAAATTTGGACAATATTACCTTTACTGAGAGTTTTCTCGGTAGCAAGGACCATGGAGGATTCCTGTTTATTACACCTACTTTTCAGAAACTTGATGATCTCCCCTTACCAAGTAATCCTTTTCTTTGTGGAATTCTTATCCAGAAGCTAGAGATTCCCTGGGCAAAGGTTTTCCCTATGCGTTTAATGTTGAGATTGGGTGCAGAATATAAAGGTAAGTCTTAGAATAATAAGTTTAATTTCATCAGTTCAAATAGACTGAATGTAAAAGAAGAATTTCAGGGATATCATTAAAATTAAAATTTTAATGGATTAATGGGACCACTTTTGTTTCGTTGTACTTTTAAAATTCCAAAACAACCCTCCTCTACTTCCAAATTAGTCTACAAAACCTTGGTATGTCATGAAGTTTCTAGATGTTCATACTTATTATATTAACTTGCCTTAAAATATATTTTTTAAATTTCCCAACAAAACATACAAAACCTTGAATAGTTTTCTTAAAAGCATATACTGTAAGGAGTTCATTTTATGCTGCCTGCATGTTAAGAAGGTACATTTTTGCCCCCCTGAATTTGTGTACATTATAGAGCCAAACTTAAAGGGTTTTTGAATTGCTACTGCTTTCAGTTACTGACTATAATTGAGTTGACTATTTTTAGAGAAGGAAGTACTTAAAAATAGTGTTTGCCATGTTTATTAAGCATGAGGTTCCTTTTTCTTATTTTTATATTCCTGACATTTAGCTTACCCAAAAGTGATGTTGACTGTATCATTTATGTATATGTATATTTGAGTGAGTTTGTGTGTATCTTTACATATCTACCCTTGGTACAACGGGACATTCCAGAGTTGTTATGAAATAATGGTCCAGGTTTATATGTATTATTATATCTAAGTTGAAATTATTACCAGTGTTAAACTTTTTTGAGAAAGAGGAAGGGGGGTTGGGGGGGGAGAAGGAGAGGGAGAGAAACATCAATCAGTTGCCTCCCATATGTTCCCTGACCAGGGATCGAACCCACAACCTAGGTATGTGCCCTGTCCAGGAATCAAGCCCGCGACCTTCCTGTGTACGGGACAATGTTCCAACCAATTGATCTACACTGGGCAGGGCTCTTTATCCTTTTTTTCAAGAAATTATTTATTGCATATGAAGTACATCACATCTGATGAAATTTTATACATTTCATTCTAATATTATTTAATAGGTTTATTTTTTGAGGAAAATTAAATGTAGGGAAGTTATAAAGTGACCATTACTATTTCAAAACAGACAAATTCAGTGAAAGAGATACTCATTTAAATCCCTCTATTTGGCAAATTTTATTAAACTATGATTTTTTGGGGGAGAGTCCTTATCATTTAGGATTTCAATATATGATGCTATTGTGTAAAAAGTAACAAAATTTAACTTTTTTTTTTAACCCTCACCCAAGAATATTTTTCTATTTGTCCTCAGAGAGAGTGGGAGGGAGAGAGAGAGAGAGACACAGTGATGTGAGAGGGACACATCAGCTGGTTGCCTCCTGCACGACCCTGACCAGGGCTGGGGACAAACTGCAACCGAGGTACATGCCCTTGGCCAGAATTGAACCTGAGACTCATTGGTCCGCGGGCCGATACTCTACCGCTGAGTCAAACCGGCCAGGGCCAAAATTTAATTTTTATCTCGGGTTTTGTGCTGTGTGAACTAAAGAGCTTAATTAAGAATTTTCATTCTGAGCCAAGTGTTATATCCATTCAACTTAATATTTTGTCTCTGATATTAATATTTGAATGCTGTTTTTATGGAAGGTTAGATCAGTATACTAGCTAATCTTAAGTAATTATGGAACATATAATCTGTAAGTTTGACCTGTATCACTTCTAGATACTTAGTCTGTTTTTCACACAATGAGAAGAAAATCATGGAGTAACATGAGGAACTTCTTAAAAGATGTATAGGAGTTGGAGTTACAAAGCTATGGTAGCTGTTTAGTGGTGATGAGGGCAAATCAGCAGTTTCACATAGAAGTTAACTAGTCTCCGCTATTTTTTTCTGAGTTCTTTCTATGTTCTGCTGGATTTTAGGTAGACTGGCATTTTGGTGTTACTGGTGCCCATGCCTCTTTAGAATTGAACTTGGAAGTGTGGTGTGGTGTGGTGTGTGTGTGTGTGTGTGTGTGTGTGTGTGTGTGTGTGTGTGTATTGTAGAGATAATATACATATAGAAAAGCTAATGACAGAAGTTTGAGTCCCATGATTAAAAACTGAAAACTGTCTGAAACTAGTAATTTTCAAATGGGGATTGCCTATACTTTTATGTTGAGATCATTTGGTTGGAATATCATTAAATGTTGGATTAGATGACTTATGAGGTTTCATTGTAACTCTGACAGGATGTCATTCTAAGCCATAACTTTTTGAAAATAGTGTTTTAAATAAAATTAACCTCTATCAAGTTACAAGGATGCTCCTGATTCATAAGCAATGAAGTAAAAAGTCAGCATTTACTTTAAACGTATCATTTATCATTTTAATGTCTTTTACTACTATGTCTTATATTTTTTCTAGTCTGCATCCTGTGTTCTCTAAATAACTTACTTATCCTTTTAAACACTACAAAATATGTTTGTAATAGCAAAGATGTGAGTTACCCTGACTTAAGTTTTTAAAATAGATAATGTCAGGTATGTTGTTTTAGAATTTTAAGGATGTACTATATATTTGTTTAATACGTATTAGAGAGGTTTGTTTGGTGATTACCTAACCTGAAGTTTAAAAATGTATCTGCTGCCCTGGCCGGTTTGGCTCAGTGGTTGGAGCGTTGGCCCGCTGACCGAAGAGTCTCGGGTTCTAGTCCAGTCAAGGGAACGTACCTCGGTTTCATTTCGGCCCCAGCCATGGTTGGGTTGTGCGGGAGGCAACCAGTCCATGTGTCTCTCTCACATTGATGTTTCTCTCTCTCCCTCCCACTCTATCTGAAGATAAATGGAAAAATATTCTCGGGTGAGGATTAAAAAAAAAATGTATCTGCTTTTTATCATCATAGAAATAGTCTTACCTTCCTTTTTTCACCTTCCTTTTCTTCCAGAGGTCCTGCTGCATTGCCAGCAAGTTATCTTTTTCTTTTTGGTGTGCAATATTTATAGTGCCCTAAATAAAGAGAAAAGTAGTTACGTGACAGGCTCCAGGTCACTTCTCCTCTGCACTGATTTCTCTGACTCTGTGTGCTCCTTTTATCATGCTTACCCAAGAACTATAAAAGTTTACTATATAAATCCATAAATTAGCACAATTGAATATTATTTTTACATGCCTTTAAAATCTTTAGTTCTTCATATTTCTCTTTAAAGTCAGAACTTTATAGGGGGCTCTAGCCAATTATTACAATTTTCCAACTGTCATAATTTTGTGGAAACATAGGGAAAAGATTAAATGCTTTGGAACCAGGCAAGCCTAATTTCAAATCTGTTTTACCAGTTATTAACTTAGTCACCATATGCAAGTTTGGTGATCTCTGTGTCTCTACTTTCCAGTTTGTAAAGTGGGGATAGACATACTTGCCTCATCAGGTTGTTAGAGTTTAAATGAGATAATGTATGCAAAGTTCCCAGTTTAATGTAGCACCTAGTAGATATGCAGTATGGGTTAATGTCAGCTCTCATTTTCCCCAAATAAATGATTGGGGGGTATTTATACATACTGTTTGAAAAATAAAAATTAAAGGTAATAATTCAAAACTCTTTAGGGTTTGGTTTTTGTTGTTGTTGTTGTTGTTGTTTACAGTAACCAGTTTTTCTTTCTTACGTATAGCATACCCTGCTCCTCTAACAAGTATCAGAGGCCGAAAACCTCTTTTTGGAGAGATAGGACACACTATTATGAACTTACTTGTTGTGAGTAATTGAACTCTTTTATTAAGTGTTCGTATATTGTTACTTTAAAAATATATTTACTAAATTTTACACATGTTTTCCTATTTTAATTTGACTTATTTGGTATAATGAAAGTTTACTTATAAATAATTTCTAATCCATTTACTGTAAATGGACTGTTTTTAATAAATTGTTTTTTAGAACATATCTCCTAATTTATATGTACCTGATTTTAATTGCCTTTCAATTCATCCTGCTGGAGTGCTTACACATTTGGGTAATGTGAGATCTACACAGATGTTGAAGCTTTTGAAGAGTTAGTAAAAAGTGTTAGTAAAGTCAGTAAGTTTGGTGACTGTGAGCAAGTGTGGCCTAAGTTTTCTCATTTGCTTTAGGAAGGATTGGAATAGATGTCGTCTCAAGTTTCCTCCCACCTCTGATTTCTATAATTTTGTGCTCGCCTGTTACCAGAGAAAAGTATTTCAGTGGACTTACTTTAATTTATAATAATTCAGTTTGAAGACTTACTTGGAAGATATTTAACTAGAAAGAGGAAATTACCTCCAAATACTATAGAATTCTTCCTGGGAATGGTATTCTTTATTAATCTTGTAGAGTAGCTGGAAGGATTAGTTGGTTTTTTTAAGTTGGTACTACTTTTTAGATGGCATTTTCACAGTTATGTATCACACATCTTAAAATGATGGATACTCTTAGAGGATTTAATGAACGGGTAAATATGCATGGATAGTGGTTTAAGGTTTATGGAAATGTTATTATTTTATGCAGGACCTTCGAAATTACCAGTATACCTTGCATAATATAGATCAACTATTGATTCATATGGAAATGGGGAAAAGTTGCATAAAAATACCTCGAAAAAAATACAATGATGTAAGTATAATTGCTTTATTAAAATCTGAAGATACTTATTGAACATTAGATTTCCTTAGAAGTGTATCAGATTAAAATTGTTATGAATCAGACTATCTAATATATAATGGCAAAATATATTATTTTGAAATTTTAATTTTTTTAAAATTGATTTGAGAGAGAGAAGGGAGAGGAAGAGAGAGACAGAAACATTGATAAGAGAGAACATCGACTGGCTGCCTCCTACATACATGCCCCCCACTGGGGATTTGGCCTACAACCTGGGCATGTGCCCTGACCTGGAATGGAACCGGCGACCTCTTGGTGCATGGGTCAACGCTCAACCACTGAGCCACATTGCCGGGCTTATTTTTGAAATTTTAGATTTGCTTCCTAATAAGGCATTTGTTTAATTCTATTCTTTCATCCTTTTTTCTTATTATTTTATGTATTGAAATGTTTTTATCTTAATGCATTTGTTTCTATCACATTCTTGGGGAGTTTTCCAGATCATAACTTGATAATTATGAAGCTGGTCAGAAATGTGACCCTTTGAATTAGTATAACTGATAAAGGCATAAAATGGTAAAAGTGTTTATAAATGATTTTGTTTTTTACCCAGGTAATGAAAGTAATAAATTCTTCCAATGAGCATGTCATTAGCATTGGAGCTAGTTTTAGTACAGAAGCAGATTCTCATCTAGTCTGTATACAGAATGATGGAGTTTATCAAACACAGGCCAACAGTGCCACTGGCCACCCTAGAAAAGGTGAGTGTTGGTTCCTAGTATTGATCCATTAAACCACTTCAGTAAATAGAAATCTTTTCAAAGGGAATATATACATTTAACTTATTTGCTGAATTGATGGTGATAAAACATGCTTTAAAGTTTTATCTACACAAACATTTTAAAATTGCTTCTAATTTGTGTTTTTCTCTCGGGCTACATTAGGTTTAAAGACTTGGAACACTGTATTGATGTCTTTAGGCTTAGTATGTTCCATATGGTGGGAGTCTTTTTTTTTCTCTTCCAGTTATTAGTCTCTGGAATGAGGTTTTTACACCTTTGTTTTCTCTTTGCTCTAACCCTCTTAATTATGGGAGTACTGGGTAGATAGGAATGTGGAATAATTAAAACCGTCAGTGGCTAGAGATATAAAAATGATAAAGGTGGTAGAGTATGTAGCTTGTCTGAGCGACATTACTCTCAATTCTGGCTGAATGGCCTCAGTGACTGCTGTGATTACCAAACCCTTGCAGTAGAGGGCCTAACCAATGGGAAGTTAAGTGGAAGTATGTATTCCATAAAATTAATACATCATTATAAAATAATGTATTTAAAATAGTCTGACATCTGTCATCTAATAAAGTTTTTTCTTCTGATTATAAAAGTAATATATACTCATTTGTAATAAGCTTGGAAAATATGTTTTAAAAAGTAGTAAAAGAAAAAAAAAGTGCCAATATATGGCCATTGTTGACATTTTTACTATATTTCCTTTTTCTATTAATATTTATGTTAAATAGATGATTTTATACTGGATATTTACACTTTTGTATTGTATTTTTTTCTCTCACTTAAAATGTCACTGATATTTTTGACATTAAAATTTAACTATTTAATATTTGTTGAATAAGTATATATTTATATGGTATAAGTTCAAAAGGTATAAATATTTATAGTACAAAGAAGTCTCTTTTCCTCCCTTGACCCCCAGACTACCCTCTTCCCTTCCCCATAGGCAACCAAATCAGTATTATCAGTTTCTTGTATGTATATCCTTTCTGAGACATTTTTGTTTGTATGTATATTTAAGCAAACACACACACACACACACACACACACTTCTTTCTTCCACTTTTTTAAAGAAGTCATAACATTTGTTCCATACTGCACCTTGCTTTTTCTTTTGTTAATACACTTTGGATATTATTCTGTGTTAGTATACAAAGAATTTTCACGTTCCACATAACTTGCCACTTAATATGTGTACATCATTTAATTGTCCTTATTAATGAAGATAACTTTTACCACTCCTTGGCTATTTATAAAAATAAACTGTGAATAACCTTGTATACATGCCATTAATTTATGAAAATGGAATTGGTATATCAGAGGATACATGTATTTGTAATTTTAATAGATAATTATAATGTTGTCCACCCAGAGATTGTTCTGATTTATGCCCTCCCCCAGTAGTGGATTTCAGTTTCTTACATCCCCCCTGACACAGACACAAACATTTTTTTTTGGTGGGAGGGAAGTGTTTATTTTTTTATTTTAAATTTTTTTCTTTATTGATTTTAGAGAGGAAGGGAGAAGGAGAGAGAGAGAGAGAGAAACATCGGTGAGAGAGAACATAAATTGGCTGCCTCCTGCATGTCCCCCACTGGGGATTTGGCCCACAACCTGGGCATGTTCTGTGACCAGGAATTGAACCGGCGACCTGTTGGTGAATGGGTCAGTGCTCAACCACTGAGCCACACTGGCCAGGCTAGACACAAACATTTAAAATAATGCAATTGTCCATCAATTATTAGATACAAATATTAAATTACTTTTATGCAATATTTATCTTAATTTTTTTTATTAGCTCTCTAATATAAGTGGTGTGGACATGGCATTTATCAGGTACTTAAAATGTGCCATGCTCCATGTTATACATTTAACAAGTATCATGTAACATAAAATAGAGCAGGATAAAACATAATTTTTTTTTTTTTTTAATCAGTGACAGGTGCAAGTTTTGTGGTATTCAATGGAGCTCTAAAAACATCTTCAGGATTTCTTGCTAAGTCCAGCATAGTTGAAGGTAGGAGTTTCATCTTTAAGATTGTTTTAATGTAAAGATACTTTTCATTTCTTTTTGAAACTGTATTTGATATTTATAAAAAGAATATATGTAAGTTACAAGGCATAGTATCACAAACTTCTGTGAAATCATTGTGCAGCCCATGACCAATATTTGCTTCTTCCTTCTCTCTCCAAAAATTAACTACTAAACTGAATACTGTTTATCATTCTCTTGCTTAACTTTTTTACACTGTATAAACATATGACTAAACAATATATTGTTTATGCTTATTTTTGAGATTTATAAAAATGATTATCATTCTTTGCAGTCATATGGAACTTACTATTTTCATGCAACGTTATAGCTCATGTTATTGCCAGCAACTATAGCTAATTCATTTTCAGTACTATTAAATATTTTATGAATGTATGATAATTTATCTATCTTTTAATCATGAACATCTGGATTGGTTCTCTTTTTTTGCTATTATGAACAATGGTGCTAGTAGCATTTTTGGTGTGTGTCGACATTGGGTACATGTCTGTGAGTTTCTCTAGAATATATCTCTTGGAGTGGAATTTCTTGGCCAATAGATTAGAAAATGTTCAACTTTACAAGATACTGCTAAATCGTTTTCATTATATAAGAGTTCCCATTGATCTACATATTCTTCAAACTTAGTTTTATCAGTTTTTTATTGACACAAACTTAATCTGTGTCAATCTGGTAGGTGTCTCTGAACATGGTCATCATTAACATATCCCTGATAAGTAGAGCATCTTATAACATATTTACTGGACATATATGTTGTCTCTTCTGTGAAATGCCTGTTCACATCTTTTGCCCATTTTTCTGTTGTGTTGTGTCTTTTTCTGATTTTTTTTTTAAATCCTCACCCAAGGATATTTTTCCATTGATTTTTAGATAGAATGGGAGAGAGGGAGGGGAAAAGAGAGAGAAACATTGATGTGAGAGAGAGACATCCATTGGTTGCCTCCCGAATGACCCCAATCAGAGCCAGGGATTGAACCTGCAACCGAGGTATGTGCTCTTGAGTGGGAATTGAACCCACAACTCTTTGGTCTGCGGGCCAATGATCTAACCATTGAGCCAGACCAGCCAGAGCTTTTTCTAACTGATTTATAGTTACATAGTTTTTATTATATTGTAGATTTCCTCTACCATTTTATAGTGTCTTTTTAATAGGAGGTCTTCATTTTAATACAATATAATTTATTAATCTTTTAGGGTTAATGTTTTTTGTTTAAGAAATCTTTTCATACTGTGGTTAAAAAGATGTTCTCCTGTTTTGTCCCTAAAGATTTCAAGTTCTGCTTTTAATATGCATGTGTAAGGTAGGGATCCATTGACATTTTTCTGCATTTGAATAGGAATTGATCTTGCATCAGTAATTTAGTTCTTCCAGTGAGAGAGGTTTTTTATTCTCATCACCTCTGACACCAAATGTGTGTGTTTTTTCCTGAAGTCAACTAATTTTCTAGTTCTCTGACACCAGCTGGGTGTCCAACAATTCAGTTCAATTCTGATATTAACTACCCAGAGTTAGCACAGACTCCCATAGGTAGGGCTCAGTCCCACAAGACTGTCCCCAACTTCAGATGCCAGTTAGAAGTTAGGGGCCTCTTATACTTCTAATTGGCTATAAATCAGAGGATCCCACCACCTCCTCCTTAGGTTCATTAATTTGCTAGAATAGCTCACAGAACTCAGAAAACACTTTATTTATGTTTACTGGTTTATTATAAAGCATTTGTAAAGGATGTAACTTAGGAACAACCAAATGGAAGATAAGCATAGGGCAAAGTATGAATAAAGGGTCATGGAGATTCCATGCCCTCTCCAGGCGTACCACCCTTCCTTCACATCACCCTTCTAGTACCTTGGTGTGTTCGGCAACGCAGAAGCTCTCCCAACCCTGATATTTATGTGTTTTTGTGGAAGTTTCATTATGTTGGCATGCTTGATTAAATCATTGGCCATTGCTAATTGAAGTCAACCTCCAACGCTTTTCCCCAGTTCTAGTCCAAAGACAAAAAGTGACCCTTACACAAAGTCTTCTGGTGGCCCTTCTTCAGTGTCTTGACCTCAGATTCCAGGATCCACCAGACTGTTATTTCTGGCTTCTTAGGCCAGTAGGGCTATTGCAGGCGTAATGGTTCACCATGTAGAAATCGTCCCAAGAAGAGAACCTGGGCAATTGTGGGCTCACTTGTCGAGTTTCCTCTAGGGATCACAGTGTTGCACTTCCTACTGTTTACTGCCTGAAACAATTGCCTCATAAATTTTGTCTAGTTTTATACTTGGTTGCTATGAAAGAGCTAGTTTGGTATCATAGCCAGAAGTGGAAATTTTTTTAACCAGTTTTTTAAAAAATTGTTTTACCATTAAAAAAATGAATCCTTAACTTTGTGAAATAGTTTTCTTATTTCCTAATAGAAAACAACCATTAAGATGATTTAGTAGATGATTTAAAATACATCTTGCACCCTTGTCAGTAGTATGGCTCAGCGGTAAGAACGTCGCCCATGGACCAAAGAGTCCTGGGTTTGATTCCGACGAAGGGCACATATCTTGGTTGTGGTTCGTATCCTGGTTGGGGTTGTGTGGGTGGCAACCAATCGATGTGTCTCTCTCACATCGATGTTTCTCTCTCTCTCTCTCTCTTCCTCCCTCTCTCCCTCCAGCCCTATCTGAAGATCGATGTAAAAATATCCTCAGGTGAGGATTAAAATAAACAAACAAATAAATAAAATACATCTTGCACAGAACAAAATACATTTGTATTTAGATTCAAATTTTATGGCTTAGACATATAAATTTATATTTAGTAAAATAAATGTGAAACATAACTCTCATTTTTAGATGGTTTAATGGTACAAATAACTCCAGAGACCATGGATGGCTTGCGGCTAGCTCTGAGAGAACAAAAAGACTTTAAAATTACATGTGGGAAAGTTGATGCTGTAGACCTGAGAGAATATGTGGATATCTGCTGGGTAGATTCTGAAGAAAAAGGAAACAAAGGGTAGGAGCTTTTTGTTACTAAAATGTAATTGATTTGTTGGAAGAGGGAAGGATAAAAACATCTTGTTAATAAAAAGACGTGTTTAATGAATGAATATAGAATTATACCATGAATTTTAGTGCTTATACTCCAGTTAATGAATGCAATCTGTTTTTTCAAACATGTGCCTAACCAGCCTCATGTGTGTTTTCTTGGCCAGGATGCTATAAATTATTCAAGGATGGTCAATTGGGAGGGGGCTAATGACAAAATGTCTATTGTGTAGCAGTGTGGGCCTGATGCCAGGGCTGAGAAAGGCAAGACACTTTTTCTGTGGTGTAGTTCCTATTTTTGTTACTTAGTTAAGGATTCCCTTTGGATGTTTATTCTATTTTATATTGACTCACTGTAAATATAAACAGCTGAATTTAGTAGTATATATATTACTAAATATATCTTGGTTGTGGTTCGTCCCCAGCCCTGGTTGGGGTTGTGCAGGTGGCAACCAGTCGAGGCCTTACAGAATATTACTGCCATTCCTTCCTTTTTTCAGTTACCCATTTTCTTTCTTTCCTTATTTTTTTGAGAATGGATAAGGGGTCTGGAGCAAAGAAGGAAAAAGAGGGCTAATGCTGAAGGATTCTAAAACAGAATTTTTGAAATTCATGAGACAGCTTTTCTGTTAGGAGATTATTTAAGGTATTTTAAACCTCAGATCTGAATTGAGCATATGAAAAAGTAGATATAATTAGCTACACAATCAAGAAATCTTGGTAAATGAATATAACTTACAGTTTTAATTCTTTTGTACATGATTGAGGTATCTTACTGCTGTTTAAATTTATAACTTGCATAATTTTTCTCCTTATTCCATTTGTTCAAATCAAATAATTCATTTCATAAGAAGCACCTTAGTAGTAATAATTATGTTGTATTATGTTTTATTCTGTAGTGTTATTAGTTCTGTGGATGGAATATCATTACAAGGATTTCCAAGTGAAAAAATAAAACTGGAAACAGATTTTGAAACTGATGAGAAGATTGTAAAGTGTACTGAGGTATCTGAGAAAGAAGATTCCCTTTTCTTTACATGCTGTGTTTGGATATGGTTCTTGTTTTTTTAACTGGGAGATTTTGCAGTATTCAAAATCTGAATATTTAAGTACAGCTTATTACACTTTTTACATTATACCTTGAGACACATATTTCTTACCAGACTTCCTGTTATAACACCAAATTTGGATTTCCATTGTATTATTTATTTCAAGTTATTGTTGGATGGCACTGCCTGCCAGCTCACAGTTAAGTTTTGGCAGCATTGTCATATTTGTTTATACAGAAATATGTTGTTTGACCATAATATTTTGATTTTTCTCTTATTTTACAAAAATTAAAATATTTTATTGACATCAATTTATAATCACATATGCAAGTTATTTTTAAATGTTTATTTTTTTTTTTAAAGAAGAGGATATGAAACTATAGACCCCTAACCCCTTAGTCTACCTCCATACTTGCCCTCACTCTACCTCCCAGGTCAGGCAATCAGTGTTACTTCTTGCATATGTATTCTTTGTGATTTTTATGCATACACAAGATAGATAGAAACTATAGAGGATATAGAAATTATAGAACATAATTTGTTTGTTCAATCTTAACTTTATTAAGATGTTATTATAGGATGGTGATCTTATAGATTCATTACTACCCTTCTCTAAGCTGAGCTAACAAGGCTCTCATTGCTACAGGTTAACTTCAGGCAAAAATAGCTAAGTCATTCCCAAATTCCATAACCTTTGGTTTTAAGTGAACTTATAGTATAGATTATGGTATGTGTGTGTGATGCTCATATATATTGCTCTTAAGCTAGTGATTTTCATGGCACTAGCATTAGAATTTTAATAAAGTTGAATTGAAAGCAGCAATTGTTGCATTTTTAAATCATGACTTGTTTCCTAATTAAATACATTTCAGGTGTTCTACTTTTTAAAGGACCAGGATTTATCTATTTCAGCAACTCGTTATCAGTTTGCAAAAGAAATAGCCATGGCTTGCAGTGCTGCACTGTGCCCGCACCTGAAAACTCTAAAGAGTAATGGGATGAATAAAATTGGCCTCAGAGTTTCCATTGACACTGATATGGTGAGACATGTTTTTGTGATATATTTTTTAAATGAATGTATCATATATTAAAATAATAAAAAGATTTTTCTTTAACCTTTTATTTTGGGATGAATGAAGACAACGAAAATTTATTGAACATCAGTGTGTGCACACACTTCATGTACATTATCTCCTTTACTCTCCACAATGGGTCAGCAAACTTTTTTTTCTTTAAAGGCTAGACAGTAAATATTTTAGGCATTGTGGGCTGAATGATTTCTTTCATTACTCACCTCTTCCATTATAGTGCAGAAGCAGCCATAGATAATATGTGAACTAACAACCTTCACTGTGTTCCAATGAAACTTTGCTTACAAAAATAGTGGCCATAGTTTGCTGACCTCCTGCTCCACAACAATCCTATGGACAAGTAGGTTTTTAAATTTATTCTGAATAGATTCTATATTCACATGATTTAAATTTAACAGTACGACCTCACTGAACATTTCCAGAATACAGCATTCACACTGTAGTTTATGAAATTGTCCCCATAACTCTTGGCTACAATGTAAATGATGCCCATTAGAGTTGTGTAAGGTAATAGACTTGGAAAATCTCCTTCCCATCCTTAACTCCAAACCCTTTAGTTCAGTTCCATACTTCCTCTCATTCTTCCTTCCTTGTGAGGCAATAGAGTGTTACTCATTTATATGTATTCCTTGTGATTTTATGCATGTACAAACTGATAAGTGTGTGTCCTTTCTGTTCCCACCTTTACTATTTTTTTACCCTGCTTCTTTAACTTAATATACCTTAGAGATATTTCATGTTACCGCATATTCTTTTACTTTTTTAAATTTTATTTTATTTGTTTATTTTTTTATCTTTATTGTTGAAAGTATTATAGATGTCCCCCCCTTTCATAGACCCCCTCGTCCCCGCTTCCACCCCCCTCCTGCTTTCCCCAAATGATTGTCTGTGTCCATTGGTTATGCATATAAGCATATAAGTTCTTTGGTTTATCTATTCCCAACCCCCCCACCCCCCTTCCCTCTGAGGTTTGTCAGTCTGTTCCCTACTTCCATGTCTCTGGATCTATTTTGATCAACAGATTGTCTTGTTCATGATATTCCATAAATAAGTGAGATCATGTGGTACTTGCCTTTATCTGACTGACTTCTTTTGCTCAGCATAATACTCTCCAGGCCCCTCCCTGTCATCTCAAAGTGTAAGGGATCTTTCTTTCTTAGAGCTGCATAGTATTCCATTGTGTAAATGTAATAGCTTATTATGCACTCATCTACTGATGGACACTTGGGTTGTTTCCAGATCTTAGCTATTGTAAATAGCGCTGCTATGAACATAGGGGTGCATATATTGTTTCTGGTTGGTGTTTCAGGCTTCTTAGGCTATATTCCTAGAAGTGGAATCACTAGGTCAAAAGTCAATTCCATTTTTAATTTTTTGAGGAAATACCATATTGTTTTCCATAGTGGCTGCACTAGTCTGCATTCCCACCAGCAGTGTACTAGAGTCCCCTTTTCTCCACATTCTCACCAGCACTTGTTGTTTGAAGATTTGTTGATGGCAGCCATTCTCACAGGTGTGAGGTGATGTCTCATAGTCATTTTAATATGCATCTCTCTGATGATTAATGATGTTGAGCATTTTTTCCTATGTCTCCTGGCCATTTGTATGTCCTGTTTGGAGAAGTGTCTATTCAGGTCCTCTGCCCATTATTTATTTATTTATTAAAAAAATTTTTTTCTTTATTGATTTTAGAGAGAGAGCAAGGGAGAGGGAGAGAGAGATAGAAGCATCAATGAGAGAGAACATTGATTGGCTGCCTTCTGCATGCCTCCCTCTGAGGATTGGGCCCACAACCTGGGCATGTGCCCTGACCAGGAATTGAACTGGTGACCTCTTATTGCATGGGTTGATGCTCAACCAGTGAGCTACACTGGCCAGGCTGTGTATTTTTTAATTGGATTGTTTGTCTTCCTTTTGTTTAGTTGTATGAGTATATATTTTAGATATAAACCCCTTATCTGATGTATCATTGGCAAATATATTCTCCCAGAGAGTGGGTTCCCTTTTCATTCTGATGCTAGTCTTTTGTTGTGCAGAAGCTTTTTTGTTTCATGTAGTCAAATTTATTAATTTTTTCCTTTGTTTCTCTTGCCCTAGGCAGTGTATCAGTGAAAATTCTGCTACGTGTGATGTCTGAGATTTTTCTGCCTACCTTTTCTTCTAGGAATTTTATGGTTTCATGAGTTACACGTTTAAGTCTTTTATCCATTTTGAGTTTATTCTTGTGTATGGTGTAAGTTGGTGGTTTAGTTTCATTTTTTTTCATGTACCTGTCCAATTTTCCCAGCACCATTTATTGAAGAGACTGTCTTTACTCCATTGTATGCTCTTGCCTCTTTTGTTAAATATTAATTCCGCATAATGTCTTGAGTCGATTTCTGGGTTCTCTGTTCTGTTCCATTGATCTGTATGCCTGTTCTTGTGCCTGTACCAGGCTGTTTTGCTTACGATGGCTTTGTAGTATAACTTGATATCTGGTATTGTGATCCCTCCAACTTTGTTCTTCTTTTTCAAGATTGCTGTGGCTATTCAGGGTCTGTTCTGGTTCCATATAAACTTTTGGAGTATTTGTTCTAGATCTGTGAAATATGCTGTTGGTATTTTAATAGGGATTGCATTGAATCTGTAGATTGCTTTGGGTAAATTGGACATTTTAATGCTGTTGATTCTTCCAATCCATGAACATGGTATATGCTTCCCCTTTTTTATATCTTCCTCTATTTCTTTTTTCAATGTCCCGTAGTTTTCTGACAACAGGTCTTTTACCACCTTGGTTAAGTTTATAACTAGGTATTTTACTTATTTTTTGTTGCAATGGTAAATGGGATTGTGTTTTTAGTTTTCCTTTCTGAGTGTTTATTATTGGTGTATAAGAATGCCATTGATTTCTGGACATTAATTTTGTATCCTGCTACTTTGCCGAATTCATTTATTAAAACTAGTAGATTTTTGCCCTGGCCGGTTTGGCTCAGCGGTTAGAGCGTCAGCCTGCGGTCCAGAGAGACCAGGGTTCAGTTCCCGCTAAGGGCATGTGCCTCGGTTGCAGTTCGTCCCCGGCCCTGGTTGGTCGTGCGGGTGGCAGCCATTCAATGTGTCCCTTTCACGTTGATGTTTCTCTCTCTCTCTCTTCCTCTCTCTCCCTCCCACTCTATCTGAACAAAAAATGAAAAAATGTCATCAGGTGAGGATAAAAAAAAGAACAAAAACAACTAGTAGATTTTTTATGGAGTCTTTAGGGTTTTCTGTGTACAATATCATGTCATCTATGAATAATGACGGTTTCACTTCCTCCTTTCCAATTTGGATGCCTTTATTTTTCCTTCTTGTCTAATTGCTGTGGCTAAGACTTCCAGTACTGTGTTGAGTAAGAGTGGTGAAAGTGGGCATCCCTGCCTTGTTCCTGTTCTTATGGGAAATGCTTTTAGTTTTTGCCCATTGAGTATGATGTTGGCTATAGGTTTTTCATATATGGCCTTTATTATGTTGAGATATGATCCCCCTATTCCCACTTTGCTGAGTGTTTTTATCAGAAATGGGTGCTGGATTTTGTCAAATGCTTTTTCAGCATCTATTGATATGATCATGTGATTTTTACCTTTCATTTTACTTATGTGGTGTAGCACATTGATTGATTTGCAGATATTGTACCAGCCTTGCATCCCTGGGATGAATCCCACTTGGTCGTGTTGAATAATTTTTTTAATATATTGCTGGATCCGATTTGCTAATGTTTTGTTGAGGGTTTTGGCATCTATGTTCATTAGGGATATTGGCCTGTAGTTTTCTTTCTTTGTAGTGTCTTTCTCTGGTTTTAGAATTAGGATTATGCTGGCCTCATAAAAAGAGCTTGGAAATCTTCCTTCCTTTTGAATTTTTTGGAATAGTTTGAGGAAAATAGGTGATAGTTCTTTGAATGTTAGGTTAAAACTCCCCTTGGGAAGCCAAGTCCAGACTTGGGCTTTTGTTTGCTGGGAGTTTATTGATTACATCTTCAATTTCCTTAGTTTTAGGTCTGTTCAAGTTTTCTGGCTCCTCCCATTTCAGTTTTAGGAGACTGTGTGATTCTAGGAATTTGTTTTGCTTATGTTGTCCAATTTGTTGGCATATAATTGTTCATAGCATTCTCTTACAATCCTCTGTATTTCTGTGATGTCATTTGTTACTTCTCCTTTTTTGTTTCTGATTTTATTTGGGTCCTCTCTCTCTGTTTCTTGGTGAGTCTGGCTAAAGGTTCATCAATCTTGTTTATCTTTTCAAAGAACCAGCTCTTGATTTCATTATTTCATTGATCTTTTGACTCTTTTTTTTAGTCTCTGTGTCATTTATTTGTGCTCTGACCTTTATTATTTCTTTCCTTCTTCTTTCTCTGTGTTTTTATTGTAATTAATTTCTACTTTAATGCTATTGTGATCTGAGAAGATGCTTGATATTTCAATCTTCTTGAACTTGTGGAGACTTAGTTTGTGTTCTAACATGTGGTTTGTCTTTGAGACTGTCCCATTTGCACTCCAGAAGAATGTATATTTTTCAGCTTTGGGGTGTAATTCTCTATAAATATCTAATATCTATTAAATCCATCTGATCCAGTACATTGTTTAGGGTCTCTGTTTCCTTGTTAATTTTTTGTCTAGAGGACCTAGCCACTGAAGTCCCCTGCTGTGATTGTATTGCTGTCATTCTTTCCCTTGAAATCCTCCAGAAGTTTTTAAATATATTTTGGTGCTCCTATATTGGGTGCATATATGTTTACCATGGTAATGTCTTATTGGATCGATCCTTTTAATATTATGTAGTGGCCTTCTTTGTCTCTTATTACAGCCTTCATTTTGAACTCTATTTTGTCAGATATGAGTATTGCTACCCGAGCTTTTTTTTTAATTTCCTTTTGCTTGGAAAATTTTTTTCTATCCCTTCACTTTCAACCTGTGTAAGTCTTTTGTTCTGAGGTGGGTCTCTTGTAGGCAACGTGTGCATGGTCATGCTTTCTTATCCATTCAGCTACTCTGCGTCTTTTGATTGGAGCATTTAATTCATTTACATTTAAGGTTATTATTGATACGTAATTATTTATTGCCATATTTATTTATTATTATTATTTTTTATCTTCACCCGAGGACATTTTTGCATTTATCTTCAGATAGGTGGGAGGGAGAGAGGGAGGAAGAGAGAGAGAGAAACATCGATGTGAGAGAGACACATCGAGTGGCTGCCACCCACATGACCCCAGCCGGGGCTGGGGACAAACTGCAACTGAGATACGTGCCCTTAACAGGAACTGAACCCGGGACTCTCTGGTCCACGAGCCGACGCTCTAACCGCTGAGCCAAACCGGTCAGGGCACCCATATTAATTTTTTATGCTTATGTTTCTCTCTGTATTTCTTCTGCTTATTACAGCAGTCCCTTTAACATTTTTTGCACTGCCGATTTGGTGGTTTTATGTTCCCTTAGCCATTTTTTTGTCTAGGAAGCTCTTTATTTCACCTTCTATTTTGAATGATAGCCTTGTTGGATAGAGGAGTCTTGGATTCAGATCCTTGTTTTTCATTACCTTGAATACTTCGTGTCATTCCTTTCTGGCATGTAGTGTTTCTGTTGAGAATTCAGCTGATAGCCTTATGGGAGCTACTTTGTAGGTAACCTGTTGTTTTTCTCTTGCTGCCTTTAACATTTCCTCTTTTTGTCTTTTTTTTTCTCTCCAATTTTTAATAATTTATTTTTGTTACAGATGTTTCTCCTTCCCCCCCCAGACCTCCTCCTCCCCAACCCTCCCCCCATCCCCCCTAGCATTGTTGTCTATGTCCATTGGTTATGCATACATGTATATAAGTTCTTTGGTTCATCTCATCCATCCTCCCCACTCCCCTACTCTGAGGTTTGTCAGTCTGAACCATACTCCTTTCTATGTCTCTGGGTCTATTTCGTTCATCAGCCCACCTTGTTCATTATATTCCACAAATAAGTGAGATCATGTGGTATTTGTCTTTCTCTGATTGGCTTATTTCACTTCGCATAATACTCTCAAGGTCCCTCCATGTCGTCTCAAAGGATAAGAGATCTTTCTTTCTTACAGCTGCATAGTATTCCATTGTATATATGTACAACAGCTTTTTTATCCACTCATCTATTGATGGGCACTTGAGCTGTTTCCAGATCTTAGTGATTGTAAATAGTGCTGCTATGAACATAGGGGTACATACATTCTTTCTGATTGGTGTTTCAGGCTTCTTAGGATATATTCCTAGAAGTGGGATCACTGGGTCAAATGGCAATTCAATTTTTAATTTTTTGAGGAAACACCATACTGTTTTCCATAGTGGCTGCACCAGTCTGCATTCCCACCAGCAGTGTACTAGAGTCCCCTTTTCTCCACACCCTCGCCAGCACTTGTTGTTTGATGATTTGTTGATGGCAGCCATTCTGGCAGGTGTGAGGTGATACCTTATCGTTGTTTTACTTTACATCTCTCCGATGATCAATGACGTTGAGCATTTCTTCATATGTCTCTTGGCCATTTGTATGTCTTGTTTGGAGAGGTGTCTCTTTAGGTCCTCTCCCCATTTTTTAAATGGGTTCTTTGTCTTCCTTTTGTTGCGTTGTATGAGCACTCCATATATTTTAGAAATTAACCCCTTATCTTATGTATCATTGGCGATTATGCTCTTCCATACAGTGGGTTCCCTTCCCATTTTGATGGTGATTTCTTTTGCTGTGCAGAAGCTTTTTAGTTTGATGTAGTCCCATGTGTTCATTTTTTTCCTTTGTTTCTGTTGCCTTAGGTGATGTATCAGTGAAAATTGTGCTGCGTATGATGTCTGAAATTTTGTTGCCTGCATTTTCTTCTAGGATTTTTATGGATTCACGAGTCACATTTAAGTCTTTTATCCATTTTGAGTTTATTCTTGTGTATGATGTAAGTTGATGGTCTAGTTTCATTTTTTTGCACGTAGCTGTCCAATTTTGCCAACACCGTTTATTAAAGAGGCTGTCTTTACTCCATTGTATGCTCTTGCCACCTTTGTCAAATATTAATTGAGCATAATGTTTTGGGTCAATTTCTGGGTTCTCTGTTCTATTTTATTGATCTATATGCCTATTCTTCTGCCAGTACCAGGCTGTTTTGATTACAGTAGCTTTGTGGTATAACCTGATATCCAGTATTGTGATCCCACCTACTTTGTCCTTCCTTTTCAAGATTGCTGTCGCTATTTGGGGTCTTTTTTGGTTCCATATGAACTTTTGAAGTATTCTAGTTCTGTGAAATATGTCGTTGGTATTTTGATGGGGATTGCATTGAATCTATAGATTGCTTTGTGTAGTATGGACATTTTAATGATGTTGATTCTTCCAATCCATGAACAAGGTATGTGCTTCCACTTTTTTATATCTTCCTCTATTTCTTTTTTCAATGCCCTGTAGTTTTCTGCAAATAGGTCCTTTACTTCTTTGGTTAAGTTTATTCCTAGGTGTCTTAATTTTTGTGCTGCAATGGTAAATGGGATTGCTTTATTAGTTTCTCTTTCTGTGAATTCATTATTGGTGTATAAGAATGCCGTCGATTTCTTGATGTTAATTTTGTATCCTGCTACCTTGCCGTTCATTAAATGTAGCAGATTTTTGATGGAGTCTTTGGGGTTTTCTATGTATAATATCATGTCATCTGCAAATAATGACAGTTTCACTTCCTCCTTTCCAACTTGAATCCCTTTTATTTTTTCTTCATGTCTGATTGCTGTGGCTAAGACTTCCAGTACTATCCTAAATAAGAGTGGTGAAAGTGGGCATCCCTGTCTTGTTCCTGTTCTTAAGGGAAATGCTTTTAATTTTTGCCCATTGAGTATGATGTTGGCTATAGGTTTTTCATATATGGCCTTTATTATGTCGAGATATGATCCCTGTATTTCCACACTGCTGAGTGGAAATGGGTGCTGGATTTAGTTGAATGCTTTTTCAGCGTCTATTGATATGATCATACGGTTTTTATCTTTCATTTTGTTTAAGTGGTGTATCACATATATTGATTTGCAAATATTGTACCAGCTTTGCATTCCTGGGATGAATCCCACTCGGTCATGGTGGATAATTTTTTTTGATGTATTGCTGGATCTGATTTGCTAGTATTTTGTTCAGGATTTTGACATCTATATTCATCAGGGATATTGGCCTATAGTTTTCCTTCTTTGTAGTGTCTTTATCTGGTTTTGGAATTAGGATTATGCTGGCCTCATAAAACGAGTTTGGGAGTCTTCCTTCTTCTTGAATTTTTTGAGGAGAATGGGTGTTAGTTGTTCTTTGAATGTTTGATAAAACTCCCCTGTGAAGCCATCCGGGCCTGGGCTTTTGTTTGCTGGGAGAGTCTTGATTACGTCTTCAATTTCCTTAGTTGTTACTGGTCTGTTCAAGTTTTCTGTCTCTTCCCGGTTCAGTTTTGGGAGACTATGTGTTTCTAGAAATTTGTCCATTTTACTTAGATTGTCGAATTTGTTGCCATATAATTGTTCATAGTATTTGTTAACAATCCTTTGTATTTCTGTGGTGTCTGTTGTTACTTCTCCTCTTTCATTTCTGATTTTGTGTATTTGGGTTCTCTCTCTTTGTTTCTTGGTAAGTCTAGCTAAGGGTCCATCAATCTTGTTTATCTTTTCGAAAAACCAGCTGTTTGTTTCATTGATCCTTTGAATTGTTTTTTTGGTCTCTATGTCGTTTATTTCTTTTACTTGCTCTGGGGTTTTCTTTTTGTTTGCTTTCTCGTTCTTTAAGTTGGGTGGTTAGATAGTCAATCAGAAATTTTTCTTGTTTGTTGAGGTTGGCCTGTAGTGCTATGAACTTCCCTCTCAGAACTGCTTTTGCTGCATCCCACAGATTTTGTGTTGTTGTGTGTTCATTTTCATTGGTTTCCAGGAAGTTTTTAATTTCTTCCTTGATCTCCTTGGTAACCCATTTATTGTTTAATAACATGCTATTTAGCCTCCATGTGTTCAAATGTCTTTGCATGTTCTTGTTGCAATTGATTTCTAGTTTCATGCCATTGTGATCTGAGAGATGCTTGATATTTCATTCTTCTTGAACTTGTAGAGTCTTAGTTTGTGTCCTAACATGTGGTCTGTCTTTGAGAATGTCCCATGTGCACTTGAGAAGAATGTGAATTCTGCAGTTTTGGGGTGTAATTCTCTGTAGATATCTATTAAATCCATTTGATCTAGTGCTTCATTTAGAGCAGTGGTTCTTGCCCTGGCCGGTTTGGCTCAGCGGTTAGAGCGTCGGCCTGCGGTCCGGAGAGACCTGGGTTCGGTTCCCGCTAAGGGCACGTACCTCGGTTGCAGGTTGGGTCATGAGGGAGGCAGCCACTCATTATGTTCCTTTCCTATCGATGTTTCTCTCTCTCTCTCTTCCCCTCTCTCCCTCCCACTCTATCTGAACAAAATTGGAAAAATATCCTCAGCTGAGGATAAAAAAAAATTATTTATTTAGAGCAGTGGTTCTCAACCTTCCTAATGCCGCGACCCTTTAATACAGTTCCTCATGTTGTATGTGGGCGTATCTGCATGTGGGCGGACCCACCTGGAGATGGATAGAGGCGCGGTGTGTCTCGGTTCCTAAGACCATCGGAAATATGTGTTTTCCGATGGTCTTAGGCGACCCCTGTGAGAGGGTCGTTTGACCCCCCCAAAGGAGTCACGACCCACAGGTTGAGAACTGCTGATTTAGAGTTTCTGTTTCCTTGTTAATTTTTTGTCTAGAGGATCTATCCAGTGATGTCAGTGGGGTGTTGAAATCCCGTGCTATGATTGTATTGCTGTCGATTTCTCTTTTGAAGTCCTCCAGAAGGTTTTTAATACATTTTGGTGCTCCTATATTAGGTGCATATATGTTTACCAAGGTTATATCTTCTTGTTGGATAGATCCTTTCAATATTATATAGTGGCCTTCTTTGTCTCTAGTTATGGCCTTCATTTTGAAATCTAATTTATCAGATATGAGTATTGCTACCCCAGCTTTTTTTTCTTTTCTGTTTGCTTGAAAGATATTTTCCGTCCCTTCACTTTCAACCTATGTGAGTCTTTTGTTGTGAGGTGGGTCTCTTGTAAACAACATATATGAGTCATGCTTTCTTATCCAATCAGCTACTCCATGTCTTTTGATTGGGGTGTTCCGTCCATTCACATTTAAGGTGATTATTGATATGTACTTATTTATTGCCATTTTGGTTTATTGTGCTTATATTTTTCTTCCTATTTCTACTAATTACAGCAGTCCTTTTAACATTTCTTGCAGTGCTGGTTTGGTGCTAATATATTTCCTTAGCCTTTTTTTGGTCTGGGAAGCTCTTTATTTGACCTTCTATTTTGAATGATAGCCTTCTGGATAGAGTAGTCTTGGATTCAGATCCTTGTTTTTCATGACCTTGATTACTTCATGCCATTCCTTTCTGGCCTGTAGTGTTTCTGTTGAGAAGTCAGCTGATAGCCTAATGGGGGTTCCTTTGTAGGTAACCTGTTGCTTTTCTCTTGTTGCCTTTAGGATTCTCTCTTTGTCTTTAATTTTTGGCATTTTAATTATTATGTGTCTTGGTTTGGGCCTGTTTGGGTTCTTCTTACTTGGGGCTGTCTGTGCTTCTTGAACTTGAATGCCTTCTTCCTTTGCCAAGTTAGGGAAGTTTTCTGTCACTATTTCTTCACATATATTCTCTAACTCTTGCTCCTTTTCTTCTTCTTCTGGAACTTCTATGATGTGAATGTTGTTACATTTCCAGTTGTCCCACAGTTCTCTTAAGCTGTCTTCCTGTTTTTTAATTGTTTTTTTCGTTTTGGTTTTCTGATTGGTTGATTTTTTTCTACTCTGTTTTCTAATTCACTAATCTGGTCCTCAGCTTCCTCTACTCTGCTGGTTATTCCTTCCAATGTGTTCTTTATTTCTGCTATGTCATTCTTCATTTCCACTTGATTGGTTTTCAATGTTTCTATATCTTTACTCATGCTGTTGAGCATTCTTATAATCATTACTCTGAACTCTATATCTGATAACTTACTTATCTCTATTTCGTTTAGCCCCTCTTTTAGAGAATCCTCTTGTTTTTTCATTTGGGACTTATTTGTTTGTTTCACCATTTTGGCTGTCTCAGCAGGGTTTTGAGCTTGCCAAAATCTGCCTGTAGGTATCAATGTTCCGTAGATTGTGGCTCTCTCTTCTGGGTTTGGATGTGTATGGAAGGGGCCAAGTTGAACACCAATGCCTGGTCTTACTCACCCTGCTCTCCTGTATAGAGTCGCAGGGCAACCAAAGATGCAAGTATCCCAAAGCCTCTGCCTGCAGCCTGACTGTTAGTCTCAGTCACTTAATGAGCCTCAGGTTGTTGCCCTCAGCTGAAAGAAAACTACCCCAGGCAGGCAGGGTAAGAGGATTTCCAGCGGGTGAGGCAGTTGCTCCCCCACCCCACCCCACCCCACCCCACCCCAGGCTAAAGCTGCTTTGAGAGGAAAACTGTGCCTGAAGAAAATGGTTTCTGCCATTTGTGTTAATGACTCAGCACAGGGGCCCAGGCAGCTCCCTCCACAGCTGTGATCCCAGAGCCTTGAAACCCAATGACTGCAAGCCAGGCCCAAGGCTTAACATGCCCAGAGACTTGTCTTCACCTGCAGGCTGGCTGGTAGTCTCTGACAATTAATGAGCTTCAAGTTGCAGTCCTGTGCTAGGTGTTGACTCCTCCTGCCCTGGCAGGGTTAAATTCCAATGGGTTGGGGGCAGTTGCTTCCCCCTTGGGCTATAGCTGCTTTGATGGGAAAACTCTGCCTGAAAAAAATGGTTTCTGCACCATAGGTTAACGGCTCAGCCTAGGGGCCCAGGGGCCCAGGCTGCTGCCTTCACAGCTTGGCCCCCAGATCCACGAAACCCAACAACCAACAGCCAGGCCGAAGCCTCAATGCATTCAGAGACTCACCTCTACCTACTGGCTGGCTGGTAGTCTCTGACCTACATATTCTTTTTAAGTTACAGAGTAATAGTTTATTATGTGAATGTACTCTAATTTATTTAACTAATTCTTATGCATGTTTGGTATGTATTGATTGACATTTAGGTTATCCACAATATTTTGCCTTTGCATAAGTGTGAGTATATTAGAAACAGTCTTAGAAGTACAATTGTCAGGTCCAAGTATGTACTCAGTAGGTGTTACCATATTGTTTCAAATAGGACTTATGCCAATTTATATTTCTACCATAATTTGTAAGAGCATTCTTTCCCCCCACATCCTTATCAAAGCAGTATGTAATCAAAGTTTTGACCTTTTCCAATTTGATAGGTAAAAAATGGTACTCCAGTCTTATTTTAATGTGCATTTCTGTTTCCAACATCCAAAATAATACATTTCAAAGCTCTTTCTTCTTTAGAATGGTTTATCTAAACATGAATGAATTCAAATGGTGAAGATTTGCTTTTCTTCTGCCAGGATGTGTTAAACTTATACTTCTTATATATTTGCTTCTCACTGTTAAAAATTCTTTTTTCAAGGAAACATCTGTTACGTGAGTAAGCACTGTTAATTATTTTTAGCCAAATTAAAATGTAATTTTCATCAGCAACATTAAATTCAAATATTAAATATTATGCAACAACAAATTCAAAATATTTTAAAGTAGATTACTTTTTTTTTTTTAAAACCATGGGGTTTTTATTTAAGTCATGTTGATAATTATTCAAAACCTTAGCCCTCCCATGTGTTTACATGTTCATTGAGAAGAAACTTAAAGTATGAATCAGTGGCATTTTTTTTTTCTAATTTCAATGATATCTGTGGGAGGAATAATTACAACTTACGTATTAGATGGATAAAAGAAATATAGGAGCCCTGGCCGGTTTGGCTCAGCGGTTAGAGCATCGGCCTGCGGACCAGAGAGTCCCAGGTTTGGTTCCCGCCAAGGGCATGTACCTCGGTTGCAGTTAGTCCCCGGCCCGGGTTGGGGTCGTGTGGGTGGCAACCAATCGATATGTCTCTCTCACATCGATGTTTCTCTCTCTCTCTCTCTTCCTCCCTCTCTTCCTCCACTCTATCTGAAGGTAAATGCAAAAATGTCCTCAGGTGAGGATAAAAAATATATATATAGGAGAATATTTTATGAATGAAATGTCAATTACTTTCTTAACATGCCTAAACTGGATGATATTTTTAGTTTAATTATTTTATATTCATCTGCTGAGCTCAACAAGATTGCTCACTTTCTAGGGTTGACTTATCACGATTTTTTTTTTCCAGGTTGAATTTCAGGCAGGATCTGAAGGCCGACTTCTTCCTCAGCATTATCTAAATGATCTTGATAGTGCTCTAATTCCTGTGATTCATGGTGGGACCTCCAACTCTACTAGTTTACCATTAGAAATAGAATTAGTATTTTTCATTATAGAAAATCTTTTTTAGTGAAAAGATGATAGTGAATCATATTAATATATACTGCAAACTGATTTGTTAAAACTAACTCCAGCACTAAACCAGAAATGCCACAAACACTAAAAGTAAATATGTTTGATGTTTGAAACACAAAAAAGCTTTGCTTTATAGCCAGGAATATCTTTTTAAATCATTAGCACAATTTAAATCTCTAAAAATTTATGAGATTCAGTTTTTGAAGCTTTACACTTAATAAAAATACTAAAATGACAAGAATTACTTCTGTCTTTAAGAAATTTGTAGCATTTACTATGTTATTTAAATGCTATGCCAAAGTATCTACACTTAGATAATACCTCTTTATGCCAAGATTGATTTTAATGAAGGCTCTTTTCAGATGTAACCTTATAAAGGGAAATGTCTGTTTTCTGTATATGCCAGTTAGATTACTGGTTTCTAAAGTCTGTTAAAAATGTATTTCAGTAGCACAGACCAGTTTCCATATTAAACTTAATATGGTATTCTTTGAATGAAGCAGATAACTTATTTGTATAATTGGAATGGAGACCTACCTCCATGACTAGATAAACTGATTGTTTGGATTAAAATCAGAATTTTGCCTTTTTTCTTCTCAAATTATTACATATGTGTTTTTTCTTGATTAAATGGGTATTATTAAAATAATTGTGGGTGCTTCAGGATTTTGTGCTTCTATATTTAAGTATATTGTTTTTATAGCAAGAACATGTGATTTGGTATATGTTTTATAAATCTTTAATAATTTATAAATAGGTAATATTTTTGTATTGCAGTGTATTATTTTTCCTCCTTTCTTTCCAAAGTATACCACTGTATTTTCCACTTATATAAAGAGTGATTGACGACAGGCCAGATGACCCTTGAAGTAGTCATTATGTAGCAATAAATGAAGCCTGAAACAGGTTTTTTTTTTACTTCTCCTTTAAACCTTAGAAGTTTCTTGGCAAGTCTACATATTTTCATTGACACCAATGTATTATAAATTTTAATGAACTAATTACTTTTGCATATTTTAAATTCTTTATATGGTAGTTATTTTTTATAACAGAATATTAACATAAGTTAAATTCTATATATTTAAAACTGTTACAGGGCTTTCCTCTTTACTTCAAACAGCAAAATAAGAAAAGTATGTTGTGTTAAAGAAAAAGCAATGAGTATATTTTAGTTAGTCCTGTCATTTAAGTTATATGAAATATAATCATATTTTGATGCCTTTTTATTCTTATGTGGAATATATATGTTTTTGTATAAAAAAACACTTGTATATCTCAAGAAAAATTAGAAATTACACTAAGTAGCCCTGTTTTAAGAAAAATCTTTAGGAAGCATCTCAACTTGAAAACCAAGTCAGGGTTATAACTCAGGAACTGAGGTCTCAGGCTAGGAGAGACTAAGATCAGATTGGTCATATGGTTCCTACTAAATCACATCTGTAGCACTAGCCAAAGACGGTATGGAAGAGAATATCGGTTGTCTGGAAGTAGCTACTTCATAAACAGTGTAAAATGTTGCAGATATTAAATAAAGTGATAATACTTAATAACTTGTGAAATTTATTGAAGTGGTTTAAGGTAAAACAATTACATATCAAACTCAATTTATGTTTTCTTTATATAGTGTGTATTTATTTTGCAATATAAATAATTGCACAATTTATGAATACTGAACTTCAAATAACCAAATGGTGGAGGGCTCTTCCAGTAATGGGATAGCTTTCAATTTGTTTTTTTAAAAAAAGCTCTACATTTCATAAAAATTGGAATTATGTTCCTTTGGAGGTACCTTTTAAAGTATTCTTTATAGACGTATGTTTCTGAATGCATTTGTTACTTATTTGATCATGTTCACATTGGTTCTTAATTTGAAATTTTAATTTTTTCAAGGTGAAATAGAAATGGTTCTTTGTACTCAGTCTGCAGTGATCTGTTTTTGGTATTATGCCTTTTAATACTACTGTCTTTCTCTGAATTTTGAAATATGAAGTAAAATCAAGCTCATTGTTTTAAGCAGCCATCCAACAAACTTTGTTTCTATGTACTTGCTATATGCAGAGCACTTTAT
This sequence comes from Tadarida brasiliensis, assembly GCA_030848825.1. Lineage (NCBI taxonomy): Eukaryota > Metazoa > Chordata > Mammalia > Chiroptera > Molossidae > Tadarida > Tadarida brasiliensis. The sequence continues at coordinate 52,914,580 of CM061258.1, forward strand.
TAGCCTTCACTGGTTAAAAGATGAATAGTTCTTTCCCTCCTGGAGCTGAATGTGTGAAGCAGATCATTAACAAAGTAAAAGTAATTGCTATAATAGAAACATGGATCTAGACTAGATGGCTGGAAAACAACGCAGGAGGATAAACTATACCAATAATGAGAAGGCAGCCTGAGAACCTGTTAGATGGTGGGCACTAAACTTGTCTAGGCATGAGTTGAAAATCTAAAAAGTAATATGTAAAAAGACTGAACTTTCCCTTTTAAGGAAGTTTAAAGAGTTTTTTGTGTTGTGTGACTGACTGTCTTACCTTATAATTTAATTATTATAAAAGTAGTAGCCTGATGTGATGTCTCAGTTGCCTAAGTTTATAACAGCTTGGATTTAGATGCTGTTCTATAAATAAATAACAGAGCTTTTCTTTTTTTAATAGCAAGCATAACTTTGATAACTTGACTCATTTTAAAAGGAAATATCTTGAGCCCCGGTCGGTTTGGCTCAACAGTTAGAGTGTCGGCCTGTAGACCAAAGAGTTGCAGGTTCGTTTCGGTCAAGGGCACATACCTCAGTTGTGGTTCAGTCCCTGGTTGGGGTCATGTGGGAGGCAACCAATTGATGTGTCTCTCTCACATCGATGCCCCCCCCCCCCCCCGCCCACAAACACACACACACTGGAAAAGTATCCTCAGGTGAGGATTAAAAAAGAAAGAAAATATCTTGAAATAAACCAGAAACCTCCAAACCTTCCTAGGTTTTAATTTTTCTTTGTGATTTTAAAAAAGGTTCCATTTATATTATATATATATATATATATATATATGATTCAAATATCAGAAAAAAATATTAAAAAGAATGTAAGTTTTACCTTCCACCTTGTATGCATATACCTTGTTCTTCCCACTCTCCGTACTCAACAAGTAATCATTTTTATTAGTTTCTTCTGTATCTTCCTAAGGTTTAGGTACAGCAGCACCAATATATATATATATTTGTTTTTTTCCTCCATTTTTTTTAATCCTTCCCCAAGGATATATTTTTATTGACTTTAGAGAAAGAGACAGACAGACAGACATTGATACCAGACAGTTGCCTCCCATATACACCCCTACTGGGGATCGAACCTGCAACCTAAGTATGTGCCCTGACTGGGAATTGAACCTGCACCCTTTTTGGTATATGGGACAATGCTCTAACCAACTGAGCCACCCAACCTGGGCTCCCTTCATTTTTTTATACAAATGTAGCATGCTATTTATACTGAAGAACACAATTTTAATTACACCTGTTACTTTGAATGATATGGTTTATATTTAGAATCTTAAAGATTTCATTGCTTCTCAGTTTTACTCAGTGATTGATAAAAGCATCTTATTGCAGAAAGGCAAGAAGAAAATCCATTATTGAAATTATGACTGTATGTTTCAGTAGGAGGACTATTTTCTCTTAAAATTTTTATTACTAAAACACTTGCAAGGTTATTTTTTATTTGAGCTATATTTAAAATCTTTGTTTTTTTTCTACCAGATACTAAGCCTCACTATCTAAATTTACCTTTTACCACTTAATTGACACATTTTTTTTCCCATCAGGTGATTGGTAGTTTTGAATCTTTACATTCTATGTTTTAGATTTAGCTTGGAATGATACACAATTTAACATCTTTTGGGAAATATTTTCTGCATTTGCATTGATAAAATTAAAACCATTATTTTCATGCTTTTTACAAATGAAGAAACAGGTCTAATTCAGTGCTTTATTATGAACCTCTGAATATGATAAATTTTTTTTCTTTTGGTAAAATAAGGTGCTTGAAAGCCTCCAAGATAGTCCATAATGTTCCCTACCTCCTGGTATTCACACCCTTGTGTAGTCCCCTCCCACACTGTACCATTGTTGGTCTTTATGACCAATAGAATGTGACAGAAGGAATGGGATGTCATTTCCAAGATTATGTTATAAAAGACTCTATGGTTTCCATCTCTGCTGCATTTCTCCCCACTCCTCCTTTCTTCCCCACCTCATCCCTCTTTGTCTCTCTCTCTCTCTCTCTCCCCCCTTCCCCCCTTTCTCCTTCTCTTTCTATTGGATCACTCACTCTTGGGGAAGCCATTTGCCAGGTGTGGGCAGCCCCATGGAGAGGCTCACTTGGCGAGGAACTGAAGTCTGACAACAGCCATACGAGTGGAAGTGGTTTCTCCAGCCCCAGTCAAGCCTTCAAATTGCAGCCCCAGCCAAAAGTTTGCAACCTCATGGGAACCATTCAATTAAGCCACTCTCAGATTCCTGAATTTCAGCAACTGTGTAAGATAATAAACATTTGTTGTTTTAAACTGCTAGGTTTTCTAGCGATTTATTATATGCAGCAACAAATACGAGACAACAAATATAAGATACCTATATCTTTGAGCAGCTATAAATAAAACTTGCTAAAAATGATTAATTACTCTGACAATTAGCATATTTCTTATCATCATTTAGGGATTCCATGCCACAAGTAGTGTGTGCTAAGTGCAGAGAATACTAAGAGAAAAAGTAGGATTTGGCCATGTAGGAACAAAGATACAATTGTGGGAAGCTTCCTGTTTCTGGAAATTACATACTAGGATATTTAGATCATGTTCCTGTTGAAAACAACTAAAGCTGATTAAGATACAAAAAATCATCTTGCCCGGCCGGTGTGGCTCAGTGGTTGAGTGTCAACCCATGCACCAAGAGGTTGCTGGTTTGATTCCCGGTCAGGGCTCATGCCCAGGTTGTGGGCCCGATCCCCGGCAGGGGCCATGGAGGAGGAGGCCAATAGATGTTATCTCTCATCGATGTTGCTATCGCTTCTTGTCCCTTCCTCCCTCTCTAAAATCAATGAAGAAAAAAAAATTTTTTAAATTATCTTAAAACATGGATATTTAAGGCAGGAAGGGATGTCCAGTCCAAAAGTAAAAAAAGTTAAGTGGCAACCTTATGAGCTAAGGGGGACAGATATCAGAGTTCAAGGCCCACACAAAGTGGTGAATCTAACAGAAATTGTGAATCTAACAAAACTTTCCCACGATAGGCTGACACCTACCCCAAAGGGTTTCAAACTTTGGATGAGGATGAACCAGAAGTATAAAGTGTGTATAATTATAGCCAAGTTTAGAATTGCCTACATCACACAAAGCTTCTTTAGCATTTAACTTGCTTTTAAGGTAGTCCCACACTGGTGATATTTCTTGGTGCTAGGAGGAGTAAAAATATAAATCCTCTCCATAGAAAAATCATTTCACTGTAGGCCTCAAATTGCTTTTCAAATATAACATCTAACACACAGTAAAATAATAACAATAATAAGTAGGCACATATGGAAACTAGATTCCAGAGGCAAGCATTATTAGAAACAATGAAAACACTTATATAGACTTAGTCATTAGATTTATGCCTTCTGTGTTTAAAGAAAGAAAATTAAGTATGAGGTACCTGTAGAGAATGGGAAAATAAAAAGCGATGGAGCTGATTTGGGAAAGAACTGAATACAAATGTTGCAAGACTATATAAAAACTGAATTTTAAATAAATAGGTTTAATGGTAGAATAGAATAAGAATAGGGAGAATTTATAAACTGGAATATAAATCAGGAGAAATTATCCAGAGTACAGCATGGAGAGGCAGGAACATGGAAAAAAACAGGAGACATAAGAAGATACAGTGAGAAGTCCTAACATGCTTAATTAGCTGGGATAGGAGAGGGGAGAGTAGGACAGAGCAAATACTTTTAGATATAGACTTCAAAACTGATGAAAGACTGGTGACTTCACAGATTCAAGATGCCAAACATATCCTAAACAGAATAAATAAATAGGAATTTACACATAGATACTTAACAGGAAAATATGAACTGCCAGCAGGCACAGAGTCCAAGGAACAGTTTGCTCTCTAGTCAGAGGACCATGAGGGGGTTGGCAGCTATTAGACAAGAACCCTTTTGAATTTATTTGCCAGGAGAGCTGCAGAACAGCAGCAGCATCCCTTCCTCTTTACTCTGAAAACTCCATAGAGCAATATGTAAATCCTTTGAGGTGGAGCCTTGTGGAATTATTCTGCTCTTCACCAAACTAGAGACAGCAAAAAGGTAGAAAGCCTCTCTCTATCCTGGTACAATGGTGGCAGACACTGCAGGGCAGAACACTGGTAGTGGTGCGGGGAGATTAGAGCCCTGAATTTCTAACCAGAACACCAAGAAGGGGGACCTTAGAAACAGAGTGCAGGGAAGATCATAGGAGGGAACTGAAGAACCTCTAAATTTGTGTATAAAATCCTAGGGTCATCCCCATGCTGTGCATGTGTGAAACTGACCAGAAGCAGCCAAGTAAAGGTTTTGAATAATGTTAGAATCATCAGAAAAAGACTTACCACAAATTATTTTAATCATGCTTTTACAAAGTAATGGTAAACACTATTGAAATGACTGGAAAGACAGAAGTCCTAGCCAAAGAAATAGAAGATACACACACACACACACACACGCGCGCGCGCGTGCACACACACACACACACACACACAATGGAAATTTTAGAATTGAAAATACAATAAAAAAATTTACTGGAGGGTCTTAATAGTAGAATGGAGATAACCAAGGGAAGCATGAGTGAATCTGAAGATAACACCAGTAGAAACTATCCAGTCTAAATAACAAAGAAGAAAGGGTGGAAAAAAATAGCTTTGAGGACCCATGGGACAATATAAAAAAGTCTAATATTCATGTCATAGGAGTCCCAAAAGATTGGAAAACATTTGAAGGAATGATAGCTGAACACTTCCAAAACTTGGTAAAAGACATGAATGGATATAAAACTATATGTTTTATATAAAATTTATTTACATAAAATTTTATTTACAGCAAACTCCATAAAGGAAAAAAACGAAAACCAAACCCAGGCACATCCTAACCAGACTGATGAAACCAAACATAAGAAAAAGATCTTGAAAGTAGCCAGAGGAAAATGACACTGTTCATGTGGAAGAACAAAGATTTGAATTATGGACAACTTCTCATTAGAAATCATGGAGACCAGAGACAATGGGACACTATGTATTGAGTGCTTAAAAACAACAATCAACTATCAACCCAGAATCCTTTAACCAGCAAATATATCCTGCAGGAAGAAAAGTAGACATTTTCAGAAGGAAAACTAAGAGAATTCATTGCCATTAGACCTGCTTTAAAGGAAAGCTAAAGAAAATTCAGAGGTAAGGGAAATGATAGCAGAAGGAACTCTGAAATGCCAGGAAAGAAGGAAGGGCAACAGAAATGGTAATACATGAATAAATAAAATAGACTTTTTTCACCTTTTAAATTTGTTAAAATATGTATAACCGCTGCAATAAAAAAGTATGGCATTGTCTGAGGAGAATTTCAGTGTATATAGATCTAATACATATGAGAACTGCATCCTAAAGGGATAGTAAAGGGACCTACATGGTAGTACGGTTTCTATATTTTACTTGAAGTGGTAAAAGATTCTAAATAGATTGCAAAAAGTTTGGTATGCAATAATCTCTAGAGCAACCATTAAAAAAATAATTATTCATGGTGATATATTTTAAAAGCCAATATATAATAAATTAAAATGGAATTCTGAAAAATATTCAAATAATTCAGAAGGCCAGAAAAGAAAACAATAAAAAACAAAGGGATAGCCCTGGCTGGTTTGGCTCAGCGGTTAGAGCGTGGGCCTGCGGACCAATGAGTAGCGGGTTCGACTCTGATCAAGGGCACGTACCTCGGTTGCGATTCATCCCCGGCCCTGGTTGGGGTCATGCGGGAAGCGGTCACTTGATGTGTCCCTTTCATGTCGATGTTTCTTTCTCTCTGTCTCTCCCCCTCCCACTCTATCTGAACAAGAGTGGAAAAATATCATTGGGTGAGGATAAAAAAAAAGAAAAAGAAAAATAATTGAGTCAGTTACTATACAATTATGAAAATATTGACCTAATACTGTGATCAATAGGCCATACAAACTTTTGTAACTGCAACTGATAGTATCAAAAAAGTGAAAAGACAACCTGTAAAAATGGAAGAAAATATTTGCAAATAATGTATGGGTTAAGTAACTTGTAGTCAGATTTTTAGAAGAATTTTTACAATCCAACAAAAACCCTACAAATAACCCAATGTAAAAATGAGCAAATGATTTGAACAGACAAGTCTCCAAAGAAAATATACGAATAGTCAATAAGCACTTGAAAATATGCTCAACATTATTAGTCACTCTAGGGAAATGTAAATGAAGATCACAATGAGATATTACTTCATATCAACTGGGATGGCTGTAATCTAAGAAAAAAACAACAGATAATAAGTATTGGTGGGGATTTGGAGAAACTGGAATTCTCATACATTGCCATGGGAATGTAAATGGTACAGCTGTTTTGCAAAACTGTCTGGCAGTGCCTCAAAAAGTGAAACATAAATTTACCGTATGAACCAGCAGTCCCACTCCCATGTATATATACCCAAGAGAAATATGTCCACATACTTCCTTCCACAAAGAACTTGTACATAAATGTTCATAGCAGCATTATTCATTAGTAGCCAAAAAGTGGAAACAATACAAATGTCTGTCAACTGATGAATGGACAAATAAAATGTTATATGCAAACAATGGAATTTTATTTGGCCATAAAAAAGAATAAAGTACTGATACACACAATATGGATGAACCTTGAAAATATTATGCTAAGTGAAAGAAGCCAGTCACAAAAGACTTATTGTATGATTCCATTTATATGAAATGTCTAGAATAGGCAAATTCGTAGAGACAGAAAGTAGATTAGTAGTTGCACGGGGCTTGGAGGAAATGTGGAGTGACTGCTTAGGGGTGATGAAAATGTTCTCAAGTTGATTGTAGTGCAGGCTGCATAATTCTGACTACATTATGAATACAATGAATTGTACACTTTAAATGTATGACATTTTAAACTATAAAGGAAATGCAAATCAAACACAAGTCAATCAACTATATCTCAATAAAGCTTTTTTAAAAATGCCGCTTTAGTCAATAAAATTTAGTGTTTTCTGAAACTCAAGAAATCTTTTTGATTAAGCTAGGCATGCAGAAAATAGGGAAGCCTGATTGAAGAGAGATTGGAATAATTGTAACTCAAGTCTAGAAAGACTTCGGTATACGAAAATCTGAAGGGCTGGGTGAGAAGAGCTGCCTTTGCGTCATGTATGAGGTGATGTATTGTTATCCTAAGTTTACATCTGACAGAGTGAACTGTATTAGTCACAGAACCAGAAAATGCCAGCTAATTCGGATAAATCTGACTGAACCATTGTTCTTTCTCCACCCTCAGAGTGGCTGCAGAAAGTAAGGAATTAAGGAGGGCAAAGAGGGCAGTGGGTGTGAGAATCCAGTTGCTAGGAGTGTTTTCTGAGTGAACACTCAGAAGAGAGAAGAGGGGGACAGGAAACTTTCAAGTGATCAGTTCCTACCCTTGTGCAGAAACACTCATTTTTATGAAGGAATGATTCCATGTCATTTTAGTATGTTGCCAAAATTAAAAAGAAAATATATCCAACTTTGGAAATTCGTATCCCACACCAGCAACTACTTTCTATCTTGGGTCTCATCCTCGGCCTCTGTCTCCCCTGACCTGGCGGGCGACCCTCAGAACTACCTGTGTTCGGAATACCTTTCAAAGGAACAGATCGCGCGACACTTGGACGACGGGCGCGGAGTTTGCGCGCAAGCCAAACTCGAGCCACAGCTTCTGCGCGTGCGCATCCCCACTCAGCAGGCCGCTGCCGCCTCCGCTTCTCAAGCTGCCTCCCAGGCCTCCCTTGGAGGCCGCCCATCCGTCGTTTGTTGAGTCGTGTTTCCACGCCACCTGTGACCCGTCATCCGCGGTGCCCACCGCTTAGCGCCTGCGCGGACTGCGGGCGTCCGTCACCATGGCAACGATTGCAGGGGGCCCTGGTAAGCGCCCGTCCCCCGACCCGCAGAAAGGGCTCCTCGTCCTGCATTTTCTCTGGCTTCCTGCCGGGGAAGGGATGGGAGAAGGGGGCGCTTTGAGAGACTCCTCTGGAAGCACCCCTCCCTGTTTTAGATCCTCGTGCTCTGCGTTCTCAGCGCGGACCCACAACCCACTGGGTGTTAAGAGAAAAAAAAGCGTTAGGGGCGACAAGAATGGCAAGAATGTTACGCCCTTTTAAGAACTATATACTCTGTGTGTGTGTGTGTGTGTGTGTGTGTGTGTGTGTGTGTGTAAACCTTCTCTTAAAAAAAAATATATATATATATATATTTTTTTTAAGAGAAGGTTTAGGTTCATAGGAAAATTGAATGGGAGAAACGGATTCTTCGTATACCCCCTACCTGGATACCCGAACTGCTTCCCCGTTATCAACATTCCCCAGTGAGAGTTACAATTGTGAACCTGCACTGACACATAATAATCACCCAAAGTCCACAGTTCTCCTGGGTTCTCTCTTGGTGCTGTACATTCTATGGGTTTAGACAAATGTATAATGACATGGATCATACAAAATAGTTTTTCTGCCTCAAAATACTCTGTGCTCCACCTATTCAATTCTTATCCCACCTCAATGCCTGACAGCCACTGATCTTTTTACTACCTCCATAGTTTTGCCTTTGGTGAATTGTTGAGGTCTTAGGAACATTTTTTAAATTGGGTTGCTCTCTTATTGTTGAGTTTTAAGAGTTCTTTGTATATTTTGGATAACAGACCTTTATCCGATGTCTTTTGCAAATATTTTCTCCCAGTCTGTAGCTTATCTTATTCTCTTGACATTGTCTTTCCCAAAACAGAAGTTTTTCATTTTAATTAAGTCCAGCTAATCCATTATTTCTTTGATGAATGCTGCCTTTGGTGTATATCTAAAAAGTCATCGCCACACTCAAGGTCATCTAGGTTTTTCCTATATATTATCTTCTGTAGTTTTACATTTTACATTTAGGTCTACGATCTCTTTTGAGTTAATTTTTGGGAAAGGTGAGATCTGTGTCTAGATTCATTTTTTGCATGTGGATGTCCAGTTGTCCCAGAACCATTTGTTGAAAAGACTGTCTTTGCTTCATTGTATTGTCTTTGTTCCTTTGTCAAAGATCAGTTGACTTTATTTATGGAAGTCTATTTGGGGGCTCTCCATTCTGTTCCATTCATTCTGTTCCATTCTGTTTATTCTTTCACCAATACCACACTATCTTGATTACTATAGCTTTATAGTAAGTTTTGACGTTGGGTAGTGTCATAACTTTGTTCTCCTTTGTGTTGGCTCTTCTGGTTTTTTTGCCCTCCATATAAACTTTAGAATCTGCCCTGGCTGGTGTGGCTCAGTTGGTTGGGTGAGGTCCAGTGCACTATTTGATTACCGGTCAGGGCACATGCTCCAGTTTCAAGCTCGATCCCTGGTGGGGAGAGGGATGGCGATCAATGTTGCATTTTCACATCAATGTTTAGGATTGCTTGAATCTATAGATCAAGTTGGGAAGTACTGACATCTTAACAACATTCAGTCTTTTTATTCATGAACATGGAATAGCTCTCTATTTAGTTCTTTGATTTCATTCATCAGAGTTTTGCGGTTTTCCTCATATAGATCTTATACATATTTTGTTAGATTTATCCTTAATTATTTCAGTTTTTGGGGTGCTAATATAAATGGTATTATTTTCCATTTCAAATTCCACTTGTTCCTTGCTTGTAAATAGAAACACAATCGACTCTCATATATTAGCCTTGCATACTTCAACCTTCTTTCAGTTTAAATTTGTTCCTGATTGTAAATATAATACATGCTCATTATGGAACATTGATAAAGTATATTGAAGTAGGAAAGAAATCCACATAATGATAATACTCAGAGGCACCAATAGTAACTTTAAGGTATATTTTCTAACAATTCTGACTTTTAAGAAACTATTGTTAAGATCATAGTATATTTGCCATCATATACTATATATCTCTTTTATTTATTTTCTCTCACTATTTAAAAAACATAAACTGGTTTTTAAAAGCATTAGTTTTCAGTGGCTTAGAACAACACAGATTTATATCTTATAATTGTGGAAGTCAGACGTCTGAAATCATTCTGCATTCCCTCTGGAGGGTCTAGGGGAAAATCAGTGTTCTTGCCTTTATCATCCTCTGAGACTGCTTGAGTTCCTTGGTTCATGATCTCTTCATCTATTTTCAAAGCCATCAGTGGCTGGTTGAACCTTAGTCATATTGCATCACTCTGACACCGACTCTCCTGCCTCCCTCTTTCACTTATAAGAGTCTTGTGATTAAATTGGGCCCACTTGGATAATCTAGGCTAATATCTCCACCTCAAAGTCAGTTGAATAGCAAACTTAATTCGATCTGTAACCTTAATTCCCCCTTGCTATATAATATAACATATTCAGTCTATAGAGATTAGGACATAGACATCTTGGGGGGGGGTGGTCATTATTATTCTTATTACAATACCTATATATATTGTCTCCACCTTGCTTTTTTTCCCCCACTTAACATATCTTTGAGATTACTCTCTATCTGTACATATAGATTTGCCTCATTCTTTTCAATGGCTGCATAATGTTCCATTGCATGGATATACCATAATTTATTTAGTGAATTTACTGTTGGTAGATATTTTCACTCTTTTGCTTTTACAAACAATGCTGGAATAAATATCTTTGTATCAAATGTGTCATTTCCCACATATAAACACATCTGTTTATGGGATAAATTTATGAAAACTTAGGAAAGTGGAATTTCTGGGTCAAAAAGTAGATATATTTTTCTTTTAAAAAAACTTTTGTTTTTTTCTTTCTTATTGAGATAATTTGCATACCTTACAGTTCACTCATTTAAACCAGTGTGATACATTTTTTTTTTTTTTTTTAGTATATTCAGAGTTGTGTAACTGTCACCACAATCAATTTTAAAACACTTTCATCATGCCTGGCCTGTGTGGCTCAGTGGATTGAGCATTGTCCCATAGACTCAAAGGTCCCGGTTCAATTTCCCAGTTAGAGCATGTGCCGGGTTGTGGGCTTGATCCCCAGTAGGGGGCAGTGTGGGAGGCAGCCGATTGATGTTTCTCATATTAATGTTTCTATCTCTCTCTCTCTCTTCCTCTCTCTCTAAAAAAATCAATAAAAACATATTAAAAAAAAAAAGATTTTCATCACCACAAAAAGATTTAAAAATAAGGAAGGGACAGACTTCCGGTCAAGATGGCGGCGTAGGTAAATGCGGTATCGCGTCCTCCCACAACCACATCAAAGTTACAACTAAACTACAGAACAACCATCATGCAAAACCGCCTGAAATCAAGCTGAACGGAAGTCCTACAACTACGAAATTAAAGAAGAAGCCACATCGAGACTGGTAGGAGGGGCGGAGGCACGAGGGGCTGGTCCCACGCCCATGTGTGGTGGATAAAAATTAGGAGGGACACCTCAGCTGGGAAGGTGCTCCCTGAGGACTGAGGGGTCCCCGTCCCACACCAGGCACCCAGCTCAGGGTTCCAGTGCCAGGAAGAGAAGTCCCCATAACTTCTGGCTGGAAAAAACCAGCGGGAACTGAGGCTGAGGCAGCTGGAGCCCCCGGCAGCTCCTCTTAAAGGGCCCGCGCACGGACTTACTCGGACTCGCTCCCTCCAGGCTCCAGTGTGGGGGAGGCAGCTTGAAAGGCACCAGAGTCATATGGGGAAGAACTGAGCTGTTTGGCATTGGAGCAAGGGCTGGAGAGGCAGCTTTCTCCTGGACAGACGTGCTATCAGAGGCTTTTGTTCCTTTGGTGAGCCCTTCCCTGGGCCAGCAGACGCCACCATATCTGGGACTCCAGCTACCTGGCTCACACTGTTTGCCCCGCCCTGGTGATTCCCTGAGGCCCCGCCCCACCCAGCTTTCAGGCCCACCCAAGCTGTTGCCAGTTGCTTTACCATAGGATTGGCCTGTCTTGGATCCTGCTTCAGCTTTTCCTATATTTTTTCAAACAAACAGCATCTGGTCCCAGCTAGCCCCATACCTCTCATTAAGTAATACATAGAAACAAACACAGGGAGGCAGCCAAAATGAGGAGACAAAGAAACAGGTCCCAAATGAAAGAACAGAACAAAACGCCAGGAAAAGAACTAAGCGAAATGAAGATAAGCAACTTAACAGATGCTGAGTTCAAAACACTGCTTATAAGGATGCTCAGTAGACTTAATGAGAACCTCAGTGAACTTAGTGAGGGCCTCAAGAGCATAAAAAAGGACCAGTCAGAAATGAAGGAGGCACTAACTGAAATAAAGAATAGTTTACACAGATTCAATAGTAGAGTAGGTAAAGCCAAGAAGCAAACCATCGATTTGGAATATAAGGAAGCAAAAAACACCCAATCAGAACAGCAAAAAGAAAAAAGAATCCAAAAAAATGAGGATAGTGTAAGGAGCCTCTGGGACAACTTCAAGCGTGCCAACATTCGCATCTTGGGGGTGCCAGAGGGAGAAGAGAGAGAACAAGAAATCGAAAACCCATTTGAAACAATAATGGCAGAAAACTTCTCTAACTTGGTGAAGGAAACAGACATACAAGTCCAGGAAGCACAGAGAGTCCCAAACAAGATGAACCCCAAGAGGCCCACACCAAGACACATCATCATCAAAATGCAAAAGGTTCAAGACAAAGAGAGAATCTTAAAAGCAGCAAGAGAAAAGCAGTTAGTTACCTACAAGGGGGTTCCCATAAGACTGTCAGCTGATTTCTCAAAAGAAACTTTGCAGGCCAGAAGGGAGTGGCAAGAAATATTCAGAGTGATGAAAAGCAAGAACCTACAACCAAGATTACTCTATCCTGCAAAGCTGTCATTTAGAATCGATGGCCATATAAAGAGTTTCCCAGACAAAGAAAAGCTAAAGGAGTTCATCACCACCAAATCATTCTTATATGAAATGTTGAAGGGTCTTCTTGAAGAAAAAGATAAAAAAATATGAACAAACAAAATGGCAATAAATACATATCTATCAACAACTGAATCTACAAACAAAATGAACAAGCAGAACAGAGACATTCTCATAGATACAGAGAACTTTTTTGGGAACCAGATGGGTGGGGGCTGGGGGGATGGGTGAAAAAGGTGAAGGGATTAAGAAGTACAAATTGCTTGTTAGACTGACAAACCTCAAAGGGAAGGGGGATTGGGGGGTGGGAAGAAATAAACCAAAGAACTTATTTGTATATATGCATAACCAATGGACACAGACAACAGTGTGGGGAAAGGCAGGAGGGGGGCAGGAATGGGGAGGAGGAGGGCAATGGGGGAAAAATGAGGAACATTTGTAATACATTCAACAATAAAGATAAGTTATAAAAAAATAAATAAGGAAGGGACAGACATATGTGAATTCACTGTACCTTTCACTCAGTTTTTCACTGTAGAGCTAAAGCTGCTCCCCCAAAAGTCTTAATTTTAAAAATTGCAACTAATTTTGCCTTTCTCTTGGCTATATTTTAAGAGTTACAGCCTACTTAAAATAGTATTAATATCCTAGATCATAGATCATTGGAGTTGTCTTAAATTTGATAGATATATACAGTTGTGGCCAAGTATAATGTAGCAGTTTCATTCATTAACAGGGCAAGGAGAACTTTTTACTTAAATTTTTAAAATTTCTGGAGTCATGGTATTTTATTATTAATATATTAGTTGCCCTTATAAAAATTTTGACTGCAGTGTGTGTAGTTGAATGGTGCTGTGGACACATCCAGTATGCACCATTAGCTAACATTTAGTTTTTTTTCTGGTAACATGCATGATTACCTTTTTTGTGTGGTTCCTGGTGTATGTCAAAAACTTCATTGTTAGCATCCACATCAGTCACATATTTTATCTTGAGAATATACTATGATTTAATTATTTTCTCATTGGTGGAGATGTCTGTTGTAGCCAATAATGTGCCTTCTAAAAATGCCTAACTTGCCCTGGCTGGTGTGGCTCAGATGGTTGGGTGTCATCATGTGCACCAAAGGTTGCCGGTTCCGTTCCCGATTTTGGGCACATGCCCGAATTTTGGGTGGGAGGCGGGCAGGAGGAAGCAGATTGATGTATCGCTTTCACATCGATGTTTCTCTCTCCCTGCCCCTTCCTTTCTCTCTAAAAATCAATAAAAATATTTTTAAAAATAAAAAATGCCTAAGAAATATTTTAAAAATTATGGCCATGTATTTTCATCTAAAAATCTCTGACACTATTACATATGCTAAGTAGGGCCAAGTGTTTTGGGTAGGAAACTGCTTGGGGGATTTTGGATGCTACAGCTAATTCTCTCCTTGACTTCATTTTGTAGCCCAACATATAGAGTAGTTACTAAGTCTCATGCATGTTAGTTTGAAATTATATACTCCTCCATTCTCTCATCAAATTTTACTTTTTCTCAATGTGTTATCAGCAGTTTATGATGGCCATTTTTAGTTTTTTAACTGTTGTTAGGCAGAATTAATAAACAAATAATTTTAAAAAGACACAATCTCGTGCATAGGGAATTTGCAGCCACTTGGTAGACACTTAAAGGTTTAAATAAATGAACAAGAATTAGGGGGATAAGATTATAGATAACTGTTTTCATTGTCTTTCAGCTTTTTCTCATTGTTACTGTAGGATACGCCATTATTTGGGGTAGACCTGGATTCAAGTGTTTCAGTCTCAGTTAACTCGTGTTTTAATGTTTAAATTTTTTTCCCCTTTTTTATTGATTTTACAGAGAGAGGAAATGGGAGGGAGAGAGAGATAGAAACATCGATGAGAGAGAACATCAATTGGTTGCCTCCTGCATGCCCCCCACTGGGGATCGGGCCCACAACCTGGGCATGTGTCCTGACTGGGAATCGAAATGGCGACCTCTTGGTGCATGGGTTGACGCTCAACTAACTGAGCCACACCAGCCAGACTTAATGTTTAATTAAGAGTAAATCTGGCCCTGGCCAGTTTGGCTCAGTGGTTAGAGCGTCGGCCCGTAGACCAGAGAGTCCCGGGTTCGGTTCCTGCTAGGGGCATGTACCTCGGTTGCAATTTGTCCTCGGCCTCGGTTGGGGTCATGTGGGTGGCAACCAGTTGATGTGTCTCTCTCATGTTGATGTTTCTCTCTCTCTCTTCGTCCCTCTCTCCCTACCGCTATATCTGAAGATAAATGCAAAAATATCCTCGGGTGAGGATAAAAAAAACAACAAAAAAAAGAGAAAATCTGGTCTGCCAAAAAATAGTTGATAGGTATGGGAATTATGTATATTTGTACAAGCTAGATAAATCTGTGAATATTAACTCAGGGGTTTACTTAGTCACTCATATAAATGTTGCTAAGACTCATATCGAAGGTAAATATGCTTAAATGTGCAGTTTAAGATTCTAAATTGTTAATATAAATGTGGAATGGGGTTTCAGGTGGAGAAAATAATTACATTGTATAAAATTTAGAAGCTTTTAATATAGCTTTGGCTTTACATATATCTTACTTATTTATGGGACCAGGAATTAAGATGACACAGTGTGACAATTCCTGCTTTAAAATATCTGTTTCTTAATATTTTTTTTCTTTCTACATATTTTTTCATGCTTCTGAGATCCAGATTATCCTATATGTTTACTAATTATTACTTACATCACATATAGCATGTTTATATATTTGTATATATTAAATACCTGCCACATCATAATACTTGTTCTTACTTTTTAAAATCTCATGTTTTTCTCAGTTTAATTACTTTATTATTCTCTCTCAAAATATGTTGTGCCCTTTTTTATTAAATTTTTTTTTTACTTGATATAAAACAATCTATTCTTTTTCATTAAAATGCTGTTATTTTAGGATCTTGGAGTGAAAATATACTGCAATATTTTCTGAGAAATAACCAGATCACAAAAGAAGATGGTGCCCAGATCACCTGGTATCACGCTGCTAACCACAAGGCACAAGTGAGTGAGGCTCTGAGAAGTAAGTCAGTACTGTTATTTATATATACATTAGATAACATGAATTCAACTCCTTTTTTTTAATGTAGCTGAGCACATTTGTAGGTACCAGAGACTTCAATTCTTGGTCGATATAAACATTTTTATAAAGGATCTCATTATGTTTACAAAATGAACAAATTTCCATAATGGAAGAAATTTCTTATTTTCTAGAAGTGATTTGCCTTTTCTATGTGTTATTTGAAACTCTCATATATTATTACACTTGCTACATACTGTAGTGATATGAGTAAAAATTTTAAGACCAGGGTCATATGTCTTACATGTTTTATGTCTTTCACAGTGTACTAAGGAGAAGCTCAATAAATAATTGTTGAATGGATGGAAGAAGCCATTGTATACTAATTTATAATAAATTGCCTTGGGCAGTATTTATGCCTTGGCTAGAAACCATCTATAATCATATGTATACATATCTCCCTTCATTATATAGATGAACGTTGCAGTATTTTCTCAGCCTTTTCCCATGAAGTGCCCCTGTTGGCTATAATAGCAGAGGAGAGTGAAAGTCTGTCACTAGAGGGCTGAGACATAGCTTGAAGTGACCTGGGCCAACAAGGAAAATTCCTTGGAGTCCCATGTTTTATTGTAAAAATGTATGCATTTTTTGCATCCTACGCAGTCATATGTCTGGATAATGTATCTGAATATGCATTTCTTCCATTGTAAAGATACTGTTTTAAATTGCTTTTCTTTGTTTCTCAAAGGTGTCTTATTTAGTATCGAATCCCTAATACCTAAAACAGTGCCTGGCATATAATACAGCACGGTGATTATTTAATAGATGAATTTTAGCAAAAGCAATGCTTCAGGAGAAAGGTTGATTCATGGTTGCCAGGAGCTGGTAGGAGTAGGGAATAGGGAGTGAATGCTGATGGGTACAGGGTTTCTTTTTGAGATGATGAAATTTTTCTGGAATTAGATAGTGGTGATGGTTGCACAACCTTCTGAATATTCTGAAAACACTGAATGTTACACTTAAAAGGGTGAATTTTTTTTTTAATTCTCACCTGAGGATATTTTTCCATTTATCTTCAGATAGAGTGGAAAGGAGGAGAGAGAAAGAGAGAGCGAGAGAAATCAATGTGAGAGAGAGACATCTACTGGTTGCCTCCCACACCACCCTGACAAGGGTTGGGACCGAACTGCAACTGAGGTACGTGCCCCTGACTGGAATTGAACCCGAGACTCTTTGGTCCATGGGCTGACGCTCTAACTGGGGTAGGGTGAATTTTATAGTATGTGAATTATATGTCAATTAAAAAAATGGAAACAAGATAGGAAAGGAAAAAATAAAACTGTTATTGACAGTCAATATGGTTACATAGAAAATCAAAAAGATTCTACAGATAAATTATTGTAATTCATAGGTAAATTTAGAAATGTCAATACAAAATCAAAATAAAAAATAAATTGTATTTCTATGTAACAACAACTAAAAATTTGAGGGAAAAAAATCTTAAAAATTTACAATTCAAAAATAGAATATGTAGAAGTTTCACATCTAGAAATAATCTAGATAAATATGAGTACTTTCCTTTTAACTATTTTAAAAATTACTAATGGTAAGTCATCTCCAGTTGCTGACAGTCTGTTGATTTGGGAAGTTTTCATGGGTTACTTAGTCTTCAGATAATACCCTCTTTTCTTTCTGTTAGACAACCAGAGCCCCGAGTTTTATAGTTTGGGGAATCCATACAACCACATGGAAGCTGACTCCCTTCCTAGACCCAGGAATGGGTTAGAATAAGGTAATCGGCACTTGCTGGAGTTCCCTTGATAATTCATATTGTTATGGAACAGAAAAAGTTCGTCCACCTGGCGCCAGCAGAACCAAACACTGAATACCAAGAATTGCAATGGAGAAATTAGGGTTGCTTTATTGCTAGCATTCCTCAGGAGGAAGTGGACAGCTATTGCTCAAAAGCCCGAACTTCCTGATGGTGTAGAATCAGAGGTTTGAATGAGTTTGAGGGAACAGGTATGCAGAAGCCCTGGTGGGGAGGTTTGATTGGAGAGTTTTGGAACGTGGCCATTTATGGTCAGAGGCTTCGGCACTGGATCTTCCTGGACAACAGACCCTTTGCTTCTGAAAGGGTTCCAGTGTTCAAGTTCCAGTCATGTCCCAATCCTTTGGTTCTGGAGGCAGCGGGAGGACAGGGGTGGCACATGCGCAGGGCTGTCTCTGTACAGTATACTACTCAAGGATTGTATTAATCACCAATCTGCTTTAAGGGAGCAGAACCAGTTTTAAGCTTGTCAGTGTGGTTTGTGTGCTGTTTCAGTATTGTTCCCATGGTGGGCAAGTGATCCAACCTGGCTCAAAAGAAGATTTCTACCTTAAAACTGAAATATGTGAACATGAGAGAATGTAGCTCCAGTGGTATGGGTAGTCTTCTTACCATCGTAATGGAAATCAGCCTGAAGACCCACCAAGGATAGTTAAGGATGGAGACCCTGATAATGTCATGGAGCTGCTGATTGTATCACACCTGGAGCCCACCGTCCCTCTGGACTTCTGGTTATCTGAGATAGTTTCATTAGCTTGAATCTGAATTTCTGTGAACTTGCCTCCAGAAGCATCTAGTAGATATGAGTCAGCCCTAATTTATTAAATTATTTCTTTACTTCTGCTTTTGTTCCTGTTCAGTTCATTTTCCACCTTGTATCCAAGGTGATGTTTTTAAAGATAAATCAGGCCTTTTTTGCTTAAGGCCCTTTAATGGTTTTCCATTAAAAATCCTTAATATAACTGTCAGGTGGGAATTCATTTAATTCTGCCACTCTGGTTTCCAGGAGGTGAGCTATTTCCCTAAGTGCTTTGGAGTCTTGCCTCACTGATTATTCCTCCCACAGAGGTAAAGATGATTTTTTGGTGTGTGGTTTTTGACTGGGTAGAGCTGAACTATCAAAGGTTCTGGGCAAAGGGGTGTGCTCCTCTCTCCTCTTCACCTGGACAGTCTAGGGACTTGTATTTGCTGGAACTTTGCTTCAAAAAGGCTGTTCCAGAGTTTGGACTGGGAGGTGATGGTGGAAGTTAGGAGTCGGCAAGCTCTTCTAGCTCTCAGCTAAGCTGCACCTCTGACCCAGCTTTATAGGCAATAAAGGTAGTTCGTGAACCCATCTGCCAACTTGGCTGTTTTATTTCTCAGAATCCATGTGGAGAATGGGGTGCTATTTATTACAGTCTTCAAACCACCTCAGTAACCTGTGAAGCCCTGAATAAACTGGCCTCTTTCTCCACCGTCACCTTGTCACAGGGTTCTTACATTCCAGCTCTGCTGGCCTACAGTTCCTCATACGGCTAAGCTCTTTTCTTCCGTAGGCTGTCATAAATATGCTTTCCTGGAAAGTTTTTTCACCACACTTTGCTTGGCTAACCTCTTACACGTCCTTGGGTATCAGCTGAATTGTCACTTCCTCAAAGAGACTTTTCCTGGCCCGGGAATCAAAATTCAGGGTAGCACTTTGTACTTTTCCTTTACATGTGGCCTTTTGTGACACTTATTTCACTTAGCATGCTTTCAAGATTCATCTGTGTTGTAACATGTATCAGTACTTCATTCACTTTTGTGGCTGAATAGTATTTAATTGTATGTTACATCATGTTTTGATGACCAATTTAGGTTTTTTTCCATTTCTTGGGTACTATAAATAATGCTGCTGTGGACAATTTTATGCAAGTTTTGTGTGGACACATGTTTTCACTTCCCTTGTTTATGTCTCTAGGACTAGAATTGCTAGGTTACATGGCAACACTATGTTTAAGTTTTTGAGGAACTACAAAACTTTTCTAAAGCAGATGTATCTCTTTATATTCTCACTAGCAGAGTGAATGAGGGTTCTGATTTCTCCACGTCCTTGTCAACAGTTGTTATTGTCTGTCTTTTTCATTATAACCTTCCTAGTGTGTGTGCATTAGTATCTCATTGTTGTTTAGATTTGCATTTACATAAAGCCTAAGGTTGGCCTAATGATGTAGGACTATCTCTTCATGTTTTTATTGGAAAATGGCTCATATTTACAGCTTTTTCGGCCTGTTTCTTACCTGTGGAGATGGGAGAGCCCACAGACCTCTTTTCAGTTTGAGCTACCTCTGTCTCTTTGGGTCCAAGTTGATACAGGTCCATTAAAAGTAATGGGCTTTGCCCTGGCCGGTTTGGCTTAGCGGTTAGAACATCGGCCTGCGGTCCAGAGAGACCCGGGTTCGGTTCCCGCTAAGGGCATGTACTTCGGTTGCAGTTTGTCCCCAGCCTTGGTTGGTTGTGCGGGTGGCAGCCACTTGATGTGTCACTTTCACATCGATGTTTCTCTCTCTCTCTCTTCCTCTCTCTCCCTCCCACTCTATCTGAACAAAAAATGAAAAAATGTCCTCAGGTGAGGAATAAAAAATAAATAAATGAAAATAAAAGTAATGGGCTTTCTGTATATCAAATCATGAAACATTCCTCTAATCAAAAACCTCACCCTCAAATCTCTTGGGTAGGCCTCTTTCTACTTTGGTCTGCTAGTTAGGGTGCTGTGGGACAACACCCTTCAGATTCTGGACTTTCTTTTGTCTAGCTGTATGGGTACACGAGGCACCATCCTTCTCTCTCTCTCTCTCTCTCTCTCTCTCTCTTTGTTGTTAATCGAGTGGAAGGGAAGGAGATACAAAGAGAGAGAGAGAAACATTGATGTGAGAGAGACACATCGATTGGCTGCCTCCTGCATGACCCTGACCGGGCCAGGGATCAAACCTGCAACCTAGGTACATGCCCTTGACTGGGAATTGAACTGGGAATTGAACCCGGGAACTTGGGACCCTTTGGTCCACAGGCTGATGCTCTATCTGCTGAGCCAAACCGGCCAGGGCACCATCTCTTTTAACAAATGGTGTTGTAGTTGTACCCTTGATTTGATCATAACCCTGAGGCCATAGTTTACTGGCAGCATTCTGGATTTGACTTTTGGCCTAAAGTTGGCTCTTTGAGAATCTTTTGCCAGCTGAAGAGAATGGGTTTCATTTTCTAACTCAGCACAAGTCCTGAATTGAAAACATTTCCATATGCTGCTTAAAATTTGACTAGTTAATTATTTAACTCAGCTCTCTCTCCTCATTCTTTATCATGGGCAGCTGAAAGAAGCCAATTGGCACTTCCAGCCTTCTCCAGGGAAAACCCCTTAGCCAAAGCCGCAGATTCATTAGGTGGCCTCTCTATCTTTCATCAGTTGCCACAAGTGGCAATGTTGCCAAAAGTTCCACTCCTTTATAAAACAGGTTGTTCTCAAGCTTCCAATAACAATTTCCTCATCGATCTTCCAACTCCCTGCTCATCTAGAATATTACCAGATCCTAAGGCCAGTGTCATGCTTCAGGCTTTTATGGCAACTCTCCACTTCCAGAAAACTGATTTTTCTTCATTCCTGTATAAAAAGCTGTCTCCAGACTTAGAGGCTTAAAATAACAATGGTTTGTAATTTCCCATGATTTTGTGAGTCAGCTGGTTGTTCTGTTCTGGGCGGTGTAGGCTGGGGACCCTGGTGCTGCTCTCCTCAGTAGTCTGCCTGAACTTCTTGGCATGGTGGTTTACAAGAAGATGGAAGAGCAGCTGCCAAGCCTTTGAAGGGCTAGGCCTAGAACTGACAGTTTTGCTTCTGTTACCTTCTGTTGGTCAAGCAAGTCACAAGGCAAGCCCAGACTCAAGGGGAGGAGAAAGATAATGAGAAGAGAGGCTTGTATATGGGAGGAGTTATTGCCAGCCATCTTTGGAGTCAGTCTACCACAGCCTGCTAAACACGTTCACACCAAGTGACTGGTGAAGCTTATCTGTTCCAGGGATGTGCGCTTTGTCGATGTAAGAACATCCAAACCTGTGGAGAATTTTTGTACGTTTATTTGAACCAAACTGATGACAATTGCCGGGAAGCAAAATCTCGATGGATTAAGAAAATGCTCCAGAATGACCGTTTTACAGCTTATTTAGTACATTAGAATCAAAGGAGGAGACGTAAGGGGGGCGGTACATGAAATTCATTGGTGACAGATTAGGGAGGCAGGAAAAAGCAAAGTGGGGACAGTTCTGAGGTTGGATAAAGAGTAAAATGGAGCCCAGCCGGTGTGGCTCAGTGGTTGAGCGTCGACCCATGCACCAAAAGGTCGCTGGTTCAATTCCCTGTCAGGGCACATGCCCAGGTTGTGGGCCCAACCCCAGTGGGGGGGCATGCAGGAGGCAGCCAATCGATGTTCTCTCTCATCGATGTTTCTATCTCTCTCTCCCTCTCCCTTCTCTCTCTCTAAAATCAATAAAGAAAAAAAAAAAAAGAGTAAAATGGAGAGACTCATACTTTTTTTACATTGGTGGGCATAGGATAGTTAATTAACATTTACAGCACATAGAGATGTATGTGAGGAACCAGATAACAATGAGGGGTTTTGTGGCCTCATGCTCTGGTGGGAGGTTATACCCTGAGGGTCCAGAAAAAGGGGATCACTCTGACGTTCCAAGGGTATGTTATTTTAGATGCAAAAAGACAATGGACAGGCTTACTTAAAGTAAAGATTGACTTTTGTTAAGGAAGCTAAAAGAGTAGGATGTGATTATCTGCAATGACTTGCTTTTAGTTAGGCATTTTTATGTTCAGACCATCTTGTGTGGTTACTTCCAGTCTCTGAGTTTGTAAGGCTTGCCTTGTGGGCTCCCCTGAGCCTGTCAGGTTTAGAATGTGGCCCCTTTTTTATCTACAGCCTTTATTTTTTTTTTATCCTCACCTGAGGACATTTTTTTTGTTTGTTTGTTCAGACAGAGTAGGAGGGAGAGAGAGGAAGAGAGAGAGAGAGAGAAACATCGATGTGAAAGGGCCACATCGAGTGGCTGCCACCCGCACGATCAACCAGGGCCGGGGACAAACTGCAACCAAGGCACATGCCCTTAGCGGGAACCGAACCCGGGTCTCTCCGGACCGCAGGCCGACGCTCTAACCACTGAGCCAAACCGGCCAGGGCTATCTACAGCCTTTAAACAGTAGCTAAGCTTTAAGTCAAAGAATGGAATCTGTAACATAAGAATAAATGTTTGTTGTTTCTAATTTGAGGAATAAGAAGATAAAAGTACTATTTTTATTCTCGGAAACTTAAACAAATAGTTATTAAGCCTCCTTTTATATACAAACTTTGCTATATACTGGAGAGAAATTAAAAAATATGATAACAGCTTAAATGCTGTGTGGGAACAATATTTAACTCCTCACCACCTGTCTGCTCATTTGTAAAAAACAAGGACAACGCATAAAGACCTAGCACAGTACCTGGCACTTAGTAGTTACTAGTAAATGTTAGTTTTCTGTCCTTCCTTTTATCTTCCTCAAAAGGATACTGGACATGGCATGTTCTGCAGTCCCTATTTTTTAAGCATTAACTTAAGTCCTCTTATTTGGACAGGTACTGCTCACATGATAGAGGCTGATGTCCTCCTTCCAAGTGATGGATCAGACCATTGCCAACCCATCATGGCCCATCCTCCTGAAACAACCAGTGATAATACTCTACAGGAATGGCTGACTGAAGTTATGAAAAGCAATAAAGGCATCAAGCTGGATTTCAAGAGGTATTTGTACAAATATGTTCAGTCTTCTGGTTGTTACAGAATAATTTGGGGGGCCGGGAGTAGATAGCCTCTTATATCTGTGCCTGACTAACTAACTTTGTACTTTTATCTAAATTGAAATGGAATTTCAGACTATGTTCTAGGAATGGATCTAAGACTCACTGAGCCCTTTGCTTGAATTGTTTATTGGGGGATCCTTTGAGGGGAACATTAAGTTAGTTTTTATAAAGGAATTTATTGCAAGTGACCATTGTGATAATAGAATGGTAAATTAAAAATGCTACTTTTGTTAAAAGGTAGTCAAGGAGAGAAGGAGTAGAGAGAAGTTTGTTGGGGTAGTTAATGCGTGTTCTCCTCGATTTATAGTGTTGTATTTGTGTATAGGGAATTATTTAGAATTCTTTAATACTTGAAATGTTCCTTAAGAACAGTATTTTGGAGGCATTGATAATGAAGAGCAAGATTAAGTGTCATTTCCTTCCCTATGGCTTTCACAGTAAATTTTACTTTTGTGGTATTTTGGTAGTGTGAAAATTACAGGTAAAGCCAGAAATATATTGTGACACCATTGAAGTTCACTATATGCCCCACAAAAGCAATTTCTATGAAAATCTAGGATTTGTGGTAAACCTACTTCATCTCTGAACAATATTTTAAAGTAGAATTATCTCAAGAAATTAATAAAGATTTGGAAGTCTTATTCATAAGGTTATTAAGGTAACTCTAATAATTTGTTGTTGGGCTAAATACACCAGTAAACCTCATTATATTGTTGGTAAATGAAAGAGCTATTTATGTAAATTGAAAAACTTAGCTTGGCTGTTGTGTCTTAGTGGATTGAGCATCGTCCCATAGACTGAGAGGTCCCGGTTTAATTCCCAGTCAGGGCACATGCCTGGGTTTCAAGTAGATCCCCAGTAGGGGGCGTGCAGGAGGCGGCCATTCAGTGTTTCTCTCTTACATTGATGTTTCTCTCTCACATCGATGTTTCTACCTCTCTCTCTAAAAAATCAATAAAAACATTAAAAAATAGAAAAGAAAAGCTTTTAGGGTGGCGAATGGTTCAATTCCATTTCATTGACAAAGAAGCTTAGTCCCAGAGAGGTTAAGTGACTTACCCAAGGATAACAGCTAAGCTTGATAGCTGAGCCAGGACCAGATTTCAGGTTTCCTGGAGCCAGTTCAGTGTTCTCTGTACCATGAAACAAAGTATCTCAAAGTTTTAGATCTCTTTGCCTTTTTGTGTGCTCAGGTTTTTGTATGAGTATTGTTGCCTCTTGAATTATTTCCTGTGATATATTCTTTGGCTCCTTGCCAGTCAGATCAGCTCATTCATTCTTAAAAAGTGACAGCTACCACAAAAGGGCTGAGCCACTAAAAAAAGATGTTGCAGGTTTTTTAGTAATACTATATTTGAAGGGTGTTGCCAGTCTGACTGGTAAGTTCACACTGAAGCAAACTCTCCATTACCTCTGTAAGAGTAGCTGAATGACCTGTCAGTCAAATTTTACTAGCTATTTTATTTAGTATACAAATAATAAGTAATATATGATGATTTAAAAATTTTATTTGGAGTTTTAGTAAAAAATTACATCCCTTAGAATGTAATTTGAAGTGGTTTGTTGCAATTTTAAGTATGATTTTAATTATGTCACCTCAATTTCTAAATGAATTTAATGGAAAAATAGGATGTGATACTCAGAAGTTTGACATACAAGTAACTTTTTAGAAAAAAGTACCTATTCTATAAAAACTAAATTTATATTTTTTCCTGGGGATTTAGAAAAGTGCTAAGTAAAAAGAAATTTTAGGTAGTATTCTGCTCAGGACTTCCCTCTTCAAATGATCATCATGGCAAACCTTTTGACAGTTCTTTATGGGAAACTTAATACTAATACATGTAAGAATTGAGAATGTTGGCTACTGGCATTTTAAATTAGAATTACATGGAATTTATAGTTTAATTGGGAAGGTTGTGTCATTTTGCAGTATTTACAATATTGAGTCTTCCAAGCTTTTCCTCCACATTTACTCTTTTAGAATTATTTTTTCAAGTTCTAGAAAAATAAGAACTATAACAACAAAAGTTTTATTTCCCTTAGTAAGGTTTTGTGTTTCTTAATGTAGGTTTTTGGTTTTTTTTCTTATTTACGTTTCTGGTAAGGGATAGTATCATTACTTTTTATATTAGTAGTCTGTATTAGTGGTAAGTAAAATATTTACATATAAAATGGAATATGTGTATTAAATTCTTGCTCCATTGTGTTCTGTGCCATGGCTTCTTACTACACAGCGCTTGACATAGTAAACAAACACTTACAGGGCGGGGCAAAGTAGGTTTACAGTTGTGAGTACATGAAGCAGAGTTTATTCTTGTATTGTTATTGATTAATTATTGTATTATTTTCCATACAAACAACTGTAAAACTACTTTTGCCCCACCCTGTATATGCTGATGAAATTTCAATTTTGGGGAGAAAATGCTGTTTGACACTAGATACTGTCAGATGAAAAACCAATGTTAAACTTTAGCCCTGTGTCAGCTTACTAAATTGAGAAAGTTCCCCAACCTCTGCAGACACCAGATTTCTTAAAAAATCAGAGTACTTTCTCCAAAAGAGTTTCAGGGTTTCCCCCAGCCCCATCCAGGAAGAGCAGAACCCAATAAGACTTGCAGACAAGCAAGCTTTGCAGTCACAGGTACAAGTTGCATGTTACCAAAAATGGGGGAATTCATAGGAAGTACAGTGTCAGAGTCTCAGAATTGGGGTGTTAACATGGTATCGATACTGTCCAAGGCAGAGAGCATTTGAGACAGAGAAATGACAACATCTCAATTAGAATCTACAAGGTCTAGCATTAGAGTTTATTAATCCACTAAAGTCTAGGGCCTATAATAAAAAAGAATGAGATATTACCATTTGCAACAGCATGGATGGACCTAGAAGTAAGTCGACAGAGAAAGACAAATACCTTATGATTTCACTTATATGTGGAATCTAAAGAACAGTATAAACGAGCAACAGAACAGAAACAGACTTATAGATACAGAGAACAGACTGATGGTTGCCAGAGGGGAGGTGGGGTGGGGGACTGGATGAAAAAGGTGAAGGGATTGAGATGTACAGATTGGTAGTTATAAAGTAGTCACGGGGATGTAAAGTACAGCATAGGAAATATAGTCAATAATATTGTAATAACTATGCATGGTGCTAGGTAGATACTGAAAATATCAGGGAGAAACTTTGTAAAGTATATGATTGTCTACCACTATGCTGTACACCTGAAACTAATACAAAATAATATTGAATGTTAACTGTAATAGAAAAAAAATTTTTAATTAAAATATATATATATATATGTAAAAGCTAGGCCTTCCATTCCAGGGGCAGAAGAGTGGGAAAAAGAGCTTATCACATGGGAGCAGAGTAAAAGGCTAGATAGAGGTGGGTTTCCTCTGGCTTTAATGCATAGTATCCTTGCTCACTAGTAAACATGACCCAAGAAGTAATGGGATGAGTTTCTCTTCTTAAAGTTGAGAGCCCAAAAGGAGTGGAGTGAAAAGCGGTAGAATCATAGGCAGAAGAATTCCAGTGCCTGAGGAAGAAAGATAGAAATGTGAGGAGGGGGTGCCGAATGTTTTTCCCTCCAACATCCATCCCCCAAGTTCTTAGCTTCCCATCGCAGTATTCTCTAAAAGCTAATTTTCTTAGAAATCAACAAAGGCCTTAAAGGTTCAGAATTATAACTAGTGTAGTTTTCCAGTAAAGTTTGTGTATACATTTTTTTTTAAAGGAAAATTTATGTAAGTTGATTAAAACCTTATTGTTTCAAAATGTCTAGGTTTCAGAATAAATGTTGGGAAATACAAAGAGTGAAGCTTTTTTATTTAAAAGTAAAATATAGTTGTCTCTAGTTTCCAAAAAAATGTGTTTACATTAAGGGAGGTGGGGGGATGAAGTTTATAAAAGCCTTGAGAAAATTTCGTAATTTTACACTTTGCAGTCATTGTTAGAAATGTGTTTATGTGTCCAGATTCACACCAGACCACACAAAAGAAAAGAGGTTCTTTTCTCCAAGGTCATGAGCAGTATTAGAGACATGGTGTCTGAGTGCACCTTGAATATTTTCATAAATGTGGGTTTCTAGGTTATGAGTACATCTGATTTTAAAATCTTATATATCCTCTGATGAGTGAATGTGTGTATCTTTTCTTAAGTTGTTTTTATACTGAGTGATCCTGATACAGAGTTCTGAAACCTCTGTCTGTCCACAGTGGC
Organism: Tadarida brasiliensis; assembly: GCA_030848825.1. Lineage (NCBI taxonomy): Eukaryota > Metazoa > Chordata > Mammalia > Chiroptera > Molossidae > Tadarida > Tadarida brasiliensis. Next base: position 52,942,442 of record CM061258.1, read on the forward strand.
ATTATTCATGGATTTACAGAAACTTGAAGGTGCCTTCATGAATAATAAGTATGAGTCAACATTTGGAGATAGGGCATATGTTAATTTTCCTCTCTGATGCTATGTGATCTTTGATTTTATTTAATTCAGGCATTACTGTATTCTACTTTTTTTTTTTTTTATCCTCACCTGAGGACATTTTTGCATTTATCTTCAGATAGAGTGGGAGGGAGAGAGAGGAAGAGAGAAACGTTGATGTGAGAGAGACACATCGACTGGTTGCCACCCACACAACCCCAGCCGGAGCCAGGGACAAACTGCAACCGAGGTACGTGCCCTTAGTGGGAACCGAACCCGGGACTCTCTGATCCGTGGGCTGATGCTCTAACTGCTGAGCCAAATCGGCCAGGGCTGTGTTATGCTTTTTATTATGAATTTGAGAACACTAAAACCACTAGTCTAAAAGAACGTTCTTTTACTTTTACTTTAGGAATATCTCTCATTGACAACAAACTGTGTTTTCAGTCTGGCAGCTGTAGAACCAGCCATGATGCTCTTGGAAAATGTGAAGAGGCATCTGAAGCGTCCTGTGTGGATTAATGCTGATATTCTTCCCGGACCAAATGGAAATAGCAGAGTAGTGGATGCAAAACCTTTTATAGACACCGTGACATCCTTCTTTCCAGATGTGACATTTTCCCTGGGTTGGACAACAGGATGGCATCCTGAGAAAGTCAATGAAGGTAATAATTTTAAAAATGTATTTCTTGTTGGTCAAATTAAAATATACTCCAAATATAAAAATAAACATGTTTAATACAAATCCAAAAACAAATTCCACGAAATCTAAGAGCCTAATGGAGAGAAAGGTCTGGCCCTGAAGATATGTGTATGATTCTTCCATTATTTCAGATAGAGATACTGCATTCATTGGTAAAATTCTGTCACTAGCTTCCATGAGAAATATGTATTGGCAAGGTCTAGGATAATGAAAGCTGCCTCTTTACATACTTAAACAAATCCTGAGTTGGTCTCTTTGAACTTGTAAAACATTCTATAGTCTTTCATTTTCTTTTTACTATGGAGCAAACTTCCTATGTCAGATGAAAGACAAAGAAGTAGTAATAGGAGCTTTTCATGTGGTGTGAGGCCAGAAGTAGGGGGAGTGTGGTTGAAGAACACGAGATCTGCTCCGTAGACATTGGAAAGGGCTCCAGTGTAGGGTGCAGGGACCTTGGTGCCCTCATGCTCTGTTTGGTTGGACAGGGGAGTGGAGGTCATGAGACTCTCCTCTAGGCTCAGTCTCTTCTTTCACTTATTCCTTCAGATGGATCTGATATTTTCAGCTTCTTTTTCCGGTTGAAACTTATTACACTTATTCTTCATACTTCCCTTGGTAGTGATTTCCAGGGAAACAGCCAGTAAGCAATCAGATAGATGCTCTAGGACACCTGTCCATGTGGTAAACATGATCAGATGCATTCAAAAGAAAAACAAACTACTCTATATATGAAACTTTCTTTTTCATAAACTAAATGGTAACCACACACACACACACACACACACACACACACACACACACACACACACACCAAAATTGAGACATAGCTTTTAAAAAGAGGAAACAGCCCAGCTGGTATGGCTCAGTGAATTGAGTGTCGTCCCACGGACTGAGAGGTTGCTGGTTCGATTCCCTGTCATGGCACATGCCTGGGTTGCGGGCTCAACCCCCAGTAGGGGGCGTGCAGGAGGCAGCCCATCCATGTTTCTCTCTCACATTGATATTTCTGTTTTTCTGTCCCTTCCTTTCTCTCTAAAAAATCAATAAAAATATATTTAAAAAATAAAGATAAAAAGAGGAAACAGGAGAGAAGTATGGAATACTATCAAACAAAAACAGACAGAAACACAAAAGGAAAGAACCAATGGAGGCACAGAGTCACCAGAAAACAAAAGATAAAATGGCTATAGGAAATCCTCATATATCAAAAATTACCCTAAATGTAAATGGGCTGAATTCACCAATAAAGAGGTAGATTGGATCAAAAAACAAAGCCCAATGATATGCTGCCTTCAGGAGATATATCTAAGCTGAAAAAACAAAGGTAGATTCAAAGTGAAAGGGTAGAAAATGATTCTCCAAGCAGATAACATCCACAGAAAAGGAGGTGTAGCCATAATTGTATCTGATAAAAGAGATTTCAGGATAACAAAGATAATGAGACAAAGATGGACATTTTATAATGATCAAGGAGACACTACATCAAGAAGACATAACATGCCTTAATATATATACACCCAGTAGGGAGCACAGAAATATATAAAGCAACTACTCACAGAACTCCAGGAAGAAACAGACCAAAACATAATCATAGTTGGAGACCTTAATATTCTATTGAGAACTCTAGATAAATGATACAAACAGAAAATCAATATAAAGAAATATAGACCTTAATGACATATTAGACCAAATGGACATAATTGACATTTACAGAGCCTTTCATCCCAGAATATCAGATTATACGTTCTTCTCCAGTGCACATAGAACATTCTGAAGGATAGACCATATGTTGGGTCACAAAACTAGCCCCAGCAAATTCAAGAAGATTGAAATTATACTAGGCATATTCTCTGACTACAATGCATTGACATTAGAAATCTGCATAAAGGAAATAAAGAAACCCACAAACATGTGGAGATTAAACAACATACTATTACAAAATGACTGGGTCAAAGAAGAAATAAAAGGTGAGATCCAAAGATGTATAGAGACAGATGAGAATGACAGTACAACATATCAAAACTTTTTGGATGTAGTGAAAGCAGTAATAAGAGGGAAGTTTATATCATAACAGGCTTAATCAAGAAATAAGAGAAATCCCAAGTAAACAACCTAATATTACATCTTAAAAAACTAGAAAAAGAAGAACAAAAGCAACCCAAAGTCAGCAGAAAAAAGGAAATAATAAAACTTAGAGCAGAATTGAATGAAATAAAGAACAAAAAGACTATACAAAAAATTAATACAACAAAGAGCTTGTTCTTTGAAAAGATGAATAAAATAGATAAACCCCTGGCTAGACTCACTAAGGAAAAAAGAGAAAAGACTCATATAAACAAAATCAGAAATAAGCCCTGGCGGTGTGGCTTAGTTGGTTGTGCACTGAAGGGTTGCTGGTTTGATTCCTGATCAGGGCACATGCCTGGGTTGTGGGCTCGATCCCCAGTGAGGGGGGTGTGCAGGAGGCAGCCGATTGATGTTCTGCTCTCACATTGATGTTTCTCTCCCTCTCCCTCTCTCTCTAAAACATTTCTCTCTCTCTAAAAATCAATTTTGAAAAATCGGAAATGAAAGAGAAGATACCACAGATATCACAGACATATCACAGATACACAGGGGATATACTAGAATACTATGAAAGACTAAGAAATGGATAAGATCCTAGAAATATATAACCTTCCTAGACTGAATCATAAAGAATTGGAAAATCTAAATAGACCAATCAGCAGTGAGGAAGTTGAAACAACCATCAAAAACCTCCCAAAAAATAGCCCTGGGTGGTTTGGGTCAGCGGTTAGAGCATAGGCTGGTGGACCAGAGTCTCGGGTTCGATTCCAGTCAAGGGCACGTACCTCAGAACCTCAGTTGCAGTTAGGTACCAGCACTGGTCGGGGCCCTGCGAGAAGCAACCAATTGATGTAATGTTTCTCTCTTAAAACAAAACAAAAGTCTAGGACCAGATGGCTTCACTAGTGAATTCTACCAAACATTCAAAGAAGATTTAAAACCTGTCCTTCTCAAACTCTTCAAAAAATTGAAGAAGAGGCAATACTTCCTAACACATTTTATGAGGCCAGTATAACCCTGATATCAAAACCTGGCAAAGATCACACAAGAAAAGAAAAATACAGACCAATATCTCTGATGAATACAGATGCAGAAATCTTAAACAAAATACTAGCAAATCAAATCCAACAATACATTAAAAAAGAATGCATCACGATCAAGTGGGGTTTATTCCAGGGGCACAAGAATGGTTCAACATATGCAAATCGATCAATGTACTACACCACATTAACAAAAGAAAGGATAAAAATCATATTATCTTATCAATAGATGCAGAAAAAACATTTGATAAGATACAACATCCATTTATGATTAAAATTCTCAATAAAATAAGTATAGAAGAAAAGTACCTCAACATGATAAAGACCATATATGACAAACCCTCAGCCAATATCATCCTCGTTGGTGAAAAACTGAAAGCTTTTCCTCAAATCAGGAACAAGACAAGGATGCCCACTCTCACCATTCTTATTCCACATAGTTCTGGAAGTCCTAGCCAGAGCAATCGGACAAGAGAAAAATAAAGGGCATCCAAATTGGGAAGGAAGAAGTTAAAGTGTCACTTTTTGAAGATGCCCATGATTCTGTATATAGAAAACCTTAAAGACTCCACCAAAAAACTATTAGAAACAATAAACAAATACAGTAAAGTTGCAGGATACAAAATCAGTGTACAAAAATCCACTACTCTCCTATATACTAACAACAAAACTTCAGGAAACAAAAAACAATTCCTACTGCAATTGCAACCAAAAGAATGAAATACCTAGGAATAAACTTAACAAAGGATGTGAAGGACCTATATACTTGAAAACTACAAAGCATTATTAAAAGAGATTGAAAAAGACAATGAAATGGAAAGATAGTCTGTGTTCATGGATTGGAAGAATTAACATAGTTAAAATGGTCATATTACTCAAAGCAATAAACAGTACAGATTTAATGCAATCCCCATCAAATTCCCAATGTCATTTTTTAAAAGAAATAGAACAAAAAATCATCAAATTTGTGTGGAACCACAAAAGACCCCAAATAGCCAAAGCAATCCTGAGGAAAACTAACGAAGCTGGAGGTATCACACTACCTAACTTCAAATTGTACTACAGAGCAACAATAATCAAAACAGCATGGTATTGACAGAAAACACACACAGATTAGTGGAACAGAATTGAGACCCCTGAAATAAAACCACATGTATATGGGCAAAGGAGCCAAAAACACACACTGGAGGAAAGAAAGCCTCTTCAATAAGTGGTGCTGGGAAAAGTGGAAAGCCACATGCAAAAGAATGAAACTAGATTACAGTTTGTCCCCTTGTACAAAAATTAATTCAAAATGAATCAAAGACCTAAGTATAAGATCTGAAACAATAAATTACATAGAAGAAAACACAGATACTAATCTTACAGACCTTGGTCATAGAGAACATTTTATGAATTTGACCCCAAAGGCAAGGGAAGTAAAGGCAAAAATAAATGAATGGGACTGTATCAAACTAAAACTTCTTCACAGCAAAAGAAAGTGACAACAAATCAAAAAGGCAGCTGACTGAATGGCAGAAGATGTTTGCAAACAACAGCTCCAACAAAGAGTTAATATCCAAAATATATAAAACACTCATACAACTCAACACCAAACAAACAATCCAGTTAAAAAATGGGCAGAGCACCCGAACAGACACCTCTCTCAAGAAGACATACAAATGGCCAACAGATAGGTGAAAAGATGTTCAACTTCACTAAGTATTAGGGAAATGCAAATAAAAACTACAATGAAATACCACCTCATACCTGTTAGAATGGCTATTAACAACAAGACAAGTGCTGGAGAGGTTGTGGAGAAAAATGAACCCTTATTCACTGCTGATGGGAATGTAGACTGGCATAGCCACAATGGAAAACAGTCTGGCGATTCCTAAAAAGATTAAGAATAGAGCTACTACATGACCCAGCAATCTGTCTCCTGGGTATACACCTGAAAAACTTGAAAACATGTATTCACAAAGATATATGCACCCCTATCTTCACTGAAGCAATATTCACGGCGGCCAAGACATGGAAACAACCTCAGTGTCCTTAAGTAGAGGATTGGATAAAGAAGATGTGGTACATATACAATGGAATACCACTCAGCCAAAAGAAAAGACGAAATACTGCCATTTGTGACAACATGAATGGACCTTGAGAATATTATGCTAAGTGAAGTAAGTCAGAAAAAGCTAAGAACCTTATGATTTCACTCATATGTGGGATATGAAATTGAAACTCATGGACACAGACAACAGTGTGGTGGTTACCAGAGGGAAGCAGGTGGGGGGTGGGCAGGTGGAGGGGGCCTTAATATATGGTCATGGAAGATAGTCTGACTTTGGGTGGTGGGTACACAGTGCAATATACAGATCTTGTGTTACAGAAATGTGTACTTGAAACCTATATGATCCTATTAACCAGTGTCACTCCAATAAATTTATTTTTTTTAAAAGAAGGTATTTAGAATCTGTGATGATGTTAGCCTTTATCCTGTGTTCAGGGCATTCATTTTTTTGTTCTTATTTGCTATTATTGTTTTTAGATGTAAAGTTTTTAAGTCTAATGTGAGATTAGAGTAACTGCTGTTTAGTGAGTAGTGACACTTAGGTTATTCCCCCTGAACCAACAATTGATATAATTGGGAGAAAAAATAATATGTTTTAACTTCATTCTAGTTTAATTTTCTAATCATTTTAATTTTTATTAGTTTCAGTAAAAATGTAGCATATAATTTAAATTGTTTAAAGAAATGTAAACTAGAAATGATTTAGTAATGTGCTTACTGATTCTGACGAACTCCTTTGAGTCACTGTTTAACTCTGGCTTTAACCTCAGGCTTGAAGTGAGTTAAACCTCATCTGAGCCTTGAAGTCACGTTGGTGTCGAATGTTGCAAGGCTCCTTTTCCCCACTGGCCTCTTGTCATTACCAACATCTGCTTCACCCTCCCTTACTTCTCATGCCACAGATTTTAGAAAAGAGAGTTTATAAGTTTATAGTAATGTAAGTATAGCTTCTGTTAGCAATTTTTTTCTAATTAAAAATAAACAATTTTTCAGATTTTAAAGGAAAGTGGACATTTCCCTTCTTTCATGAGAAATTTAGCTGCTAAATTAACATATTTACATAGGTTTTCTGTAAAATGTTCTTTTACTGACCAATACGTTTTTACAACCTGCTTTTGATAGAGTTTAGGGTTATTTTTAAAATATAATTTTTTTCTGAAGCTGTTTATAAACAGTCAAGTGTGTTTTTTACAACGTCCTACCATGATTTAAAGCACATATATCAGTCAATTTTACCACTGTTTCTATTTTAGGTAAAATGTATTAGAAATCTGGACTAGCCAAAAATTTTAAAATTGAAGTTAAATGTCACCCTGATAAATGCAATAGAAAAGTAATAAATAAATAAATAATTTAATTATAAATTTTGAAGTTATTACTTAATCAGCTAATCAACACCTAATATCCATCTTTGTCTTGTAAAAGAATACTTAATTAACAGAAGTGGAATATCTTAGTTTGTAGAGAATATTAATGATGAGGAAGTACCTACCTAAGAGTCCTAGAATCTTTAAAGTAACTACTGTGTCAAAATTTGCTTTTTTTGTGCTTGAGATATTAATAAATTCTTTTTTTTATTGATTGATTTTAGAGAGACAGAGAAAGGGAGAGAGAGAGAGAAGATTTGTTGTTCCACTTATTTATGCATTCATTGGTTGCTTCTTGTATGGGCCTGACAGGGCATCGAATCCAGATGACGTTCTAACCAACTGAGCTACCCGGCCAAGGCCTTAGTAAACTCTTTTTAAAATTTAAATTTTAAATTAAATTTGTTGTAGGTTACTTGTGGCACTATTTTAGATCTACATTTTCCACCCAAAATATTTTCTTGCATTAAGTGATATTTTAATTCACTTTGAATTCAAATGGAAATTTGTATGAATCACCTATGAATTTACACATGTAATTTAGTTTTTATTTAATTGACTTTAGTGTTCCAATTAGAAAAGTTAAATTTCTTTCTTTTCATTTCAGGGTATAGTTGGACAATGGTGAAAGAGATGGAATACATATGTAATGAACTAAGTCAGCCGGTAACATTTCCGGTCCGAGCAGCATTAGTCAGGCAGTCTTTTTCTCAGTTACTTTGGCTGTTAAAGAAATCAAACAGGTATGTATAAGTTTAACAATATAGTGTGTATACAGGAGTGTGTGTGAGAGACAGACAAAGGAGAGAACTGATTATGTCATCACAGTGTATGTAAGAGAATGAACACTGATTCTGTAAGCACAGACTCCCTCACTAGAATGAAGCTTCATAGTGAGCCTTCACCGTCTATTTCTCACAGTTTTTGCACATAATAGGTGCCCAGTACATGTCACTTTTTTCATTGTTATAGTCACAAAAAGTTATAAGTAGATAAAATAGTTTCTCTCTGAATTCCATCATAATTTCAGAAGTCTATTCTGTAAAAACTTTTCCTTTAAATATGTTTTTATTGATTTTTTAGAGAGAGAGGAAGGGAGAGAGAGATAGAAACAATCGATGTGAAAGAGAAACATTGATTGGCTGCCTCCCGCATGCCCCCTACTGGGGATCAAGCCCATAATCCCGGCATGTGCCCTGACCAGGAATCAAACCAGGACCTCTCAGTCCATGGGATGTCGCTCAATCCACTGAGCCACACTGGCCAGGCAAAACATTTTTTTAAATCTTCACCCAGGGATATTTTTTAAATTGATTTTTTGAGAGAAAGAGAAACATGGATGTGAGAGAGAAACATCAGCTGGCTGCCTGCTGTATGAACCCCGACCAGGGATTGAACCTACAACCTAGGCATGTGCCCTGACCAGGAACTGAACCTGAAACCATTTTGGTGTATGGGATGACGCTTCAACCAACTGAGCCACCCTGCTGGGTTCTTTGTCTTTGAGGCTTAGTAGTTTTACTAGACTGTGTCTTGATATGGACCATTCTGTACCAGTTTTTTCAGGGATGTGGTCTTCTTTTCAATATGTATATTCAAATGTTCTTTTCTAGAATATTTCTGTGAATTATATTTTTATATACTGTTCTCTTGCATTTGTAACACTATGATTTCTCTTTTAGGGACTCCTGTTATGAATATGTAGATCTCCTTTGCTTATCTTTGTTATCTATTTTTTCTGGTTAGTCTCTCTTTCCTTTTAATTTATTTGCATTTTATTTTACTTTATTTTATAATTTGTCTTCTCTGTCCTTTACAGTATTTTCAACAATGCCTTTTCTCCCTAGTATACCTTCAGATTTCACCTTGTTTCCATAATAGTATTAACTTTCCACTTCTTTCCTAAATCTGCTAATTAATGTTTTATCATCTCTTTTCTGTTGTCTTGCATGTGAGCTCGTATCTCAGCTTTGTGCTCTTTATTCAAAGAGGCAGTTGCATCATTTTAAAAATGTTTGGTTGTGGTTTTCATCAGCTTTGTGGCATTCTTTTTGTTTGTTTTATATCTGTTTCAGCTATCTGATAGTTGTTTGAAGGTGAGTTTTTGTTTTTCTTTTTTTAAGTCCTCACTCAAGGATATTTTTCTTTTTAAATATTTTTTCTTTATTGATTTTAGAGAGAGAAGAAAGGAGAGGGAGAGAGAGATAGAAACATCAATGAGAGAACGTTGATTGGCTGCCTCCCGCATGCCCCCCACTGGGGACCAGGCCCACAACCCGGGCATGTGCCCTGACTGGGAATTGAACTGGTGACCTCCTTTTCCGTTTATCTTCAGATAGAGTGGGAGGGGGGGAGAGAGAGAGAGAAACATCGACGTGAGAGGGACACATTGATTGTTTGCCTCTCGAATGACCCCGACCAGGGCTATGGACCGAAACGCACCAAGGTTCGTGCCCTTGGCTGGAATCGAACCTGAGACTCTTTGGTCCAAAGCCGACGCTCTAATCACTGAGCCAAACCAACCAGGGCTGAAGATGAGGTTTTTATTACTCCATCTACCATTTGTTTTTTCTTACATTTTGTTGTACTCTCTTGTATAAAACTTATGTCAAATTTATTTTGATTCTGTACTTTGAAGAAAGTGAGTTTTTCTTGGACAAGCTACGTGTCTGAAATTCATATTTGAGAAGAACCAGGACTATGGTTCTTATGACCCAGAGTCCTTTGTGTGAGTCTGTTTAACCTTTAACTTCTCCCCAGTCAGCAGTGCAGATAGGCAGTTGTGGTATCTTTAAGTAAAATCTTTCACCTATCTCTTAAATTTTAAAGTTGGGGTTTCCACAGAAGCAGTCCTATTCCCTATGGCTTTCCTGTGTGAACTCTTTCCTTGTCTCCACTGCTTCTTGGGACCAAACCTAATGCAGGAACATTCCCACTTGTAGGTCTGCAAAGTGTTAGGCAGAATATGCCCCTCATCTATAAGTGTCTTTTGTAGGCTTCCTCTGTAATCTGCAGACATGGGCAACTCCACCTCCTTATGTACCCATCTGGCCTTAATCCATTGCTATTGGAAACCGTCTTTGTAATTTTCAGTTTCTACTCTTTCTTAATTTCATTGAATATCAAGTTTCTGTTTTAATTCTTCTGTTCTTTTTGCTGCTTTTTTTTTTTTTACCTTTATTGATTTTAGAGAGAGAGGGAGAGAGAGATAGAAACATCGATGAGACAGAACATCAATTGGCCCCCTCCTGCATGCCCCCCATGGGGGATCAGGCCCACAACCTGGGCATGTATCCTGACTGGGAATCGAACTAGCAACCTCTTGGTGCATGGGTCGATACTCAGCCACTGAGCCACACTGGCCAGACCTTTTTGCTGCTTTTGAGTGAGTCTTAGGAGAAAAAGGAAGCAGTGCTGACTTAAGGTTCCCATGTTCAAATAGGATGTTCCAACCATCCCATTTCTTTCATTATCTACTGCTTCAATTTTCTCATCTTCCACTTCTTATGTAGCCAGTCATTCTCCTGAAATTTCTCATTGGAAGATGACACTTTGTTCAAGGCAAATTCTTAACCTCTGCAACATTTAATTAAGTACTGCCAGCCACTCGCTTCAGTCTGAAACTGCCTGTCTTTCGCTGCTGTGGCATTGCACTAAGTGGGTTCTTCTACATCTCTGTCTAGTTCTTTGTTGCTGCTGTTGTTGTTGATTTGTTTTCCTCTGTCCTTAATTTTGCGTTTCTCTTAACTCCACCCCTTTCAGAGGTTTTTTTTTTTTTAAATATGAAAGGTAAAACAACAAAGCTTTCATGGAATCACTAGAGAATATCTTCATAACACTGGGGAAAGGAAATAATTCTTAAACAAAACATATAAATCACTAGCCATAAAGGAATATGTTTAAATAATTTGAATACATTAAAATTCAGAAACTCTTGCCATCAAAAGATACCATGTAGAGCCTGAACAGGTTAGGCACAGAATTAGGGAATATTTTTGTAACTCAGAAGGGCTCCAATATAGAATTTATAAAGAACTATTATCATTCTGTTATTTGTATAGCACAATTTATTTATTTCTTCTGTTACTGAATGACATTTAGATTGCTGCTGAGAACATTCATACACACACACATCGTGGTACACATGTGCCTGCATTTAGAAAGGTTATATCAGGAGGGAATTCTAGCAATAGAATTTTTAGGTCATAGGTATTCATATTTTCAACTTGAGTAGATAATGCTAAACTGTTTCCAAGGAAAATGAGTAAGCTCTAGCTACATGTTCCAACTTGGATGAATTTCACAAACAATATTCAGCAAAAGAAGTAAGACCAAAAATAATATTATATACCATATGATTCCATTTATATAAAATTTATTAACAGGCAAAAATTAAACTGTATTATTTAGGGATGCATATATAGTTGGTAAACAAAGGAAGCAAGACGAGGGCTACCACAGAAGTCAAGGTTGTGGGAACTCCAGGGCAGAGGCGGGGCTGTGATGGGGCAGTAACATACAGGTGTCTCTCGAGGTGCTGGTGATGTTCTATTTTTCATTTGTTTTGGTTACACTGGAGTTCATTTTCTAATAATTTGTTAAAATATATATTTATGTTTTATGTATTTTTTCCTATATATGTTATTTCACAATAAAAAGGGCTTTAAAAATAAAACCTAAGAATTGATTTGAAAGAATACAATTTAAGATACCCTTAGACAATTTTATTTTTCTTATTTCAGTTTCAATACTACAGAGGGAAGATTAAAAGATGCAAAATTAACCCTGGAAACTCTTCTTTGAACCTCAGTTCATATCTGTGTCTTTTTATAAGTTTTGTCACCATGGTGCTCAAATACAGTAGTAAAGATGCCATTTTAGCAAAATACAGGTTTTTAAAGTAATTCTCATTTTTTCTTTTCTATGTTGTCAGCTGTAGTTTAAAAATTCCTTTTGATTTATCACATAGTACCTCTTCCTTCTGTTACATTTCCAGAATGGTGTCACCAACCTTAAGGACAGGAATGTGTCAATATAACAAGAATATATATCTTGGTTAGACTTTTTTTTTTTTTTTTTTTTTTTATCATTAGTAGAAAAAATGCTTTGGAGATTTTTCCCTGGATTCTGACATGTTTATGGGGAAAATACAGAACTACTTAACAGCTTTGCATTTCCCAAGACTCCAGTGCAAATAGGGACAATGTAATAGTAATGTCACTGAAAGAAATGAAAACATATAATTTAAATAACATAAAAATTCTGAGAATATTCTTATATCCATAACAAATATGCATATATTATTATCATTTCTAACTCCAGAAATGGATCTAAATTTATTCCATTTGCCATTCTTATGACATCTTTTGGCATATCTCATACAAAAACCCAGAAGGGATAGTGGGGACAGAATGTTGGGGATGTCAGTGACATTTGTGTCTCTTCATAGTCCCTTCCAGTTGTGCTTTGATTCTGGTCAGGCTGCTAAAGAAATTCAGGTTAGAGCTGTAATTTTTATGTAGAGACTACATTCCTTGATCAGCAGTACAATCTCCTCAGTTCTTTTGTCCAAAATTTGGCCCATTTTCAGTGCTACTAATCTGGGTTTCTAAAGCCATTTAACACTCCTGTAATTCAGATACAGTAGTTAGCTAAGTTAGCAACAGCAATGTGATTTTTTTCCTCTCTAGTCCATTTAATGTTGATGGAGGAATGAAAGGATAGTTCCATCATTGCTAATTATTTTTTTTCATCTATTTGAATTTGGGTTAAAGACAAATGAGAGTAACTATTTTTAGGCTGATTGGAATTCCTCATCACTGTTCATCTTTCACTTTTAACTATATAATTCTGTTTTGTTTTAATGCAGGTATAGCCTGACTATTTGGACTGGAAAAAATGATAACTATTCCACTGAAGATTTACTTTGTGTTAGAGACCATTTTGACAAAAAACAAGTTTTCTATGATATCTTGGAACCACAAAATCATGAATTTAAACAAGCCATTGGAATCAAAGTTAATCTCTAAGAAGAAGATTCTTCTAAATTATTTCATGTTTTGGTTTCATAATCCTTCTCTGCTTTGGTCTGAACTAATTACCATATAAATTATGATGATTGAGTTATGCTCCAATTCAGAACTCAATCAAAAAATACTTATTGAGTGCTTTCTATGTATTAGGCGTGTCCTTATAATACTGTACTTACCTAGAAGATTTGGAAAGAAGAGATTTCAGTGGGCCTAGTCCAATAATGTAGAAAAATGGTATTTTTAAATCCTTTATAAAATATAATTTTGATATACTGAAGATGATTGAAAGAATCCATGTGTCACAATACAGGTAGGAATCACATTTTGTTGGCACTTACATTCCAGAGAACCACAAAAATGTGGCACCCTCTTCCCGTTTTCCTGGAGAACTGGTTATTTCAGAGACTACAAAAGAGTAAGAAGGCTTCAAAAGTGTTTTTAACTATTGCAGGGCTGAACAGCTTTCACATAACAAAACCAGGTCCACTTACTGAAAACAGTATACACTGAATTCGATGGATCTCGAATTTCCATATCGTTGGGAGCATGCCGACTGCTGTGGATATCTTTGTATTCTTTGTTTCGGTCGTAGTATCTCCTCTGTAGTGAGCAAAATGCTGCTGCAGAGCAGAAGTTTGTTTCATCTGATTATCAGGTTTCTCACCAGCACCACTTCAGTGCACACCCTTGTTCCGCTCCTAGAATTTCAAAACCTACTTCTTCATGACTTCATTCTTCACACTCAGAGATACCCTGAGTATTTCTGCTGAAGAAGAAAAATTAAACACCTCTTCATTTATGCCAAATCAGAAAACTCCAGGGGCTTTTCTTAAATTCAACTTTATTGAAGTTTACCCTTTCAAGGCCCTTCCTAGTGTACTTTCAGTCTAAAAGTCAACTCGGTGTCCTCCAACACAGTTCTTCATTTCAAAAATGCCCACTTCAGTAGTCTCTAGATCTTAAACAGTTAATTTTAACTATTTAATATTGTTCACTAATTGTGTCATACATGTTACGTCTCCTCAGCTAGATTATAAAGTCCTTCATGGTAAGGGAACATTCCTTTTTTTCACTCCTCACCCGAGGATGTTTTTATTGATTTTTTTTTGGAGAAAAAAAGGGGGAGACAGAGAAAGAGAGAGAAACATCGATCGAGCTCCCCTCTGCACCCTGACCAGGGATTGAACCCACAACCTAGGTATGTGCCCCGACTGGGAATTGAACCCACAAACTTTTGGTGTCCTGAATGATGCTCCCACTAACTGAGCCACTTGGCCAGGGCAAGGGAGCATTCTTAACTGTCCTTCACAGTCCTGGCATAGTCTTGAGCAAGATATTCAGAAAAACCTTGCTGCTTTGATTTATTGAAAAGCAGTTTACCAATGACTATCCTAAGAAATGTAATTTGCCTTTTGTTTATTGACAGTTTTCTCTGAGAGAATAAAGTAGTTCTATTTAGGAAAAAAGATCTTGGGTGTTGAATTCAGACAGACTTCCCTTATAGCCGCACCTCTGTTCCTTACTAGCCATGGATTTGGGGAAATATTTAACCTCCCCAAGTCTTGGTTTCCTCATCTATAAAATGGGGGGGGGGTGAGGATTCTCTCATGGGGTTTAAGTGAGGTTTAAGGGAGAGCCATCTAGAGGAGGCATCTAGGTCAACGCTCTCCACATAGCAAGGCTCTTGTTCATTATAGATCGATAGCAGTAAGTGATATAACGTGAAATATTGTAGACATACAAATACTTAAAACAGTCATATTTCTACTTTAAATTTTAGCTCCAACTGAATGCAGTACTATTTGTCAAATAACAACTAAAGCTTCACTTTCTGTCATTGTTTGCCAAAAGCAAAAGGTACAATTTAATAATTATAACATTTTAACAATTGCAACAAAGAACACCTCTTACAATTATTGTTAAAAAATGTTTAATTTATAAATTTTCTAAAATAACCATGCTTTTCTTTTATAAAAGGAGTTGAATTTATAAATGGATTTCATTTTAATGAAGATTGAAATAAAATTCACTTGTCCAGAAGATTATTTTTACTACATGATTATCTTACCCTTGATAATACTTTTTAAAATATTAGTCTCAAGGCAAAATTCTTTTCTATTGAGTATATCAACTGAATGTCACTTAGATTAAAATTTAAAGGTATATATATTTTTTTAATTTTTTTTTAATTTTTATCCTCACCCGAGGACTTTTTTTTCATTTTTTGTCCAGATAGAGTGGGAGGGAGAGAGAGGAAGAGAGAGAGAGAGAAACATCAACGTGAAAGGGACACATCGAGTGGCTGCCACCCGCACGACCAACCAGGGCCGGGGACAAACTGCAACCGAAGTACATGCCCTTAGCGGGAACCGAACCTGGGTCTCTCTGGACCGCAGGCCAACGCTCTAACCGCTGAGCCAAACTGACCAGGGCTAAAGGTATATTTTAAAGTGTTCTCAGGAACAAAAATATATGGGAATTATAAAATTATTATGTTGAAAAGTAAAACTTGAATGGATATCCATGTGGAAAAAGATGACCCCTACCTGATCCCTACATCACACCATACACATTTGAGTTGGATCTTAGGCCTAACTGTGAAAGCTAAAACTGTAAGGCATTTAGAAGAGAATAAAGAGGAATGTTTTTGTTCCTTTGGAGTAGGCAATGATTTCTTTATTAAAATTTCAGCTTTATTGAGTTATAATTGACATAAAATTGTAAGGTATTTCCAACTTCTCCCTATTTCCCCCACCCCCAAGGCAATGATTTCTTATAACACAACACTAACCATAAAAGAAAAAAAAAATGATTAATGGGCTTTATCAAAGTCTAAAACTTCTCATCAAAAAATATCATGAACACATTTCTGACAAAGGGGTCATTCTCCAAATCTGAACTCCTAAAAGCTGATTTTTAAAAAGAAGCTGAATAACCCAATTAAAAATGGGCAAAAGACTTGAACAGATACTTTCCAATTTTGTTATTAAATAATATTAATATTTTTAAAACATAATGTATAAGAATGCCATCAATATTATGTAGACACAGAGTCTACATTTATTAATGTGGAAAGATGCTACAACATACTGCAGGCTGCAAAATGTGTATAGTATACTATTTATGTAAAATTGTATGTCTTTGTGGGCATTTATATACATAGAAAATATTTGGGAATAAGTTTACAGACACAAAATAAGTAAAAGCTTAAGTATCACCTATTTTTCCCCTCCAAGTTCTCAGGTCTAATGTATTGGTGTTGAGATCCTACAGCATTTGAGGGTTGTTTCCCAAGCCTGGCAGAGCAATCCTATCCCTAGAAGAGACTTTGGCACAAGATTAAATTGTTTAAAAAAAATATCAGAGCTTTTAAAAGTGCAGGAGGTTATGGCTCTGTAATAATGATGTAGTTGCTAATTAGCCAGTTATATATTCATTTATCAAGTAAGGAATTGTTAAAAGTTACTCAGAACAGTTTATTTGCTTGCTTGTTGGAGCTACGGTCTTGGATTTTTTTTGTCTTAATTTAAAAAGCTAAGTACCTAGTGAATATATAGAAAAAAATGCTCCCTCACCTTGAAGTTTTAGGTGTGAGCCTACCTCGTTGGAGCCTACAAAGTGTTTGCAATTGTATATTCATGAATCAATGCAAAGAAAATAGTTGAATGTTAAGAACTTTATCTAGGAAATGGAAGTATAATGAATAAGTGAAACCAAGAAGAGCTGATAACCAGGGCTTGGAAGAAGCAGGGCAGGATCTGGGAGCTCTTGGGACCTCAGTAGCAGGTCTTTGCTCTAGTGTCCCCATCAATGTCACTCTCACTCTTTACTGTGATGGCTTGCCTCTCCCTTTTATCCACCATCCTTTGGTCCAGAGACCATAATTTGTTCAGTCACTTGTGCCTCTCATGAGGAAGACATGATTTCAGGGCTCAGTCGGAACTCTGTGGGGAGGGAAAGGCAGGCATCTAAATGATGTTTTGGTGCTGAGGCTGCGATTCTTACACCAAGGATCGTACAATCTAGCAGAGACAGAGAGACCTGTAAATAATAAGTTGGATATTTGCTATAACTCCTGTAATGGAACTAGAGACCAGGTTGTGAAGAGATTGCAGTCTGTTCTAACAGCTAGAAGACACTTAAGCTGTGTCTTGATCGATGAATATATTCACCAGGTAGACTCACAGAGGGAAGGGCCTTTCAGGCAGAAGCATGCGAGCAAAGAACTCTAAATAGGAAAGAGCCCAATCTGACCTGTTCAAAGAAATTACCGTGCTATGAGGCAGGACGTTTACGCAGGGGCCAGGGTAACTTTCCATGTTAAGGAGTTTGTTCCTTTTACTCTTCGGCCGTGGGAGTCATCACACCATTTTAAGCAGGGAAGTGTTACCACTTTGAGTGCGAGAAAGGTGATTGATTACAATAGCATGGGAAGGAGATGAAGTCCTGAATTAAGATGGTAGCAGAAGGGGATGGAAAGGACCGAGAGAGAGAGGAAAGGTTAAGAGGAAGAACGTGTAAGAGTTTTAAACTACGTGAATGGGGAAGATGTGAGAGCGGGAAGAACCTAGCATCTGTAGTTTTGGCTTGAGTAACAGAGGGTCAGGTGGTGCCACTGACCCAAGCAGGGGCCAGGTGTAGCTGTATTTCTCAGTGATCAGTTGATACTGCTAATCGTTAACCAACTTGGAAAGAAAAGTGAAAACACCATCTGCCTGCCCCTGAACTCACCTCCCATTCTAACTTTAGAAGGATGCTCTTTTTTATTTAATTCTACCAGTTTCTTAAAGGACCCTTCAAAGTAATTGCTACTTTACTGCGCATTTTAAAGTAATGATTTTAAATAATAAAACTATCCCCACAATCCCACCATTAGAGTAAAGAGAAAACAAGCAGAGCTTGAAAGGGACTCGCCCAGCCTCCTGTCCTATAAGGAGGTTCTTTTGTTTCTATGCTTCTGCAGGCTTAAGGGACCAGCCTGGCTAAATCTGGTGGCTGAGCTGTTCTGGATTTGGTTGCTGCTGTAGATCTTCATTAAGGCTGGTCATTGCCCCTTTCTTCTTTATCCCTTCTTTGAGGTGAAAAAATGTAGTAAGAGTTCAAAATATTTAATTGACTGTGAGAGTCTGTTGCTACTATGTGAATTCGGGAGCTAATGAACTCTGGACCTACATACATATCTGATTCCTGTTGCAAATATCTGTGACTTACCATTGGGATGCCAGTGATAACATTCTACTGAATGGAGTGAAACGTCCCATGGGATGGCTTTACAACCAGGCTCACACAACCTCAGCCCCTAAGCGTCCTTAGGATTGACATGATTACAAACTCTTCCAAATATGGCCAA
Source organism: Tadarida brasiliensis (assembly GCA_030848825.1). Lineage (NCBI taxonomy): Eukaryota > Metazoa > Chordata > Mammalia > Chiroptera > Molossidae > Tadarida > Tadarida brasiliensis. The sequence goes on from CM061258.1 coordinate 52,961,111, forward strand.
CGATGTTTTAATCCTACTAAATACATATTTTTTTTCATGTTGGGGTTAGAATAGCAACAAAACTTACCCTTTCTTAGTTTTCTATTTACTCAAAGTAACATATGTAGCACAATTTCCCTTGAGATTATGTTGAAATATTTATCATTAGTATTTGAGATAAATAAAAACCAGTGATAATTAAAATAACATTTTAAACCTTTATTGATACCATTTTGTTTATGAATTAATCTATTTACATATTCTTCCAACCTGTATCCTTACAACTTAAAGCCAAGCACATTTCTCAATATTAGAACTTGCAAAAAGGGTTTAGCGGCCTATAAACATCAGATACAATTCTAAGTTCTGTATCAAAAAATATTTCTAATATAATTAACATTAATGTTCTTCAAAACATTAAATGGAACACCTTCAGTTTTTTTCCAAGTAAAAGCCACGAGAAATTAAATAATTACTATCTACATTACAACTTGCTTATATCAAATTACTAAGAAAAGCATGATGCCAATTGTTAGGCTCTCCTTACTGGTAGAAGGCAAAGAAATAAAGTTGTTTATGACAACATCAAATTAATACACTCAGGTTTTGTATAGTTTGATTTATTCTTTACCGTAAACTGCTAGATTGAAATAAGGATTCTTTGTATAAACACCATATTTTGAAATTGTATAGATAATATAGTCATTTTATAATATTTTATAATAGTAACATGGTATTCATTTATTTTGTTAAAAATTATTCACAGGTCCTAAAATACTACATGACTGGAATGTTACACTGAGGAAATTATCCTTATATATCCTTACTGTAGAAATTTCTAATCATTATATATCAGAAATAAAAAGATATTGTTTAATATTGACTGACTATTTAGTACATTTTGCAATTAAATTTCTACTGGCTTTGTTAATTTTAGCTAACCTAAACTAATCTAATAATCCGTTTTTCTTTTCTAAAGTGAAGAAAACATTTTGTTTCTATTTGTGATAGATCTTAAACATTTGGGAGTTTTTTTGGTTGTTTTTAGAAAGACAAGAATAATTTAAGTAAAGAGGAATGCTTTTTAACTTTAAAATATATTTCTATTGGGAACCTATGGATAGGCTTCAAAAAGAATAACAGGAATTAAAGGATATGGAGAAAGAAGAATTCCATAGGTTAACACTTTTGTTTAAATGTTTATAAATAAAACAAACCAAAGCTAAAAATAGCACACACACACACTTTGCATAGATTATTACTAGCATGTAAAACTCTAATCTGCCATTTAACACTGATTAAGCTGACAACAGGAATATTAGCTGCTCCAGTCTACTATAATGATTGCCCATTAAAACTTTAATTAGATTTTCATCTACCTGCAGTCAACATTTTATTTTACTTTATTATTTTTTTTAATCCTCACCCGAGGATATTTTTCCATTTATTTTCAGATAGAGTGGGAGGGGGGTAGGGAGGGGGAGAGAGAGAGAGAGAGAGACAGAAACATCGATGGTCACATCGACTGGCTGCCTCCCACACAACCGCGACCAGGGCCGGGGACCGAACTGCAACCAAGGTACGTGCCCTTGACCAGAATCGAACCCGCGACTCTTTGGTCCGCGGACCAACTCTCCAACCACTGAGCCAAACTGACCAGGGCTGCAGCCAACATTTTAAAAGAATTAGTTCATCCTTTCTTTGTAGCTTAAGCTTATAGATCATAGAACATTTTATAGTTGTCAGGGTTTTCTTTTATGCTTTTTGCATCATAGAAAAACGACAATCTTATTTACTGACTTGAAATGTTAAAAAATAAACTGAGTTGAAGGCAATGTTTCCTAATACAATATTTGGCAAATCTGAAAAGAAATGTGAAGTTATCTCCAACATATGTGACTTCCTTTCTTTGTTGATTTTTGTTTAAATTAAAAACTTGGACCACATGAAGGTTATTAACCACTGGAGGTTTTGAGAAAAATAGCTTTAATTTTGCTTGAGAGAATTCCCTTACCAGAAATTATGTATTATTTGTGTTTACAGTGCCTAGTATGATAAACAGTACACATTGATCCCCCCTAACCATTAAGGACTAGCCAATTACAAAATTTAAAAGGATGAACATTTGAAATTTCTTCTCTAGTTGTGTATTTCTCTGATACAGACATTTGAACACAATGTGTTTTCCAGCCACCTCTTAAAAATTTACTAACTGCTTAATTTGTTCTGTTTGCAGTGACTGTCTCCTTAACAAAATTTTTTTACTTTTAGGGAAAATAGGAACTGTTGGCATAAGCACTTTTTGACCACAGGAAAGAAGGTTGGAAATCTTGTTGACATTATCTGCGTTGGGAGGGTGAGGATTCACATTTAAGGGTGGCAGAAATCCTGGTCTGCTTTGGCTAAAATTGTGATCTAAAGGGAAAGCTCCGGAACCACGCCTTTCTAACACTGCGTGGTTTCTCCGGCTCAGAGGGCCTGGGGGGATATTCTCCAACAATTCTTTGGACCCTGACAACAAGGAAGGCGATGGTGAGAGGATCTTTTTCTTTCCTGGAAATGCTCGGCCGTCTTCTAAAGTTGTAGGGATCAGACCAGCTGAGAGCTGGGAATCAGAGCTGTAGTGATTTGCCCCCGAGTTTCTCTTTTGAACTATACTTCTTAAAGTGGAAGCCAATATTGTCTGGTTAGACTCTGGGTCCTGGTCAAAAGGGATTTCAAGGCATTGCTGATTTCCTTCTGAAAAAAATGACTGATAATTTATTTCATCATGTGATGTCTTTCTTGAGCTGGCCTGATCAAAGGCTCGTAGCAAATGTGCCGTGTCTTTTACATCGATACTTTGGTGCCTAGTGATGAATCGCTTGGAAAGTGCCAGCCCATTGGTTTTGTAGGATAATTCTTCCTCTGGAGTAATATCCTGGAGCTCCTCTTGCAAAGAGGCCACTCTGTTCTGGTGCATTAATGAGGGGGGGCTCTTGATCCAGGGTGGAGCCTGGGGTAGCTTGGGCCCATTGAGGGCCACAGCAGGCTTCCTCATGGGAGAGCCTGGATCCTGACTGTCATCACGGCTTCCTGAGGGCTCTAGATCTTTAGAGCCGAAAAGTGTCATTTCAGTTTCAGAAGAATATGAAAGTGGAGATGAGGCTGTTTTTATGTCTATTTCCGAAGGAGTGGCACAGGCGGATGACGAAGGACACCCATCTATATCTGAAGGAGGCATATTTAAGTACTGCTGGGTTGTATGCCTGCCAGAGGGTGATTTTGCTGTTGTTATGATAATGACCTCTTTTCCTTTGGCCTTGCAAGCACTAAGCAGAACTTTCAGGGTCTCTCTATCTTCTGAATTTAGAGCATAAACGAGGGCCGAGTAACTAGAATGGTCTTGCAAGCTGAGGTCCGCCCCACTCTGCAGGAGCAAGGAGACCACTTCAGGACCAGCTTTTTCTAAGCAAGCATGCATCAAAGCAGTTTTCCCAGATTTGTCTTGGATGTTGGGATCAGCGTTGTTTTCTAACAGGTATTTAACCATTTTGGCTTTACTGACACTCTGGTGGTCCACATGTTTGGTCTTACAGGCGATCATTAAAGGCGTTTCCCCACGGTCGTTGCTCTCATTGATGTAGGCACCACCTTCCAGCAAGAGTCTTGTGAGGCGAAGCCGGCTCTGATGGACGGCTTTGATCAGGGAGTTTCCATCACTTGAGATTTCTACACCTTCATCCATCTTCAAAAGTCAGAAATCAATACCTGCTTATCAAAGAAGATGAAGACCAAAAAATTAGCCAGAATCAAAGTCCCCATTTATATTTATGTTTTTATTTATAATTTCTGAAATATGTATAGAGAAAGAGGACATAAATGAGATTATGTTATTAATAAATACAGGGCAAAATAGTGAATTGCAAAATAAAATTTAGACTAGTAACAAGCTATAGAAAATTACAAACTAAAATTTACTCTCAGAATCTTCACTGAATCAATTAACATATAGCATATTTATGGTAGCTTAATGTAAAAATTCCTTAGTTTTAAATTACTGCTTAAACATGCTCCTCAGTTAAATAATGCAACTATTTCTAGATTGCCTATTTGAGGGGCATTTCTGTTTCTTTTAAAAGATGAAAAATTATTTGGACTACAAAATGTTAAAATAACTGACACAATGTCTGGAATTCACACTGAGACAGAAACAGTGAGTGTCTGATTATGTATTTTTCTTGATTCCATCATTTAAATCACACACTGACTACATCATGGGGTTAGCAACATACTGCTGGGTTACGTCTGAGAGCAGTGCATTTGCTCTGCACAAGGAGTTTTCTGGGCTAGAAACATAAATGAAGGCATGCAGCCCTTATAAACATTTTATTTTTTATCATAAAAACTGAAAAATGTTTCTGTTTAGATCATTTAGATTCCAACTCCTTCAACATAATTCCATCATTGATAAGAATTATATCTTTTATCTAGAGCTGAGAGAACATGTATTTTTAAATTTTATTTTAATTTTTTATTTTTTAAATTTACTTTTGTTACAGATATTCCCCCCCCCCCAGACACCCTCCTCCCTATTCCGCCCCCACCAAGCACTGTTGTCTGTGTCCATTGGTTACGCATACATGCATATAAGTTTTCTGGTTTATCTCATCCCTCCCCCCGACCCCTCTCCTCTGAGGTTTGTCAGTCTGAACCATACTCTTTCCTATCTCTCCAGGTCTGTTTTGGAGAACGTGCATCTTTTAACAGTCCTTAGAACTGGGGAGAAAAATCAAATGGAGTTTATATAATATTTAAATCTATTTTGTTTATTAGGTCATTTTTAAAAATTGAGAAATATTATTTTTTCTACTAATTTACTTTTAAAATTAAGAATATGGGACATGAATTTCTAGTGGATAACAGAAAAGATAAGAAACATAATGGCCTCTTAACAGACAGAAGAGATGAAGACAGCAGAAAGAAAATGAAGGGGAAAGACAGACATGACACAGAAGTTAATTCAATTATTAAACAGCTATCAAGTCCTAATATGTGCTGGGCACTGAGCTACAAAGGTACAAGCCCTAGCCCTGAGGAGCTTACACAGTTGTTTGGAAGAGGTACTATATAAGCAGCCGGCTATGAGTTCAAGTCAGGAGAACACACAGGCTTTAATGATTTGGGGACCCAAGGGGCTTCACAGAGGCCAGCTATATGAGATGGGTCTTGAGGACTGCGTAAGAGTTCGACAGGCAGAAAAAGGAGGAAACGAGCAGTAAAGAATACTCATTGTGCAAAGATCTAGAGGTTTAAAATAGCACATTTATCACAAATCAGGCTCTATTTACACTCATATAACCAAACTTGAGGAAAATATTTTAGCAGGTAACCTAGTTAGGGTGAATATGGCAGAACATACACATCGAATTCTGCCCCTTCTTGAAACCCCCTAAAACTAAGTAATTTTTAAAAACAACAACAAACTCACAAGGATAGCAGGAAAAGGAACACTTTGGAAGCCAGAAAGCAGAAGGCACAGTGGTAAGTGACTCAGCCAACCTAAAAAGGCTGTGCTTCAAGTCACTGGTGGTAGGGCTGTGAACTAAGCCATGTACACTGCAGAATCCTTGAGAGAGGAAGCACAGGAAGCTCCAGAATTGGGGTGAGAGTGGGGAGAGTAGAGCTAAAATAAGAAGAACAAGGTGAAAAGCTGTTGGAGCAGCAGTGAGATTCCTAGGTCTTTGCTACTCAAAGTGTGATCCCATCTTGGACCAGCATCGGCATTACCTGAAGCTTATTAGATTCTCATTATCTCAGCCGACACTGATTCAGGTGATCTGTACCATGGAACAGTACTGCCTCAGGTCATTCCTCCACTCCAAGCCACCAGGAGATAAGGAGACTGCCCCTCCTGCCCAAGGTGATGTCCAGACGTTTATTTTCCAGAAATGGGGAAACAGGGTCTCCAGACTGGGAGACACCTGGCAGGTTTGAGGACAAGAAAACAAGGTTATGAGTAAGTATGCTTTCTGACAACTGAGTGAAGGGACTCACAGCCTTCTCCCCCAACTTGGCTCCAAGAAGGCTAGCAGCCATTCTTTTCTCTCAAGAATCTGACCTGCCTAAGAGAAGATACCTAAGAGCACTGACCTCCGGGTTTCCCCAACATGCCACCCAGATCATCCTACAGTGAGCTCAAAGGTGACAAGTCTCACGGACATGCTCAAGGCTTCTTATCAGCTTTTTAATCCAAGCACTTTAATCATGAGACAGTTAAAACAAAACAAAACAAAAACCAAAAAGCCTCTTATATTAAAAATACAGAGACCAGAACAAAGAGAAAAAAGCAACTGGGAAGAAACAGATATTAGTCAGGAAAATTAAAACTGCAAAAGCTCATTATCCTCAAAGGGATAAGATGTTATAACCAAGAAACAACAATAAGATTTTTTTTTTTTTTAAAGAATATTCAGAGACTATAAAAAGAGCTCTCAAAAGGTAAAACCATGATACAAACTGCAAGACTAAATAGAAGGGTTGGATAATAACGTTGATAAAATCTCTAACACAGTTGAGCAAAAAAAAAGGGAAAAATTAGAGGACTAGACCAGGACATCCAACATCCAACTAACAGAAGTTCCAGCAAGAGGAAACAGTGCGGGTGGGGAGAAGAGGAGAGCAGGAGAGGAAATGATCAACGAGATCGAGAACGTTTTCTAGACGGGAGGGACATGAGTCACCAAAATGAAAGGGCCCCATCAGAACAGAGCACACTGAATGAAAACAGACCCTGTCCGTGGCACAAGGTTACAAAATTTCTAGAACACTGAAAACAGAGAAGATTCCACAGACTTGGGGGTGGAAGGTGGGGAGTGGGGTGGATAAGTCACATACTAAAGGATCGAAAATCATAATGGCTTCAGATATAACAACAATGAAAGACAATGGAGGACTGTTTTTTAAAATCTGAAGAAAAAGTTATTCCCAGTTTAGAATTCTATATCTAGCCAAACCATCAATCAAGAATTAGAATCTACTGGAGGATGTAATTTGCCAAGGTGAAATGGTAGAACAAGAAAGAAGAAATGCAATACCAGAAGCTAGAGATTGTTAGAGGAGAGACACTGAAAATACCCCAGAAGACGGTGAGAGGAGATGCCAGGGTAATGGATGTGCACAGACATCATCTGAGATCACACTGCCACCTTACCATCTTGTTAACCAAATGCCCAGGTGAGCCTGCCCTCAGTCCTTTAATCTACATGCTTTGTCCTGACCACAGGTCTGCTCTCTCCTCGATGCACTGCTTTCTGGGGCAGCCAATGGAACGCATTTCAGCCCCGGGCGCTCAGTTGTTCTGCTTTGACCTGCTCTGAGACCTGGGGGTAAGTCATGGTGAGCTTCGGAGGAGAAAGAATAAACACCCATTCCCTTTGGATATCCAGTACTACCCCATAGCTTTGCCAGAAGCCCTGTAATGGTGAGCTCCATGTTTCCCAGGACCCACTCCTGACCTTGCCCAGAGTGGGCTCTTGTAAATGCTCAGGTACGCTGAGGTGAACTGAGATCCAGGGACTCTTCAGCTTATCTTCTCCTGAGAGCTCCATCATGTACTATGGGCAATATTGACCTTTCTTTATTCATCCAATTTTGTGCTTGGTAACCACTTTTTTAGAAATAAACAATTTACTTAAGAATCATACACAAATGGGAAACTGAAGAGAAAAAAAAGCAAAGGGAATGATTGACATAAAAACCAAGAGACAGTTATCTCTTGGGCTTGGGGTGTAGATGGAAAACACAATTTGGGAGGGAGACACCAGGGCCTTTTATTTACTTATTTATTTTTATTTTCTAATCCTCACCCGAGGATATTTTTACATTTATCTTCACACAGAGTGGGAAGGAGAGAGAGAGAGAGAAAAACATCGATGTGAGAGAGACACATCGATTGGATGCCACCCGCACGACCCCAACCGAACCCAACCGTGGCCTGGGATGAACCGCAACCGAGGTACATGCCCTTGGCCGAAATTGAACCTGGGATGCTTTGGTCTGCGGGCCGACGCTCTACCCCTGAGCCAAACCAGTCAGGTCGACACCAGGGCATTTTAAAGTCCAGGTAAGGTTGTTTCCCTCCCTGGGTGGCATGGATATAGGTGTCCGTTTTATTATTATTTTTTAAACAGTACATATTTCATATACTCTTGTATGACACTACTCTTATCTATCTATTGTAAAATGGAACATGTATACAGAAAAAAGCATTGTGTTTCTGTAGGATATGTTTCATAGTTAAATTTTACAAAGGGTCTATTAGGTCTTAGTTTTTATAACAGTTTGTTTTTTGTGGTGTTATCAATAGTAGTCATGCCTAGACTTTCAAGGAAATTCAGCTACTACGCTCCTGAAAAGCAGTATTCAAAAGAATACCTTTACTCATTTCCGTGTTAGTAGCATTCCTGATGCTAAGCAAAGAACAACTACTCAATATACATATACATAAATACAATGAAAGTGAATGCCATGTTTTGTGTTCTACAAATGGGTGAAAAAGATGAAGGAATTAAGAAGTACAAATTGGTTGTTAAACTGATGAACCTCAAAGGGAAGAGGGGAGGGAGGGCAGTATGAGATAAACCAAAGAACTTCTATGCATATATGCATAACCAATAGACACAGACAATAGTGTGGGGAAGGCAGGAGGCGGGAGTGACTGGGGAGGAGGGGGTCAAGGGGGACAAAAATGGCAGACAACTGTAATACATTCAACAATAAAGATAAGTTTAAAAAAAAAAAAAAAAAAAAAAGCTATTCCAGAGCCAGACATACCTGCAACTCAGGAACTTAGGAATTTTAGATTGGTTGACAGTGTGGGTCCCAACCCAGAGGTTTATTCTGAACGCAAATCATCTGAAAAGAGCTCACATGAGACAATGATTCAAAAGAAACCTTCTTTTAGCATTTTTCAATTACAAATGTGTTTAATAAAGTAACAAGATTTAGAGAAACGAGCTGGAATATAATATCAAATATAGAAACCACTTAGTAACTGCAGTTCAAGAAGAAAACAGTATCAGTAATGTAAAAACACCTTTGACCAAAAGTAGCCTTTGAGAAACATATATTCAAATAAGAACAAGTTCTCATATACCACATTTCAATGTTATACTCTCATAGTCTTTAGTATTTTGGCCAATCTTGTTTTTTAAAAAAATATTTTTTTGCCTACATCACATTCTAGTCTATAATTCCTTTTTTTTTTTTTTTTTTAATTAAGTCTTATAAGAAACTTTTGGAAAGACTTTCAAACCTTTGCACCTATCCTCATGTAAAAGCCTTCCTCCACAACACTAAACCTGACTACTTTCTGTCATAACTTTCATCAAGGTTGGCGTCAGGAGGTTCTGGGAGATGAAGGGGGGCTAGCAATGTACTGCCTGCTGGGGTGCCCGAGGGGAGCAGCGCCACACCTCAGTCCTGTGGCAAGGGGGGGTGCTGTGGGCTCCAGGGCCTCAGAGAAGCTGAACAGTGCCAGCACTAGCACGTGGCAACTAATGAATCTATCTGCAATGTGGACGTAGGCAGACCCCCTGCCCCGAGAACTGGAGGACTGTCTAGCAAAAACTCCATGAGGTTTACTCTTTGTTCATTATAAAGCCCCTTGGAGTGCTCATTTTTTAAACTGTTCACATTTAGTACAGCAATTTTGAATTTCTTTAAACATTAAATTTTTTTCAGAGAAAAAAAGTTGTCAGACACTTTATTCTCCACATGTGTACATGGTTGGTTTCCTAGTGTCTCATTTGTAAAAAGTACCTTTTTGGAATAATGCCCTTGTCTTTATTTATGCCCTTATCCTCTTTCACTTGGTTCTTTTATCTTGTCCCAGCCATTTGCACAGCAGAAACGCTGACGATGAAGTTTGACTGATTTACTCTTCCTAGAGGTAAGTCCTACCTACGCTGAGAGCACTTCTCTCATCTACAGTTATCCTAGTTCAGAAATGTCCTTGCCTCCCTAGGCCGCCTGTGAAACCCTCACTGAGCACCCAGTGCTGATACCATTTTCATATTCAGTCAGACCCTTTGCTATAATCTAGCTTATAAATGGTCCCCAAGTTCAGTTACACCTTCCAAATAGATAACAGTTCAACTAGAGAAAGTTTGGGGGTCGTCAGACAGACCCAGATTTTTTCCCCACTCCCCTCCTTACTGGCTGATTGCCCTGCTCAAGTCTCTCAGCCTCTTAGAGCCTTGGATTCCTCATCTGTAGGACAGTCATACGGCATTCATCCCCAGGTGCGTGGTGATGAAATCAGACAATGTCTACACCAAGACTTTCTTGTTGTGCTGTCTTACTCACTGCACTCTTCCTTTGAAAAAAAATGTTATCTCGGAATTTAGCCTACTTTTACTTTTACCGTGTTCCTAATCCACAGTCTATTTAAATAACAGATAAAATATTTGAAATGTTTAAATAATGTTTTGTACACATAAATGGTATCTACTAAGTAAAATATGGAATGAAGGCATCCTTTAAGTACATTTTTCTTATAATTTCCAAGTAATAATTTCAACATTATTATAAGATATTAATTATTAAACAGCTGGCTAAATTGCTTTTTATTTAAAAATAACAGCTTTAGCCCTGGCCAGTTTGGCTCAGCAGTTAGAGCATTGGCCTGTGGTCCAGAGAGACCCAGGTTCAGTTCCTGTTAAGGGCATGTACCTTGGTTGCAGTTTGTCCTCAGCCCTGGTTGGGTCGTGCGGGAGGCAGCAACTCAATGTGTCCCTTTCACATCGATGTTTCTCTTTCTCTCTCTCTCTTCCTCTCTCTCCCTCCCACTCTATCTGAACAAAAAATGGAAAAATGTCCTCGGGTGAGGATAAAAAAACAAAAACCAAAACAAAACATCTTTAACATCACTTGCAATTCATCATGGCATATTTACTGTACATCCCATTTGGTTCCTGTCTCTACTCTCAAGATGCCACTAAAATTACAATTTAGGGTGGGGATTGGGTGGAGGGGGTAAAAAGGAGAAAATGGGAGAAATCTGTAATACTGTCAACAATACAATAAAAATTTAAAAGTTACAATTTATTTTATTTTTAATTTTTTAAATATGTTTTTATTGATTTTTTAGAGAGAGAGGAAGGGAGAGAGAGATAGAAAAACATCAGTGTGAGAAACATCTATCAGCTACCTCCTGCACGCCACCTACTGGGGATCGAGCCGCAACCTGGAAATGTGCCCTGACCGGGAATCCAACCAGAACCTCTCAGTCCATGACACGATGCTCAATCCACTGAGCCACACTGGCCAGGCCAATTTAGTTGCTTTAAAAAATGAAAGAGAGATATCAGAGGAGCAATTTCAAACAAGCTTTGGAAACAGCAGGGATGGTGGCGAGGTACACTGCCTTCGCATAGCAGAGGCTGCAACAGAAATTGCCAGGGAGATGAGCAGTGAGCCAGCTTACCCACAGGGCCCATGAGTTTAGGACACAGAGGCCCAAAGTGACACAGCAAGTAGCCATGAGGCACAGGGTTAAAAATGAGAGGATGGCTCAAAGTCTGTGGACAGAACAGCTGGACCCCCAGGTAGTTTACCCCACCCCAAGTAGCTGATAGCCACTCTTTTAGACAAGAAAACAAAGATTTATTCTCTGAACAGATTGATCAGAAGGACTTCAAACCTCCAGGCAGCATGCTGAAAAAGGGGATAAAGTGAGAGGCTAACGGCTGAATGGTGCCCACCCTCCACCTTTCTGCCCTGCTACCTGGAAAAAGAAGTAAAAAACAACAACACTGGATCTTAGAATTATGACCCCTATTAAAAATATCTGTCAATAAATGTAGCAATTCAAATCATAACTACATTCGCCCTCCAGACACCCACTCTAATGGAAATAGAAAGTTACCTGAAAACATAATTCTAAATTTCATACTCCACTTATGTCTTTTCTTTCCCTGGATGCGTTTTCTGTCAGCCAGCTGTCAGTTCCTATGAAGGAAATCAAAGCCATTCAGTTACATAAATACCAGTAATTGGTTGCACACATCTCTCCCATTTGGAGTCTAGTTTTTTTCATTCCTTATTAAGACATCCCTACAGTGTTTGTTCAGTTAATCCTATTTCATGATTATGAGTCTGTAAAAGTGTCTGGTGTGGATCCTTTACGTGGCAACCCTGTGTGTATCTTTGCAGGCTGCAGGCTGCCCTGTAAGCACAGCTGGCATTGGAAGGGAATCGGCCTGCAGCAGGTCAGGCCCCATTCTGTGCTGATGAGGCTGGGAAGCAAAGGTGGGAGAACTCTCCCAAAGTCACTCCTCTTATTTGCCTGCTCCCTGGGGCTTATTTAGAAGTTCTTATGTCCTTTATCTTATGTCTCCTTGCTTCTTGGATGTCCAGCTTCCCACAGAGTAGGGTTCTGTTGTAAGTACCTGATTCATGTGGTATCTAACTGCAGTGCAACATGGGCTGAAGCTCTTTAAAAGTCATCTTGGAAATGGCAGGCTTGGCCTTTCCTATGGTGCCACCTCCAGTTTTCCTTTCATTCCGAGAGAAATGTTATTTTCCTTGGGCCTCTTACTCCACCTCCAAAAAAGGATCCCTACTCCCTCCCATAATGTCAGCTGTCTGCCATGGTGGGGGAGGGCAACAAGGGGGTGGAAATTAACAAATGGGTTTTAGGCTCTAAATTCAGCCCCTCCCGCTTGCCCCTCCCTGCCTCTGTGCTGCCCACAAGGGGACAAAGCTTGCTCAGAGGAGGCAGCAGGATGTGTATCAGAGATCCGGGCTTTGTGTCTTCTCAGTTATCAACCCTTGGGACGCCATTCCTCTGAGCCTCAGTTTCCTCATCCCTAAAGTGTGGATAAAAGCTACTTTACAGTCGATGATTGTGAGGATTTAAAAGATCCTAATACACCTGTCTCTTAAGAATTCAATAAATGTCAATTTCTAAACAGGCATCACTAGATGAGATTCCTCCCGGCTAGTGGGGTCTGACAACAGGCCAGGGTCCCTATCCCAATGGGCTCTCCACCTTCTGCAGAATAAGAATCACATGAAGAGTTGACTAAAAATAAGATTCCCATCTCCACTTCCAGATTTTCAATAGAGAGTGCCTCCTATGCACACTTGGAGAAAATCTGAGGCAAACTCTTCATTTCTCATTCCATACCCACTTGCTACTAGCTATCCACCCCTGCTTCAGGGTCCTACCAGGCCATCTCTGTCCTCACCTCAAGGTGGTCTGATGCTCAACTCTTCTGCAGGAGGACAGGGCAGAGATGGCTGCCAGAGCCTAGAGAGATGTAGAAGAGGCCCACAAGCCCAGATAAAAGTACAGCCTTGAATTAGATGGACCAGGGACTGGAGGTGTGCTGTCCTGCCCTCCCCAGAGACAGCTGCAAAAATCCAGTCCCAGAAGACAGCCCAAGGCTAGGATGCAGAGGCCAGGTGCACTTGGAATGAGGCAAGTCTGCCTGCCACAAGCAAAATATGTCTCTTCCTAGAACAAAAAATGCATCGGAGATGGTCCCAGGAAATGTAATGACCCGTCAGGAAAAGTGTTCTACTCTGGCACCAGCCTGTAAGAAATATTTAGAAACTGCTCAAGGGAAGGAGTAACTGGTAAGGTTTGCCCTATTTCCCACACATACTCCAAAAGGGCTGGTGTCTTCTCCTAGTTACTTCACTGTCCCCCAAGCCTCTGGGGCTGCTGGGCCCTGGCGCAGCTACACCCCCCACCTCTGGCACAGACCCCCATCCCAGAACATACACATACAGACCCGCAAAACTATACCTTCAACTCTCAGGGAACCAAGGTGATGGGATTTCCAAGCCGCCGAGAATTCTAGCAGCGTCTCCACAGTCCCCGCCGGCTCTGGGAACCTTGTCGTTTCCTCAGTTTTCCCGGAGCGCGGAGGGAGCGAGCCCGAGGTGCTGTCGGGGAAGGGCAAAGGAAGGTGACTGGGGCGACAGCGCCGGGGCACCGATGGGGGCGGGGTGCGCGTTTCGTAGCCTCGTCTCTGAGCTAAGCAGGCAGGCTGAGGCGATCGCCATCCACGAAAAGGGGTTCAGCACAGAGTCTCTGCGGTTCGGTCCCCACGCTGCCCTCCCGGAGGAGGCAGCCCTCCCTTAGGAAACGGCACGCCCCAGGGGAGCAGGCATTGCCCCTATCCTGGGGCAGGTGCACCTCTGGACCCCTGCTCTCCGGTAAGGAGTTCCAGGGTTTTGGTGCCAAAGCCGCACGCGCCCGAGAAGCGCCGAGTCCCAGCTGCCCGCCCCTGTGTGGCTCCCATTTGTCCAGCCACTGGCTGCAAACGGCTCGGCAGCCCCCAGCCCGCCCTCCGCGCTCAGCCTGCACCTCCCCCAGCCCGGCCGCCGGGGCACCTGCGGAGACGCGCCCAAGTCCGCCCCTCCGCCCCGCACGCTCCTGCGGCCGAGCGCGCCCGCGAGGCCCCCGCCCGCATCCTCCCAGACACGCCGCGGCCACGGCCGGCCTTATCCATTCCCCAGCGCGGCGAGGCAGAGAGCGAGGCGAAACCCGCATCCCGGCGGGGTCCGAGCTCGAGCCGCCGCAAAGCCCGAGATGGCGGGGCTGACTCTCCGGACAGGCCCCTGAAGCCCGGGCGCCCTCGACTGGCGCCGGGGCTCACTCGCCGCTCGGGGCACTGCAGTGTCAGGGTGCGCGGGTGTGCGGGCTCGCAGGGCCTGAACGCACTAGGCGCGGTGCACAGAGGCCGGGGGCCCCGAGTCGCGCCCTCGTGGCCCCCCTCCCGGCAGCCCACACGGCAAACCAAAGTTTCCCCAAGAGCAGCCCGCAGAGCCCGCGCGACACACTCACCTGGGACGCGCTGTCGAGCCGGCGGCGGCGCCTCCCGCCTCCCGGCTCTGCTCGGACCCTCCGCGCCAGGGGCCCAAGCCGCCGACCGGGTTGGATTGTAGTCTTTGGCGGCTCTTCGGCGTCTCGGGTCGCAGATCCTGGTAGGTGCCACCGTGTCCCCGCCCCTGTTCGTCCGAGCGAGGCGGGCGGCGGGCTCGGAGCCTCGAAGCGTTGGAGCGGGGCCCGGAGGCGCGCACTTCGCCAGACGCCCAGGCGGCGCGGCGCTTCCGCTGGGAGTGACGTGCCGCTCGGGCTGCGCTGCAGGTGGGGGCAGCGGGGCGAAAGTCTGGCCTCCCAAGCTCCACCTTCTGTTTTCAGAAGTACCTCTCCCCCCACCCAAGCGGGTCCCTGTGCTTGGCCGGGACGACTTGGCCCAGAGCAGGGTCCGTAGGGTCTTCCCACTGCGGGGAGATGGTCACCCCTATATCCCGGCTCCCCATTCTTCTGTTCATATCTGTGTCCCTCCTCCCAGTTCTCATCCACCCGGCTGAGGCATGTGTCTGTCCCTCACCGCTCCCTCTTCCCATTTCCCATCCCTCTACCCTCTTTAGGTAAAGCCACAGCCTCACTTCAAGTTTGGGTGTTGGTGGGAGCAACCGTCTTGTTTTTATGAATTTATAACTTTATTACACTATTATTAAAACATTAATATAACACTTTAACAAAATTCTACAAAATGCATTCTATGTGTTAAACTTCACTAGGGACAAAAAAGAGAGGAAATTAGAAAAATAGTGGGGAAAAGACCATTACCAGTTTTTGTTGTTCAGGAAATGTCAGTCAAAACTAGTTTGCAGTTTTGAGTTTTCTAAAGGGCAAAGTAGACTTATCTCTGGGTAGGCTTCCTTTATGTAGGAAAATAACCCGCTGAAATGGGCTTTTTAGTGAATATATGTAAAGAAAGTTCGCAGGATTTTAACCCAGACTTGGGCTGTAGGGACTGGACTCCTGGATCTGTGCCCTCTGCCCACACGCGTTTGTTTGGGGGAGATTGGAAGTTCCTGGGAGGGTCTGGGCAAATCTGCATGAAGGCACAGGTCTTCTTTCCTCCATTAAAACAAACAAAAAAGTTTCTATTCATGTATAGTACATATGAAAAGATGCACATTTCACAAGTTCAGTGATTTTGCACAAACTGAAGCATTATTAAGATCAAGGGACAGAACATTCACCCAGGCGGTGTGGCTCTGTTGGTTGAGAGTTGTCCCATGCACCAAGAAGTGGCAGTTCGATTCCTGGTCAGGGCACATGCCCGGGTTGCAGGCTTGATCCCCCGTAGGGGGCGTGCAGGAGACAGCCGATTGACGGATGTTTCTCTGTCCTTAATGTCTCAATCTCTCTCTCCCTCTCCCTTACTCTCTGTCTAAAAAAAAAATCAATAAAAACATATTTTTAAAAAGAGAGAGAGACAGGACATTCATTACCAGCTTGGGGGCAGGGTGTAAGGGTGGGGGACGGGGAGTGCAGAGTAGTGGCTTCAGTCAGCGTAGATTACTTTTATGTGCATTTTCACTTTATAACAATTGGATCCTACAGAATTACTCTGTTGTCTAGCTTTCACTAGACATGTTTAAGAGTTGCATACTGTCTATGGTCATAGTTGGTTCATTCTTTTTGCTATATAGTATTCCACTGTGCAAATGTACCTCAATTTATTCATTTTATTACTGATAGACATTTGGTAATTCTCGGGTTTGGGACATTATGAATAATGCTGCTAGGGGACAGTATAGTAGACATCATGGGTGAACATATATACATATTTCCAATGGGTACATACCTAGGAAGTAGATGATCTAATTGTCATTTCCATTTTATTGGTTTTCTATTGCTGATTGTAATAAATTACTACAAACTCAGAGGGTTAAAACAACGTACATTTATTCTGTTGCAGTTCTAGAGGTCACATGTTCAAATTGGGTTTTACATGACTAAAATGTAAGTGTTGGTAAGGCCGTGTGGCTTCTGGAGTCTCTAGGGGATAATCCATTTCCTTCCCTTTTCCGGTTTCTAGAGGTTGCCTGCATTCTTTGGCTGATGGCTCCTTACTCCATCTTCATATCTCAATTTCTCTCTCAACTCTGCTTCTATTGTCATGTCTTTCTCTCCCTCTGGCCCTCTAGCTTCACTCTTATAGTAACCTTTGTGATTATACTGGGCCCACTTAGATAATCCAGACTAATCTCCCATCTCAAGATTCTTAGTTTAACTCTGGCCAGGTAGCTCAGTTGGTTAGATCGTAGTCCCAGTGTGCCAAAGTTGTGGGTTCAATCTCTGGTCAGGGCACATACAGAAGCAACCAATGAATGCATAAATAAGTGGAACAACAAATCGATGTGTTTTTCTCTCTCTCAAAATCAATAAATTAAATAATAAAAAAAGAGCCCAGCCAGTGTGGCTCAGTGGTTGAGTGTCATCAACCCATGCACCAAGAGGTCACTGGTTCAATTCTGGGTCAGGGCAGGTTGTGGGCCTGATCCCCAGTGGGGGGGGCATTCAGGAGGTGGCCAATCCATGTTCTCTCTCATCGATGTTTCTATCTCTCCCTCTCCTTTTCTCTCTAAAAAAAAGCAATAACGAAAAAAATTAAAAAGTAATAATAAAAAATATTATTAGTTTCTTTTACCATGTAAGATAACATATTCACAGATACCAGGGATTAGGACATGAACCTCTTCATGGGGGAGGAGGAGGAGCTTATTTAGCCTACTGTACCTATCAGCAGGGTATTGGCACATATTGGATGGATGGAGAGAGGCTAAACTAAAAAGAAAAAGGACAGTGAAGCTCTGGAGGACAGGCATTGCTGACCTGGGTTCTATGCTGTGCTGGTAGGCAGGAGAGGGAGGCTGGTGCCGCTGCTAATCACCTCTGGCCACTACCATCCTGGTACCACAACATGTCTGGGGCAAGGGGCTTTCATATAGAGGACAAAGTGGGGAAGGGGGGTGCTTGGCGTGAGAGTTGGGAGCGGACACTCTGCTGCTGGTGTGCGGCCACAGCCCCACAGCGCTGTCTTCTGCCTTGACTGTCCATGGCCTTGATCTTCTCATCAATACAGGAAAATATTTAGTTTCAGCTCTTGAGATGCAAATACATTTTTCAAGGCCTTTTTATTTAAGAAAAGATTCAAATGCAGTGAATATTATCTTTTAGAGGGGGCGGTTCTCTTTAGGAAGGAAGGGCTGTAGGAAAACATTAAACACTAAGCTTCTTGTCACACTGAGCAAAACAGAGGCGTTTTGCTTCCTATATTCATAGTTTTCTTCCCCTGGTGCCTTTCAACTAGATTCTTCACATCTTCCTCCTTCTCCGTGTTGTCCCAGTAAGGGAAGCACCCTGGCTGAGCCTGCCCCCAACGTTTTCTAAACCTTGACATCCTAGTGGAGATGGGTTGCTATTTCCAAGCTGCCAGCAGTTTTCTGATTCATCTTTGGAAGAAGATTGCTTTCTGTTCTGGGAAGAAAAACAATGCTTCTGATGTGCTAGAAAGATTGGAAGTGAGGGCTGACACCTCCATTTAACAGTCCACATTTAAAATCCAAGAGCCTTAAAATCCATGGACGTGCCTAGTCTCTCCTAAACCCCAGCTGTCCACAGATAGGTAACCCACATTATGCCCTTCCTAATAAAAGGAAAGAAAAGTTGCCATAAAAATAACTTCATAATAGCCTTTCAAGGTTATCAGATACCAATAAAATATGTTGTATGCCCAGCCCATGGTCCTTA
This sequence comes from Tadarida brasiliensis, assembly GCA_030848825.1. Classification (NCBI taxonomy): domain Eukaryota; kingdom Metazoa; phylum Chordata; class Mammalia; order Chiroptera; family Molossidae; genus Tadarida; species Tadarida brasiliensis. The sequence continues at coordinate 52,979,697 of CM061258.1, forward strand.
GGCCACAGTCCTTAGGCCAAGCCATGTCTTCCCAGGGGTAGGAGCTGGGATTCTGTATCTGCTCTGTATTTGAGCAGGTGAATATTTCAGATGGCTCTTTTGGATGGAAGACTTGAGGCCTTCAGAGTTGAGAGGCCTATTTTGTCGGTCCCTCTGCACATTGGCTTCTATGACATTATAAAAAACTGGAATTTTCCAAAATTTAGAAGATGTCTATGATTCTTTCCTTGGACAATTTTTGTAAATGGCTTAGCAAATATAACTCCAGGGGCAACAATGAAATGGGGTTACCCAGTTTTAGGAGTGCTTCCTCAGAACCTAAGTGGGTAGATCCAAAATCCTGTTCTGGAATCCAGAAATTCAAGACCAGGAGGCTCTAGACAGCTGTGCATATGACAAGAAAGGGTGAGCTCACTGGGGGTCGTGTTGGCACATGGGCCCGACGCAGAGAGAATGAGTGTTAGGCTCTGAGAAGAGGACACATGAAAGAGAGGCCAGCAGGGGTACCCCTAAAAAGGGATAATTGACTTGTGGACTTTGGGGAAGTCAGAACCAGGATCCTGATTTAAATATCAGTGAAGATAGCTTTGGGGCCAACTCTAGTGTCTTAATCAAATGGGAATATATATTTTTTCACATGCAAAAAGTCTAGGGCTGGTACAGCTCGGTTCTTCTTTCTTCCTGATCAACCATCCTCTGTTTCCATCTCGTGGTCACAAAATGTGTCAAAGGGCAAAATGTATATACCATTTGTATCTTTTATTTATTTATTTATTTATTTATTTATTTATTTATTTATTTATTTATTTCAGTAAAACAATAGTGTTGCTTGGTGCCTGACCTATTGATTTCTACTTATATTCACTGTCCTGAACTGGGTTACATGACTACCTCTACCTGTAAGGGGAGCAAGAATTTTTTTTTACTGAGTTCACTGAAATTAAAATATAATCAGGGTTCTGTTGGTAGAAAGGGTAGACTAGCATAGGTTTCTAGCTGTGACCCTGCACAATTACTTAACCTCTGCACCCAGTTTCCTTATCTGTAAACTCAACACTGGACCACAACTGCCTATCTCAGAGAAAGATTATGAAGTTTAAAGGAGTTAATTTTTATGAAGCACACAGATCATACCACTGTAAAAGTGTGTGTTGAATACATTAATAAAGAGGAGGAGTCTCGGGTGGGCAGTTAGCAGGCCCTGTCATTAAGCATGGCTGTCCTGTGTAGCGGTTCTCTTCTGTAGTAACAGTCTGTGGAACATTACAGCCTGATGATAGCTGTACTTCAGGGCACTGGGGGAAGGGCTGCTGCCCTCTCTTGGCAAGGGCACTTGGCAGCAGCCTGGAAAAGCATTGCAAGGTGATCTGTAGAGAGTGGGCCAGGGGCTAAGCTCCTTGAAATAACAAGGCACAACCACAAGAGTGGTAGCAGAGCTGCAGTTGGGATATAGCAACATTTCCCAGCTTCCCTTGCAGCTAGTGTGGCTACATGACTAAGCTTTTGCCAACAGAGAGTGAGCAGAAGTGAAGGGCTCATAGGGGAAAACCCCCCACCTTTTCTCTTCTGCTCCTTCCTTATCCCATGGCAGGCGTGGGACTGGCTGGAGCGCCTTTGTGAAGATGGAGAGCCTCCAGGAAGCCTGGATCCCTGTGTGGTACAGAGCCACCTACTCACCTGGAACACGACCCTGGGCTGTTATATGAAAAAGAAAGAAATTTCTATTTTGTTTGAGCTATTGCATTTTGGGACATGTTCATTCCAACTTTTAACCTCAACTAATATAATTACTTTTATAATTTAAAATTGTATCTTTTAAAAACACATTTGCTTATAATATGCATAAAACATTTCTGAAAGGACATTTAGGAAATTATAATAACATACCTGTAGAGTGGTAGGAGGGAAACTTGTTTTGTTTTTACTCCATATCTATTTATAATGGTTGAAATTTGAACCATATATAATACTTATTCAAAATTTTAAAATAATTAGTTAATTAGAAATGTTAATATTGCACCACTGTGGAGATTCATCACTGACTGCCACCAGGGAAAGGAGAAAGGTGATGGTAAAGCTGGCAGAAAAAAGCAGCAGGTGAACTCCTGAATGGAAGACAGAGCTGCAGTCCTCCGCCTGACTCTCCTCCCAAGCCAGCTCATCTGGGGGCCAGCAGGTGGACTCTTCATCTCCCATCAGATTGTGTGTGAGCATGAAGGAGGCGATCACTGCAAGCAGCTTAATGTCACTTCCATTCTCTGAGCGTCCGATGTCTCAAGATGGTGTCGTTTAATAGGAGGCACTCCAAGATACTTGTCCTGAGTTTTTGGTTAGATAAGCAATGTGACATTTTATAACCAATGGAAGGAGAGTTCAGTTTCCATTCTTGTAACTTGAGTTCATTTTTCCTGCCTCATTTATTTTATGTTGGTAGGAAAGGGTGATTTATTATTTTTTGTCATGATTTCCAACAAGACTCCCATTTTAAAGCCAAAAGGAAGAGAGCAGTTTAATATTGGGTAATTTTCTCCTCAGGGACAACATGGGGATTTCTTATTTAATATGGAGCAGGGGGAGGGCGTTGTGAAATCGATAGTTCAGAGTTTTCCCAAAATCTAGTGGCTATTTGAAATCATAATTTTATTCTTGCTTTATGTTTTCTTTTTCCATCCAGTGACTCCTTTTATAAGCTCTGGCCCCTGGGCAAACACGGACCCTCTTTGCTGGAGTACATTGATGGCATTTCCCCCTCCTAGGCTTCCTTGAACTCAGTGCATTTTTCACAGGAGAATGTATCAGGTGAAATACTGTGTTTGGCAAATCAGTCAAAGAAGAAGGATTCAAATAGCTTCAGAAACCATGTTTTAATAGTTTGAAAGTTAGAACATTAAAAAACTGATGCAGCCCCGCCAGTGTGGCTCAGTGGTTGAGCGTCAACCCATGCACCAAGAGGTCGCCGGTTCAATTCCTGATCAGGGCACATGCCCAGTTTGTGGGCCTGATCCCCAGTGGGGGGCATGCAGGAGGCGGCCAATCGATGTTCTCTCTCATCGATGTTTCTATCTCTCTCTCCCTCTCACTTCTTCTCTCTCTAAAATCAATAAAGGAAAAAAAATTAAAAAAAAAAAACTGATGCATTGTTGGTACCAGTTTAATCATCCCCATTGGTTCTCAGTTGCCCTCGAGACTAAGTTTTATGCTGGCCCTGGGGGGGGGGGTCCCTCGCACAATCTCTCACAGCCTTACTGCCCAGGATTCCCTGTGAGATTCATCGGGGGCCCCAGCTAGGCTGAAGGCTGCTGGTTCCTGGGTGCACATGGCCCGTGACTCCCCTCTCAGATGCCACCTTGTCTTAAGTACTTGCTCCTCAACCAAACGCTGCAACCAGTTTGTGGATTCTCAAGGACGCTTAACACTGCCAGGCTGATGTCACAGTTATTTGGGTCCATGTCATATGGCCTTGGGGATAGAAATGTTCATAAACATGTCTGAAACATCTTTGCTTCTTGGCAGCCTCTGGCTCAGTGCTGGGCACATAGTAAGTGCTTATGAGTGTGTATTGCACTGAACGTGTAGAGGGGTTGAAGAAATGAACCAGAGCCGGAGTCTTCTGTCAAAAATGTCTCTCTGACAGGTTGGTAGATTACAGCCAAGACCAGCTGCTGTTAGTTTTGGCAAGGCCCGTGAGCTAAGAGTTCTTTCACATTTTAAAATTACCGAGAACAATCATAAGAAGAATATTTCAGGACATATGAAAATCAAATTTCAGTGTTCATAAAGTTTTATTGGAGCCCAGCCACACCCATTTGTTTACATATTGTGTGTACCTCTTGTGGCTTCCCCACTCCCACGGTAGAGCTGAGCAGTCCCAACAGTGATCATATGGCCCCCCAAACCTAAAATACTTACTGACACTTTGCTCTATAAGCGAAGATCTTTACGAAAATATTTGTTCTTGCCCTTTTCCCAATCTGCAATTGTGCTAGGAGCAAAAATGGTTACTATTTTACTGATTTGTTTTTTACACTATTTACTATTTTGAAATTTCTTGAGCAGCAGCCCTGCATATGATAAGCTAGAAGTATTCAATTCCTGCCACCCTCAAGAACATTCAACAAAGATACTTGAAGTGCATAAGTACCTGTAATGTGCAGGTGGGAGGAGGCTGGTGATGAGCAAGAGCAACAGAGTCTCTACCCTTGTGTTGCTAATTCTAATGTTTGGAAAAATTAAATAACCTATAACATAAAGTATGACAATTGTTTTGATTGAGAAGTAAGAAGGTGCTCAGAGAACAGTGAGAATACCTTAGCTTGTCTGTGGGGCATCAGGGAAGGCTTCTCAGAGGAGGTGGCATATTCCAGTGAGACTTGAAGGACAAGTAGGTATCATATCAGTGAAGAGCAGGGGGAATTTTACATGGAGGGAAACAAACTTCTGTTTTAAGCCGTTGTTATTTGAGAGTCTCTGTAACATGCATGCTAACCTATATCATAATGAGTACATTCTTTGTACCAGAATAGACACTTCCTTAAGCAGTTGGCAGGACCTGTGAACGGGGCGTCAGAGCCACTGGATGAACCATCATGGGGAGGAGTGTTGAGCTCCCGGATAGAGGACTCTGGGTTGCTGGCTACTTATTTCTTTTTAGGGAGGTTTTCTGTGGTTGGCCCCCAAATATCTCAAAAACATACAAGAACCAAAGGCCTATTACATGCGGATACCCCTGCAGTTTCTCGGACAAGTTCCTGTCTGTGAGCTGACTGTTTATTCTGGAAGATTGTCTTGATCTTTGAGCTCCTTGACAAAACTGTCTTCTAGGACCTTGATTTTGGGAGGGTTCCACTTAACAGCAGCTACTGGTTTTCAAGGTGATGAATTATTTCTGAGGCTTAGTGCGTTTGTTCTGCAAAGAGGCTGAGAAGACTTAGCTTTAGTGTCTCTTCTGACATCTGTCACCTAAATCCCAGGTAACTCAGACATCCCAGCTGATTTTTAAAACCAGGACAGTGTGGCCCTGGCCCAGTAGCTCAGTTGGTTAGAGCATCCTCCCGATAAGCCAAGGTTGCGGGATGGATCCCCTGTCAGGGCACAGACAACAATCAACCAGTGAGTGCATGGATGGGTGGAGCAGTAGGTCCCTGTTTCTCTCTCTAGCTAAAACAAATAAATAAAAATAAATAAACAAAACCAGGACAGTCCAACATCTTAGGGAAATTAACATTAGCTCTGCGAAGCCTGGCCGGTGTGGCTCAGTAGTTGAGCGTCGACCCATGCACCAAGAGGTCGCCGGTTTGATTCCCGGTCAGGACGCATGCCCAGGTTGTGGGCCTGATCCCCAGTGGGGGGCATGCAGGAGGCGGCCAATCGATGTTCTCTCTCATCGATGTTTATATCTCTCTCTCCCTCTCCCTTCATCTCTCTCTAAAAAATCAATAAAGAAAAAAACAAAACTAAAAGAAAAACACAAAACATTGGCTCTGTGAAGAATTTTAGACCAGGACTAAATACCAGTTATTATTTTTACTTTAAAAATCAACAACAGCCTGTGCTCAGTATGGAGATATGTTTTTTCTTCCAGTAATTCATTATTCATTCCAAATACTCACTTTGTCATGCAGAGGAGCTATGTAAATATGAAAAGCTAGCCCAATAAATTAGTCAGTCTACTGATGAATATGTTTTCATTAACTGGACCCACTGTTGATTCATGTAAATCAATGAAGAGATGAAGAAACGCTGGAATAATTGAGCAGATGCAAACCTCTCCATAACATGATTAACTTCTTGCTCGTGTCTCCAGGATGTATTAAATTTGTAATCTTAAGTGAGAAAGCCATGTAGCAAACATTTGTCATTTTTCGTTGTCCAGCATCCAAATACCCTTTCTATTTTGGTGAGTCCAACATGTGTGGAGGTCAAGATCTAGCTTCCTTCTCTGGAAGCTGGAGAGGAGCAGATAAGTCCCCTCTGGACTCCTTGACTTGCCTGTGGACCAAGGCTCAGCCAATCAGAGGCCCTCTGCCGAGACTCTGGATCTTCAGGGAGTGACAACAAGGCCAGAGATAGTCAGAGATCATTCAGGATGGCTGTGTGGGACTGAGCCTTGAGCAGATGGTAAGAAGTGAAGATGCCAGGGCCAGCACCTACCCTGACTGGTGGGATCTTGACTGTGCCATGCACCCCTGAGTCCCTCTATCCAAGGCTAACTCCAGTTTTCCTGTAATTCTTTGAGACACCCGGTATCCTTCTAATACATTTTTTTTTTTCTCTGTAAAGTTAGCTGGTGTTGTTTTACAATGATCAAAAACACTGGCTGTTTCATAGTCTATGTGAGAATAAGACATATGACAGTGTTCTGTACCTGGTCCAATTCTAGACTAGGAAGAATTAAATTTAAAAACTATAGTTACTTCCAGAGTTCACAACTGGCAGGAAAGCATATATTCTACAAAGAACATTGTGCTGTAGCGTGTTTGTTCCGTGCACTTAACTGCCGCTCACCCTTTCAGTGGACAAAGGACTCATCAGGGAAAGGACAGCCTCCAGAGCCTGACAGAAAGGCAATGGTGGTTCAGAATTCAAAGAGACCGTTGAAACCATCGCATCCAAACCCCTCATTTTACAAATAGGACAGTTTGAATAGAAGCTAGCTAAGTGACTTATCCTACATTGCACAGCCAATTAATAGAAGAGCAGGGATTATATTCAGACACCATTCCTGGTGAACTGTGGTATTTGGAGGAAAGACAGGTGGGGTGGGGAAGGGAGTGGCACAGACAGATATCTAGTTTGCAGAACTGAGATAAAAATAGTGTCTGTTTGGTTCTGAGGCCCCGGAAGTCACACAATCAGGTCGTGAGGTCAAAGTGTTGCCACCAAGAAAGTCTGATGAGGTGTTGAGATGCTGCTGGAATGCAGGATTGGCTGAGAATTGGGTAGTCTTAGAGCCAGGGCCAGACCTGAGTTCCTCCTCTTGTCCCCAGGATTTGTGGACAAGGAGCCTACTTTTAATAAACCCTGCTGGTGCCCTGACTTGTGTGGCTCAGTGGGTTGGGCGTCATCCTTTGTACCTAAAGGTTGTGGATTCAATTCCCTGTCAGGGCACATGCCCGGGTTGCAGGCTTGATCCCCAGTAGGGGGTGTGCAGGAGGCAGCCAATTGGTGATTTGCACTCACATTGATGTTTCTCTCTCTCCCTCTCCCTTCTCTCTCTTAAGAAAAAAAAATCAATTCAAACAAGCAAACAAAAAACAACCCTGTTGGTCCTTGTCACTTTTTTAAACCTCTCATGAATTCAGCATTAACTTCTGGAATATTGGTCCCTTCTTCCTTGGTTCTGAATGTTGACATGCTGAGAGGAATCTTGTTTCCACTGGACTCACCAATCAATGAGGCTACCTGGTCATTAGGTAGAATTATTACTTCAGTTTGAGGTGTTTGCTTTACACTTTGGGCAGATAATTGTTACATACCGCCCCCCACCCCGCAGAGAACTAATAAATCATTTGGAAGAATGGGATTTGATTCATTTAGGCTTGAAAATAGATATTTAAAATAAAACTACTTTCTCAGGCATCACTACTATGCAGCACGCTCTAATGGTACGTTATTGACAGATGGGATGTGTCAAAAGCACTGATGTACTTCAGGATAACTCATCTCTCCTGCATGCTAATGCCATTTAGAGTTGTTTTTTATCATTTGATTTATGCCCAACATGCCCTTTTTTTAAAGTTACGATACTAGATGAGCAAAGGATCTGCAGTAAAAAGAAAAGAAAAAGAAAAAAACCTATCTCCAAACCAGGCTGGTGACTAGGGAATGGGTGAGGTGGGGGTGGGGGCTGCGGAGTAGGTTCCAGCACAGAGAAGACTAGAGAATCCAGGGAAAACTGGCACAAGCCGTAGTGGGAAAAGTCCAGCATATACTCTAGGAAAAAAGAGCCTTTAACCAAGAACCTTCCCTACAAGGCTGAGATTGTAGCTCCTTCTTAACAAATATGTAGAAAGAAGAAAGAAAACTAAGAAGTGATGACCTGGTTAAGATACAATACCAAAAAAATATTTTTAATATTTGAAAATATTTGGTGAGTGTTTTTACATAATAGTATGATGAAAATAGCTAATTATTTTTTTATTTTTATTAAAAAAAATTTTTTTTCCTTTATTGATTTTAGAGAGAGAGGAAGTGAGTGGGAGAGAGAGATAGAAACATCGATGAGAGAGAACATCGATTGGCCGCCTCCTGCATGCCCCGCACTGGGGATCAGGCTCACAACCGGGGCATGTGTCCTGACCGGGAATCAAGCTGGCGACCTCTTGGTGCATGGGTCGACGCTCAGCCACTGAGCCACACTGGCCGGACGAAAATAGCTAATTATTATATTCTATATTAAAGTAATGCTTAGGTGATAACTGATCATTTTATAATAGGCTAATTTGATGGTTTATGGATTTTAGTCGGGGATGTTTTATGTCTTAAGGAATGGGGAGGTTAAGATCTAGAAAATTAAGAATGTCATTTTCAGTTTTGCTTCCAATTCAAAGGAAATCATTTTAAGCATGAAATGTTAAGATGGATTATGAGGCCTTCATATTAAATGTAATAAAATCCATATCTCTAAGTTCTGTGGAAAAATACCTATGTGTCAAGGCTTCTTGGAAAAGAAAACCATTTTTTTTTTTTTTGGTTTAGAAACCCTTTGTTGTGGTTGAATTTTAAGTGTTCCTTGATCCCAGTTAAGATTGATTATGCTTATGACTGTGTAAAAAGAGTTCACCCAGGGTATTACCAAAACCACATTCTATGCAGGCAGTTTTCAAAATCTTATGCAAGGCAACGACTGAAATGTAGTTTGAAAAGAACAGGGAGACGTTTCCAACATCCTAATAGATTCTGGCTTCCATCCTGACCAGTATTCAGCAGGGAGTTAATCTGGGTGGGTAGAGTCATCGTCACTACTGGTCAAGTCCTTGGAGATGGATACATTCCTTCCTCTGATCCTTTACTTGCTCATAATGTTCTTTCCTGCCCCATCTTCCCCTTTTGCTTTTCTAAACCTTGCACCTCCTTGGAAACCCAGCTCACTTCCTCCATGGAGCTTTTGCTGACCATCCCAACTACTAGCCTTGTAGTGAGTCCCTGTAATGTATACATGGAAGCAGTCATTTGGTCCTTAGTTTTCATGTAGACTTTTAAAAAATATGCCTTGTCTTCTTAGCCCAATTCTCAGTTCTTTGAGGTCCAGTGTCATGTCTCCGAGCTCCGAATCGCTGACTGTGCCACCCCAACACAGGCAGTGAATACTGGGTGACTGATCACCAGCCCTACTCAGCATGATGGCTCATTTTAAACTCTGCAGAGAGAAGAAACCAGCATGTGGAGAACAGGGCCACGCTCAGACTTCCAAGTCCAGACTCAGTCTGAGGCTCACACTGGGATTCCTGAGATAACCCCATAGCCTCATAATAAATACCCCCTTAGCTTCAGCTAACATGAAAAGGCTTCTGTAACTTGGTACAAAGACACGTGGACCCGACAAAATGAAATGAGATCCTGGAGTGTGGCTCTAAAAGGAAACGTGCAACTTGTCAGATCACCTTTGACGGTATCAACTAACTGGAGCAGATTTGATTGAGAGCTTTCGAGTGTAGGCATGATTCCAGGAATGTGAGCATAGTGGATGTTTTTGGTGCCCCACGTCACATCCCCTCGGACCACCTCTAATTCCAACTAGGCCCCCTTTACCTTAGAGTGACCTTGAGGATGCACCTTTTAAAGACTTGTCCTCCTTTCCTACTTTAATCTTCCATTTCTGCTTCCTAGTTTCTTATCCCAAAGAAACTACCTGTTCCCAGACCTTGTCTAGGAGCTTGAACTGATACAGAGAAATATATAGGCTATGATATTTTCCTATAGGGTTCTTATAAGTTTAGATCGAGTATTTGGACATATATTCTTAGAAGACAATAAAATAAAACTAAAAGATATATTTTAATTAATAGACACAAAAGTAGTATAGATTCTACTGCATTATGATTAACATAGATTTTATTAAATTTTAGTAATTATTCTTCCAACTCTGATAGTTCTTACTAGGAAGATTTGGTACTTCCAGAATTATTTATGTTTTGATATTTTATTAATCTCATATCTCACTGAAGCATTCTGTTCTCAGCTAAGCATGAAGAGGTGAGATTGGGTACATTTTGTACCATATTCTTAGTGATCTGTAATTATATCCTGACATTTAAATGATAATCTATTCGACTTTACAGAACTTAAACATCCCTTAACATTTTACTTCTCCTAATACTAAATGGAACATGTAGGTCTTGACAAAATTATCTTGAAACATGTCATGGGAGTAAACAAAATGAATTAAACTTATCATTTTGTACTTGCGGCCAATATTTTAAATGAAAAAGAGAAGGAACTTAATATTTTAATTGCAAATTAATATAACAATACTAAGAAAAATTATGAGTGAATAAAAACATCAATAGAAACATGCTATCAAAATTTCTTATTTTAGTTAAAAAATTTTTATGATTAGCTATATTATAGAAATATTTTTTAACGATTGTAACATTCATAAAATTTTGTATTCAATCCTTTATTGAGCGAGTTTTGGAGCTTTAAGAAGTTTAGTGGTACATTTACACAATGGAATCCTATGCAGCTGTAACAAAGAAAGATCTCTTACCCTTTGCGATGACGTGGAGGGACCTGGAAAGTATTATGCTAAACGAAATAAGCCAGTCACAGAAAGACTAGTACCATATGATTTCACTTATTTATGGAATATAATGAACAAAATAAGCTGTCGACCAAAATAGATCCAGAGACATGGAAGTAGGAAACAGACTGACAAACTTCAGAGGGAAGGGGGGTGGGGTTGGGTGGGAAGAGATAAACCAAAGAACTTATATGCATATATGTATAACCAATGTGGGGAAGGCAGGAGGGGGGTGGGAGCAGGGAGTAGGGGTCAGTGGGGGAGAAGGGGGAGACATCTTTCAACAATAAAGAAATAAAAAATAAAAAGGTGTGATGGTAGATTTAAAAAAAAAAAGAAATTATGTTGAGACATTTGCTAGTCACATGTAGTATTCTGAAATTATATCCATGGGATAGAGTTCTAAAGGTAGGTTATTTTCCTGGTTCCCTTTCTCAAGTCACTACTTTGTCTTCTAGCTTTGTTCAGATCAGGAAATCTCGGTTGCCATATTTATGAAAGAGGTCACTATAGAATTCCCTAAAATAATCAAGTTTTAAAAATGTTTTTATGATTTTTTAAGCCTTTTTGAAATATGTCTTATGAAAACAGGGCACTGTTTGAATTTGCATTTCAGAATCTGGGCAAGATCTTTCTTTAATGATACATTTTGATTTGTACTTTCTCCCAAGCCCTGTGCCAGTAAGGTTTGTCTTCAGAGACAATGATGATGGGCCTCACCGTGGGTCTTTCTCATTTATGAGTGAATAAAAACATCATTGATAGAAACATGTGGTTTCAGTAGTGGGACCTTTTACTATGAACACTCCTGTTCTTCAATTCTAGGACTTTTTCTTTCATTATTTCTTTGACAATTTATTTGTTTCTATTTTCTCTGTTTTTCTGGGTCTTCTGTTTTAATATGTTAATCCTCTTGGAATAATTACATACTTTCTTTCCTATTTTCATCTCTTTGTCTTTTTGTTCTACTTTTGGTAAGATTTCCTCAACTTTATGTTTCACTTCATAAAGTGATTTTTTCATTATTAACATAGTATTTTATTTATTTATTTAAATATGGAATGCTTCATGAATTTGTGTGTCATCCTTGTGCAGGGGCCATGCCAATCTTCTCTGTATCGTTCCAATTTTAGTATATGTGCTGCTGAAGCAAGCACTTTTTTTTTTTTTTTTTTTTTTAAATCCTCACCCGAGGATATTTTTCCATTTATTTTCAGATAAAGTGGGAGGGAGAGAGAGGGAGAGAAACATCAATGTGAGAGAGACACATCGATTGGTTGCCTCCTGCACAACCCGGCCCTTGACCGGAATCGAACCTGTGACTCCTTGGTCCACAGGCTGACACTCTAACCGCTGAGCCAAACCGGCCAGAGCACTAACACCATATTTTAATTAATTAATTTTAACAACTGAGACTTATGGAAACTATCGAAAGTATTTCACATATACAGTTGTCAGCAGAATTCAGGCATCTCAGTAGTATAGTACAAGGGGTTTATCAAGCAGTCCACTGAATGGAGTATGCGTTTAAGGACACCGAGCATAGCCACGGTACATTGATCATTGATTTTTTTTTTAAAGTTTTTTGGTGAGATCTAGCATTTCCAACAACTCTTTCTTGGTATCTAAATAGTCTTTTTTGCCTTAGCTGGTTTGGTTCAGTGGTTAGAGCATTGGTCTGTGAACCGGCTGTTACTAGGAAAAGAGCAAAGGGATATTGGATGGCCAAAAAATAACAAATACGCTTAGTGTAACCTGTCACAGGGGTTTCTTATGAAACGGCCTGGCCTGGAGGTCAAAAAGCCAATGCCTGAGTTCCTGCAGTGACCGGTTACTCACAATTTCAGGGCAACTCAATCTATCCTCAGTCAACACTGCTTTTAAAGAAAGTCTTGTTTTATAACAAAATCTACCTTCCTTTAGCCATCACCCATGACCCTAGCTCTGCCCTTGAGTGCACCCTTGAGTTATGTGAAGGCAGCTCTCATGCTACCAGGTCTTTGTTTTCAGACTCATTATCACTTGTTGCTGTAGCTATTTCTAATCTAAAAGAACTTCGAGTCCTTTCTCCATCTTAGACCCTCTCTTTTTCCTTGGTTACAGCACAAGTAGCCTAGATCATAGAGTACCATTGTTTAGTACTTTCAGGTTGATTCACTTAAGTTTCTGAATATGTAAAGAGTTCATTTAGTCACTCACTATGTATTGAGCTTCTACTACAATCATTCTTAAAACTTTGTTGCGCATTAGAATCACTAGGAAAACCTAAAATTTCCCATGCCCTGTCCACACCCCAGACTAACATTGGACTCTCTGGGATGAGGGGATGGGACTCTGGCACCAGTATTTTTTTAAGTTCCCCAGGTGATTCTAACATGCAGCCAGAGTGGAGAACAACGGCTCTACATGTGACTGATCTCCTTAAAATAGGACCTCAATGGTTAAAGGTTTCCTCAAGGTATGTTTTTTAGAAAATGAATTTGAGGCCTATCTCCATCGTTTGCCTCTGGCTAACCTTGTTCACTTTCTGTATGGGATAATTCATCAAGTCACATCAGAGAAAGCAACCTGGGGCAAAACAGCATAATTATTAAGGTTTTTGATAAAAATGGTTATATTAGTTCTAGGTAAAACCTTGCTTTTATGTAATTTTCTCAGTTTGGCTGATTACTCCCAGAGGACAGTGTCTGAGTTTACTTCACTGACCTCATGCAGCATTGAGAGTAGCGTTATGTTCTGGTGGGACCTGAAAAAGAGCTTTTGAAAGTATTTTCAACCAGAAATCTAGTCTTATCTTTTGTGACTATGAATTAAAGGCCATCTGTGAAGCTGCTGAATTTTATAGAAAAGCTTTCATTTACATTGACATTTATCTTGTAATGTGGCCATAGAAAAAATTCTGAAGTATTTGCAGAAGAAAGGTTAAGGCCAGTCTTGCTCAGTGTAATGTTTAGACAGCATAAATCTGCACAAAAGAGGGCTCACATTTATTATTTATGTGCAACTACAGTGTCTATTATGTGTCATAAAATCTCATGTTGAGTAAAGTAGATTCACTGAGGAAAAAGGGAAAGGAGGGAGGTTGAGAATAAGGGAGAAAGTCTAATGACTCTTTGTAGGAACCTTTGAATGTTTCCTGACTTCCCGACTTCAGAACGTTTTCCCCAATTTTTACTTTGAATATTTTCAAACATATAGAAAAGTTGAAAGAATATTGCAGTGACATCTGTATGTCCTTTTGCATCCTGAAGACCTGAGGACGAGGAGGACTGATAGGGGAGTTTTTGTTCAGAAGCCGGCAGGCTTGAGACCCAGGAAGAACTGATGTTTCTGTGAGAGTCTAAAGGCAGGAAAAAAGCTGATGTCCCAGTTTGAAGGTAGTCATGCAGGAAGAATTTTTTCTTACTTGGGGAAAAAATAGCCTTTTTGTTCTATTCAGGTCTTCAACTGATTGGATGTGGCCCACCCACATTAGGAGGACAATCTGCTTTACTCAGGTCTACCTATTTAAATGTTAATCTTCTCCAAAAACACCCTTACTGAAACATCCAGGATAATGTTTGAGCACCCTGTGGCCCAGTTAAGTTGACAAGTAAAATTAAACATCATACCTTGTATTAGTTTTCTGTTGTTGCACAAAAGTATTATCACCAACTTCACATCTTAAAACAACACATATTTATTATCTCAGTTTCTGTGAGTCAGAACCCTGATCATGGCTTGGCTGGGTTCTGTTCTTAGGGTCTCACAAGGCTGCACAGGGTGTTGACCAGCACATGGTCTCACCTGGGGGATGGTCTTATCTGAGGTGTGAGTGGGGGAGGATCTGCTTCTAAGCTCACTCAGGTTGTTGGCAGAATTGTTCTTCAGTTTTTTTGCTGGCTGTCAGCTGGAAGCCATTCTCAGCTCCCAGAGGCCACCTCAGTTCCTTGCCACGAACTTGCTTGCCTAAACCTCAATCCTTGTGTTTTCTCTTAATATTCTGTATGAACTATACTGGTTGTATCAAAGGAAATGTGATGAATTTCCCTGGCTCATTTTCTACTAAAAAACTGCAATATGTGAAGTGTCTACTTTCTTTAAAAAAATTTTTTTTTCTTTATTGATTTTAGAGAGGAAGGGAAAGGGAGAGAGAGATAGAAACATCAATGAGAGAGAACACTGATTGCCCACCTCCTACATGCCCCCCACTGGGGATCGGACCCACAACCTGGGCATGTGCCCTGACCAGGAATCGAACTGGCGACCTCTTAGTGCATAGTTCGATGCTCAACCACTGAGCCACATCGGCTGGGCACAATAAAAGACTTTTGAGAGCATGAGTTATAACTCTGTGGGCTGGGGCAAGTGCCACCATCATAATACAGTTGAGAAAACGGGGTCTGGGAGAGGTTAATAACATGCCCTTGTGTTTTGGACGAGCCAGGCCTCAGACTTTCTGGCCTGCCACACTTCTTTGAGAGAAGGAAGTAGGTTACTTGAGGCTTCTCTGGATCCTGGAGTTGATTGACCTTATCCCACAAGTAGCCACTTCTCAATGTACCATTACAAGGTCTGACTTTCAAAAATGAGCTGGGACAATTATATTATGGATTGAGAATTTGAATTAAGAAACAGAGAAAAGAAGTTAGCAGTTGGTATCCCGAACATGAGCCTTTGTGGGAGGTAGGCTGGAGTGAGAAGAGGCACACAGAGGGAATCAGACACAGCAGGAAAGAAACCACAGCTGACTGTCAGCGGAGCCCTTGGTTCTCAATGGCTTCACATTCCCATTTCAATGTGCATGTAACTTTATAGTCAACACTCTGGCCCACCCAAGCCCTGTGAGCTGATTCTCCTGAGGGCTTGTTCCTTGCAACTAAGATTTTTTTTAAAATCTTCATTCGAGGACATTTTTGCATTTTATCTTCAGACAGAGTGGGAGGGAGAGAGGGAGGAAGAGGGAGAGAGAAACATCGATGTGAGAGAGACACATCGACTGGCTGCCACCCGCACGACCCCAACCGGGGCCAGGGACAAACTGCAACTGAGGTACGTGCCCTTAGTGGGAACCGAACCTGGGACTCTCTGGTCCGCGGGCCAACGCTCTAACCACCGAGCCAAACTGGCCAGGGAGCAACTAAGGTTTTTAAAGAACATTCCCAGGTGGACCCAGGATTGAAACCTAGGCCTTCCCTCCCCATGTCCAGTGCTCTTTCCACTATTTCAGGGCTAGGGACAGTCCCTTTGTGCAGATTTTGGCAGAAGACCACGAGAAAATGGTGCTTATTAAATGTATTTTAATGACAATGAACAAGGCTGTAATTGTGATGTGAGTGGGAGGAAACAGCCAGCCAGGCAAACCAAATCCCCTTCTCAATTTAAGCTACACCAGTAGGAGGGTCCCAGGAAACAGAAAATAGGCCTTTAACGGAGTGCTTATTTGTATAAGGCATCCGCCTTCTCTGCTCTCTTTTGACCCAAATCCTGGGGAGTTCCAGCTGCCCCCTTCCACCATCTCTACCTGCTGCCCCAGCTTGTCAGTGGGCGGGGCTTGGAGGAGACAGGTTGGTAACCTGGGCATGTGGGCTTCTGCCCTTCAAGTTTCAAGGCTGCAGAGTGCAAAGAATGCCAAGATCATGGTTGCTATCCACGTATGGCCTTTTGATTCACAAGCTAATGAATACATTTCAGGTACAAATCATTCTTTCCCACCAGCTCTTTCTGCAGGTCTCCAATGAGACAATTACACCGTTCCACTTAACAGTGACTCAAGGACGGATCTGAGGGCTGACTTGTGTTGAAGCCAGGCTGTTTTCCTGCCCTTGTCCCTGGCTTTAGAATTTGTGTTGAAAAGTTAAAATACAAAACGCCGAAGCTCCTGGATCACACCCCACGCACCTGCCTGTGGGGGCAGCAGGCTCTCCAGTGCGGCTGGCGCGTGTTCAGCGCTGTTTTTCAAGCTCCAAATGGGCAGGTTCACAACTCAGGCAGGGATAATGGTGGCTCAGAAGGGTTTGCTCACCCCCTCATTTCTCTGAAAAGATGCCTGTATCTGATGATTACCTATCTGGGGGTCACCTTTTGAAACTGACTGAAAAGAGCTCATTTTATAATCAACATTTCCCAGAAATTGCTCAAGAGCCACAGGCTATGAAAAGAAACAGATTTTAACAAACTACATTCAATGTACATTATTGTCAAAAGTTTGCAGAACTGCAGGCCAGCCCTTTGAATATTTTCAGATTTGATTTTCCAAAGGAATGCTTTTAGAAGCTGCAAAAAAAAAAAAAAAAAAAAAAAAAAATACCTGGAGGTACCGATAAAAAGCAAGAGTGAGATGTCCTATTGGAAGTGGATATTCAGGGACACAGGGGAGACAATCTTAAAAGTTAGAGTTCATTTTTCATTTTAAATCTAAGCTTGAAAAATTACTGAACTATGGAGAAGGCAACAACTAAGACCCGATCATAAATCAAAAACCTCCAGTGTGGTTGATATTCTATTTAGACCAAACCACAAATTCTTCAAGAAAACGCATCCTGATGAACCCACAAATGTGACATTAGCGTTTAAGAGAGTGTTCTTTTTTTTCATAAAGCTTTCTAATATGAAAAGGAAATAACTCTAAGGAGGCATATAGTACAATCACATTTTTGACTACTTTGATTAGTTTTCTATAGTATTTGGTGACTTAATCAAACATGAATCTAGGTGTTTTTTATGAAGGTATTTTGTAGATATAGTCTACAATCTCCTTTACTTTGACCTTAAGTAAAGGAGATGATGCTCAATGGCCAGGGTGGGCCTGATCTAATCAGTTGAAGGCCTTAAGAGCAAAAAGAGGTTTTTTGGAGAAGAAATTCTGTCTTAAGATTGCAACATCAACACCTAGCTGAATTTCCAGCCTGCTGATCTGCCCTACAGATTTCAGACTTGCTATTCCTCATAATTGCATGAGTCAATTCCTTAAAAATAAATCTAATATATATACATAATAGGATATGTGTGTGTGTCCTATTGATTCTGTTTCTATGGAAAACCCCAACCAATATAATCACATTTATGTACCCAAGTAATAGCTAAAGTTCTTACAATAGAAATTCAGAACCGTTCAATCTGGATAAGCCTGCTTTCTGACCCTCTAGTTTGTACTAAGTGAATTGACACATTCTTAATTTCCAAATGCCACACAGTGCTGTAGAGGTGGGAGGTGATAAAGATGTTTGGGTGTCAGGCTGCCTGGGGATGTTCACAGAACTCTGGGTGGTGAAAGGACCAGCAGGGAGCATTCACGGACTGAGGGTCCACAGGGTTCTCTCCGCTTCCCATGCATAACTTGAAACAAAGATCTTCCAGGAGTAAGTTTTGAGGACAGAATGTGGAGAAAAGTCTATGTACTAATGGCATATTGGGGAAGGACAGGCTTCCTGGTCTAGACGGAAAAGCCAAACAAGAATATATTTCACAACATAAAAATACCTTTTTTTTTTATCCTCACCCAAGGGTATTTCTCCATTTTTGTTGTTGTTGTTGTTCAGATAGAATGGGGGGGGGGGAGAGGGGGAGAGAGAGAGAGAGAGAGAGAGAGAGAGAGAGAAACATCGACGTGAAAGGGACACATTGAGTGGCTGCCTCCTGCAGGGCCCCAACCAGGGAGGGGATGAATCGCAACCGAGGTACGTGCCCTTGACCGGAATCCAACCCGCGACTCATTGGTCCACGGGCCCACGCTCTACCGCTGAGCCAAACCTGCCAGGGCAACATAAAAATACTAAATATTATGACATAAGCAAAGAGAATACTGTATAAGTAATATGGAACTAAAATTAATGTGTACCATTTAAAAAGGTTCTGAATGAGCCCTGGCCGGTTTGGCTCAGTGGTTACAGCATCAACCCGCAGACCAATGAGTCTTGGGTTCGATTCTGGTCAAGGGCATGTATTAATACCTCCGTTGCGGTTCGTCCCTGGTTGGGGTAATGCGGGAGGCAACCCGTCGATGTGTCCCTCTCACGTCGATGTTTCTCTCTCCCTCCCACTCTATCTGAAGATAAACAGAAAAATATCCTTGGGTGAGGATTTAAAAAAAAAGGTTCTAAATGATAAAAGTATTTCCCTGTGCAAAGAATGGTATTACTTGTTCCATTCTTTACAGGAGAGATCTAGTCCCTGCCTGTCAATGAGTCACTTTCCTAAAATATGGAGTTCTTTCCTAAGAAGACCTGAATTCTGTTTATATTTCCTCACAACTATCAAAGAACAATTATCATTAATTCCTTTTAGTCTTCTGGTTTCAAACACCTCAAATTTCCTCACCAGAAGCAAGATGCATTTCCAAACCATCCACCCAGATCTCTTAATCTCAGAACAAAGATTCAAACATAGAAAAATGGGGTGGGTGGGTGGGGGGGCAAAAGTCAAGTTATAAGCCTGGTGTCTACCTCTTTCCCTTGATGGATGTGGCAGAGCCTGGCTAGCTGTTCACACCTGTTTCCTCCTCCTTCTGGCCCAGCCTCCTGGCATTTGGGTGTGGTTATGCGACAGAATTCTGACCAGTGGAAGGTGGAGAAAGTGGTGTAGGCTGCTTCCCAGCCTGTTCTCCCCTCCTCACCCCACTCCCACACGTGATCCTCCTTGCTCTTTCCTTTTTGGCAACAACCCTGGAAATCCCTGGTTGGAGACAGAAGCCACAGAGGGAAGGAGCCTGGATTTCTGAATCACCACCTGGAGAGCTGCCTGCTGATCGGAAAGACCTGTGTAGGACTTCATTCCAGCGAGAAGTAAACTCCCATTGTGTGAGGTCATTGGGCTCGGGGTTTGTCTAAGGCAGTGTGCATCTTCAACCAACACAGGGGGCGAACAGCATTACTTTCCCCTTTTAGTGTACTGCAAGGAAGACTCACATTGAACTTGTTTTAATCTACTGATTGAGAATGTAATTTATAGCAATGTGGCGAATGTAACGAAATTCCAAATCAACCCCACATGTGGATGCCACACAGAATTTATTATAAGATTGAATATATGATAGAACTTAAATATGGCAGTTGAATATCTAGATTGCAGGATTTCTGCATAACTCCCCCTCCCCCAGCACTGTGGTGGTAAGATTTTGTGTGGTGTGTCATGTGGTCTGAAAACTGTTTATCCGCTGTAGAGAGTGGAGTCACTGGAAACCTGGGAGGAAAGTGGATGGAGGTGGCTGGGGACCATGGAAGTTGATTGTTTCCTCTAGGTAATCTGCTGCTTGCCTAGGTTTTCACTTAGGACACAGCCACCAGACACACAGTGAATAAGAGATAAGTTAGCATGGTCTCTATTCAGTTTTCACAGAATAAAACCAATAAAAGGACACTTCATGAAAAGAACTGAGTATTGATTGTCTCCTACTTGCAATTATTATTATTATTTACAAATAGTTCATTTGTAAATTGGTTGTTTAAAACTTGAAGTTCATTTTCCTAAAGAATGTTACACAGGTCTTGAGGTTCCAAAGATGATACACAAAATTCTATTTAACTCATTTTGTTCTCTCTTTTTCTCAGTCTTGGGAAGAGCAGACTCACATGTGCCTTTCAGCCCAAACAGCTATAAGGCACATATATCAACCCAGCTCAGGAACATGAGAATGGGTGTTGGGCCTGGAACGCTTCTTACCAAGAGATAAAAAGCCCACACAGCCTGTGCCGGGCTTACTGCTGTGTGTGGGAATACCTTTCCCTGTTTCAGGCTCAGCCTGTGCTCCTTTGATCTGCTTGAATGTGTGTGGCAGTGACCTCAGGCATGCCCCAGCTTTCGATATTTCAGACTCCACTGGAGAGAGGTTGGGGCTCTTCTACTGTGACACAAGAAGGGTGCATGTAGGCCAGTCACCCTTCCTTGGCTGCAGTGTTTATGTTGTTTTCCTTGGCAACTCTGGTACCAAGACGCAGTGGGCAGGAAAGTTGGGACTTCCATTCCGGTGGTCGTCAGGGGGATGATCTTTACTATCCTCCATGTAGTTGGAGAACCCTTCCCCCTAGGTTTTGGCAACTGGTGCATGGTGTTCTGCTCATTCATTTATCTATCTATCTAGCATCATGATTTTTAAATGCTACATATCTTGAGGGGAGACAAAAGGGAATAAGGTATAGTTTCTGCCTTGAAACAGCTGGCAGTGTTGATGTGGCAATCACTGTTAACTGTATTCTCATATCCACCCTCTGTTCTTCCTTGTCAAGAGACTTCTGATTTTGTTGGGGTTATGGGAATATACCAGCCCCAGATGATAGGTCAAGATTAGTTTTAAGCCAGTGATCCTAAATTCTGATGTGCATTAATTAGAATTAAACTCCGGTGCTAGGAGGATTTGGGAAAGGGAATGAGTCTTTAGTTCTTAAATAGATCAGCAACACGTAGATCTAAATCTTTTTCATTTTACTTTGTCCAATCTCATACATGTTGACTTCTTGTAATTTGCTTGTATTTGTTTTGCTTCATTTTGATATTCTAGAGATAGGAAATAAAATTTCAGCTATTTTTCTTCCTTGCAAGCACTCTGACTCAGTGATTTACAACCTTGAGGAGGCTTCAGGGTGCTTGTTTAAAATGCCTTAGACAGGTACTGGGGGTGGCATTTTGAGAACATGAGTTAGGATGTGGGTATGTTACATAATTTCAGTCTCACAGAAACATAAAATGTGCTAACTTGAATAGAACATGTGATTGTGGTTTATTATTTACATTTTTTGCTTCAAATTACAATCACCTTATGGTGCTGTTTCGTAAATCAACCTGGAAAAAGTGATACTTTGATGCTGTGTCGAAAGATGAACAAAGTAGCTGCAGACAGAAAGGTTGATGTTTCCCAACAACTGGATTTTGGAATTTTGTGTGACCCTTGGCTAATTTTATGTTTTCCTTTCTACATTTTGAAGCTGACTGTGGAGCTAAATTGCCATAAGAGTCTTTGAAGTTTTATGTGAGGTGTTCAAAGAATAACAGGAGGCCAGCATTTATGAACTAGTGGACTTATTAAGAAATAATTGTATTTAAGAAATACATGAAAATGGTTATGGTTTCAAAAGTCTAAGTGAAAACTAAAAAGTCTCCTGCTCTGTCTCTCCCTGACTTCAAGTGTCCTTGATTATTTGGCTTAGTATAGATTTACCAGTTGAAAATAAATTTCTTTTCAGCATTTAAGACATGATTCTATTGTTTTGTTTTTCTTTTACTCCCGCTCTCCTTCCTGCTTTCCTTCCAAACACCTCAAATTTGGTGGGTCTGAAACCAAAATCAGACTACTCCATTATAAAATCCCATTACCCCAACTTCAAAATATATATATACTGAATCACTATTTTAAAAATCATATTCAACCCTCTGGTCCAAGTTACCATCATCCATCACCTGAACTTGTACTTGGTCTCTCTGCTTCTGTATTTTTTTACATTGTAAAATATTTTAAAAACTATACATGGTTTATACTTTTTACTACATAAAAAAGTATGAAGATCTTACACATAATCATAAACATATGGAATTGCATTAGGTGTTCAGCATTCACGGGTCCTGCGCGAGTCAGCATCTTCTTAATGAGAACACTGAGCTCTATCTAGCTGCTGAAGTACGTTCAGCCCACACAGGGCAGGGAATTGATGACCTGGGAACAGCCCTCAAACAATGATGAGTAGGGGATATATACTCCAGTTTTCTTCCATTTCCCAGACATCTCAGCAGTATTGAGCTTGTTATCTAATGGGAACCTGCTCACTGACCTTGAACTGTTGCACTTTTCCACACAACTGGTGCTTTCATTTAAAATCTAGTCTTGGGATCTAAGACAGTAATGTATGCACTTTCCTGTCAACTGGCCTTTCAGGTTTTTTTAGTTTTTCACTATTACAAACAAGGCTGCCACATATTTCTACAAATCTCTTGATATCTATGTAGAAGGTTTTCTCTTGGTATTTATCCCTGTATGGAATTGCTGGGCCAAAGGGCATGTGCATCGTCATCCTTAATAAATATTGTCAACATTTTAAAGGGCCGAGGGTCAAGTACTGGTGACAACGCCACCTCTGGCGTGTGTGGAAGGTAACTTTTGCAGCTTTAATTTGCGTTGCCCGTTACTAGTGGGAAGGTATGTCTGTGCATGTATTTATGGCAGTTGTATTTCCTCGGCTCTAAATGGCTTGCTTCTTTTTCTTATTAATATGTGAGTTCTAAAAATTCTAGATAGTAATAGTTTTCTGATTATGTTCCTTGCAGAGCGCTCCATTATTTTCTTGTGGTTTGTAAGTCTTATGCAGTATTGATTTCTATTCTTTTGTGTGATCTAGTTTTTTCTGTTTGTTTGTTTTTTTCCTCTATGAAAGATTTTTAGAAAATTCCTTTTTACTCCTGATGTTCTGTACCCTAATTTTACTGCTGAATGTAAAGGGCTCAGCTTATTACCTTAATTAATTTTTCATGAAAATAAGCACATATTTCAAAAAATCTAATCACAATAGACATACTTAATGCATAAAATCACACACCCAACTGTGATACTGTCAACAGTTTATAGCATAATTTTCCCTACATTAAAAATTTTGGATACTATTACAAATTTAAGAAAAATGGTACAACAAATAGTCTTGGGTCCATCTGTTTATTCAGGATTAATTTCTGGAAGCGGAAGTTCTGGGTCCAAACCTAGGTTATTTTGAATTTTAATTGATACTGCTAACTTTTACCTTAAAAAGTCTGTATCAATTTACAAGGCAGAAAATGCTCTTTCTTTGGATACCTAAAAATCCAAATATTAGCTAACATCATGGGTAAAACATGTTTTAATTTTCATTTTTTAATTATGTGAAGTTTACTTTCTAACTTACTAATTTTGGTTTCTAGCAATATCTATTCTTTTTGAATTTTTAATTTTAGCCACATGCTTGTTATTACGTTTTTGTGTGGAAAGCAGCCTATTCTGGTTCTATCATTGTAACATCCCATGGCATCTCACCCAAGACTAGAAACAGTTTTTAAAGGTCTCAGACCTCTTTTAGTAATCAGAAGAGTAGTCTCCTACCTGCTTCTTACTATCCCTGTGTAATATACTGCAGTTCTCAACTTAGATTCCCTAAGTGAACAGAACTCTTTTCAGAAGTGCGATATGTGTTAATTCTGGTCCCTGTTTTTATCTACTTTTCTTTTCTTAATCCTTACCCAAGGATATTTTTCTATTTTATCTTCAGATAGAATGGGAGGGAGGGAGAGAGAGAGAAACATCGACGTGAGAGGGACACATCCCGCATGACCCTGACCAGGGCTGGGGACAAATCGCAACCGAGGTACGTGCCCTTGACCAGAATCAAACCTGCGACTCTTTGGTCCACCAGTGGACGCTCTAACCACTGAGACAAACCAGCCAGGGTGATCTACTTTTCTTTTAATATCTGAGTTTGAACTCTTCTGATTATAATCCACTTCTGACATTTGGACAAATTTGTCTAGCTTCTATCTTTATAGGCCTGGGTTTCAACTCACAATATCAGGAAACTCTCCCACTGTGGTGTCTTAGTATGTTACCCTAGGCAGGTGCTGGGGACCCAATCCTTGCCCTTGATGGACATTTAGACAGTTACAGAAACAGATGTTTCACAAATGGTATCTGATTTAGCACAGTTAAGATCAGTGTTAACCAAATCTAGTTAAGATTAAGACTAATTAATAAAAACACAGTGCTTAGAAGTAATTATCCATAGATCTAGAGTCAACAGAAGTCTCTTTCTCTAATGTTAAATGCATTAATTGCTTGGAGGGGATGGGGAACAACTTGAGATGAATCAGAAAACACCTTCACATTACTTGTTCTTTTCATATACTTCAAATTTGTACTTAATGCCTTCCTCCTCCTGGACATCAGAAAGAACGCCTGGGTATCTGTGAAAGAAATAATGTATCAATTAAAAAGATAGCATCCCTGACTCTCAGCCAAAAGGCATAAACCAATGTTAGGTTGGGTGATTATGTAAAGACATTACATATGCAAGGGAAAGACAAATTTCAAACTGTATAGAAAGTCAGAAAATGAAAAGTGTAATTTCTCTTCCTTCTTTCCTTCTGATCCCCAATTCTTTTCCCAAACACTAACTGCTGTTAGCAGTTTCTGTTTTATCTTTTCCCTCTATCACCCAGATAATATATTTCTTGGAAACATTTTGCAAATCTTTCACTTGGTATCAAAATTCTTGTGTGAGTAAAAGAAAAACAAAATACAACCTTTAGCTGTTTAGAGCAGAATTGAAGTTATGTGCCCCGCACAGTGACAGAATCTTGATTTCTGTTTAATCAATGGACACCACAGTGCTCTGATTCCCCAGTGTGTGGCTTATTACAATTCCTTTACTAGAATCACTGTTTATCCGGTCTTTTCTATTCCCTCTCACTTAGATCTGTGTTCCGTCCAGCTTCCAATTTAAAACCCAGGCCCTCCTTTGGGTATATATTCAGAAATGGGATTTCTGGATCATACAGTAATTCTATTAAACATTTTTTTCTTTAGTTTATTGATTTTAGAGAGAGAACACTAGGAAGAGAGAGAAATAAACACTGATTTAATATAAACAGTGATATACACTGTTGCTCCCACCCATTCATGCATTCACTGGCTGACTCCTGCATATGCCTGCATCGGGGATTGAACCCCTCAACCCTGGAGCATCGGGATGACGATCTAATCGCCTGAGCTACCCGGCCAGGGCCTGGAAATTCTATTTTCAATTTTTTGAGGAACCATCATACTGTTTTCTATAGCAGCTGTACTATTTTGCATTCCCATCAACAGTGTTCCAATTTCTCCCCCATCCTTACCACCAACTGTTATTGCTCCTTTTTTTTGTTAAAAAAAATTTTTTTTTCCTTTATTGATTTTATAGAGAGAGGAAGTGAGAGGGAGAGAGAGATAGAAACATCGATGAGAGAGAACATTGACTGGCTGCCTCCTGCATGCCCCCCACTGGGGATCGGGCCCACAACCTGGGCATGTGTCTTGACTGGGAACTGAACCGGCGACCTCTTGGTGCATGGGTCAATGCTCAACCAGTGAGCCACACAGGCCGGACTATCGCTCTTTTTTTGATAACTGAAATTAGTCACAATAGTTAAGATGTGGAAATAACGTAAATGTCCACTGACAGATGAATGGATGAAGAAAATGTGGTATATTATTCAGCCTTAAAAAAGAAAGGAATCCTATACTATGCAACAACATGGATGAACTTGGAGACATTATGCTAAGGGAAATAAGCTAGTCACAGAAGGGCAAATACTGCATGATTCTACTTATAAGAGGAATCGAAAATAGCTAAACTCAGAGAAAAAGAGAGCAGAAGGATGGATGACGGGTTGGGGGAAAAGGGAAACAGGGATTGCTGTATAAAGGGTATAAAGTTTCAGTTCTAGATGACTATGTTCTTGAGATCTGTGCAACATTGTGCCTCTAGTTAACAATATTGAATTATATACTTATAAATTTGTTGAAAGTAGATCTGATGTTGTGTTCTTATAAGAATAAAAAAGTGGGTTTCCACTGAAAAAACCCAACCACCAACAAAAAAACCCAAAACCCAGGTTTTTCACTGAAGGCTGTTCTGACCATTCTAGTTTCCAACCCAAATCTTGGTGCACTCCTTCAGTACTGTGTGGGCTGCATCCCTCTATGTTCCCGGCCAGGGCCAGGAACATCTGCTTCATTAAGACTTGTATTGGACTCTGGTTCTGCTGTGTGACACTGGCTATCAGTAAAAGGTCTTCTTCCTTATAAATAATTTAGCACTGTAAGCACATTACATTAAGTGCTCTACAAATGTTATTCATTAATATTATTAAGTTTGTTTTGTTCCCCTATTTTCTAAACTCATTGTAGGCAGGGATAATACAGGAAAAAAATTTAAATCTCTTCTGAAATCCAACACAATACTGAGATATTTTGTTGACTAATTAGATTATAACATTCTGATAAAAAACAATGTACATGATATAATAGCATAATAATGTCTAAAGAAAAGAAAAAGGTATTTTTTCTTGAATAATTTATATTTCAGAGGAAGAAGCTATGTTTCTATTTACTATTTTCTGAGCTGTTTGTTTTAGTAGCAGTATAGCTTTTTTCTTTTTTAAAGAAATGACTTCAGAAGCCAGCATTTAACCATATTTTAACATATGTGCAATAAGTCACCAAAATAACCTGTACATTTTTGTGTGTGTAAAATTCTCAAGACTATCAAAACTGTCAGTTAATAAGATAAAAGCAAAGTATCAAAGTTGCTTCTAAAACCATAAATAAGAACTTAGAAATAGCTACTGGCTGGATATGGTCACTAGTCATGGTATTAATGGTAATCTGCTCTGTAAAACTAAAATTTAATTCTGCTTAAGATTAATTTTACTTTCCACAGTATTCACATATTCAGTCTGTTTTCATGATTATAACTACTTCATAATTATAATTCTAAATTTTTCTGAAGAGCAAATTGTTTAAGAGCCACATTTGAACTCTGAGTTTAAGTCTAACAGGATTTGAAGGAAAAACCTCCTATTTGTTATGAACCACCCAGACAGAGACTCCCCTCTAAAGTCTTCAAGCATTTCAGAAGCTAATGAATAAAAGAAATGTAAGATCTGAACTGACAAAGCATCATGAGAATACAGAGGTGATTTGATGAAAAGTCTAAGAAAGAGGTAAATACAGTTCTTGAAACAGTTATCTATAAGAGACAAAGTACAACTAAGAGAAAATGAAGACTCTATAGGAACCATAGGCTCAGGAGGAGAGAGATGTACAAATAAGTGAACAAATATGCCAGGGTTCTGTTGGATAGTCAGGAAGTAATGAAAACAGATGAAGAAACATCAGTCCATCTAAAACCTACTTAAGTTGTCTACTGCTGAGGGGCATCTATCTGTCCCAGCTCTGGAGCCAACTACTGCTTCAATAGCCTGTTTCTGGTCTTTATCCTCTTTGACAGCATGGTCACATGAAAGGTGAGTAACTAGAAAAAGAAGCCTCTTTGGGGCTCATTAAGCAGAAAACTGCTGGCATAAAATATTTGGGTCTGCTGATTTGGTTGGAGCCTAGTGTGAAATAGTCTGAGATAGAAAGATTTCTTCCAGGCAAGATGAATGAGGGCACAGCTTCAGAGGACAGGCTGGCATGGTGCTGTCAAAACAATAACTGCATAGACAATAACCCATGGTGGTGGTGGTGGTGGTGGTGGTGGTGGTGGTGGTGGTGGTGGTGGTGGTGATGGTGGTGACAGTGGTGGTGGTGGTGTTGATGGTGGTGGTGATGGTGGTGGTGGTGGTGGTGATGGTGTTGATGGTGGTGGCAGTGGTGGTGATGGTGGTGGTGATGGTGGTGGTGGTGATGGTATTGATGGTGGTGGTGGTGGTGGTGATGGTGACGGTGGTGGTGAGGCAGACAGAAAGTAAAATCATGTTACTTTGTTAAAATTAACTTCTGCTTTTAGATTTCCACCATTTGTGGCTTCATCTACACTCTAATTTTATTATTTTCATTCTTCACAATAATCCTGTTTCATCTTTATTTCATTATACTAATGCTTTTATTACCAGAAGTAAAGTATTCATAAAATATAGTGTGTTTGAACTGAAACCTATGGAACCACAAGAGTCCTACTCATGGGAATAATATAATGGGGGTGGGGGGAGAAGGGGCAGTCTAACCTAAGCGGTAGCTGTGGGGAACAAAAAAGAAGAAGTAGGGAATTATCAGAGTTCATTTCTGGACAGTAGGGAACAAATCTAAATTCCCCATTGTATAGCTATTTGGAGAGAAAACAGCTCAACAACTGAGCAATGTTACACACTTCCAGGGACAAAGTATATTCTCTTTGTCTTCAGAGGTTTCCTTTTTCTCTACTTCATAAAAGATGACCTACTCCAGATCTCTCCTTAGGGGATTCTCTCTACCCCACGTTAAAGAGGCTGTTATCACTATTGGTACAGGCTTGAAAGCAAGATGACCATCAAATGGTGCAATGGAAAAAAGGACTTTTCATTTTCTTCCATAGCTTCATTTAGAAGGTCCATTTTAGATGAATTTCTTTGAATTTTGACTTTGCATAGCAATTTCCTTATCTGAATCTATTCTAAGACAGCTAAGAATTTTTCTAAGACAGCTAAAGAAGCAGCAATACCAATTCTTCACACATTCTTTAAAAACAAATAGAGCATTTCCCAACTCATTCTGTGAGGCCAGTATTATCTTGACACCAAAACCAGGTGAAGACATTACAAAAAAAGAAAACTATAGCCCAATATCTCTTATGAATATAAATGCAAAAATCCTCACCAAAATATTAGCAAACTGAATCCAGGAACACATTTCTGGATTTATCCCAGAAATGTACGATTATTTGAACACCAAAGCCAAGCAATGTAGTAGTGTATTAAAGACAAAAACCACATGATCTTCTTAATAGACTCAGAAAAAGCATTTGACAAAATCCAATGCCCCTTCATGATAAAAACAGTTCAATGAAGTACAAATAGAAGAGTCCTCAATGTGATAAAGGGCATGTATGAAGAACCCACAGCTAACACCACACTTAATGGTAAAAAGACTGAATACTTTCCCTCTAAGATCAGGAACAAGACAAGGATGTCTTGCCGTTGTCATTTCTATTCAACACTGTACTGGAGGTTCTAATCAGGGCAATTTGGAAAGAAAAATAAATGAAAAAATCCAGATAAGAATGGCAGAAGTAAAACTATCTCTGTTTACAAATGATATATCCTGTATACAGAAATTTAAGGAATCCACTAACAGTTTGAACTAATGAGTTCAGCAAGGTTGCAGGATACAAGACAAATACACAGAAACCAATTGTATTTCTGTGTATTACCAATGAACAGTCTGAAAATAAAATACTTGTGTACTGAAAGGTATAAAACATTGCTGAAAGAAATTAAAGAAGACCTAAATAACTAGAAAGACATATGTTTATGGTTTGGAAGACAAAAATTGCTAAGATAACAATACTTTCTCAAGCGATCTACAGATACAGTACAATCTCTATCAAAATCCTAGCTTGCTTTCTGTGAAAAATTGACAAGCTGATCATAAAACTTATATGGAAACAAAAGGGACCCAGAATAGCCAAAACAGTCTTGAAAAAGAACAAAGTTGGAGGACACAAGTCCTGTACTTCCTGACTTCAGTAGTTATTATACAGCAGCACTAATCAAGACAGCATGGTACAAGCATAAGGATAGGCATTTAGATTAATGGAATAGAACTGAGAGTCCAGATATGAACCCTTACATTTTTGATCCATTGATTAAAAAAAATTTTTTTAGCCCTGGCTGGTTTGGCTCAGCGGTTGGAGCGTCGGCCTGCGGTCCGGAGAGACCCAGCTCAGGTTCGGTTCCCGCTAAGGGCATGTACCTCGGTTGCGGTTTGTCCCCGGCCCTGGTTGGTTGTGCGGGTGGCGGCCACTTGATGTGGCCCTTTCACATCGATGTTTCTCTCTCTCTCTCTCCTTCCTACTCTATCTGAGCAAAAAATGAAAAAAAAAATTTTTTTAATCGATTTTTTAGAGAGAGAGAAAAGGAGAGGGAAAGAAACACTGATGTGAATGAGAAACATTGATTGGCTGCCTCCTGCATGCCCCCTACTGGGGATGGAACCCACAACCCAGGCATGTGCCCTGACCTGGAATTGAACCCATGACCTTTTTGATGTATGGGACAGATAGATGCTCAACCAACTGAGCTACACTGGTCAGGGCAAAGGTCCACTGATTTTTGATAAGGGTGTCAAAACAATTTAATGGGGGAAAGAATAGTCTTTTCAACAAACAGTGCTAAGACAACTGGATAGCCACTTACCAAAAAATGAATTTGGACCTGTTCCTTACACCATACATAAATTAACTATAATGGACCATAGACTTAAAGGAAGAATTAAAATTATACAACTTTTAGTAGAAAACATAGGAGTAAATCTGTGTGAGCTTGGATTAGGCAATGGTTTCTTAGGTAAAATATCAAAAGGACAAGTGACAAAAAAAAAATAAATTGGACATCAAAATTAAAAATCTTTGTGCTATGAATGATATCATTAAGAAAGTAAAAAGAAAAAAAAAGAAATGTAAATTTTTTTAAAAAGTGGAAAGACATTAATGGGAGAAAATGTGTGAAGCAAGTACTGATATATACAGGGCGGGCAAAAGTAGGTTTACAGTTGTCCATATGGAAAATAATACAATAATTAATAAAGAATAATACAAGAATAAACTGTGTTTCGTGATTCACAACCATAAACCTACTTTTGCCCACTCCTGTATTAAAACATAGATGAACTTCAAAACGGTATGCTAAGAGAAAGAAGCCAATTCCATAGGCATCTCTGCAGAGACAGAAAATAGATGAATGGTTCCTATGGCTAGGAGGGTAGGGGAATGGAAAATAACTGCTAATGGGTACCTGTGTTTTGAGGGGTGATGAAAATGTTCTAAATGCAGATTGTGGTGATGGTTGCACAACTCTGTGAATAGACTAAAACCACTGAATTATATACTTTCAGTGGGTGAATGTTGTGATGTGTGAATCATTTCTCAGTAAAGATGTTAAAATTTTCATTTCTAAGAGTCAGAGAGCCAGAATGGTGTTTAAGTTATCAAGGATCCTAAAGGGTCAGAGCTTTGGAAGAGGTCTGATTGAGAATGATAGGATTTGGAAAGGTATTTAATATGAAGTGACTCACACAGTAATCTATTCTTTTGTTAGAAGCAAAGAGAAAGATAAGAAATGAGGGACAAGAGATCAATATTCACTTAATGTGACAACCAGCAACCTAAGCAGTATAAGAGAAAATATATAAAGTGCAACAAAGAAACACATTATTTTTACATAAATATATATGAAATCAGTAAGTGTGACTTTTCTAAGTAGTCGCTTTTGGAAACTATAAGCAAAAGCCTGAACTTTAACTGTTTAGAGCTAGTTCAGAGCCCAAGAAAATCAGTTACACGTTTCATTTGATTCAAGACTACTACCTATTATTCTATAAACTATCTAAAGCTTAGCTACCCATTTATTCAATCTTGGCTCTGAATGTTCTTAGGAGGTATTTACAAAAACAAACACACTTGAATAATGACTGGATTCAACTGAGAATATCTGAAAGAATGTGTTAAAAGCTAGTTGAAAGAGTTGATATAATTAATTTTAAAGCTGAAAAGTGCTTTAAACTAAAATGCTGAGTTTTCAAAATCAGGCAGTTTCAGGCTAAAATCATAACTACATAGTAAAGCAAGTGTAATCTCTTCTTTCCATCTCTACTACTGCTATCTAAGTCCCCTCATCTTTCATCTGAATTACTGGAACTAACTGGTTTCCCAGCTTCATTCCTGTCCCCTCTGGTCTATTCTCCACAGCTAGAACAACATCACTCAATTCAGAACCCCCTAAACCTGCATTTGGTCTGATCCCTTTGAGTCTTCCCCTAGCTCACAATGTTCTCAGTGACTTTCAAGGCTCAGGGAACATGCCAAGCTTGATCCCACCATTTGTGGGGGACTGGAAAGTTCACCCCTGGCCATAAGACATTCTTGGCATTATTCTCTTGGGCGGGCGTGACTCAGGTCACAATGCCCCCGGGACCTCTGCAGAAATGACAGTTCCCGGAACTGCAGCAGGTGTTTTCTGCTTGCCTCAAGCACTGACCTTATCAATTATGCCGTTAGGGTTTGGTCTCCTAACAACCAGTTTAGCCCCGACTTTAGCGCCCCAGGAACATTCCTGCTTTCATGCTATAAAACCTTGCCCCTGTTTTACAATAAACGAGACTTGATCAGAATCCTGTCTTGTCTCCATTCTTCGTGTCTCTTGCCCCCTACCATCCTCACTCCCCCTCTAGAGTCCTCGTTGCTCGACCTGCGGGACAGGTCACCATTGAGTCCCTGCACTGTCTATTTCTGGTTCCTGGAATGCTCTTCCCTGTTCTTTGCATGGCTGGCTTGTCATTTAGATCCTAGTGTAGACATCACTCTTTAGAGTGGACTTCTCAGACTATACAGTATTTATCACATCACAGTATTTCAATTCTCCACACAGCAACTCTTGATGTTTACCTATTATTTGCCACTCTACCTCTCTACTACAAAAATAATCTGGAGAATAGCAAATGGCATCTGTTTTAGTAAACACTCTTTCCCCAATGCCCAGGACAGTGTTTGATGCTAAACACAGATCTCGTAGAATGAACTTGGGGCTACTCTAGATTTCAGTAAAATCATTAAAACTTGAACATTTCCAAGTCTGTTATAGCAGATTTCAAAAAATTACTATAGTATTTATCTATAAAACACATTACTACCCCAAATCCAATCTCTAGAAACATACCGTACTCTTTCCTATAATCATTAAGCTGGAAATCCAAAAGTACTTCAGAATAATTAATAACATTTTACTCACGCTGGAAGAAGTTTATATTTCTCCAAATCAATTTCTGGAAAAAATGTGTCACTTTCAAATTCCTTCATGATCCTTGTCACAAATAGTCTAAGATGGCCTGGCTTGTCCATGGCTTCCTTTGAAATAAAATGAAAGTCATCAATTTCCTTATATATCTGTGTCAAAAGAAACAGAAACTCAAGATTTTTGTTAGTTTTAATTATATAGTCAAGTTTGTACTAGGTATGAAAGAATGCTATTTAAATATCCTATTCTTTATTTTGGAGCCCTGCAAAGTATGCCTTATTTATGTTGAGAATGGGACTAAACATTAGATATAAGTATGAGAGTGAGTTAACATATATTCTGGCCTCTAGTTTGCTTATATGAACTGTTTTCCTTTAAGCATTCAGTTTTTTCTTTTTTCTTTGGTGGTTGCTTAGGAATTAAGAACCCCGAATTATCTAGTTACAGGCAATAGAAAAATTTACATATATATAAATGGATAAGAGTATAATTTCATAAGACCCTGATTAATGAAAACCTCAAGGGCATACTTAGTACATTTACACAAAATTTAATAATGCTTCCATTTCCCAGGAGATAGTTATAATGCTAGTAGGTAATTTATTCTGCCTCTTGTTGCTAATGATTGTATTTGGCCTCATATTGTTAATGACTTTTCTAATTATCGCCCATAATGTTGTTGATAGAAAGTCATGAGTCCTCGCTGCAGCTCCAAGAAAGCAATAACTCTGGATTGAAAAAGAAAAAAAAAAAAAAAAGTATATATATATATATATATATATATATATATATACACACACACACACACATACACATATGTAAATATAATTTCAAGTGCTTGTTATCTTTAAAATTCCAAATAAGGTTATAGAACAAATTTTACTTATTATTTTCAATACTGTAGCTTATGGTATTACATCATTTATTCTCTTGCCCCAAACAAATAAATATTCTACCAAATCTTGCTGTACCAAAAATTAGGAAAACTGAGTAGGACTAACTACTGCAGCATTTGAAAGTCTGTATCAAAGTTAATGGTGTTGGGCAAACCTTTTCTGTAAAGGGTCAGACAGTAAATATTTTAGGCTTTGTGGGCCATATGGTTTCTGTTACTGTTTAGGCAAAAGCAGCCACAGGCAAACCAATGGCTGTGGCTGTGTTCCAATAAAACTTTATTTATAAATACAGGTTAGTAGGCCCAGTTTGGCCTGTGAGAAGAGAAGCCTAAATGTTCTACAAACTATTGTGATGTGACGTAGGTGGATAATGCAGAATTATAACCTGGAAGTTCTATTTCCTTACTATTTACCACATGTAGATGTATCAAATTATATACATGAATGTAATTCTAAGTGTTATGTTGTTTAAAGGTTGTTGAAATAGGAACCCAAGAAACAGAGGTTTTGTAATCCCATCTAAGATACTGGTATAACCCCTCTTTCTCAGATAATTTCAGTGTACCTGTTACCACAAGCCCCCAAAAGGTAGGGGCTGATTTTTTTCTCCCCATAAATGTTAATCTTTCACAAGTGTTTTAAAAGAGTAAGAAAATTCCTTTTATTATCCTCAAAATTTTTGAAAGCTGGAGTCATTTGGTGTCAAGAACAA
This sequence comes from Tadarida brasiliensis, assembly GCA_030848825.1. NCBI lineage: Eukaryota > Metazoa > Chordata > Mammalia > Chiroptera > Molossidae > Tadarida > Tadarida brasiliensis. The sequence goes on from CM061258.1 coordinate 53,014,498, forward strand.
GGAATATTTTCTTTTACTTTATGACAAAATACTATAATACTTTTCCCATGCCCTCACATTATACGAAAATTGCTGAGGCAAAGTTTTTTGCTTTTAACAAATTCATATACATCTAGGCAGTACATCAGCTGATAGCCCCATCACTTTCTCAGTAAAAGATGTACTCATCCTCGAAGAAAAGGGCTAACTCAGTGTATCAAAAACAATGCAGTCCAAGTACATTTCTAAGGGAAGGATTTAGAATGTTTTAAAATTGGAAACATCAGCTATTTTGAATTGGAAATAAACTGGTAAAGACTTAAAAACTTACTTTTACATTTTTATTTAGTTTCTGTGATATCAAAAAACGAAGAATTCAAATTGACAATATGTCTAACTTACAGTAGGGATAATGTGCTTCCTTCGCTCATGACTTAAAAGTAGAGTAGAACACTCTGTATTTACAGATAACTTTACTTACCTTATAAACAGAACTGCCTCCCACTATCCAAACCATGTTCACTTTATTTGCTACTTCTGGTTCCTCAATAAGTTTTAAGGCATCATCCAGACTTTTGGCAAGAAAATGAGCTCCTTTTGGAGGTTCCCTGAGGTTCAGAGAAAGAATTACATATAATTTCTATGAAAGCCATTCACGCTAGTCAGATAATCTGCGGAAGCAATAATTATAAAACTAAAATCATCATAAATATGAACCATTTCAACAAACAGTTAACATCAATATGGCCTAGGACCAATAATTTAACCCACATTTATGTATGTATGATCCATACTGTCAAAATCAAAAACAATTCTGATTATCTTGAGATATTTATGGCAGAAGAAAATCAGAACAGTTGTTATCTCTGGAGGGAATGAGTAAAGAATCACTGGGAAGGGGCATAAGGAAACTTTCTAGGGGTTATAGTAATGTCCTAGATCTTTGATACAGATTCTATAGGTACATACATTTGTCATAACTTAGCAAATGTACAATTAAGACATATATTTCACTATATGTAATATTTATCTCAAAAGGAAAAACTGTAAAGAAATATTGAACTCTAATGATGTATATGTTGAAGTATTTAGGGGAAAACATACAAATGTCTGCAATTTACTTTGGAATGCATAAAAAGAACAGGACTAATTGATGGATGGATGATTAAACAAGCATGGTAAAATGTTAATGGTAGAATCTATGTGGTGGGTATACAAGTGTTTAATGTAAAGTATTTTATGTTTGAAACTTTCATGATAAAATGTTGGAAAAAGTAACATGCTTGAATTACTAGTTTGAAATGATATTCAAACTGTTAGCATGTGGTGAATGAAGAAAGAAATTTCATGTTTCAGATAATATAAAAATTGATTAAGTATTAAAAAATGAGCGTTTGCCCCAGCCAGGTGGCTCAGTTGGTTGGAGTGTTGTCCTGTACACCAAAAGGTTTTGTGGGCTCAATTCCCGGTCAGGGCACATACCTAGGTTGCATGTTCAATCCCTGGCTGAAGTGCATATGGGAGGCAACTGATCGATTTTCTCTCTCACACTGATATTTCTCTCTCTCTCTCAAATCAATGGAAACATATCCTTGATAAGGAATTTGAAAAAAAAAAAAAAGAGCATGTTATTACTTTTGCAATTAAAAATCCCAAAAAGGCCCTGGCCAGTTTGGCTCAGTGGTTAGAGCGTCGGCCCGCAGTCCAGAGAGACCCAGGTTCGGTTCCCGCTAGGGGTGCGTACCTCGGTTGCAGTTTGTCCCCGGCCCCGGTTGGGTCGTGCAGGAGGCAGCCACTCGATGTGTCCTTCTCACGTCGATGTTTCTCTCTCTCTCTCTCTCTTCCTCTCTCTCCCTTCCACTTTATCTGAACAACAACAAAAAAATGGAACAATGTCCTCAGTGAGGATAAAAAAAAAAAATCCCAAAAGGGAAAAGCTATTTTATTTCAGGGTGCACATTGAGTAGCTGTCTCTTCCAAGTTCCACAACTGTTTTTTTTTGGGTGGAGGGTTGCAATTCCCTTATAAATGAGAGACATGTAGAATAAAGCTTTCATTCTTTTGGCTGTCTCCTCCCTCACCTCCTTGATATGTATTGTACTTCACTCTTTGTCATCTCTAAAGGAGTTATGATAACACAAAGAATACACACACACACACACACATTTTAAATTGATTATTTGGAGAGAGGGAGAGGGAGAGAAAGAAACATCGAAGTGAAAGTGAAACATTGATCACCTGCCTCCTGCACACCCGCTACTGGGGATCTTGCCCAAAACCCAGGCAGGTGCCCTGACCTGGAATAGAACCAGCAACCTTTCTGTGCACAGGATGCTGCCCTACCAACTAAGCCACACCAGCCAGAGGAAGAGGAGAAAGTTTTAATCACTGGAGAATTTGATAATAAGACCGTACAAAATATATTACACCATGAAATGTTAGATAATTTTTGGATTGAAGACAATTTATAACATCTTAAAAAAAATTTTTTAAAATTAATTTATTTTTGTTACAGATGTTTCTCCTTTTTCCCCCATTGACACCCCCCTCCCCGGCCCTGTCCCCAGCATTGTTGTCTATGTCCATTGGTTGCACATACATGCATATAAGTTCTGTGGTTTATCTCTTCCCTCCCCCCCACGCCCTCTTCTGAGGTTTGTCAGTCTGTACCCTGCTTCTATGTCTCTGGGTCTATTTTGTTCATTATATTCCACAAATAAGTGAGATAATGTGATATTTATCTTTCTTTGATTGGCTTGTTTCACTTAGGATACTACTACCCAGGTCCCTCCATGTTGTCTCAAAGGATAAGAGATCTCTCTTTCTTACAGCTGCATAGTGTTCCATTGTGTATACGTACCACAACTTTTTTATCCACTCATCTATTGATGGACACTTGGGCTGTTTCCAGATCTTAGCAATTGTAAATAGTGCTACTATGAACATAGGGGAGCATATATTCTTCCTGATTGGTGTTTCAGGCTTCTTAGGGTTATTCCTAGAAGTAGGATCACTGGGTCAAATGGCAGTTCAATTTTTAACTTTTTGAGGTAACACCATAGTGTTGCCACAGTGGCTGCACCAGTCTGCATTCCCACCAGCAGTGTGCTAGAGTCCCCTTTTCTCCACTCCCTCGCCAGCAATTGTTGTTTGATGATTTGTTGATGGCAGCCATTCTGGCTGGTGTGAGGTGATACCTCATTGTTGTTTTAATTTGCATTTCTCTGGTGATTGGTGACAATGAGCATTTTTTCATGTCTCTTGGCCATTTGTATGTCCTGTTTGGAGAGGTGTCTCTTTAGGTCCTCTCTCCATTTTCTAATTGGGTTCTTTGTCTTCCTTTTGTTGGGTTCTGTGAGTACTCTATATATTTTTGAAATTAACCCCTTATCTGATATATCATTGGCAATTATGCTCTCCCATATAGTGGGTTCCCTTTCCATTTTGATGGTTGTTTCTTTCGCTGTGCAGAAGCTTTTTAGTTTGATGTGGTCCCATGTGTTCATTTTTCCTTTGTTTCTCTTGCCTTAGGCGTTGTATCAGGGAAAATTCTGTTGCGTGTGATGTGTGAAGTTTTGTTGCCTACATTTTCTTTTAGGATTTTTATGGATTCACGAGTCACATTTAAGTCTTTTATCCATTTTGAGTTTATTCTTGGGTATGGTGTAAGTTGGTGGTCTAGCTTCATTTTTTTTGCATATAGCTGTCCAATTTTCCCAACACCATTTATTGAAGAGGCTGTCTTGACTCCACTATATGCTCTTGCCACCTTTGTCAAATATTAATTGAGCATATTGTCTTGGGTCAGTTTCTGGGTTCTCTGTTCTGTTCCATTGATTTATATGCCTGTTCTTGTGCCAGTACCAGGCTGTTTTGTTTACAGTGGCTTTGTAGTATAACCTGATATCCGGTATTGTGATCCCTCCTACTTTGTTCTTTTTCAAGATTGCTGTGGCTATTTGGGATCTTTTTTGGTTCCATATAAACTTTTGAAGTATTTGTTCTAGTTCTGTGAAATATGTCATTGGTATTTTCGTGGGGATTGCATTGAATCTATAGATTGCTTTGGGTAGTATGGGCATTTTAATGTTAATTCTTCCAATCCATGAACAAGGTATATGCTTCCACTTTTTTATATCTTCCTCTATTTCTTTTTTCAATGACCTGTAGTTTTCTGTGAAGAGGTCCTTTACTTCTTTGGTTAAGTTTATTCCTAGGTATCTTAATTTTTTTGCTGCAATTGTAAATGGGGTTGTTTTTTAGTTTCTCTTTCTGTGAATTCATTGTTGGTGTATAAGAATGCCATCGAATTCTTGATGTTAATTTTGTATCCTGCTACTTTGCCAAATTCATTTATTAAATCTAGTAGAGTTTTGATGGAGTCTTTAGGGTTTTCTATGTACAAGTACAATATCCTGTCATCTGCAAATGATAGTTTCACTTCCTCCTTTCCAATTTGGATCCCTTTTATATCTTCTTCATGTCTAATTACTGTGGCTAAGACTTCCAGTACTATGTTAAATAAGAGTGGCGAAAGTGGGCATCCCTATCTTGTTCCTGTTCTTAAGGGAAATGTTTTTAGTTTTTGCCCATTGAGAATGATGTTGGCTGTAGGTTTTTCATATATGGCCTTTATTGTGTTGAGATATGATCCCTCTATTCCCACATTGCTGAGTGTTTTCATTAGAAATGGGTGCTAGATTTTGTCAAATGCTTTCTCAGCATCTGTTGATAAGATCATATGGTTTTTATCTTTCATTTTGTTTATGTGGTGTATCACATTTATTGATTTGCCAATATTGTACCATCCTTGCATCCCTGGGATGAATCCCACTTGGTCATAATGAATACTTTTTTTGATGTATCAGTGGATCCGATTTGCTAATATTTTGTTAAGCATTTTGGCATCTGTGTTCATCAGGGATATTGGCCTGTAGTTTTCTTTCTTTGTAGTGTCTTTATCTGGTTTTGGAATTAGGATTATGCTGGCCTCATTAAATGAGTTTGGAAGTCTTCCACCTTCTTGGATTTTTTGGAATTGATTGAGGAGAATGGGTGTTAGATCTTAGAATGTCCGGTAAAACTCCCCTGTGAAGCTGTCTGGGCCCAGGCTTTTGTTTGCGGGCAGTTTCTTGATTACATCTTCAATTTCCTTAGTTGTTATTGGTCTGTTCAAGTTTTCTATCTCTTCTTGGTTCAGTTTTGGGAGACTACGTGTTTCTAGAAATTTGTCCATTTCACCTAGATTGTCTAATTTGTTGACATATAATTGCTCATAGTATGTTTTGATGATCCTTTGTATTTCTGTGATGTCAGTTGTTACTGCTCCTCTTACGTTTCTGATTTTGTTTATTTGGGTCCTCTCTTTTTGTTTCTTGGTGAGTCTGGCTAAAGGTCCATCAATCTTTGTCCTTTCAAAGAACCAGCTCTTTGTTTCATTGATCTTTTGAATTGTTTTTTTTTAGCCTCTATGTCGTTTATTTCTGCTCTGACTTTTACTATTTCTTTCCTTCTACTTGCTCTGGGTTTTTCTTTTTGTTTACTTTCTAGTTCTTTAAGTTGTAGGGTTAGAAAGTCCATTAGGAATTTTTCTTGTTTCTTGAGGTAGGCCTGTAGTGGTATGAACTTCCCTCTCAGGACTGCTTTTGCTGCGTCCCATAGATTTTGTGTTGTTGTGTGTTCGTTTTCATTGGTTTCCAGGAAGTTTTTAATTTCTTCCTTGATGTCCTTGGTAACCCATTCATTGTTTAATAACATGCTATTTAGCCTCCAGGTGTTTGAATGTTTTTGTGTATTTTTGTTTTAATTGATTTCTAGTTTCATGCCATTGTGATCTGAGAAGATGCTTGATATAATTTCAATCTTTTTGAATTTGTAGAGACTTACTTTGTGTCCTAACATGTGGTCTATCTTTGAGAATGTCCCGTGTGTACTTGAGAAGAATGTGTATTCTGCAGCATTGGGGTGAAATGTTCTGTAAATATGAATTAAGTCCAACTAATCTAATTCATCATTTAAGGACTCTGTGTTTGCTAATTTTTTGTCTAGAAGATCTATCCAGTGGTGTTAGTGGGGTGTTAAAGTCACCCACTGTGATTGTTTTGCTATTGATCTCTCCCTTGAAGTCCTCCAGAAGTTTTTAAAATATATTTTGATGCTCCGTATTTGGTATGTATATGTTTACCTCTTGTTTGATTGATCCTTTTAGTATTCTGTAGTGACTTTGTCTCTTATTATGGCCCTTGATTTGAAGTCTATCTTATCAGATATGAGTATTGCTACATAAGCTTTTTTTTTCATTTCCATTTGCTTGGAAAATTTTTTTCCATCCCTTCACTTTCATCCTGTGTGAATCTTTTGTTGTGAGGTGGTTCTCTTGTAGACAGCATATATTAATATATGGGTCATGTTTTCTTATCCAGTCAGCTACCCTATGTCTTTTGATTGGAGCATTTAGCCATTTACATTTAAGGTTAATAATGATAGATACTTATTAGTTGCCATTTTGATTTTATGCCTGTGTTCCTCTCTCTCTCTCTCTGTTTCTTTTTCTTTTTACAACAGTCTCCAGCATTTCTTGCAGTGCTGGTTTGGTGGTGGTAAATTCCTTTAGCTTTTTTTTGTCTGTGAAGCTCTATATTTCTCCTTCAATTTTGAACGATAGCCTTGCTGGATAGAGTAGTCTTGGATTCAGACCCTTTCCTTTCATTACTTTGTATACTTCATGCCATTCCCTTCTGGCCTGCAGTGTTTCTATTGAGAAATCAGCCGTCAGTCTAATGGGAGCACCCTTGTAGGTAACTTTCTGTCTCTCTCTTGTTTCCTTTAAGATTCTTTCTTTGTCTTTAATGTTTGCCATTTTTATTATGATGTGTCTAGCTGTGGGTCTTTTGGGGTTCATCTTGCTTGTGATTCTCTGTGTTTCCTGGACTTGTGTGACTTTTTCCTTCACCAATTTAGGGAAGTTATCTGTCATTATTTCTTCAAACAGGTTCTCTATTCCTTTCTCTGATTCTTCTCCTTCCAGTACCCCTATAAGGCGAATGTTGTTACGTTTTGTATTGTCTCAAAGCTCCCTTAAACTCTCCTCCTGCTTTTTAAATCCCGCCCCCCCCCTCCCCTTATTTGCTGCTCTATTTGGGTGTTTTTTTTCTACCTTGTCTTCTAAGTCGCTGATTGGGTTTTCAGCTTCTTCTAATCTACTATTGAATCCTTCTAAGGTATTTTTCATAACAGCTATGTCATTCTTTCCTCTTGATTTTTATGCATAGCTTCTGCCTCTTTTTTTAAGCTGATGTAGTTCCCACTGAGCTCCTCATAATTCTTATTAAGTTGCTTGTAGTTCTCACTAAATTGTTTGAGCACCCTTAAAATCATTGCTTTGAATTCTTTACCTGACAAATTGCTTTCTTCCATTTCCTATAGTTCCTTTTCTGGTGATTCCTCCTTTTCTTTCATTTGGGTGTTGTTTCTTTGTCTCACCATTTTAGCAATCTGGTAGTTCTAGGCCCAGTGAGGGATTTTGGAATGTGAAGGCAGGTTGGTGTGTATCAAATAAGGCTGCTGTGCCTCCCAGACTGTTTTGGTGTATGGCGCCTCTTGCCTGCTGTGGGTTTGGAGGATTAACAACCGGCGGCTGGTATTCATTTGTCATGCATGTCTTGTCTCCCTGAGTCTTGCTGCTGCTTGGGCTGGGTCCCAGCTGCTGATCTGTGCTGCTGCTGCCTGAGGTGAGTGGGTCCAGCTGGTGCACTGCTGGGGTGCGTGGGTCCCATTGGTACCCTGCGATCCTGCTGGGGTGCGTGGGTCCAGCTGGTGCACTTCTGGGGTGCATGAGTCCCACTGGTGTGCTTCAGGGTTATGCTGCTGCCTGGTGGGGTTCAGCTCCTGATTTGCACTGCTACTGCTACTGCTGTTGCCAGGGGGTGCTCTCAGCTCCCAATCCTCTGCTGCTGTTGGGGGATGAAGATGCTCAGCTCCTGGGACTTTGCTGCCGCCAGGGGGGAGGGGCTCCACTCCAAATCTGTTGCTGTAGTTGTCAGGGGCAGGTCTCAGCTGCCGGAGTCTTGCTGCTGTTTGGGCTGGGGCACTGCTCCTGATCAGCCTCTGCTGATGCCGCTGGGGATGAGTCTCAGCTGCCAATCTGTGCTGCTGCAGCCTGGGGATGGATGTCTGCTCTCAAGCCTCTGCTGCTGGAGGTGTGTCTCGGCTCCCAAGCCTCAGCTGCTGTTGGGGATGGGGCTCCACTCCCCCACAGTAACTGCTGCTGTGGGGGAAGGTGCTGGGCTCCGATCAGGCTGCTGCTGTGGAGGATGGTGCTCGGCTCCTGGCTGGTTGCGGCTACTGCAGCAGGCACCTCGATAGCGCTGCTACTCTACGCTGGTCCACATTGACACAGTGGGGTCCACTGGTCTGATGATGCAAGGTGCTCTGGTGGATTCAGGTCACTTGGCCCTGGCCGCTCCCTGCTGCCTCCTCCCAGAGAAGACCAGGAATCTTCCAAAATGGCGGTGCCTCCCGGCCTCGCAGGGAGAGGCTCGCTGACCATCTGCTACTGAAGTAGCCAGCTGCTCCCTGTCCACAGCACAGGAATCCTCTGCCCCACGTTTCTGCACTGCTCAAGGTTGCTCGTCTACACTCACGTCCACTCATTCTCTCTCACACTTACCTTTGCTCCGGTCCTGCCTGCCACCATCTTCCCTGGCCAATTTATAACATCTTATTTCATGGAGGTAATTTTGGATTTTCTAAAGATGCTGTCAAAGCTGCAGCATTGCAGTGAAGTTTCTTAATTTAATTTTTGGTTTCAAAGACCTTTAAATAATGCTTTATTGAGATAGAGATCACATACCATACAATTTACCTTTGGAACGTGTACAATTCAGTTAACTTTTTATGTTCATTGAGTTGTGCTATCATCACCACTGTCTATTTTCAGAACATTTCTAGCACCCGGAAAGAAACCCTGTTCCTATTACAGTCGCCCCTTGCCACTTTGCGCTTCGACTTTTGTGGCTTCACTCTATCGCAGTTTTTTCAAGTACCATACTATATTTGAAAAAACTGCCATAGAGTGAAGCCGTGAAAGTTGAAGCACGAAGTGGTGAGGGACAACTGTGTATAAAGAAAGAATCCTACTTCGTGGAAATTCATTTATCATGGTAGAGTCTGGAACTGATTAACCGCAATAAACGAGGGCCGACTGTATCAGTTCCCCCCCCTCCCATCCCCTTTGTCTCTATGGATTTGCTTATTCTGGACATTTCATATAAATGGAATCACATGGTATGTTGTGTCTGGCTTTTTTCAATTAGCATACTGTTTTCAAAATTTATCTGTGCTGTGGCATATTATTACCTCATCCTTTCTATTGTGGAATAATAAATATTCCATTGTATGGATATAGCACATTTTGTTTATCATTCATCAGTTGATGAACATTTGGGATGTTTCCAATATTTGGATGTTATGAATGATGCTATGAACATTTGTATACAAGTTTTTGTGTGGTCATATGTTTTCGTTTCTCTTGGGTATATGCAAGGAGTAGAAATGCTGGGTCATATAACTCTACTTTCAACCTTTTGAAAAAGTGCCAGTCTGTTTTCCAAATGTGGCTGTATAGCATTTCTTTTTTTTTTTATCCTCACCTGAGGACATTTTTCCATTTTTTGTTCAGAAAGAGTGGGAGGGAGAGAGAGGAAGAGAGAGAGAGAGAAACATCGATGTGAAAGGGACACATCGAGTGGCTGCCTCCCGCATGACCCAACCAGGGCCAGGGACAAACTGCAACCGAGGTACGTGTCCTTAGTGGGAACTGAACCCGGGTATCTCTAGACCACAGGCTGACGCTCTAACTGCTGAGCCAAACTGGCCAGGGTTGTATAGCATTTCTTTTAAAGCCACAACTTAATAGTCTAGAAAGCCATGAAAAAGCATTTTTCCCTATAACTTATTAAGTAGTTACCCAAAATAACTAGTACAGGGCAGCAAATTTTGGGATTATCTTGAGAATTTAGTTTCTTCTCACATGGGGGAGAGGGTGATGGTGAAAGACTGTCTCTGAACTTGCAGGAGCAATATCAATTTACATGTGTAAATCCCTCCCCTTTTATTCAGGACCCAGCAGTTCCTGGTACACAGCAGGTGCTCAGAATGTATGAGGAACTGACCAGCTGTTGGCCAGAGAAGCAGAGGCAGGATAAAAAATGAACTTAAAATTTTTTTCCTGATATCCCTATTTCCTTGGCATGCTTGATAATAAAGACTTTAAATTTTGTCTCTGCCTATAAATAAAAAGCAAAATACACCAACAAATGTTATATATAAATATATAATAAACAACCAAACCCAATTAAACATACCACAGAGGGGTCATAAAGAAGAAATTAGACTCATCATTTGAGATTTGCTGTCTCAACTGAACATTTCTCCCACTGAAATTTCTTTATGTTTGTTTTAGCTCAAGCTAGCCATAAATACACTTGAGTAGTATTCAAGAATACATTATTAAAGAGTCTCTGGAAATGGCAATACAGTGTGTGAATTTGGATTCTATCAAGTAAAGAGATCATCAGAATATCCTAGCAACCAGGAGAAAGGGAACAGTAGGAAGACTGAGGCAGATGGCAAGATGTACATCAACATATTCCCCATCACCCAAAGATAATCAATGCAAATATTCTGGTACACTTTCTTCTAGGTTTTACCTATGCTCTTCTAGGAGGGATTTGGGAGAAAATCTATAGAATCCTGAACCCCCTTAGCCTATAGTTGTGTAATGTTTTTTCCTTCCTATTGTATGATGGTCTTTGATGTGTTCACTTGGCTAGATTATAGTCCTCAGTTTTTCAGACACTAATCTAGGTGTTGCTGTGAAGGGATTTTGTAGATGTGATTAAAGGTGATAAATGGATGACTTTAATCTGGGTGGGACAGATTCAATCAGTTGAAAGGCCTTAAGAACAGACCTGAGGCTTCCCTGAAGAAACTTCACCTATAAACATCAGCTTTAGCCCTTGAAGAGTTCCAGCCTCCCCATCTTGATGGCCAGCTCCAACAACTGTGTAATCCAATTCCTTGTAAGGTAGTTTTATGATTACATTAGTAGTTTAAGAAACAACAATTACATGCCAATCCCAAACTTTTCCTAAGGTCTAATTCAGCCCCCCTCCCCAAGAGACCTTTGAAGTTCAGAAAATTATTTTAGTGGGTTAGGACCAATATAAACAACAAAAAATATAAAAATCAGGATATATCACACATAGAGTAAATGACACGGAAGCTATGGTGCAGGTAAAAGCACTGGAATTGACTTAATGGGTAGTTTTAATGCCATTAACAGCCCACCTCCCCCTTCCAGTTCATTTCCAGGCATCATATATTGGCCTGGAGGACATAAAAGTTCCTCGCAGAGACCAAGTGGACATACTTCCTTCTTCTAGGATCCTTAGAACCATTTCAATACTTTCAATTTTTTTTTATCTGCAGACACAGGGTAAAGAACCTAAGTACAAAATACTATTTGGGTATTGTGGAAAATTAGGAAAAGTAGGGCACAAGATTATGACCAGTTTTTTGCCCATCTTAAAATTTATATCTTAGTGCATTTAGGGCTGGGTCCAGAGAGATGATAGCAACTTAATTTTGGCAAGTCCCAAAATGTATCTATTTTGATTGTATGTGCAACTGAAAAGAGTTATTAATTTACATTATACAACTGATATTTGACCCTACTGAATTGAATTGAGTAACGGTTCAAGGAAACGTGCAATTCTGTTACCATAGTGAGATGTAATGTAACTTTTTAAAGTGATGAAATCACTCTCTTAAGCAGCCGAACAAGTTATAACTGCTTATTCATTTTCTATAATCACCTATGTGATATTAAGCAGCTTCATCAATAGCTACATTCATAGTATTTTATTTTGTCATGTACTGACCTCCCACAGAAGAAATGGGACATGATTTTCTTGTGAATTTATTAGTACTTACTTTAGTTCTCTACTGAGAACTAAATTAATCCTGTTCTTTAAAGGTCGCTTCTTCTCAGGAATGGAGAACCAGGTCTTCCTACCCATAATCACCAAATTCTGTTTACCTATAAAATCACATAGAAAGAATATATTTTGTGAATATATACATATATTTATATGTTTGTATGTATGCATATATATGATTGTCATTGATATCTAGTGGATCTGCTTTAAAAAAATTAAAAAAAAATTTTTTTTAAGGGAGTGGCAAGAAATATTTATTTATTTATTTATTTTTATCCTCACCTGAGGATACTTTTGCATTCATCTTCAGATAGAGCTAGAGGGAGAAACATCGATGTGAGAGAGACACATCAACTGGCTGCCACCCACAAGACCACTACTGGGGCCGGGGACAAACTGCAATCAAGGTATGTGCCCTTAGCGGGAACCGAACCCAGGTCTCGCTGGACCATGGGCTGACGCTCTAACCACTGTGCCAAACTGGCCAGGGCAAAAAAATTAACATTTTTAACAGCTTTACCAAAATTTACCATTTATCACCCCTCCATTATGTAAATATAGTAATTATTTTCCCCTTTGGCTTTATCCAACTTATATGCAATATAGTTTTAATCAATTGCAGTCATGTATAAAATCGTAGTGAAATGCAAAGATTCTGAGTCAAAGTTGAATGTATTCTGTTATTTACTAAGCAAGTCATGTTAATCTTCTGTGCCTTACTATCCTTATCTACGAAATGGAGATAACATACAAGGTGGGGCAAAAGTATGTTTACAGTTGTGAGTAGCAAAACACAGAGTTTATTCTTGTATTAATATTATTATTATTTATTATTATATTATTTTCCATACAAACAACTGTAAGCCTACTTTTGCCCCACCCTGTTGTTCCTATTTCTAGGACTGTGGGGATTGAAGACTTAGAACAATGTTTAACATCTGAAAGTACTGTTTAACTATTTGATATAATAGTACTCATATTTGTGTACTTTGTAGATTCACATTAATAGTCATACTTTTAAAGATAACTGCTTAATATGCCACTCAATTAGTTTAAAATACTTTCAGTTTGTGCCTCTTTTTAAAAAAATTTTATACACGTAGTTTCCATTTCTGGTTTAATTATTGAGAAAAAAGCTTGTGAGTCAGGATCAAAGGAACATACACATTTATGATTCTTGAATTAGCTTGGTTAAAAAAACACACTAATATTTACAAACTACAAGTAGTAAGATTACATATTTTTCCATATTTTGTTTCCTATTCCCAGACTACTTAGGATTCGTTTTTTAAACAATTTATTTTAAAGATTATTATTTATTTTATTTTATTTTTTGTTTTTGTTTGGAAGGCTCTTTAATAGCAAGCGAATGGTAATTACATCGTGGGATGAGATCCTCTCTCTTGGGAGAAAGGAGATGTGGACAGGGTTCAATTTAGGATTCACACTGCTGAAAGCCTCTAAGAAGGGCAACAATTTTTGGCAACCCATTCCACAGTTTTGTCATTTACAAGAGATTTCTTTAAAGATTATTTTTACTGATTTCTGGAGAGAGAGAAAGGGTGAGAGGGAGAGAGAGAGAGACATTGATGAGAGAAACATCGATGTGGGTGTGAAACATTGATTGGCTGCCTCCTGCACGCCCCCTATTGGGGATCCAGCAGCAACCTTTCGCTGCAGGGGCCAGGCCCAACCAACAGAGCCACACCGGCCAGGGCCAGACTACTTAGGATTCTAGAGGGTGGTTCATTTCAATTAGCTTCAAGCTCTTGCCATCTTGTCTCTATCAGTAGTGACCTAAGTGCCAAGTCCAAGAACTTGCATCTGTTCTGTTAAAGTTATGCTGTACTTCCTCCTTTCTATTTCCCTGTTTACTCTGTTATTTTTCCTCCTATGACCAAATATACATCTTACGTTTTAAATGGGTATACCCCAACCCCATATTCTTTTCCGTGGCAATCATCTTCTCTTCAGTGTTTCAATTCACCTAGTACCCTGTGTCTGAATATACTACAAGCCCCTCAAAATCGTTACAATGGCAAGCTATTCTCCATTATTACCCGTACTCTTAAACTGAAAACCCGAGTTCATTCTTGATGCCTTCCTGGCACCACCTTTAACTTCTTAAATCTCCGAATCGAGTATTATGTAACCATTCTTTGGACTTTTATCATCTACACTGCCTTAGTTCAGGCCTTATCATCTCTTCTGGTGCGTATTCCAAAGGACTCCTCTGGTCACCAGAGCCAACCTCTAACTAGCTGCCAATTGCTCAATTGTATGCAACCCACATATAATTTCAAAGAACGTTTGAAAAAAAACAAACTAATAAACACTGGAAACTGCATATAGATCAATAGTAAGACAAAAGGTCCCAGTTTAACATGGAAAATTTGACATTTAAGTAAAATTTGCACTGGTAAGCTTACTCAAGCAAGATCCCTGGGGGATCTCAATCATTAAAAAAAACCCTATTACCTTCTACTGAAGAGGCTGTGGTCATTCTTTGGAAATACTTGAATTCATTCCTGCAAGTTAGAGAAACATAGTGTTACTCAGAACGTCTTCCCGTGGGCTCAAGCTCTACCGCCTGGACAAACGGTACGCGGGACCGGGATGATCTCCAGGACTGGGACTTTGCTCGGGTGCCGGGCGCCGCGGGGAAAATTCCTCGCCGGGCAGCAGGAGCTGGACGGAAATCAATAACTTGGCCTCCCAGATCCTGGAACCTAGGTCGCAAGTCCAACCCCATCCTCCCGCGGCCAGTCGGCCCAGCACAGCCCGGTCCAGTTGTCTCGATCAAGGGCAGCTTGCACGCCAACCCGTTTCCGGCCCGGCAAGTACCTGAGCGGGGGCCAAGGCAGGTCTCCGTTCTTGCCGATGCCCATGTTCTGGGACACAGCAACGATGCAGTTTAGGGTACGAACCATGACGGCGGCACGAAAACCTCCTAGCTTGCTAGCCAAACAGAAAGCGCTCGCCAAACTTGGCGCGCAATCGTGGCCACTCCGCCCCCTCGCTCCCATTGGTGCAGGGGAGACCCCGCCCCGCCCGCCCCGCCCCGCCCTCGCCCCGGCGCACGGCTAGGTCGCGACGTGCTCGCTCCCTCAGACGCCCGGGAACTGGGGCCGCGGGCTCGCGCTCCTGGCTGGGCCCTGCCCCCGGGCTGTCATTCCCTGTCCCGCGATGTCGCGCCGGAAGCCGGTTTCTGGCGGCGCGGCTGCCGCTGGCCCAGCCCCTGCAAGGCAAGCAGTTTTGAGCAGATTCTTCCAGTCTACGGGAAGCCTAAAATCCACCTCCTCCCCCACGGGTGCAGCAGAGACGGGGGAACCTGACTCTGACTCCGCAGCGCCTCCAGCGTCCACTTTCCAGACTCCGTTGCCGCCACACGTGGTGGGTTTGGTCAGGACTGGGCGGGGTTAAGGGGGAGAGCGGGCCCGACCAGGTGGGCGGGGGCGGTGCTTGTGGGTGGGGCGGGAGGAGGCGGGGCCCGCGCGCGAGAATTAGGGAGATGACTGGCCAGAAGAGAAATGGACCGGATTCGGGCAGGTGAAGACGGAAAAGCCTGGCCACCCTCCATCTTAAGTTTAGTTCAGAGATTGTAGTTTCCCCTTGGGGTACTAGACTTGAGGCCAAGATCACCCAGATTCATAATGGCAGGTCTCCTGACTCTCATTCTGTTGAGGGTAGGAGAAAAGGATACATCTTTTAACCTCCACCCTCCCCCTTTTTTTTGTCTCTTGATTAAAGGTTGAAGAGGAGTTTTAGTTATCTTATTTATATGGGTTTTGTTAGATGCCACCCTTCAACTGAGTAAAATAAGTAGTTTTTTTTTTTTTTTTTTTTTTTAAACCAGGACACTGCCACAGGGGAATGCCTGAGGGTGAGACCTCACTGGGGTCCCTAGTACGGTATTTCTCAAATTGAGGATGTTGAAGGGGATTGCGGATGGGCTTTCCGCCACTTTCTAAGTTTTAATGAGAATGACAGCTTGGCTGCTTCAAAATCTTGTTCCTTTAATTTATGTTTTTTTCCGTAGAGTGATTGGTTCTCTTCTGTTTTTGTGTTTTTTAAATTTTTTTCTCCCTTTATTGATTTTACAGAGAGAGGAAATGAGAGGGAGAGAGAGATAGAAACATTGATGAGAGAGAACATTGATTGGCCGCCTCCTGCATGCCCCCCACTGGGGATCGGGCCCACAACCTGGGCATGTGCCCTGAAAGGGAATGGAACCAGCGACCTCTTGGTGCATGGGTCAATGCTCAACCACTGAGCCACACTGGCCAGACTGTTTTTGTGTTTTGACAGTAGTCTACATTTTTATGACTTCACTAAGATTTTATTTTATACTCACCATTTAGAGGGTATTTGTGAAGGACTTCACATTTTTGACAGGCATCCTGCCAGCAAATGTTTATAATCCTGTGGCATCTTTAGTGGTGAACATAAAACAAATTACAATGAACATTCCAAAATGATACTGTTCTTTTATTGTCTATCTAATTTCACCTTTACTAAATAAATACTTTTTCTTTTAAAGGTATTTTATTTAATATGAGGAAGTAGAGTAATGTGAGTTATATAATTTGATATAAATGAAGGCAGGTTGAGTAAAGAAAGGTGACAGCTTTGGTTCCAGTTAATTCTAGCAGGGCTTGAAGTGCTGAGACTCATGACCTGTCAATCTCCAACTTGTCTTCAATGATGGTAAAAATGTTCACCCATGGTCTTTTCAGAGTTCAAAGTAGATGATTCTAGGAAGGAAGGATGGCAAGGACCTTGTCATTCAGAACTAAGGTTTAAATTATTTGCCCTGGCTGGTTTGGCTCAGCAGTTAGAGCATTGGCCCGCGGACCAGAGAGTCCCGGGTTCGGTTCCTGCTAAGGGCACGTACCTTGGTTGCAGTTTGTCCCCGGCCCTGGTTGGGGTCGTGTGGGTGGCAGCCACTCGATGTGTCTCTCTCACATTGATGTTTCTCTCTTCCTCCCTTTCTCCCTCCCACTCTATCTGAAGATAAATGAAAAAAAAAAAAACTGTCCTCGGGTGAGGATAAAAAAAAATAAATTAAATTATTTCATATACATCATGTTTTGAGATTAGAGATAACATAATTTTCTAACTTTCCTGATATAGGTTGCAGAAATTGACAGAAGTAAAAAGAGGCCACTAGAGAATGATGGGCCTGTTATAAAAAAAGCAAAGAAAGTCCAAGAAAAGGAAGGACAAAGTGATTCAGTAATGTCTGGGAACCCTGGTGAGTTTTGTGGCAATGATTTTTCATTCTTGCCAGTCATGGCTCTGATATCCTTGCATTATCCAGAGGGCAGAGGATGCTATTTGGAGAGTTGTACCGCTTTTTCTCTTTGTGGCGAAAGGTCTCCAT
Organism: Tadarida brasiliensis; assembly: GCA_030848825.1. Taxonomy (NCBI): domain Eukaryota; kingdom Metazoa; phylum Chordata; class Mammalia; order Chiroptera; family Molossidae; genus Tadarida; species Tadarida brasiliensis. The sequence continues at coordinate 53,031,859 of CM061258.1, forward strand.
TGTGCTTGAGTAGAGTGGCCCCTCCATAAGTGGTGGTGGTATGTGTAGGGGTTGGGGGCATGGAGGTAAGAGCTGGAGCTCTGCAGTTTGGCTGTAGTTCCCTCTAGCTGATTTTTGTCCTGATGTAAACCATGTTTGTTGTAAAAACAGCAATGTAGAAATATAGAAGGTAGACAGTGCAGACCCCATAACCCCTCCCTTTCAGTAAGGCCTACTGCTAATTTTGGGGAGTATATTCTTTCAGGTTTTTTCTGTTTGTACACATATATATGTACCCACACAGACCCACAAATTAATAATATTTTATAAGTTGTTTTATACTGTATATGCTAATTTGCAACTATCTTTTTCCACTCAGCAGAACATTTGAGCAATTTCCAATGTCAGGACATGTATGTCACCCCTGTCCATTTTTTAGGGTGGAGCTGCTTTTTCTGTATGCAGAAAGGTTTTGGATAAAACCACCATTCCTGAGGTTCTAGACCTCTATAGATGGTGTTGGATATATAGGTGGTTGAACAGACTTTTCTCTGGTTTTTGGCCTCAGAGTGTTTGTGATAAGGGAAGACAGAAAATGCTTCTTCATTACCCTCATACCTGAACTGACATACGCCTTTCTGAAGTGACAGCAGCTCAGGAGTGAAGCTTTGTGGTGGACTCTTTTTGGCAGTGGTGGGAGTAGGGTAGTAGGGTAGGGAAGAATGGTAAGGAGGAGGGCATGAAAGTACTGCATCAGGGGGTCTCACCACACACACACACACACACACACACACACACACAAGTCCTTGTGCCCAGGTCCACATTGCTCCAGATCTGGCCAAGTGAACTCTGAAGCTTGTGGAAACAAGGCCATAGACATGGAAGTTTTCGAAATGTGAACTTTACAGTTTACTTAAAATAAATAATTCGAAGAAAAGAGGAGTGTCCAACGGCCAGAAGAGTCGCTGGCTACTTCACCTCAAGTTTTTTTTTTCAATTACAGTTGACATTCAGTATTCTTTTGTGTTAGTTTCATGTGTACAGCATAATTTATGAGGTGATCCCCCTTATAAGTCTAGTATCCACCTGGCACCATACATAGTTATTACAGTATTGTTGACTATATTCTTTGTGCTGTACTTTACATCCCCATCACCTTAAGTTTTTAACATGTCAGTTTTAGATATTCTGTCTTTTGCAAGATTTACACCCCACCCCATCGTGGGAAAGTTTTTTTGTATCCTTAGGAAGGAAGCCCTTGTATAATATACAAACTTATACTTTTGAAGAGTGATTCAAATATATATTTGAAAGAGAGAGAGTGATAGTAAATAGGATGAATATATACTATTGAGATTCAAATAGACATTTTTCCAGCTATGAGATTAACAAGAGATAAGATAAAGTTTTCATCTGAAAAGAAGTTTAACTAGAAATATGAAATTTTTAAACTTTTAGAAATGAATAAAATACAACACTTGCCCTCAGAGTGTTTTTGCTTTTAAAGGGGAAGGTAAAAGATGATAAACACAGTCCCAGTTTTCTTATATATAATAGTATCTACCTAAATAGTATTGCTTTAGCCCTGGCTGGTGTGGCTCAGTTAGTTAGAGCATCATTCCCAGTCAGGGCACATACCTAGGTTGCAGGTTCAATCCCCACTGGGGGCTGTGGGGATGCATACGGGAAGCAGCCGATAGATGTTTCTCTCTCCCTAAAATCAATAAAACACATCCTTGAGTGACGATTAAAAAAAAATAGTATTGCCCGGTTGGTGTGGCTCAGTGGTTGAGCGTTGACCCATGCACCAGGAGGTCGCTGGATCGATTCAGGTCGCCAGATCGATTCCCAGTCACGACACATGCTCAGGTTGTGGGCTCAGTCCCCAGTGGGGGCATGCAGGAGGCGGCCAATTGATGTTCTTGCTCATCAATGTTTCTATCTCTCCCTCTCTCTCTAAAAATTAATAAAGAAAAAAATTAAACATTAAAAAAAATAGTATTGCTCTAAAGGGTAAAATAATGTTTCCTGGCATGTAGCAGATAACCAGTAAATGATCGTTTCCTTTCTTTTATGGATTTATTGTTTATGAATAACTGCTAATTGGAAGACTGTGATTAGTGCTATAGAGAGATATGATCTTGTTACAGGAACACAGAAAGAAAAGGTGATTTTTATGCTGGGGAATTAACAGAGCGTTTTGTGGTAAAGGTAGCTTTGAGATGGCTGTTGATGAATGAGTCAATTTGGACATGTGGCAGTTGGGGACTAGGCCATACTAGAGAGAAAGAAGAGCATGAGCAAAGCTGTGGAGGCAGGAAAGCAGGTGTGTCTGGAGGGGTGATCCGATTTCCTTGGTGCACTCCTGGTGTCAGTATCTATAGGTCTTTCCCATTGAGCTGGTCAGATTTCCCAGTCCAGAGTCTCCCCAGCTTCTGCCTACGGGAGAGCTCTGTTCTGAGAGGCTCTCAGAAGAGGCTGCATTTCTCAGCATACAGTAAGACTGTCTTTCCATGAGTATTCTTTTTGGCTTGGGTACAGAACTGCATCTCAACTGTGCCTGTTTTACCTTTTCCAGAAAAGTCTCCATCCTCTGCTGGTGTGGAGGAAGGACAGCTGCCCTTGGACTTAGAGTAGGATGGGGTGTCTGGGGAGCAAATTACTTTGAACCAATCCTCTTTACTTTAGAACCTCCCTCTATTCCATTTTCAGAGCTACAGGTGCCCTAATTCCTGAGCCTTTTAAGCATTTTGTGTTGTAAATATAGGATTAGTTCCTGGTTTTCTTCACTACTGATTTAGGATTTAGGTTTCAAGTATGCTAAATTGGTTGTTGCTTATTCATTTTTCCTTCTAGCTTCAGATATTTCATTTGTAATTCTCACCTCTCCTTTTCTTTCTGTACTTATGGGCTTATAGCTTAAAAAAAAAGGTATAGTTTTTAATGGGGTTTTAGGACCAAATGAAATTAGAAATTAGATGTATGTTTCAAGTATGCCATCTTTACCTTGGACCCAAGTTTCTTTATTTTCTTATATTATAATTAGAGTCATTGCTTTAGTACAAAACTCCCTCTTAAAAATGTATGCCGGTTATGAATTGACTTATTGAGACAAAATGCTATTGTTTTATTTTCTTCTGATTTGCTAAGAGTCAAGGAAATGTCTGAGGACCAGGCTTGTTTTAAAGTCTCTGGAGAAATTGAAAGAATTCTGCTGCGATTCCGCCTTGCCTCAAAGTAGAGTCCAGAGGGAGCCTCTTCAGGAGAGATTTGCAGTTCTGCCAAAATGTACCGACTTTGACGATATCAGTCTTCTGCGTGCAAAGAATGCACTTTCTTCCAAGGAGTCCAAATCTCAAATTGGTCAAAAGGTATGTAACAGTTATATAGACAAACACCCAACTACCCAGAATAGTAGGTTCTGAAGTACCTTTAGGTTCTGTGGGTCCACTCAGGGCATGATTCTTAAACTTGGCTGATTATCTGAATTAATTGAGGGAACTTTACTTATATTTTATTTTGAAGTCCCTGGAGATTCTGATTTAGTGTGTATTCAGGGAGGATGAATTGGTTTGTGTTAAAACAAAACAAAGTAGAAGCCTCAGGTGATTCTGATGTATGGCGCCTGGATCAGGAGCTGTTCATTGATGCGGGGGATCCTATGCTGCTACGTGCAAGCAGTGTGTCTTACAGTCCTCTGTGTGGTTTCCGTGATTAGCCTGGGCAGTCACCATGGGCAACTGACATAGATGTTCTGAGGTTTTCAGTTGAAAGCTTGGTTGATGTAAAGTAAATTCAAAGGTAAGCTAACTGAAGACGAGTGCTTCTACCATTTTATAATTTATTAATGTTTTTTATCATTGCAAAATCAGGAATTTAACTCTTGCTCCATCATTGAAATCTACAATTCAGAATAGCAGTTTTCAGCCCAGCTTTAAATTGGAATCACTGGAGAACTTAAAAGTACTGATAGCAAGAACTTTGTCTTAGAATTAATAATTGGTTTTCAATAAGAACTAGGCATAGATATTGTTTAAAAGCTCTCATTTTAATGTTGAGAACCACTGAAATAGATAAGTAGTCTACATTTTTTGAGTGATTTTTATCTAATGAAAGTTATAGAGCCTTTCCTCAGAAAAATATCAAGTTAAGATCCATTGACTTAGATCATCTGGGGAAAAAAGGTGTTTTTTTTTCCTTATTTTTAATGTTTTTAATACTTAAAACTTAACCAGAGTGTAGTGGTCATAAAATATAGAGGTCAAAAAGTTTGTCTATTAAGCTCACAATTTATCAATTGGAGAATTTACTGTAGGGCCTCACAGGAACCTACTTACTATTGCTCTATGCATACAATGACCAAATTGGCATTTCTGATTCATAGAAAATTAGAATAAACAGTTAGAAGGGATGCCTAGAAGTCGTATATGGATATTATTACAAGTGATAGCTGAATATTTGATGGCATGGAAGGATACAGACAGATGGAAAAAAGCTACTGAATAAACTTAAATGCCTAGTGGTCTGGGACCATTAGTGTGGGGTCAACAACCCTATAAGTCTCTATTTTTTTTTAATTTAAAAAAAATTGATTTTTAGAAGGAGAAGAAGGGTGAGGAAGAGAGAGATAGAAACATCGATGAGAGAGAACATTGATTGGCTGCCTCCAGCATGCCCCTCACTGGGGATTTGGCCCACAACCTGGGCATATACCCTGACCGGGAATCGAACCGGCGACCTCTTGGTGCATGGGTCGACACTCAACAAGTGAGCCACACTGGCCAGGCAACCCCATAAGTCTTTTTTTATTTTTATTTTATTTTATTTTATTCCTCACTCTAGGATATTTTTCTATTTATCATCAGATAGAGTGGGAGGGAGGGAGGGAGAGAGAGAGAGACAGAGAGAAACATTGATGTGATAGAACCACATCGACTGGTTGACTCCCACATACGACCCAGCCAGGGCCAGGGACGAACCGCAGCCCAGGTATGTACCCTTGACCGGAACCGAACCCATGACTCATTGGTCCACGGGCCGATGCTCTAACCACTGAGAAAACTGGCCAGAGCCTCATAAGTCTTAATAGGTCCTAAAATTTCCATTTTATTAATCTGACCACCCTGAGTTGTCAAGACAAAGGTAAATTGAGTTCAGAATGCCATCTCTGGGAATATGAAAGAGTACAATATATCTGAGAAGTGTTTTTCCTCAAGTCATGAAAAAAAAATGTTGCTTAATACTCAAGTATTCAGATTGATTTATAGATACATGAACCTTTTTCTTGGATGCCTACTCTTATTCCTTATATGAATAAAGACTTTATAGTAAGGACTCTTTTTTCCCCTAGGAAATACATATTTTGAAGTATGAAGATTTTCAATATGTAGTGTTCCTAGAGTTTACATAAAAGTCATGGAAATGAAGTGGAAAATCCCCATCAAATTTAAAAGCAAATACTTTGTCCAGTCTGATGTGTTGACCCACTTTTCTCTTGCCACACCTCTGCATCACTAACTGTCGAGTTATGGCTGATCTTCAGAAGTTTGCTGGGCGACACTTTCAGATAATTTGTGTTTGTACCTGCTACCCCAGCCAAGCTGACTCTTTAAACATTTAGCAGATGTAAAGTACATGTTTTCTTGGACCAGAGTTCCCCTCTCTGGGCCATATAGGACATTTCTCTTTCTCTCTTCCCCTATTGGTCCCTAGTTTTTTAGGCCATATATATATTTAAAAATGTGTTTTTATTATTGATTTTTTAGAGAGAGAGCAAGGGAGATAGAAACATCTATGTAAAAGAGAAACATCGATTGGCTGCCTCCTGTACGTCCCCTACTAGGGATCAAGCCTGCAACCTGGGCATGTGTCCTGACGGGGAATCGAACCGGGACCTCTCAGTCCGTGGGACGACCCTCAATTCACTGAGCCACACTGGCTAGGCTAGGCCACATTTTTAATTCCAGAGGTGGCTCGTCAATTTTTTTAGATGTTGGCTGTATGTGACAGTGACAATTGATTAGCAGTTGAGTTTATTTTATAAATTTGTCTCATTTTACCTTTTGTATAAATAAGTCTCATAAGCAAAGAGTTTGCTCTCAGCTGTGAATTGGAATTAATTATGGTTTTCATACAGGAAAGAAAGGATAGCAGGAATACTAATGTTGAAAATGTAACCTTTGGTTTATGCTTTCCAAAAATTCTTTATTTTATTTTTTTAATTCTATGAAGTATGTGAGTAATTAAATTAACTATACATCATTAAATTACACATGGATCTTTTTTTAATAAAAATGTGAAGAAGCACTAAAATCTCTAAATTAGTCACCCTAATAAATTTAATAAAATAAAAAATCTTTAAATTATAACACTACTTTTCTAAAAGTTCTAGTCATGTTTTTTTTTTCTTGGACTGTCATGGAATATACTATCTTTTAGACTGTGCTTGGAAATGTAAACTATTGCAGCGTTAGCTGCTCACATGCTTGTTGAAAGTGATTCTGCCTTACAGCTGGAGAGACAGAGTCATGCCTGCTGACTGTGCCTTACACACCTGGAATAAATATGGAGAAGAAATGTTAATTACAATAGGTTTAATGAAATTAAATGTAAAAAGTATATCAAACATTAAAACGTTTAGACTTTCAAATTTTGCTTTAATAATTATACAGTAGTTTAGTTTGGCTCATTTTTGTTTTTTTTTGTCTTCAACTTTGAAAAACGTTTAAACCTACAAAAAAATTTGCCTTAATATACTGTGCACTCCTCCGATTCACCAATTGTTAGCTTTGTGGCATATTTGCATTGTCTGTGGGAACTAATGTTATGGTTAGTAACATTTTTAAACTATAAAAATCTCTTGGTTGCCAGGACAAGACACTTTCTCATCTCAGTCATTTAGGATCATCACATGGGAGTTATGAAAACTTACAGAAAATTTCTGATTCTAAACCACCTAACAAAAGGACCAAAAGCATCTACACGCCATTAGAATTACAGTACATAGAAATGAAGCAGCAGCAGAAAGATGCAATCTTGTGTGTGGAATGTGGATATAAGTATAGATTCTTTGGGGAAGATGCAGAGGTAAGTTGTTTATTCAAACACTGTTTCGTGTTTTTCTTGTCCAGCCTTAAATATTTTCCAGTATTTTTGTTTCATTTTATGACCTTACGAAGACGTGAATGTAATCAATTACCCTTTAAAAATGCTGTCATTTAAAGTAACAACTAAAAATAAACACAAACAAACTTATTGAGTGCTAGACTTGTGGGGAAAGAGACAGGGGGTTCCTATTAGAATGTTGGTGCTGCTTCTCCGTGGTGTTAGCTCAGTATCTCTCATCCATCAGAAGTTCATTGGATGAATCAATAAGTGAGACAACTGTAATCATGTGAGTATCTGTGTTTCCTAATGAAGACTCAAGCAAGAAAAATTTTTTGAGATGTAAGTTCCTCTGTTTACCCATAATTTATGAATTTTCATAGCCAGTAACATTGTTAAGTCTCAATAGAAGAGCCCATTAACTCTGCCAGCCACCAACAGATGTTTGAAGTCTTACAGGTCTCTGTATATTAGTCATCTTGCTATTTTAGTCTGAGTTGGGTTTGTGTTTAACTTTGGGTATTTGATGTAGGCCTGAGTTAAGGTTAGAAGTGAATTTGAGCATTTACGGGCAAGCTTAGGGGAATTCTCTGTTGGAGTCCTGGGTGGCTTTGATGATTCCGTGGTTCAGGCCTGGTTGGGTTGCACACCATCAGAAAATGACAAGGTGGCACTTCTTCTGCCTTGTGGATGGGAAGTGAAGACTTAGCCAACTTTTTTTCTTCCAGTTTCCTAAATCCTGTTGTGGCAGGAAAGTGCTGTTGTTTAGTTCAGATGGCATTATGCTGTATTCTGTGTTCTGAAGTTAAACTTTGAAACAGTCACCATGTTTCCTGCAGACAGGAGCAAATACGTAGTTGGCATCCTGTAAGTGAAGGGGTGAAAGGAAATGCTGTTCTCGCCCCTTCTCTCTAGGTCAAATGGTCAATTTAGCCTTGACCATAGTAAAGGCTGATGTTTTCCTGCCCTGCCCTGCAGTGATGAACTGATACTGTTCAGAAATGGATGGGGCCCAGTTCAGAAGTGAGAATGTTGGAATGAGCATTCCTTGAGTCTGGTGGGCAGTCTCTGAGCTATGGTGCTGTCTAGAAGGAAGCAGTGAGTCAGGTAGTACTGCCTGGTTCTGCATTTCTATCACTCATGCATCATTAATTAGCTGATCATGTCATGTCACTTCCTCAAAGATGCCCTCTGTCCAAGTAGGTTTATAATTTATGTATACATACTCTTAGTGTCTCCTAATTTTTAGTTATTTGCATGTGCTGTGGTATCAAATTCTTATTCCATTACAGTTTCTTATTCTAATTCCATTATAGCGAAAGCTTAGCACTTTAAAGTTTTGATAGAGCTAAGGACATAGAAGAACTGTCATATTCTTCTGAGTCATTTATAGATACAGATGTCGACCCTGAGGTTAGGCCATGGGAATTGCCAAAAATACCAGATTAAAACTGCAGACTACTGCACAGGGAATGACTTCTAAACTTTTTGTTAATATTACCACACAGGTGGATAAGGGCACAAATCCTCCGTGTATACCTTTATGGATTTTTAACAAACTGAACAAATGCCACACAGAGAATTTTGAAATAGAAATTTATCGATACTCTCTTTTTCAATTTTTTAGATTGCATCCCGCGAGCTCAATATTTATTGCCATTTAGATCACAACTTTATGACCGCGAGCATTCCTACTCACAGACTGTTTGTTCACGTCCGCCGCCTCGTGGCAAAGGGATACAAGGTCAGCTTGGCTTCATCTTGTGGGAGGAGGGGATCTGATCCTCTTCCAGAGTGCAAACGTGTTTTGTGAGGTGGAAGGCTCTAATTGGTTTTGGAATTTGGCATTTTGGTGAAAGGAAAGCATGTCATAATTATTAGCATTATATCTTCATGAGTTTTAACATATTAGATATTTAGAGTAAATTTTTTTAAAACTATGATGAATGTTTCAGAATTAACCTTTTAAAATCTCAATACATGTTTTAAAAAATTTTCATCATATTTGATATTTAATGTTTCTTATTTTTGTTGAAGGTAGGAGTTGTGAAGCAAACTGAAACAGCAGCATTAAAGGCCATTGGAGACAACAAAAGTTCAGTCTTTTCACGGAAATTGACTGCTCTTTATACAAAATCTACACTTATTGGAGAAGATATCCTTTTTGAATACGAAGTTTTCTCTTAAGTTTTAGAAATCTTTGTTTTAAGTAACATTTACAAAAAACCCTGTTCTTTGGGTACCTTTTTGATGAGATGAGGTGGTATGGTTACTTTGACCTTTGATCAGTGTGCAACTGAAGAGCTATGGGTTGGTAACAGTTGGAAACAAACATTTTTTTTCAAATGCCATAGTAAAAGGAGAGTATACCATACTTCAAGAGCAAGAGAAAGGACAGCCTGGTAGAAGACGGTAGGTTAGCAACAGATTTGCAGAGACCTATGTGGACAGTGGTTAGGCGCTTAGGGCCTATGTGCTCCTCCAGATCTTCCTAAGACCTAAAAAATAACTTCTTAACTTCAAGTGAGAAAAGATAACTACAAAGTCAACATACAATTAACTGCTTATAAAACATAAGCCATCTTCATTAATTGCTAGCTTCATAAAAATTATATTGTTTTTGAAAATGGATTATAGGTGAAGCTTTCTTACTTTCTAAGAATCTTTAGTGTGTATAATGATTGCCCCAACATTCATGGTCATTCATAAATTCAATAAGTTAATAGCAAAGTTATAAAATTCTGTCAGTTTTTTAAAACCAAATAATTATGTATAAAATGAGATAAGGATGTATTTTAAAATGTGTACTATGGGATGGAGTTGGGTCTCAGAATAAAAGAATATATTGCCCGGCCAGTGTGGCTCAGTGGTTAAGTATTGACTCACACACCAAGAGGTCGCCGGTTTGATTCCTGGTCAGGGCACATGCCTGGTTTGTGGGACAAATCCCCAGTGGGGGGCATGCAGGAAGTAGCCAGTCAATGTTCTCTCTCATCAATGTTTCTATCTCTCTCTCCCTCTCCCTTCTTCTGTGTCTCAAATCAATAAAGAAAAAAAAAAAAAGAACATAGGGATAAGATCTTAAATGATACTGTGAAAGTAATATTTCTCTTAGTTTATTACAAATCTGCTTATTTAGAGACCTGCTTAGCTTCTACCCAAATTATGAAGAGTTTTATTAATATCATAAATAGAGAACGGCTGTCACTCAAAATGGACCCCAAACCATTAACAGCTCTGTGTTACTCCAAACTGATCAGGCTATAAGACTGGTAAGTTTATTGTTTCTTTTGCCTGAACTTGAGTCTCTTAATCGAAGCCTGCTCCTAAAACAGTACTCCTCCTTGCTTCTCTTTTGCTACTGCTGTATCTGCTGATGCCCAGATTGAATGTTCCCAGACTGACCTCATCTAAAATTAGCATTTATCCCTGAGAATTTATTTATGGACTCAACACACACACACGCACGAATGTATGTTTCTGTTTCCTTTTTTGGTTTTCTTTTCTCCTGAGAGCTATTAGGCACTTAAAAGGAGGAAAATAATTTACACTATTTTAGCATATTCATGCTTTGACTTATGGAATGAAACACTGGGGGATTGTTAAGGCTTCAAATCGCAGCATCATCCAAGTAAAGAAGAGGGTTAACATTTGGGCTTCCACAAGGTCTGAGGGTCTCTCCTAGGCTCTTTGGAGGTGAGAAGATAATAGTTTTTTGTCCTCATGAGCCTTGTATCTTAGAGAACATAAGGCATATAACTATGATCAGAGTAAATTAGGAAAATGAATGCTGTGTGGAAGATTTGTGCACAGAGCAAAAATGCCTGGAAAAATGGACCATTAATTTAAAGGAGAAAACGGTTAATATTAATGGTAATGTAATGTATATTTTTCTTTAATAATTATTACATGTGAATCCTTTAGTCCAGCTGGATGATGCCATAAATATTGATGAGATGATAACTGATACTTCTACTAGCTATCTTCTGTGCATCTGTGAAAATAAGGAAAATCTTAAGGACAAAAAAAAGGGGAACATTTTCATTGGAATCGTGGTGAGTACTTTGTAGGTGAAGAACAAATGATAGATGGTCAACGGTATCCCAAAATATGAGCAATCATGTATGGTTTATAATAATCTGCTGAAGTGTGCCCTCAAGTAGTTGTACCTAAAAAAAGTTTGTGATTGGAGAACATGCATCACTCATTATAGTGGGGACAAACCCAGCAATAATAGTGCCTAGGATGAAAGAAGAAGAGTTCCACTGCAGCCACACTGAGTTTGAGAACGCAGGGAAAGTTCTGAGTGCCTTGTCCAATAAACAGTTGGATGTGGGCCCTGGCTGGTTTGGCTCAGCGGTAGAGCATCAGCCCTCGGACCAATGAGTTGCGGGTTCATTTCCGGCCAAGGGCATGTACCTCGGTTGTGGTTCATCCCCAGCCCTGTTCGAGGTCGTGCAGGAGGCAACCAGTCAATGTGTCCCGCTCACGTCGATGTTTCTCTCTCCCTCCCACTCTATCTAAAGATAAATAGAAAAATATCCTCGGGTGAGGATTAAAAAATTTTTTTAAAAATATTTAAGAGTTGGATGCAGGAGCCTGGAGCTCAGAAGAAAGGTGCAGCCTGGACCCAGAGCTCTGGATATCATCAACCCAGAAGGGGTCGCTGATGTCAAGAACAGGTCCCAAGAAAACACTAGAGAGTCAAACTACCATTTCTCATTTTTCTCGAATCCCAGTTCACATACTGCAGTTAGCTTTGGCAGTGGGCCAGGTCCTTTCTCACCCTGTTACCTTGGGTCAATTACTTGAGAACTTTTTCACCTGTTTTAAACCATGATCTTTTCTAGTTTATCTTTGCTATTATTGGCTTGGGGTGACAGGGGTGGCTTTTAGTTATCATAGTTATTCCCTGGATAGACTCTACTTAGGGTTCAGAGTTTGTTATATTTTATTTTTTTCAAAAGTTATACTTTTAATTTATTAATTTTATATAAATGAATAGTAATTTACTACTACTCTTGTAGCCAGGTTACTGGGAACATATCACTTAATTACTTTTAGTGATGACACCTGCTGTCTGTACAGTGCTTTATGGTTTACAAAGCATTAATGTTTATTTTCTGATTTAAACCTTTCAGTGACTCTATGAAGGAAGTAGGCTGGTTTAGTCCCACTTACAGAGGAGGACACTGAGGGTTTGGTAACTTGTCACAGTCACTGCATCAGGTTTGTTAGATCAAGGAGGACTCACGGTATCACTCTAAAATCCCGTCTAGGATAGTTTGGATATTGGTGAATCTGACTTCTTATTAAGAGTCCTGGAAACAGACAGATTTCAAACACTTTAGAAATGGAGTACACACCAGTGTGTGTATCATCTCTGCTATTTCCATGCTTGCTTATGCTGTGTCTTATTTACATTGGGGAAACATTTGTTTCTTGTGACATTACATTTTTATTTGTTTCCAGGGCGTGCAGCCTGCCACAGGTGAGGTTGTATTTGATAGTTTCCAGGACTCTGCTTCCCGCTCAGAGCTGGAAACTCGGATATTGTGCCTGCAGCCTGTGGAGCTGCTGCTTCCATCACACTTGTCAGAGCAAACAGAGGCGCTCATCCACAAAGCCACAGCTGTTACGTAAGTTGGCACATCTCTGGAGAATAATGCAGATTCTGAAAGTTAGATTTAAAGTTGTTAAAAAGTTTTTGCTTTTGCCCTGGCCGGGTGGTGCAGTTGGTTGGAGCGTTTTCCCTGTACACCAAAAGGTTGCGTTAACGATCCCTGGTCGGGGTGCATACGGGAGGCACCGATGGCTGTTTCTCACTCACATCAATGTTTCTCTCTCTCTCTCTCTCTCTCTCTCTCTCTCTCTCTCTCTCTCCCCCCATACATTTTTCTTTAAAAAAAAAATCAATGAAAGGAACATATCCTAGGGTGAGGATTAAAAAGAAAAGTTTTTAAGAAAAACAGAATTACCTGTAATATCAACTTAATGTAGCACTTCAGAAGTTGATCTTGTTAAAGGGGTTTAATGATATTATTTGGTGATTAATCTTCAGTTTTTGGAGATTAAAATTTAGAGTTCATTTCTTAGAAAGTTTACATAATTTTGAAAATGCTTTATCTGTGCTGTAAGTTTCCATCTGTGGCTGTGTCCATGAGTTTCATTTATTAGAGCTAAGGCCGCACTTCTTATTTAGGAGGCAGTGTGCTCGGCACTGTGGCATACAGACGAAGAGGATGTGGTTGTGGTCTGTGTCTGGCAGAGCTTATAATCCAACAGGAGAGGCAGATGTGTACACACCTAACTAGATTCACAAAGCACGATGTGTATTAAGTGACAAACGTGGAGGTGCCTAGTTGGGAAGATTCTACACTGCCACCTGGAGGACTGTGGTGGGAGAAGAGGCTGGAAAGGGCTGGGCCTCCAGGGGAGACAACTTCATATATTGAGGAATTTGGACTTGAGACTATGCAGGAGAGCCCATAAAGATTTTCAGTTAGTAAAAGGCGAAAGATTTATGCGATCTGAAGAGAAATGCTCAACATCACTAATCATCAGAGAGATGCAAATTAAAACAACAATGAGGTATCACCTCACACCTGTCAGAATGGCCGCCATCAACAAATCGTCAAACAACAAGTGTTGGCGAGGGTGTGGAGAAAAGGGGACTCTAGTACACTGCTGGTGGGAATGCAGACTGGTGCAGCCACTGTGGAAAACACTATGGTGTTACCTCAAAAAATTAAAAATTGAATTGCCATTTGACCCAGTGATCCCACTTCTGAGAATATACCCTAAGAAACCTGAAACACCAATCAGAAAGAATATATGTACCCCCATGTTCATGGCAGCACTATTTACAATAGCTAAGATCTGGAAACAGCCCAAGGGCCCATCAGTGGATGAATGGATAAAAAAGCTGTGGTACATATACACAATGGAGTACTATGCAGCTGTAAGAAAGAAAGATCTTTTATCCTTTGAGACGACATGGAGGGACCTCGAGAGTATTATCCTAAGCGAAACAAGCCAAACAGAGAAAGACAAATATCACATGATCTCACTCATGTGTGGAATATAATAAACATAACAGTCTGGGGAACAGGGTAGACCCAGAGATGTGAAAGTAGGGTACAGACTGACAACCCTCAGAAGAGGGGGTGTGGGGGGAGGGAAGAGATAAACCACAGAACTTATACACATGTATGCATAACTGATGGACATGGACAACAAAGCTGGGGAAGGGGTGGAGGGATGGGGAGGAGGGTGTCTGGGGAAAAAAGGAGAAACATCTGTAACAAAAATAAATTAATAAATGTCCTAGTAAAAAATAAAAAATAAAAAATAAAAAAAAAAAGATTCAGTTAGCAGGCTGACAGATCAGTTAGAAAATCAAACTAATTGATTAAATAAAGTTCCATATGTTTCTTTGTTCTTAGAGTTAAGAATGTGCCTTTTGAACGTCTTGCAAAATAGCTTTTATAATATATATTTTTGATTATAATACTAATCTGTGTTTACTTAGGAAAAGTTAGGAGTTATAAAAAAAGATAAAAATAGTAAGTCAAATGCTATATAGCCCAGAGATAATTACTGTTAAACATTTTAGTGTATTATTTCCATGTATGTATATCATCATTTTTTGTTTGTGAACTTGGATTTATGTTCTCAATCAGTTTTGTATCTTACTATTTTTTTTTTACTTAAAATTTTCCATATATTTTTTACTTTATTATGGAAAATTTCAAGCATATACAAAATAGTATAGTGAACCCCCACGAATCTAACAACCAGCTTTAACATTTCTCAACTCAGCCAGTCTTGCTTCATCCATACCCCTACTCCCTCCTTCCTTGGATTATTTATTTGAAGCAAATCCTAGATAACATCATTTTATGCCAGTATACAGTAGGTATTCATGAAAACCAAATGACTATAACATTCAGTCATATAAATGGATCATAATTTATTCCCATTTTGTTATATTGCATTTATTTTTTTTAGTATTTTAAATATTGCTATGATGAATATTCATGCATCAAAATATTTGTGTGCATTTCCGATTATTTCCTTAACCTAAGTTCCTAAAAGTGGAATTACTAGGTCAGAGGGTATAAATATTTATAGTTTTTTTTAATTTATTTTTTCTTTCTTTATTGATTTTAGAGAGAGAGAGGGACAGAGAGGGAGAGAGATAGAAATATCAATGAGAGAGAACATCGATTGGCTGCCTCCCGCATGCCCCTCACTGGGGATCGGGCCCACAACCTGGGCATGTGCCCTGACCGGGAATCGAACCAGCGACCTCTTGGTGCATGGGTTGATGCTCAACCACTGAGCCATACCGGCCGCGCTAAAGTTATTTTTTTTTAATTTTAAGATTTTAAAATTGATTTTTAGAGAGAGATGAAGGTAGAGGGAGAAAGAAACATTTATGTGAGAGCGAAACATCTATGTGAGAGCAAAACATCGATTGGCTGCCTCCTGCATGTCCCCTATCAGGGATTGAGCCCACAATCCTGGCATGTGCCCTGACTGGGAATCAAACAAGCAACCTTTCAGTGTGGGGGATGATGCCCAACCATCTGAGCCTCACTGTCCAGGGCTAAAGTTCTTGATTGCTTGCTAGAATTGGTAACATCAAGTTATACTTCCACCACTATAGTGTAGGAGAGTTGTGAACCCTTGCTAACATTGGGGGTGATTATTTAAATAATCTTTGCCAGTTGGATAGATGAAAAATTTCTCATCAAATTTCTTATTTTATTTTTAATCCTTTTCTGACAGTGAGTTCAAACTTGAATAATTGAAAGTCAGTGCTTTCAAAGAGCTAAAAAGATTAAAATCTCTAAAGATGTTTTAAAAGATAATCTTCTAAAACTTTATTTCCTATATTTCATGTCTTTGATTTTGTTCATTTTTCTTTATAACTGAGTGTATATTTGCTTAACTCAGATATACAGTTGACCCTTGAACAACTTGGGGATTAGGGGAACCAACACCCCCACCCCTGCTATGTACTTGAAAATCTGTGTACTGTATAACTTTTGACTCCCCAAAAGCTTAACAAGTTGGTTAAGTTTTTTGTATCTGTGGGAAATTGGTTCCAGGACCCCACACGGTTACCGAAAACTACACATGCTCAAGTCCCTTACGTAAAATGGTACAGAATAATGCATACAGTTGGCCCTCCACATCCTCAGATTCCAACCTTGGATTTAAAATACTGTTTTTGTAAGAAAGAAAGATCTCTTATCCTTTGAGACGACATGGAGGGACCTGGAGAGTATTATCCTAAGCGAAACAAGCCAAGCAGAGAAAGACAAATATCACATGATCTCACTTATTTGTGGAATATAATGAACATAACAGTCTGAGGAACAGGGTAGACCCAGAGACATGGAAATAGGGTACAGACTGACAACCCTCAGAAGAGGGGGTGGGGGGGAGGGAAGAGATAAACCACAGAACTTACATGCATGTACGTATAACCAATGGATATGGACAACAAAGCTGGGGATGGGGTGGGGGGGGATGGGGAGGAGGGTGTCAATGGGGAAAAAAGGAGAAACATCTGTAACAAAAATAAATTAATAAAATAAATAAATAAATAAATAAATTACTGTTTTTGAACCTTGGTTGGTTGAAACCCACTGGATGTGAAACCCACTGATACTATGGAGGCCGACTGTATTTATGGAAAAAAATCTACATGTAAGGGGACCTGTGCAGTTCAAACCCGTGTTGTTCAAGGGTCAACTGTAATTAAGACTGATCAATTGAATCAAACTTTCATATCCTATTTCTACTTATTTTTATAAAACAATAAAGGCAGAATTTAATAAAATATCAAAACATTCCACAAAGACATTGCCAAAACTGAATTATTTGCCTGGCAGACAGCATTGCCTGGTGATATTCCTAGATGTTTATTAATCAAATGAGATATAAAAGCCATTTGGCATACCAAAGATAGTTTGGGTGCCAATGTAGGTTTTCCAAATTTCATGGCTGCCTTTATCTTGTTTTAATTTGTATTTCTCTGGTTATCATTGAGAGTATGTAATTTTTTTTTGCCTAGCTGGTGTGAGTCAGTGGTTGAGCATCGACCCATGAACCAAGAAGAGGTTGCGGGTTCGATTCCCAGTCAGGGCACATGCCCAGACTGTGGGCTAAATCCCCAGTGGGGGGCATGCAGGAGGCAGCCATTTGATGTTCTCTCTCATTGATGTTTCTATCTCTCTCTCCCTCTCCCTTCCTCTCTCTCTAAAATCAATAAAGAAAAAAAAAGAGTATGTAATTTTTCCTGTGTTTAGTGACCACATGTAATTTTAATTTTGTTTGCATATCAGACTAAGCAAAGTCAAAAGTTAACCCACATTTCTATGCAGTGTCTAAAGCAAATCTCTATTTATGGACAGAATGGAGTAGTGGAGATTCAAAAGTCAAGTGGTCAAACAAAGAGCTCCTGTTACATAGACTTTGGGTTGGAGAATTGGCTCATAGTGACTTTGGCTAAATTACTCAACTGTGTTGCCCTTCAATTTCCTTTATTTAAAATAGGGATAATAAGAGTGCTTACCTCATAGGATTGTTGTGAGGATTAAGTACATTAATATACACAAAGTGCCTAGTGTGGAAAGCTCTCTATAGTGGAAGTTCTTCTCCTTCTCCTTCTCCTTCTCCCTTCTTCCTTCTTCCTTCTTCTTCGTCGCCATTATTTCTTTTTTTTTTTTTTTTTTTTTTTTATCCTCACCCGAGGACATTTTTTCATTTTTCGTTCAGATAGAGTGGGAAGGAGAGAGAGGAAGAGAGAGAAAGAGAAACATCGACGTGAAAGGGACACATCGAGTGGCTGCCACCCGCACGACCAACCAGGGCCGGGGACAAACTGCAACCGAAGTACGTGCCCTTAGCGGGAACCGAACCCAGGTCTCTGGACCGCAGGCCGACGCTCTAACCGCTGAGCCAAACCGGCCAGGGCGCCATTATTTCTTTTAATATTGCCTCTCCCCTATTCTCTTCTGGAATTCCTTTCAGAGAAGTATGTTGGACCTTCTTATTCTTCTCTTTGTGCATAGCCTTTATGATGTCTTCTATCCATAGCTGTTTCTTGTATTGTTTTGGCCCTTGGGGTTTCCTCTTTTTTTTTTTTTTTTTTTTTTTTAAACTCTCTTTAAGAAACATTTTTAAGTTATATTTTAGTTCACTGTTTCTATGTGTTTTTAGTAGCCTGGACCAATTAAGTCCTCATGCATGTGGTTGCATTATATTATTTTTACACTCAGATCTCTGGGCATTCTGAAAATACTTCAATAATCATCTAAATTTTACTTTAGTCAATTTATTTTTCTTTTGGAATTTAATTTACTTTTAGCATTCAGCTTTTAATTCACTTTTTCTTTATTTTGCTTTACTATATGAGGTGTAGTCCTACTTTAATTTTCCCCCCTAAATGCGAGTGGGTCCATTTTGGCATCCATAAAATTTAGCCTTTATCAACCTGAGATACAAATCGCAGCCATATTAGAAAAGAAAAGAAAAAAATTCAGCATGGGGATAGGAATGCTTTCAAGTAGGTATGAACAACATACCTTGCCAAAATTCGGTTGCATATTTACTACCAGTAAGCATTGAATTTTTGAGGAGAAAGTTGTTTTTGGTGGTATCTTGTCTGTTTTAAATAGTGATAGGTAGATTCTTGTGTCTCAGACTTAGAATCCCCTCTTTTTCTTCTGCTGTAAACCTGAAGGTTAAAAAAGCACTTTTTGTCAGTTATTGGTTGAGATTTTATTGATATTGGAGAAATAATAAAGCTATGTGAAAAAAGGAAGCAGAATGGTTTAGAATTATAGAATATACATTTTAAAGTACATATTTGTTTTTTTTTGGTATTCTTAACTTTGACCACAAGAGGTCTCCAAAGGATTTTGTATAGTCTGGATTGCAATTTAAAGGCTCCTGAAATTTCACATTTACATATTTTTATTTCTCAAAATATAGACATGCTTACTTTGTTGTATGGCAATTTAGAATAACTAGTAGTCAAATATTATACCAAGGTAAATTTTTTATTTCTAAATAATGATAAACTATCAATTTTTCTTAGGTTAATTATCTTTATTTATTTAAAGGTGTTTATAAGATTTCAGCTTGAATCTTAGGAAATCAATCTTATTATCTTGATTGTTACCCTTTTGTTTGTCTTGAGAATATATACAGAGAAAAATTACAGAAAAAAATGTGGTCCAGTCCCCCACCCATATTAGCAAAGGCCCCTTTAAAAAGATCATTATGGTGATATTATGGGTAATTCTGCTTTTCTTTTTTGAAATTTCCACTGCTACTATTGAAATATTTTTGTAAGTAAAAAGTTTAAACAACTTTAATAAGTGGTTTTGGAAATGAATCTAAGTTTCAGAATGCTGTCATGATGATGAAGTCATAATATCTTCTTGTGAAGTTTATCCTTCGTTGCTTATTACAAAAACATTAGGTATTAAAGTTAAAAATCAAAATTACTTGAAGGAAGCTCAGCACCAAGTGAATTCAGAGAGCTCAGAGAAGGGCATACATCACATGCAGAGACCTGGGGCTGGGACCGATCGTAGGTGGGTTATACAGGTAGAGCTGACTTGTACCTGGTTTACTTACCTGATAGAATTCTAACTGGTTAATATATAAACATTTTTTTACTTTCATAGTTAAATATTTAGTTTAAGGTGTGCTAAAAACGTGCAGTTAGTGAATCAAATCTGTGATTTCATAAATTTGTGTGGCGTAGAAAGAATCTTAAGTTGCTATTTGAGTTAAAAAATGTGGGTTAACTTAAAAACGACCGAGTTGCAGTAATAATGTGCTTGTGGATGTGGCAACATCTTGAAGGTGGAGGGGCAATGACTTCAGTTAG
Organism: Tadarida brasiliensis; assembly: GCA_030848825.1. NCBI lineage: Eukaryota > Metazoa > Chordata > Mammalia > Chiroptera > Molossidae > Tadarida > Tadarida brasiliensis. Next base: position 53,051,858 of record CM061258.1, read on the forward strand.
GAAATGTGTCGGAGCACATTGTTGGGGCAATATATATCACATGTATCTTCTTGTCATTTCGATTTTGTATATGTGTTTGAGATAAATTCAACATAAATGGGACCATTGCTTGAATGAAAAAAAAAATCTATACGAGAGTTTTGGAGAAATACAAATGATGAATTTGAGGCCTAGAAATGGCCTGAAGATGGGTCACTCAACATTTTTCATAATAGCTCACCTTTCTAATGAACGTATTTTATTCTTCCTTCAAGTTTATTTTATTAATTTAGATAGCTAACAGTAAATTGTAATTGATTATCCTTTCCTTATCCCTAAAAAATAACTATTCATAGATGTTTCCAGTAGAGTTTCAACTTACTGGTACATCCTCTGAGTTCCATATCATTATACATTCGTTCATTTGTCCTTAAAAATATTTATGGGGTGCTTACTGTGTGCCAAGTTCATTACTAAATGGTGAAGATATAAAAATGAATTAAGATCCCTACCTTCCAGATTCTTACAGCCTGAGGGGTGGTAGGCATGGAAGTAAATAATTACAGTGAAAGTGCCGATTGTTAAGGTCTTAGGGAGTTCTGGTAACATTAGAACATCGACCTTTGCCTGGAGGAGTTACCAGGCTTCTTGGAGAGTATGCCAGAACTGAGACTTGAAGAACAGCAAGGCAGATGGAGGTGTGAGAGTGTGGTTTCCTTAGGGAGTAGAAACTAGCTTGGTTGGCTGCTCTGCCAGAGGGAGTGGGGTAGCCTGAGGCAGGACAGGTGTGGGGTTTGGAGAGAAAGGTAATGTGAAGTGAAAGTGAAGGAGAATCAAAGGTGAAACAGGGAGAGAAAGCAGTGTTAAGGAAGGGTTGGATAAAAAGTTTCCTGTGAAAAAAACTGAGAAGGGATGGCTGATGGTAGAAGCTCTATTAGAGTGATTTTTGTGTCCTCAGCACCTATCATAGTGGCTTGCATATAGTAGGTACTTAATAAATGCTTGATGAATGAATGATTAAACAAGTGGCTTTTGGAATAAGGAGAATAATGAGTATTTCCTATTGTTTTTCTTAGGAAAAAATGATTTGGATTTTATAAACCTATTGTTGCAGTAGCTAGAAATTCATACATATAATATATATGATGATAAAGTACATTTAAATGGTGTGGACATGGCCAACTCATTTACTTGTGAAGACCATAGTAATTCCCTATCATTTTTTCCTCATTTTTTTTTCTTCAATCCTCACCCGAGGATACTTTTTTCCATTTTATCTTCAGATAGAGTGGGTGAGGTGGGGGGGAGAGAGAAACATTGATATGAGAGAGACACATGACCCTTGACCAGGGCTGGGGACAAACTGCAACTGAGGTATGTAATCGAACCCGTGATTCTTTGGTCCTCGGGCCGACGCTCTACTGCTGAGCCCATCCAGCCAGGGCTTCCTCATTGTTTTTTTTCCATCAAAAATTAAAAAAAAATTATGCCACTTTAAATTAGTTTGTTTAAACATCCTAACATTTCCATGGACATTCCCTTACAGTAACTATTAATGGAATCTACATGGTTAAGTTAGCCTGGACAAGGAGTTAGGTAACTATTTTAAAAATTGATATTGATGACACAACAGGGTTCCAGCCTCATCTCTGGCACTTGAAACATTTTCTGGTGTAGTGCTCGTTAGAAATTTTTTTTACCTTTCCATTCTGTCTTTCTCCTCTTCCTCATTTCTTGTTTCTAGAGTAGAAGATAAATATGAAGTTGACTGCGGTGTCATTCTATTTCATTATGTTTATTGTATAATAATTTTACTTTACTGTTCAGAAAATTTAGAATTAAAAAATCGAGAGATTGTAGTACATTAAATAGTAGAAATAAATCTTATACATATTAAGAAAATGTCTCTAGGAAGACATTGAAAGAAAAAGTCATCTTAATAATAAAAATCTGTTTTATATTGATTTTTCTTTAAAAAAGTATACCAATTCCTTCTGTGGTGGAAATGCCATTGTATTTTTAGTAGTTTTCTTGGTACCGATAGTTTTTATATCTCTAATTAACACTTTTTTGAAAATTTATCTTTATTGTTGACAGTATTACAGATGTCTCTCCTTTTTTTCCCCATTGACACCCTCCTCTCCGCCTGCCCACCCTTGGTTTCCCCACACTGTTGTCTGTGTCCATTGGTTATGCATATGTGCATATAAGTTCTGTGATTTATATCTTTCTATCCCCCACCCCCTTCTCTCTGAGGTTTGTCAGTCTGTTCCCTATTTCCATGTCTCTGGATCTATTTTGTTTGTCAGCTTATTTTGTTCATTATATTCCATAAATAAGTGAGATCATGGGATACTTGTCTTTCTCTGACTGGCTTATTTCACTTAGCATAATACTCTCCAGGTCCCTCCATGTCATCTCAAAGGGTAAGTGGTCTTTCTTTCTAACAGCTGCATAGTGTTCCATTGTGTATATGTACCACAGCTTTTTTTATCCACTCATCTACTGATGGACACTTGGGCTGTTTCCAGATCTTAGCTATTGTAAATAGTGCTGCTATGAACATAGGGGTGCATATATTCTTTCTGATTGGTGTTTCAGGCTTCTTAGGATATATTCCTAGAAGTGGTTTCACTGGGTCAAATGGCAGTTCCATTTTTAATGTTTTGAGGAAACATCATATTGTTTTCCACAGTGGCTGCACCTGTCTGCATTCCCACCAGCAGTGTACTAGAGTCCCTTTTTCTCCACACCCTGGTCAGCATTTCTTGTTTGATGATTTGTTGATGGCATCCATTCTGGTTGGTGGGAGGTGGTACCTCATAATCATTTTAATTTGCATCTCTCTGATAATTAGTGACATTGAGCATCTTTTCATATGTCTCTTGGCCATTTGTATGTCCTGTTTGGAGAAGTGTCTATTCAGGTCCTCTGCCTATTTTCTAATTGGATTGTTTGTCTTCCTTTTGTTGAGTTGTATGAGTACTGTATATATTTTGGAAATTAACCCCTTATCTGATGTATCATGGGCAAATATGTTCTTCCATACAGTGGATTCCCTTTTCATTTAGATGCTGGTTTCTTTTGCCATGCAGAAACTTTTCAGTATGATATAGTCCCATTTATTAATTTTTTTCCTTTTTTTTTTTTTTGCCTTAGGCCATGTATTGGTGAAAATTTTGCTTCTTGTGATGTCTGCAATTTTTCTGCCTACATTTTCTTCTAGGATTTTTATGATTTCACGGGTTCAATTTAAGTCTTTTATTCATTTTGAGTTTATTCTTGTGTATGGTGCAAATCGGTGGTCTAGTTTCATTTTTTTACATGTAGCTGTCCAGTTTTCCCAGCACCATTTATTGAAGAGACTGTGTATACTCCATTTTATGCTCTTGCCTCCTTTGTGAAATATTCATTGAGCATACTGTCTTGGATCGGTTTCTGGGTTCTCTGTTTGTTCCATTGATCTACCTGTTCTTGTGCCAGTATGTACCAGGCTGTTTTGATTACATTGGCTTTGTAGTATAACCTGATATACCATATTGTGACCCCTCCAACTTTGTTCTTTTTTAAGATTGCTGTGGCTATTCGGGGTCTCTTTTGGTTTCATATAAACTTTTGAAATTTTTGTTCTAGCCCTGCAAAGTATGCCGTTGGTATTTTAATAGGGATTGCTTTGGGTAGTATGGGCATTTTAATGATGTTGATTCTTCCAGCCCATGAACACGATATATACTTCCATTTAAAAATTTTTTTTTAATGTTTTTTCTCTATTTCTTTTTTCAATGCCCTGTAGTTTTCTGAGAACAAGTCTTTTACCTCTTTGGTTAAGATTATTCCTAGGTATCTAAATTTTTTTGTTGCAATGGTAAATGGGGTTTGTTTTTTTTTAGTTTCTCTTTCTGAGTGCTCATTAGTGGTGTATAAAAATGCCATTGAGCCCTGGCCAGTTTGGCTCAATGGTTAGAGTATCGGCCCGTGGACCAAGGGGTTGAGAGTTCAATTCTGATCAAGGGCACATACCTGGGTGCAGGCTCAATCCTTGGCCCTGGTCGGGTTGTGCGGGAGGCAACAGTCGATGTGTTTCTCTCTCATCGATGTTTCTATCTCTCCCTCTCTCCCGTTCTCTCTCTCTAAATCAATAGAAATATATTTTTTTAAAATGCCATTGATTTCTGGATGTAAATTTTGTATCCTACTTTGCCAAATTCATTTATTAAATTTAGTAGTTTTTTTGGTAGATTCTTTATTTTTTTAATGACAGTTTTACTTCCTCCTTTCCAATTTGGATGCCTTTTATTTTTTAATTCTTGTCTAATAGCTGTGGCTAAGACTTCCAGTACTATGTTGACTAAGAGTGGCAAAAGTGGGCATCCCTGTTCTTAAGGGAAATGCTTTTAGTTTTTGCCCATTGAATATGATGTTGGCTGTAGGTTTGTCATATATGGCCTTTATTGTGTTGTCGTATGATCCCTTTGTTCCTACTTTGCTTATAGTTTTTATCAAAAATAGGTGCTGGATTTTGTCAAATGCTTTTTCAGCATCTATTGAGATGATCATATGATTTTTATCTGTCGTTTTGTTTATGTGGTGTATCACATTTATTGATTTGCGAATATTGTACCATCCTTGTATCCCTGGAACAAATCCCACTTGGTCATGGTGAATAATTTTTTTAATATATTGCTGGATCTGATTTGCTGAAATTTTGTTGAGGATTTAAGCATCTATGTTCATCAAGGATATTGGCCTGTACTTTTCTTTCTTTGTAGTGTCTTTATCTGGTTTTGGAATGAGGATTATGCTGGAATGAGAATGGGTGTGTGTTCTTCTTTGAATGATTGGTTGAACTCCCCTGTGAAGCTCTCTGGACCCGGGCTTTTGTTTGCTGGGAGTCTATTGATTACTGCTTCAATTTCTGCCTCTTCCCTGTTGAGTTTTGGAAGCTTGTATGATTCTAGAAATTTGTCCATTTTGCCCAGGTTGTTCAATTTGTTCATAGTATTTTCTTACAATCCTTTATATTTCTGTGGTGTCAGTTGTTACTTCACCTCTTTCATTTCTAATTTTATTTATTTGGGTTCTCTCTTTTTAAAAATTTTTATTTATTTTATTAAAAAAAATTTTTTTTAGATAAAGTAGAAGGGAGGGAGGGAGGGAGGGGGAGAGACAGAGAAACATTGATGTGAGAGAGACACATTGATCATTTGCCTCCCACACAACCCTGTCTGGGGCTGGGGATCAAACCTGCAACCCAGGTACATACCCTTGACTGGGAATCGAACCCATGATGTTTCGGTCTGTGGGCTGATGCTCTCACTGCTGAGCCAAACTGGCTAGGGCTGAGTCCTCTCCCTCTGTTTCTTGGTGAGTCTTGCTAAAGGTTGGTCAGTCTTGTTTATCTTTTCAAAGAACCAGCTCTTTGTTTCATTGATCTTTTATTGGTTTTTTACTCTCTATATCATTTATTTCTGCTCTGATCTTTATTATTCCCTTCCTTCTACCAACTCTCAGTTTTTCTTTTTGATCTCTTTATAATTCTTTAAGTTATAGTTTATTAAATTTTTTTCTTGTTTCTTGAGATAGACCTGTAATGTTATGAACTTCCCTCTCAGGACTGCTTTTGCTGTGTCCCATAGATTTTGTGTTGTTGTGTGTTCATTTTCATTTGTTTCTAGTAAGTTTCTTATTTCTTTCTTGATCTCCTTGGTAACTCATTAATTGTCTAATAACATGCTATTTAGCCTCCATGTGTTTGAATGATTTTGAGTGCTTTTATTATAATAGATTTCTAGTTTCATGCCATTGTGATCCAAAAAGATGCTTGGTATGATTTCAATCTTCTTGAACTTGTAAAGACTTAGTTTGTGTCCTAACATGTATCCTAATCTATCTTTGAGAATGTCCTGTGTGCACTTGAGAAGAATGTGTATTCTACAGCCTTGGGATGAAATGTTCTGTAAATATCAATTAAATACATCTGATCTAGTGTGTCATTTAGGGTCTCTGTTTCCTTGTTGATTCTTTGTCTAGAGGATCTATCCAGTGATATCAGTGGATGTTCAAGTCCCCTACTATGATTGGATTGCTGTTGATCTCTCCCTTGAAGTCTTCCAGCAGCTTTTTAAATCTATTTTGATGCTCCTATATTGAGTGCATAAATGTTTACCAGGGTTATATCCTCTTGTTCAATCTATCCATTTAATATTATGTAGTGCCTTTCTCTGTCTCTTGTTATGGTCTACATTTTGAAGTCTATTTTATCAGATATGAGTATTGCTACCCTGGCTTTTTTATATTTCCATTTGCTTGGAAAATTTTTTCCATCCCTTCACTTTCATCCTGTGTGAATCTTTTGTTCTGAAGTGGGTCTCTTGTAGACAGCATACATATGGGTCATGTTTTCTTATCCAATCATCTACCCTATGTGTTTTGATTGGAACATTTAAGCCATTTACATTTAAGGTTATTATTGATAGGTACTTATTTGTTGCCATTTTTATTCTTTATGCCTGTGTTCCTCTCTCTCTCTGTCTCCTTCTCCTTATAACAATTCCTTTAACATTTCTTGCTATGATGGTTTGGTGGAAATAAATTCCTTTAATGCTTTTTTGTCTGGGAAACTCTTTATTTCACCTTCAAGTTTGAATGATAGCCTTGCTGGATAGAGTAGTCTTGGATTAAGTCCCTTGCTTTTCATTACTTTGTATACTTCTTGCCACTCCCTTCTGGCCTGCAGTGTTTCTCTTGAGAAATCAGCTGACAGTCTAATGGGAGTTCCCTTGTAGGTAACTTTCTGTCTCTCTCTTGTTGCCTTTAAGATTCTTTCTCTGTCTGTAACGTTTGCCATTTTAATTATGATGTGTCTAGGTGTGGGTCTTTTTGGGTTTATCATGAATGGGATTCTCTGTGTTTCCTGTACTTGTGTGACTTTTTTCTTTACCAGGTTAGGGAAGTTATCTGTCATTATTTCTTCAAATAGGTTCTCTATTCCTTTCTTCGATTCTTATCCTTCTGGTGCCCCTATGATGCAAATGTTGTTATGTTTTATGTTGTCCCAAAGCTCCCTTCAAGAACTCTCCTCTTGCTTTAAAATTTTTTTTTCCATTTGCTGTTCTAATTGGGTAGTGTTTTCTACCTTGGCTTCCATCTTATTGATTTGGTCCTCAGCTTCTTCTAATCTACTATTGAATCCTTCCCAGGTGTTCTTTATTTCAGCTATGTCATTCATCTTTGTTTGATTCTTTTTTTTTTTTTTTTATCCTCACCTGAGGACATTTTTGCATTTATCTTCAGATAGAGCAGGAGGGAGAGAGGGGGGAAGAGAGAGAGAAACATCGATGTGAGAGAGACATAGTGAGTGGTTGCCACCCACACGACCCCAACTGGGGCGGGGACAAACTGCAACCGAGGTACATGCTCTTAGTGGGAACCGAACCCAGGACTCTCTGGTCCACAGGCCGACGTTCTAACTGCTTAAGCCAAACCGGCCAGGGCGATTCTTTTCTTTAAAAATAGGTTTTTATTATTTTTTTGAGAGAGAGAGAGAGAGAGACAGAAATATTGATGTGAGAGAGAAACATCAATTGGCTGTCTTCTGCACTTCCCCCACTGGGCATTGAGCCTGCAACCTGGACACGTGCCCCAACCAGGAATCGAACCAAGAACCCTCAGTCAATGTGACAGTGCTCAATCCACTGGGCCACACTGGCTGGGCTCTGCTTGATTCTTATTAATAGCTTCTACTTCTTTTTTCAAGCTCCTGCTGTGTTCTTTATAGTTCTCATTAAGCTGCTTGTAATTCTCACTAAGTTGTTTGAGCACTCTTACTACCATTACTTTGAATTCTTTATCTGACAAACTGATTGCCTCCATTTCATTTAGTTCCTTTTTTTTCATTTGAGGGTTGTTTCTTTGTCTCACCATTCTCGTGGTTTGGTAGTTTGGGGCGCACCAGTTCACATTTGCAGGTTGGTGTGTCCAGGGGCGTCAGGTCATGCTGGGGCCAGATCTTGGATACAGTTCAGTTGTCTGGGGGTGCAGGCAGCTCTCCGCAGTATCTGTAGTGGCGGTGCAGGTGGCTCTTAGCTGCTGCGGGGGCTGTGGGGTCAGCAGCTCTGTTCTGGTGCATGGCCCTCGGGACTGGTGCCTCTTGTCTGCTGTGCTGCTGCTGCTGCTGCTCTCAGGGGCAGGTCTCGGCTCCCAAGCTTCCACTGCTGCTGGGGGTAGGGTTCTGCTCCCCATCTTCTGCTGCTTTTGTGGGGGCGGGTCTTGGCTCCCGAGCCTCTGCTGCTGCTGAGGGTAGGGCAGTGCTCCGCTCCTGAGCCTTGGCTGCTGCTGGGAGCGGGGCTGTGCTCCTGATCTGCTGCTACTGCTGCTGGAGGCGGGGAAGAGGGGACTCTGCTCCTGAAGCAGCCACTGTTGCTGCTGTCAGGAACAGTGCTTGGCAGTGCAGCTACTGTGTGCTGGCCCACGTTGACACAGCTGATCCAGTGGTGCAAGGTACACTTTTGGCCATGGGGCACTGGGCCCTAGCTGCACCTCACTGCCTCCTCCCAGGGAGGAGCCAGTGGATCTTCCAAAATGGCAGGGCCTTCCATCCCCAAGCAGGGAGAAGCACCCTGCAAAGCAGCGCACAGTGGTAGCTGGCTGCTCCCCCGTCCACAGCACTGAAACCATCTGCCATAAGTTTCTGCACTGCTGTGAGGATGCTCATCCACACTCACACCCACTCACACTCTTGCACTTGCTCCCCCTCTCACAGACTCACCCTTGTTCCGATCCTGCCTGCAGTCATTCTCTAATTAACACTTTTAATGGGTATGCTTAACACATATATATGAAAATCCAGATTTTAAATTATGATAAATTAATAGGTGATAGTTACTCTTCATAAGTGTTTGCTACAGGGCTTATCTAAATAAGGAACCTCCTTGTGCATTTTATTGAGTGGAACTCCACAGGAATATCTCTATTTGAAAAGCATAAATGGAGTATACATGTAATAGGCTTATTGATAGTAGCTGAATAGGAAGAAACGGCGTTTGAAGAGTCTGAAGGAATCTTACTGATTATTACAGAGCAATCCCAAGGCAGGGCCAGACAGCTTGAACAGAAAGTTGGGAAGCAATTGTGTAAGATGTGAAGAAGATTACCTTAAATTATCCAGGTGGACCTAATTAATCGTAAGGGTCTTTTAAATGTGGAAGAGGAGAAGGAGGAAGAAGAGGTCAGAATGATGCAATGATGCAGTGTTTGACCCACCAACACTGGCTTTGAAGATGGAGGAAGAAGCCATGAGATAAGGAATGTAGACTGCCTATAGCAACGAGGAAAGGCAAGTAACCAGATTCTGCCCTGGATCCTCTAGAAAGGAACACACTCCTGCTGACACCTTGAGTTTAGCCTGGTGAGCCCAGTACTGGAATTCTGACCTACAGAACTGTAAGATAATAAATGTGTGTTGTTTTAAGCCATTAAGCTTGTAGTAATTTGTTACAGTTGCAAAGAAGAGTAATACACTAGCAATATGTGTGGATATTGGGTAATGATGTAAAATGTTTTTCTTAGGGTGGATTGTGGCTTTAAAGAACTTTTTGTTAATCAGTAGCTACTTACTGGAATTAGGTCAGACCACTGCCTCTCTTCCTTGGATGCCCTGTTTCTTCTGCCTCATTTTTCACACTAGCTAGAAATTGACTGGTGTTTAATACTAGTCAAGTAGACATTACTTTCTTTGCAAATAGGAATGTAAATACTTGTTGTGATTCTGACTGAAATATTGGGAATTTTGAAGTCCTTGATAAAGTGATTACTGCCCCTTTGTAGTCTGAACAATTTCTAGTTGCTAAGTCAGGGTATCATTTATGTATGAATTACCTTATAGATAAGTATACTTTACAGTCTTTTGTGTAACTCTTAACTATCAACCCCTACCTATCACAAAGTTTACTTGTGGGTGATTATATTGAGTAAGACAAGAGATTGCCCACCCATACAGAATAAAATCCTATTTCTTCTACTTGCTAGAGAATAGTGGGAACAGCCTGGCCTGCAGGCTGATTGTCATATTCTGCCTCCTTCCCACCTACTTACTGCTACAAAGAGACACAGAGCTTAGCCTCTCATCATATCCTGTCATTTTCCTGGGGCTGCAGAGAAATGGGCTTTCTTAGATTAATTCTAAGGCTCTGTGCTTCTAGGAGAGAAGCTTCCATCTTGCATATTTCCTTACATCTCACCTTTTCTTCTGTACTGATAATACATAGATTTTCTTTCAGTGTTTTGTTTTCTCCTGCCATTATCTTATATACTAACATACTACCTTTGTCAAAGTGCTGATATATTACAATGCTCTGCAAACACATAGATATAAAGAATGATTTTTTAAAAACTACAATTCCAAGTTAAATATTGGCTCCATGTAGAAAACAGTGCTGAAATTCAGTAGTTCCCTGGGGCAGTGGTGATGTGAGGTATTCACTGGGTGTCTTCTGACCTCAGAAGTGGAAAACTTATGGTTGGTGCTGCCTGTTCTCCAGGTGTTTAGTGAGTGCAGCTTCATCGTCCAGAATTCTCTTTATGGCTCAGGGAATCTGGATGATTTTGCTGCTTTTGTTCTTAGAGGTTCCAGGCCACGCTGATTGCCCTTAAGTGATTGCTGGTGCTTTTTACCCGATAAGCAATTCTTACCATATAAAAATCAGAATTTAGAGATAAGACAAGGAAGTGGTGATTTTGTTTTACAGAGAGATTTTTACTTATAGACTTTTAGGTATTGTCAATTCTAATTTGATTTGATGTATTTAAATAACAATTTATGCAAAAAGGTTTAAAATGACTCATTTTATAAAAGTTTGGTTTGCAAACCTATTCATTGTGTAAGGTAACATACCTGAGGCCAGAAGTATGGCACACTTTCTCCCACCTGGTCTCTTGTCCTTCAGTCTGAGCTGCAATTACACCAGACCAGTTGCTATGCCCTGAAGATGTCATGTGCAATGAGAGCACAGAACGGTGGTCTGAGCACAGAGATTGGGGCCAGACAGCCTGTGTTTAATTCTAGCTTCCTCACTTATTAGCCCGTGGATCTTAACCTCTCTGTGGCTCAGTTTACTTATCCAAAAAGAGTTGTATAGTAATAGACTATCTCTCAGAGTTATAGTGAGGATTAAATTAGTTAATACATGTAATAGGCTTAGAGTAGTGCCTGGAACATAAGTGCTCAGTAAATGTTAGGTCTTATTTTTTGTTCATTATTTATTTTCCCACCATTCTTAAGCTATTTTTATATTGTGCAGTGTGTCTTCCCCACATTTAAACTGTTGTATATCGTAACGATCTTATTTTTTGGTGAAGCCACCCTGTAAGTTTTAGATGGGGTTCTAACCTTGGCTGTATGTTGGAATCACCTGTGGATATTAAATACTGATGCCTGCATTTTAGTTCTATGCTAGAACCAGCTTGTAGTGGCTTGTGAAGATGGAATTTTCTTTCAGGTTGCTAAAGCGTTGGTAGTTTAAAATCAGCCATGATCAGAATATTTACGTTCTTGAAATTGGCAGATAGCACCTCAGCATTCTTCTCAATCCTTTTGGTAGTCTAGTGATTTGTTTATAAGCATCTCCAAATAGCTGTTGAGCTTTGTAGTGCATGGTGCATTAGTTTGCTAGGACCGCTGGAACAAAGTACCATTGATGGGGTGGCTTAAAAATGGGTATATATATTGTTTCACAATTCTGGAGACTAGAAGTCCAAAATTAAGGTGTCAGCAGAGTTGGTTCCTTCTAAGGGCTGTGTGGGAAGGATCTATTTCTGGCTTCTCTCCTTGATTCAGAGAAGCCATCCTCTTTCTGTGTCTCTCTACATTGTCTTCCTCCTATGTGTACCCATGTCCAAATTTCACTTTTTTTTAAGGACAAGGGCTCACCCTAATCACCCACCCTAATGACCTACTAAAGTTAAACTTGATTACCCCTGTAAAGACTCTAACTCCAAATATGGTCACATTCTAATATACTGGGGGTTAGGAGTTCCACATATGAATTTTAGGAGGACATAATTCAACCCATTTCAACACAATTCCATTTGTCCCTGGAGTACTTGAACGGTGAAGATTTGTTGACTTGAATTGAGATGGAAATGCCAGTTAGCTGTGTTATTTGTGTATTATTTTTTTATTCATTATACTGTGAATTCCAGATAGTCAATTTGTTGACTTTTTTTTTTTTTTTTGAAGCAGCTTTTTCTTGGGGTAATATTAGAGTTATAGAGATAAACATTAAAGAAAGTAGTTTTTTAGGTTGTCTGAGGCAGTCATGAGCTTGTTAATGAACTCAAAAGGCATATGATCTGAGTGAAATGGTCTTGATTTTGTGTCTGTTGCTGAGAAAATGCTTTTAATCATGCATGAGAAAAATATTTGAGATGCCTTTCCTCAGATCAGAGAATATTTTAATGCTCATTGTCCTCTTCAGTATTACATAAGTCTTTGGCATTCTCAGAAGAGTAGGGTTTCTTTTGTTTTTTCTCAAAGGCAAATATAGGTAATAATTTTGTGGTTGTGCAATTGAAAAAATTTTTATCTACAGGAAGCATAAATTAGTTTTTAAAAATTTACCTTCTGTTAGGATGATTATATCACATATATGTGTGTGTATGTATATGATGACATTTAAACTATGATAGTCTCAAAGCATATAAGTATGGAATGTACTTTTTGAAGTTAAATATTTTTCTTCAAGTGAGATACTTCCCTGCACCATTGTTTTTTGCTGAAAAAATACTGGAATAAAATGTACTGCCCAAAATGTGTTTGGAATACTTATTTGCACAGGCATTTGTTATTCTCATTGTTCAGATTTCTTTTTGATAGAGGATTTTCAGCTATAAATTGTATGGCAAATATCAAAAACCTTATTTTTCATTAACTTAAATCAAGTATGACTTAACATGCAATAAAATGTATACATTTTCTATGGATGAGTCGATTAATTTTGACAAATACATACATCAGTGTAACCCCCTCAACCCAATTATGAAGAACATTTCCATCTCCCGAGAGTTCCGGTACCTCTCTGCAGTCAATTTAGCCCCACCTCCACCTCCTGCTCCAAGCAAGCACTGATTGGACTTCTCACTTTAGGATAGTTGAGACTCTTAGAATTTCACATACATGGAATCATGACAGACTGTTCTTTTTGGTGTCCAGCTCCTTTCAGCATAGTGCCTATAAAGTTCTCCCACATTGTTGAGTATATTCGTAGTTGGTTCCTTTCTGTTGTTCAGTGGTATTGCCTTGTATGAGTATACCAGAACTTGGTCATCCACTCACTTGCCTGACCATTTGGATTTTTGCTATTGTCAGTAAAGCTGCTAAGAGCATTTGTGTACTAGGCTTTTTATGGACATATGTTTTTATTTTGGGTGGATAGGAGTGGATTTCTGGGCTGTATGGGTAAGTATATATTTAACTGTGTAAGAATGGGCCAAACGAAGTTTTTCAAAAGCTGTGCCTCAATTATACACTCTCACCAGCAGGATAGGGGAGTTGTAGTTGCTCCACATTTTTGCTAACTCTTGGTATTGCCAGTCTTTTACATTTTAGCCATTATAGTGAGTGTGAAGTGGTGTCTTGTTTTGGTTTTAACATGCTTTTTCTGATAACCAGTGATGCTTCATGTGCTTATTGGTTATTCCTATATCTTCTTTTGTCCATTAAAAAAAATTGGGTGCTTGTGTGATAATTGAGCTGTAAGAATTCTTTCTAATTTTGTTCTAGATTCTGAACAAAAATCCACTGTCAGATATATGTATTGGGAATATTTTCTCCCACTCTGTGGCTTGACTTTTAATATTCTTGATGACCTTGCAAGGACAGAGGTTTTAATTTTGATGGAAGTCAAATTTTGATGGACGTACTTTTTGTATCCTAAGAAATATTTGCCTACTTCAAGGTCATGAAGATTTTCTCTTATGTTTTCTTCTAGAAGTTTTATAGTTTTAGCTTTTACTTTGAACTCTGTTAAATATTTTGATTTAATTTTGGGGCATAGTGTGAAGAGTAGGAGTTGAAGTTCATTTTTCTCCTTAGTATAAAGTATTAGCCTTTCTATATCTTTTGTTTTCTCATCTTTGAAGACTGCTGTTTAAGTGACTGTTGAGTAATTCCTTTTGTTTCTGCTTGTGAAATGAAAACTCTTTGTGTCTATTTAAAGTCATTCAAGTACCAGAAGTAGGTGAGGTGGGATTTTGGGGAGGAGCTGTGGTTTCTAAAATCACACATTAGATTTCCCCCACCTTCATCCTGTATTACCCTGGAGTGGAAAAGGTGCTGCTAGACATACCTTGGCAACTACTGAGAACATTCATTATTGCTCACATGTTTATTTGTGCTCATCCCGCCCAATTACTTTTATTCTAAAGCTCTCTCCCCTTCTTCCCTTTTCCTTTGAGCACATGGCTACTCTTATCTCTTATTCTACAGCAGCAGCAGTAGTAATGATAATAACAGCAATAGCTAACACTATGTATTAGGCACTATTCTAAAGGCTTTATATTATATTTATTGACTGATTTTCAAAAATATGTTTTTATTGATTTTTTAGAGAGAGAGGAAGGGAGAGAGAGATAGAAAGAAGCATCAATGTGAGAGAGAAACATCCATCGGCTACCTCCTGCATGCCCCTACTGGGGATCGAGCCTGCAACCCAGGCATGTGCCCTGACTGGGAATTGAACTGGGACCTCTCAGTCCATGGGACGATGCTCAATCCACTGAGCCACACCAGCCAGGCTGTTTATTGACTGATTTAATCTTCACAAACATCCTGTGATGGCTCTACTATTCTTTTGATACAGATTTTATAGATGAGGAAACTGAGGCAGAGAGATGCCAAGTCCAGGATTATACAGCTAGTAAGTGGCAGAACTGGGATTTGGTCCAGACTTCCTGGCTCTGAAGCACATGCTCTTAACCACAGTGTTATACGGCCTCTCAGGACAAACATGCAGGGAAGCAGCCATCCCCTTCCTTCACCTCTGCTTCTGGATTTCAAAAGGAGTAATGTTCTATAGCATAGTTGACATTTTGGCTAATATTTCATGAAATTTTCATTCCTTTAACATGCGCATTACAGTTTGTGTGTCTATCTCTAGCAGTAAAGTTTCTGACAAAAAGCATGTGTGCTTAAAACAAAGTCGCTTTCTTTCTAAAGGTCTTACTTTACTAACCGCAGTCCCATGTGCCCGGGAGAAAGCCCAGGCCGTCCTGGCACGTGGTCATTCTTCTGGGAAAGCATCTTAGGGGAGGCGCGTCTTGGCCCACTTGTTCAGCAACAATGTGCTCACTGGTGGGGGTATGGTTTGTGAAGATGGGTGGTAAAAAGACCCAGGATTGTGATGGCCTGAAACATTAAGAAAGGGTGGAGGTTTTCAAGGGAATTGATCCTTAGTGAAGATTTCCAGGATCCAGGAAGAAGCGCTGGGAGGTCATGACGACAGGCAGATGGCCTCTTTAGGCCCTGGGGCTTTCTGCCTCCTTTTCCTCCCCTTCCCTTTGGTTTCCCAATCTGAGCGCTCTTCATATTCTTGACCTCACTGCAGATAAAAGTACTTTTCTGTCATGTTTGCAAGACAGATTTAGAAATTTCTGATGGAGTTTTACCTTAAAAGGGTAACAACGACTGTAGGAAAAAAAGTTTAGAAAAAGCGAGAGAAAGGTTTAGAAAGACGTAAATTTACCTCGCACAGAATTTTATATCAAGATAATACCTCCCATCTCTTTTAGCCTTTTGAACAATGCTACCCTCATGCATGCTTGATTACTACTTCCTGGGCCTTCAGCCTCTGAGGCCCCATGGAATTCACACAGTGAGTGAGGAGATTCTCAGTCTTCCCTCTTGCTCCCCAATAGGCCTGTCCTCTAGGGGTAGGTCCTGCTGTGTTTCTTCACCTCAGTTCTTTTTAATCCTGCAGGGGCCTGGCCTTAATTTTGCTTTTAACTTCTTGTCCCCAGTGGTAACCTGACTAAGGTCCCCTTCACCTCTGCTTGATGGAGAGGGTTAGGAGGGGATTCCTCCTGGTCTCCAGGATCTCTGACTTGTATTCTATCTGCCTGTTGGTTTGGCCTGAAGCAGATTCACTAGCTGGAATCAGACTTTGGGTTTTCCTCACCTTGGTTCACTGTTGGCCATGTGGACTTCAGTAGAGGTTACCATGTTTCTAAGAAGCTGTCTGCCTGATTAGATTATGTCTACTTCTTTCTTTGGACATCAGAAGACACCTTTTCCTTTTTAAAGCCCCCATACTTTCTAGTGAGTACTCACTGAATATTTTAAAGGTGAAAATGAACATACTGGCTCAGGTAAGAGAAAAGCTAGAGGTAGGCTAGAATCAGATGTGGCTATATTTAGGGGCTATTTGTCTCCTCCTTTCCTTGGGTTCGTCTTACTCTCTTGTTCCACAAGGTGGCAGCGTGGCTCCAGTCGTGCCTCCCAGGTTCAAGTACAGGAAAGTGGAGGAGTGGCCCCTGGGAGGTCCTGCATAAGTCCTGCAATCCATTCTTTCCTTTCTTCCTCTTGTTCTTGTTCATGAAAAACTTTAATTTTTGAATAAGTGGTATATTTCAGTGGTTCGAAAATCTAAAAGTATCTTCAAAGGACATGGGGTGAAAGTTTTTCATCCAATGTGCCCTTTTTATAATAAGGTACCCCTCTTTGTCTTGTTTAACGCTTTTTGTCCTGACTTCTATCTTGCCTGATAATAAAATCTTGTCCTGTGATCTCTTTATAAAAAATTATTTTTTCTTTATTGATTTTAGAGAGGAAGGGAGAAGGAGAGAGATAGAAACATCGATGAGAGAGAACATCGATTGGCTGCCTCCTGCATGCCCCCACTGAGGATTGGGCTCACAACCTGGGCATGTGCCCTGGCCGGGAATTGAACTGGCGACCTCTTGATGCATGGGTCGACACTCAACCACTGAGCCACACCGGCCGGGCCTGTGATCTCTTTTAATGTATTTGCATTTGCCTAGTATATCGATCTGGCCAGTGTTTTTTCAGCTATCCTTTTATTTTTAACCTTTTAGAATTTGTTTTAAGTTGTGCTCCTGTTTGTAGCATAGAGGTGGTTCCCCCCTCCCCTTTTTTCCTTTGTAATCCAATCTGAGAATAATTTTCTTTTCATGGGCAAGTTTAGCAAATTTATATTTGTCAATATGGCAGATATATTTGGTAATAGCTGGTCCATATCATTTTGTTTTATTTTCTATTTTTATACCTTAAAAATTTTTTTTCATTATGTTATCTATCTTCCTTGCTTGTTTTTATGGGTTATTCTGATATTTTTGTTCTAGTGGTTGTCTTTATAATTACAGTTTCATATAAAGCCTGTAGTCTTCTAAGAAAGTGGTGATGATTCACTACTATAAGCAGTGATACAATTAATTTCATATTAATTCTAAAATAGAGACACTGTAACTATGTTACATAGTCTCTTTTATTCAATCTAGACCTCTATTGCATTCTGCCCTCAAAGGAAGAATTAATCATTCAGCCAGGAAGCTTGGAACTCAATCAGTGTTATTATCAGTAAGTACGATGTCAGAAGAGGTGTTGTGAGTTTTCTTAGAGTAGATTGTTAGCCTTTAACAAGGCTCTTTCTGTCTATAAAAATTATGGTTTCTGAAGTCAGTATAGATCATAAAATTGGTAAGCTGCCATTTGTTTGGTCACAATTGAATATTAGTTCAAAATCTTTGTAGGTGGTCTGTTATTCAACACCAGAGAGTCACCACGTTGACATTAAAAGATATTATTGGGTCTGAAGTCCCACCCCCCTTTTTAGTGGGCTTCACACTTTTTGAGATTTTTAGCACCATTTAAATTTTCAAAAACAATATTATTTAGCAAGAGAGGTGTGTCACATATGAAAGAATTTTTTAAAATTAGAAATCTTATTTTAAAACAGTCCAGCTTGGCATACCTCATGTAATGACTGAGATTCATATCCTGATGTTAGTCCTCCCAACCAGCACAGAAGGGGCATGGCCACCATGGCCCAGGGAGGAGCGGACAGCCTCTGTAGAGGGTGGGAAACAGAAGGTGTTTGCATAATATTTTAGACTCAGGTCATATTTTAGACTTAGTTATATGACCATAGTTAATTTGTTTAAAAAAATTTTTTTTTCCTGCCCGGCCTGTGTGGCTTAGAGGATTGAGCGTCGTCCCATGGACTGAGAGGTCCCGGTTCAATTCCCAGTTGGGGCACATGCCCGGGTTGCAGGCTCGAGGGCTCGATCCCCAGTGGGGGACATGTAGGAGGAAGCCGATTGATGTTTCTCTCTCACATTGATGTTTCAATCTCTCTCTCCCTTCCTCTAAAAAATCAATAAAAACATATTTAAGAAAAATATTCTAACAAAAAAAAAAACATTTTTTTTTTCTAATCCTCACCCAAGGATAGAGTTATATTGATTTGAGAGAGAGAGAGAGAGAGAGAGAGAGAGAGAGAGAGAGAGAGAGAAACATCGATTGGTTGCCTCCTGTATGTGCCCCGACTAGGGGATTGAACCTGCAACCTAGATATGTGCCTTGACAGGGAATTGAACCTACAACCCTTTGGTGTATGAGACCTTGCTCCAACTAACTGAGCCACCCAGCCAGAGCCATAGTTGACTTTTTAATTTTTTTCTTTTTGTTTTTTAATTGATTTTAGAAAGAGTAAGGGAGAGAGAGAGAAATATCCATGTGAAAGAGAAACATTGATACATTGCCTCCCATATGTGCCCCAACTGGGAATCAAACCAGTTACCTTCTGGTGCACTGGGTGATGCTCCAAACAACTGAGCGACCTGGCCAGGGTGACTTTTTTATTTCTTTTGATGAAAAGATATTAACTGTCCTTCTCTAATAGAGCAGCTGAAACATAGATTATCATTGGAGAAGATTTACATTTCTACTTTGTATTCTGTCTTAGGATGGCTGCCAGTATTGTTTGTGTAGACTAGTGTTTTCAGTTGGCAGTTTGCCTGTGAATTACCCCTGCAAAGCCTGTTAAAAATGAAAATGAAAATTCTCCCTTCCCCCTAGCTTCCTGCTGAGTTTACGTTGAACACATTTGAAGTGTGGAATCTGTGCTCTCACTGTGTGTTGCAAGTGATTCTGATGTAGGTATTGTACAGACTACAGTTTGAGGAAATCAAGATGGACAGTTCTGTGTTTAATGTGAAAATTTACTAAACTCTAGTTTGACAACTGGTTGGATATTACTCATTATGTATACCAGTGTTTCAACTTTCTTCAATTTAAGAAACCCAGGAAAACACAGATATGAGATTTTAACTCCAACTGGTTTGTGAAAATAATTGTGTACGAGGATGTTTAATATACAGATTGCAGAAGAATGAATTCAACACTGTTGTAATACTTCCATGAAAGCCTCAAGGATAACTGACAAGTCCATTTTTATCAGATTTAATGGGTTTCTAAATCCTTATCTGCTTATCATACAAAACATTAATTAGAACAGTAATTGAGTTACCAGCTGCCTCATGTTCACTCTAGAAACTTGTACAAAAAACACTGTGAAGCTCATGTAAGGTCATTCATTGCTTTTTGAGTTGCTAAATAATAACTTTGCTGTAGGCTTCTCAAAATCCAGGTATTAAGGGAGTCTGTAACAAGATAAAAATTGATAAGAGATTTGCAAGTTAGTCTGACACTCTCTCCAGTGGATTAAGGTGGAAAAATCCTTCTTCAGCACCACAGATGGGAGAAAATCCTCCCTCTTAGATTTCTTCCTGAATCCACTTATGCCTGCCTAGTCTTGTAGTAGAACAGAAAGAGCCTTGGGAGCCAGGTATGCTGGCACAGATTTCCTGGGAAAAAATTAAAACACTAAGAATTCAAGTTTACAACTTTATTTGAGTAACACAGAACATCATGACAAGAATATCGTATCCCAGGAAAGCAAGAATCATTCAGCATCAGAAGATATGGATAATAAGAAATTAAGTGAGAGAAACCACATCATTTTAACACATGTAGACAGAACATTAGGTAAGATTTAATAATCCTTTATGCTAAAATTTTATTTTTTGCCCAAACTGGGAAGCTTACCAAACCTTAGACTAATAAGTCATTTATTCCAAAACCTACAGCAGATGTTACACTTAGGAGGTGACATTGTACAAGCATTCTCATGAGTGTCAATAAGAAGATAAAGGAAGCCTGTGAGCATTACCTTTGTTCAACACAGTCCTGAGTGTCTTAGCCAGTAGTGTAGTGAGGTAGGAAAAAGAAATGAAGAATAGGAATTGTAAAGGAGAGACAAAACAATTTCATATATTTTTTTATAGTTGATATTAATGCATACAAAGACAATACAAAAAATCAATTAGTGTTCAGCATAGTTGCTACATATAAAAATTGATAGGCTTGCCCGGCCGGTGTGGCTCAGTGGTTGAGCGTCGACCCATGCACCAGGAAGTCGCCGGTTTGGTTCCCAGTCAGGGCACATGCCCGGGTTGTGGGCCAGGTCCCCAGTGGGGGGCATGAGGAAGGTGGCCGATCGATGTTCTCTTTCATCGATGTTTCTGTCTCTCTCCCTCTCCCTCCCTTTCTCTCTAAAATCAATAAAGAAAAAAAATTGATGGGCTTATGTACACCAATGATAACAGTTCAGTAAATACAATAGAAGAAAAAGTTCCCTTTACAGTAGTACTAATCTATAATACAAGAGTGGGCAAAAGTAGGTTTATAATTGTGAGTTCACGAAACAGTTTATTCTTGTATTATTATTTATTAATTAATTGTTGTATTATTTGTTATTATTAAACTATTTTTGCCCACCCCTTTATATCTAAGAGTGAGCACAGTCTGTTATATGAAACATGAAGAAAATTACAAAACATTATTGCTAGATATAAAACACATGAATAAATAAATTATGCTTTTTTTAAGAATGGGATGTTATACATCTGTAATGTTTTATTATTTTTTTAGATAAAAATGTTTTAAAGCAACATGTGACAAAATTTTAACACCAAGTCAATATTCAATAATAAAGAAATGGTTGAAACAGTATGTAAAAGTTAGGGCTTTCACATACTATGAAATATTTTCAGCTATTAAGAAGAATGAATTGGAGCTAGGTTACTTTATATGGAGAGATTTCCAAGAGTTATTGCTTAGTGAGGAAGACAAGATGCAGAAAAGTTTGTCCAAAGTGATCCTTTTTTTAATAAAATAATGACATGAATGAGTATGTACATATATAATATACTTGTATATGAACATGAAAAAAACTAGGAAGGATCATTCTATGCTGTTAACATGGGTTGGGAGTGAGGTGATAAAGACAGGAGAAGAGAAGGGGTGGGGAATGGGAAGCCAAGCCACACAGAAAATAAAAAAGAAACTGCACTACCTTATCATGGATTATATAATTTTATTTATATACTAACATAATTATATATATATGTGTATGTGTGTGTGTATGTACACACATATACATGCACATTTTATATATATAAAATTTTTAAAAGAATACAGAACCACTTTAAAGAGTGAGAGCTGACCTAAGGGGAATTGAGTATATTTGACTGGAGCCTGTGGTGGAAATGGAGTTAGCAAATTGCCAACCAGTATGCAAACTTCAACCATACTTCAAGGAAAGAATTACTTGATAATGTATTCTGTTGCTAGAGTATTTATTTATTTTTTTTATCCTCACCCGAGGACATTTTTCCATTTTTTGTTCAGATAGAGTGGGAGGGAGAGAGAGGAAGAGAGAGAGAGAGAGAGAAACATCGATGTGAAAGGGACACATTGAGTGGCTGCCTCCTGCACGACCCAACCAGGGGTCGGGGACAAACCGCAACCAAGGCACGTGCCCTTAGCCGGAACCAAACCCGGGTCTCTCTGGACTGCAGGCCAATGCTCTAACTGTTAAGCCAAACCAGCCAGGGCTGTTGCTAGAGTATTTAAACAAATGATGCCATTAAATTACAATGATGCTTTCCCATTTTTCTCCCTTTTGTATTTATTAAAGTAATGGACCTTACTAATTTCACTGAGTTCTTCATAACAATATATATAAAGTACTCACAATGTGCTAGGTGATTTAAAATAGTGGTAGTAAAAGTAATAATTGTATTCTATGAAACGGAACTTTTCAACAGGGACACTTTAGATCTTTCTTTTTTTTCAACTTGCAAGAGAATAATGAATGAGTCTTTATTTTTTTAGGTTAGGCCAAGGCCTAAATACAGACAGTTCAAGATTATGGAGAATTTTCTTTAAAATTTTCACTTTTTTCTTTCAGTGTACGGGATGACAGAATTCGAGTAGAAAGGATGGATAACATGTATTTTGAATACAGCCATGCTTTCCAGGTGGTTACAGAGTTTTATGCAAAAGATATAGTTGATGTCAAAGGTAAATATTATATACATGTTATTCATATGTCTGCAAATTTAACTGAGTTGAGGTTTGGATAAAGGTGCAAGTTCAACCTTCAATTTAATGAAAACTTGTTACCAATGCATAACTGGAAGAAGTAGAGGGGAGAGTTTATTGTTCTTGCTCTCATCAAAAACACTACTGTAGTATTTCCTTTGTAGTTATCACTGTTTAGTAATTTGATGTTTTTGACATATTCATTGGAGTGTAAGGAGTCACTTCCTGATCAGCTGTCCTTCTTGTTCTACTTAAAAGAAGGCCCATTATTTTTCCTTGCAATTTTATTTATTTTTTAAATATGTTTTTATTATTTTTTTTAGAGAGAGAGGAAGGGAGAGAGAGAAATATCAATGTGAGAGAGATACATTGATCAGTTGCCTCCTGCACGCCCCCTACTGGGGATTGAGCACGCAACCTGGGCATGTGCCCTGACTGGGAATTGAACCTCTTAGACCATGGAAGATGCTCAATCCACTGAGCCACACTGGTTGGGCTTTCCTTGCAATTTTATAGAATGTTTGGATAAATCTTTTGATGAAGGTTAGCATTTTAAAAGTTTGATTACCGGAGATTCCAAAATGGCGGCGGAGTGAATGGAAGCTACACAGACCATCTCCCAGGACCAAACTGGAATTACAACTAAAATAAAGACAAATCATCAGGAAAAGCCAACTGAAAAGCAGCTTGCAAGGACCATACAACCAGGGACACTGAATTGATCCTGGTAGGATTGTGGAGGCACGAGAGAGGGGCTGGGAGCCCACGGACAACAGCGGTCTTGGCTGTGAGCACTGCCCTCAGGATTAAAGCCCAAACCAGCACAACAGCGCAGAGGGCCGGGACAGAGCGCTAAAATAGCCACAGCCACTCACCTTGGGCTCTGGCAGAGGGAGGGTGGACTGGACTGGAACTGTGTGGGGACACTCAGGAGTTGGAGGGTGCTCAGAGTTTTTGCTGAGTTGCAGCCACACAGGACGGTGGCCATCTTACTCCTTCCCAGGGCTCTGGGGAGAGGCGGCAGCCCCACCCTCGGAGATTCAGCCACACCCAGGTGGGCCATTGAAATGCAAACTGAGGCTCATTAACTACCAGCATCTGCCCCACCCTCGGGAAATCCTCTCACGCTGAACACCTGAGGGAGGTTTTCATTCAACTGAGGACCCAAGGCACGACTAATAGCCTCTAGACTAATAACTTCTAGGCAAAAAGCTAGAGGATAACTTAACCTTTTCTGGGCTTGCAAATCTACCCAGGAAAGTAAGACTCGACAGTGGTGTTTAACGTGGGTCCTCCCATGCTCATCCAAACCCAGTAGAGAAAGCCAAAACAGCAGAATACCAACATCCACAGGGAAAATTTGGCAGACTCCAAACCCACTGAGATAGCCAAAATGGTGAAACAAAGAAACAGATCCCAAATGAAAGATCATGAGACCTCTATCGAAGGTGAGATAAATGAAATGGAGTTAAGCAAGTTAACAGAACTAGAATTCAGAGCCATGATTTTGAGGAAGCTCAACAGCATGAGTAAGGACATCAGCACCATAAGCAAAGACATGGAAACATTGAAAATCAACCATTTGGAAAAGAAGAAGCACCAAGAAGAAATGAAGAATGACATAGCAGAAATGAAGAACACATTGGAAGGACTAAACAGCACAGTAGAGGAAACTGAGGACTGCATCAGTGAATTAGAAGACAGGGTAGAAAAAAATCAAGCAATCAGAAAACCAAAAGGAAAAAACAATTAAAAAACAGGAAGACAGCTTAAGAGAACTGTGGGGCAACTGGAAACGTAATAATATTCGCATCATAGAAGTCCCCGAAGAAGAAGAAAATGAGCAAGGGTTAGAGAATATATTTGAAGAAATAGTGACAGAAAATTTCCCTAATTTAGTGAAGAAAGAAGGCATTCAAGTTCAAGAAGCACAGAGAGTCCCAAGTAAGAAGAACCCAAACAGGCCCACACCAAGACACATAGTCATTAAAATGCCAAAAATTAAAGACAAAGAGAGAATCCTAAAGGCAGCAAGAGCTAAGCAACAGGTTACCTACAAAGGAACCCCCATAAGGCTATCCCAGCTGACTTCTCAATAGAAACACTACAGGCCAGAAGGGAATTGCATGAAGTAATCAAGGTCATGAAAAACAAGGATCTGAACCAAAGACTACTCTACCCAGCAAGGCTATCATTCAAAATAGAAGGTCAAATAAAGAGCTTCCCAGACAAAAAAAGGCTAAGGGAATACATTAGCACCAAACCAGCACTGCAAGAAATGTTAAAAGGACTGCTGTAATTACTAGAAGAAATAGGAAGGAAAATAGAACCACACTAAACAAAAATGGCAATAAATAAGTACAAATCAATAATCACCTTAAATGTAAATGGATTGAATGCTCGGATAAAAAGACACAGAGTGGCGGATTGGATAAGAAAACATGACCCATATATATGTTGTTTACAAGAGATCCACCTCACAACAAAAGACTCACATAGGTTGAAAGTGAAGGGATGGAAAAAAATCTTCCAAGCAAACAGAAAGAAAAAAAAAAGCTGGGGTAGCAATACTCATATCTGATAAAATAGATTTCAAAATGAAGGCCATAACTAGAGACAAAGAAGGTCACTACATAATATTGAAAGGATCTATCCAACAGAAAGATATAACCTTCGTAAACATATATGCACCCAATATAGGAACACCAAAATATATTAAAAATCTTCTGGAGGACTTCAGAGGAGAAATCGACAGCAGTACAATCATAGCAGGGGACTTCCACACCCAAATGACATCACTGGATAGATTCTCTAGACAAAAAATTAACAAGGAAACAGAGACTCTAAATGAAGCACTAGACCAAATGGATTTAATAGATATCTACAGAGAATTACACCCCAAAACTACAGAATTCACATTCTTCTCAAGCACACATGGGACATTCTCAAAGATAGACCACATGTTAGGACACAAACTAAGTCTCTACAAGTTCAAGAAGATTGAAATCATATCAAGCATCTTCTCAGATAACAATGGCATGAAACCAGAAATCAATTGCAACAAGAACATGCAAAGACATTTGAACACATGGAGGCTAAATAACATGTTATTAAACAATGAATGGGTTACCGAGGAGATCAAGGAAGAAATTAAAAACTTCCTGGAAACCAATGAAAATGAACACACAACAACACAAAATCTATGGGATGCAGTGAAAGCAGTTCTGAGAGGGAAGTTCATAGCACTCCAGGCCTACCTCAAGAAACAAGAAAAATTTCTAATAGACTATCTAACCTCACAACTTAAAGAACTAGAAAGCAAACAAAAAGAAAACCCCAGAGCAAGTAGAAGGAAGGAAATAGTAAAGACCAGAGCAGAAATAAATGACATAGAGACCAGAAAAACAATTCAAAGGATCAATGAAACAAAGAGTTGGTTTTTTGGGAAGATAAACAAGATTGATGGACCCTTAGCTAGACTCACCAAGAAACAAAGAGAGAGAACCCAAATACACAAAATCAGAAATGAGAGAGAAGTAACAACTGACAACACAGAAATACAAAGGATCGTTAACAGATACTATGAACATTTATTTATATGGCAACAAATTCGACAATCTAAGTGAAATTGACAAATTTCTAGAAACACATAGTCTCCCAAAACTGGACCGGGAAGAGATAGAAAACTTGAACAGACCAATAACAAATAAGAAAATTGAAGATGTAATCAAGACTCTCCCAGCAAACAAAAGGCCAGGCCTGGAAGGCTTCACGGGGAGTTTTACCGAACATTCAAAGAAGAACTAACACCCATTCTCCTCAAACTATTTCAAAAAATTCAAGAAGAAGGAAGACTTCCAAACTCATTTTATGAGGCCAGCATAATTCTAATTCCAAAACCAGAAAAAGACACTACAAAGAAAGAAAACTACAGGCCAATATCCCTGATGAACATAGATGCCAAAATCCTGAACAAAATACTAGCAAATCGGATCCAGCAATACATCAAAAAAATTATTCACCATGACCAAGTGGGATTCATCCCAGGGATGCAAGGCTGGTTCAGTATTCACAAATCAATAAATGTGATACACCACATAAACAAAATGAAAGATAAAAACCACATGATCATATCAATAGATGCTGAAAAAGCCTTCGACAAAATCCAGCACCCATTTCTGATAAAAACACTCAGCAATTTGGCAATAGAGGGATCATATCTTGATATAATAAAGGCCATATATGAAAGACCTACAGCCAACATCATACTCAATGGGCAAAAACTAAAAACATTTCCCTTAAGAACAGGAACAAGACAGGGATGCCCACTTTCACCACTCTTATTTAACATAGTACTGGAAGTCTTAGCCACAGCAATCCGACGTGAAGAAAAAATAAAAGGAATCCAAATTGGAAAGGAGGAAGTGAAACTGTCATTCGCAGATGACATGATATTATACATAGAAAACCCTAAAGACTCCATCAAAAATCTACTAGACTTAATAAATGAATTTGGCAAAGTAGCAGGATACAAAATTAATGTCAAGAAATTGACGGCATTCTTATACACCAATGATGAGCTCACAGAAAGAGAAACTAAAAAAACAATTCCATTTACCATTGCGGCAAAAAAATTAAGATACCTAGGAATAAACTTAACCAAAGAAGTAAAGGACCTATTTGCAGAAAACTACAGGACATTGAAAAATGAAATAGAGGAAGATATAAAAAAGTGGAAGCACATACCTTGTTCATGGATTGGAAGAATTAACATCATTAGAATGTCCATACTACCCAAAGCAATCTATAGATTCAATGCAATACCCATTAAAATACCAGTGATATATTTCACAGAACTAGAACAAATACTTCAAAAGTTCATATGGAACCAAAAAGACCCCGAATAGCCACAGCAATCTTGAAAAAGAAGGACAAAGTAGGTGGGATCACAATACCGGATATCAGGTTATACTACAAAGCTACTGTAATCAAAACAGTCTGGTACTGGCACAAGAACTGGCATATAGACCAGTGGAATAGAACAGAGAAGCCGGAAATTGACCCAAGACATTATGCTCAATTAATATTTGACAAAGGTGGCAAGAGCTTACAATGGAGTAAAGACAGCCTCTTTAATAAATAGTGTTGGGAATATTGGACAGCTACATGCAAAACAGTGAAACTAGACCATCCACTTACACCATACACAAGAATAAACTCAAAATGGATAAAAGACTTAAATGTGACTCTTGAATCCATAAAAATCCTAGAAGAAAATGTAGGCAACAAAATTTCGGACATCATACGCAGCAGAATCTTCACTGATACATCATCTAAGGCAACAGAAACAAAGGAAAAAATGAACACATGGGACTACATCAAACTCAAAAGCTTCTGCACAGCAAAAGAAGCAACCATCAAAACGGAAAGGGAACCCACTGTATGGGAGAGCATAATTGCCAATGATACATCAGATAAGGGGTTAATCTCCAAAATATATAGAGTGCTCATATAACTCAACAAAAGGAAGACAAAGAACCCAATTAAAAAATGGGCAGAGGAACTAAATAGACACCTCTCCAAACAGGACATACAAATGGCTAAGAGACATATGAAGAAATGCTCAACATCACTAATCATCAGAGAGATGCAAATTAAAACAACAATGAGGTATCACCTCACACCTGTCAGAATGGCCGCCATCAACAAATCAACAAACAACAAGTGTTGGCGAGGGTGTGGAGAAAAGGGGACTCTAGTATACTGCTGGTGGGAATGCATACTGGTGCAGCCACTATGGAAAACACTATGGTGTTACCTCAAAAAATTAAAAATTGAATTGCCATTTGACCCAGTGATCCCACTTCTAGGAATATACCCTAAGAAGCCTGAAACACCAATCAGAAAGAATACATGTACCCCCGTGTTCATAGCAGCACTATTTACAATAGCTGAGATCTGGAAACAGCCCAAGTGTCCGTCAGTGGATGAATGGATAAAAAAGCTGTGGTACATATACACAATGGAGTACTATGGAGTTTAAGAAAGAAAGATCTCTTATCCTTTGAGACAACATGGAAGGACCTCGAGAGTATTATCCTAAGCAAAATGAGCCAAGCAGAGAAAGACAAATATCACATGATCTCACTTATTTGTGGTATATAATAAACATAACAGTCTGAGGAACAGGGTAGACCCAGAGATGTGGAAGTAGGGTACAGACTGACAACCCTCCGAAGAGGGGGTGGGGAGGGAGGGAAGAGATAAACCACAGAACTTATACGCAAGTATGCATGATTGATGGACATGGACAACAAGGCTGGGGACAGGGTGGGGGGGATGGGGAGGAGGGTGTCAATGGGGAAAAAAGGAGAAACATCAGTAACAAAAATAAATTAATAAAAAAAAAAACAAAAACGAAAAAACAAAACAAAACAAAAGTTTGATTACCAGAATTTAAATACTAGAACATTAATGACAGGGTCTTACTATGTTAGGTAACCATTATTTATCTAATTGCATTTCCTTAGCCAGGTGTCAGTGCTTACTTTGGTTTGGACCCCACACTCCTGCCAGTCCAACTTACGTTAAGGTCCGTTTTTGCCCCTTGTCACAGGCTGCAGAGCTTTCACCATTAGCCCATAGATAGATCGGCCTCCCCCAGCTCCCTCCCAGGCACCAATGTCTTGTTAGCATTTCTCTTCCTGTCCCTTTTAATCTCATGGTGCCTTGGCCAAATTTAATTGAGCGTCCGCGAGTGTAACCCACTTATGACACCAGTTTGCAGTATCACCAAGGGATCATTGTCTTATGCTCAGCTGAAGACAAGACAACATCACAAGACTACCATAAGTCACTTTCAGCATCAGATCACTTAGAAGGGTATAGAACAGAAAACCTAGCTTGTTGGCGGGGCACGTTCTCCCCTTGGTGGGAACAGTGCTCAGCAGTCTTTGTAGCCATTCTCAGAGCCGTTGGTGCTTGTTTCCCCTCTGCTGGTGACAGCTCAGCTGCAAGGAAAGCAGACTCTCATAAGGTGGGTGCAGGGTCTGCCTGGCTCAGAAGCCCCATATCCTGCGGAACCCATTTCCTGTGCTGGAATTTCTACAAAGGACATGCCCAGTTCAAAGAGTCAGTGTACTCTCAGGGAAGGTCACATTTCTGGAATCAGGTATTTATAATTCCTCCTAGTCCAGGTACAGTTTACTGATTTCAGGTCATTTTTACCATATGCAGTGCTACTTCATAACACACTGGCATTTCATCTTTATTGGGTTTCCTGGGAAACAGAGCTAGAAAGTTAAAAGAAGATGAAATTCTCAGAAGAGGGTGAAAGGTTTTTAACTCTTTATTTATACCTTATTTTTATACAAAGCTATAATTGAAGTTAATAAAATATTTTGTATCACTGATTTGTATGTGATACAAAATATTTTATTAAATATTATGTTGTAATATTTTTTATTTCTAAATGTAATAAATGCCTATTGCAAAAAATGTAAAAACATAGTTGTGTTTAAAGAAAAACGTAAAAGGCCCCCCTCAAATTCTTATGAGTCTTTTTATGTACAAATTCTCATGTATACACAAACATACATATGTAATTGTGTGTGTTTGTTTAATTAACTTGAATTTATTCTTTCAACTAATTTTTATTGAATGTCTGTTATGTGAGGCATTGTGCATGAAATAAGGAATAAAACAGACAAAAATTCCTGCCCCTTTGGAGTTTACATTCTGGGGGGAGATGTACAATAAAACAAGTTAGTGTTTGAAGCTGATAAATGCTATTAAGGAAGTAAGGCAGAGAAGAAAGTGAACCTTTATTTTTTTATTTTATTTTTTTTGTTATTTCTCACCTAAGGACATTTTCCATTGATTTTTAAATAGAGTGGAAGGGAGAAGGGGAGAGAGGGAGAGAAACATTGATGTGAGAGAGACACATTGATTGGTTGCCTCCTGCACGACCCCCACTGGATCCAGGGATTGAACCTGCAACCCAGGCACATGCCCTTGACCGGGAATTGAACCTGAGACCCTTCTGTCTTCAGGCCAATGCTCTTACCGCTGAGTCAAACCGGCCAGGGCTATTTTTTAAGTTTTAAATTAGGTTTACATTCAATATTACATTAGTTTCAGGTATATAGCATAGTGGTTAGACATGTAACTTATGACGTGATCCCCCAGTCAGTCTAGTACCCACCTGACACCATATAGAGCTATTACAGTTTTATTGACTTTATTTCTTAAGCTCTACTTTGCATCCCCATGACTATTTGTAACTCAATTTGTACTTCTTAATCCCTGAGGGTGAATTTTTGAACAGGGTGGTAAAGGAAGGCTTCACTGAGAAAGTGGCCCTTGAACAAAGACGTGAACAAAGACTGAAAGAGTTAAGGGGGAGAGCCATATGGATTGTGAAGGAACAGAGTTGCAGGCAGAGACAGCAGTAAGCACAACATATCTTCAGTGCCTGGTGTGCTTAAGGATAGCAGGGAGCCTGGGTGCTGGGACAGGAACTGAGGGGAGAATGTTGAGGGGAGCTCAGAGAAAGAGGAGATGGAAGGCAGGGTGTGCAGGGCCTTAGAGACTTAAGGACTTGAGCATTTTCTCTCAGTGAGTTGGGGAATATTGGAGGGCTTTTAAGCAAAGTAGTCTAATGATTTGATGTACATTTGAAAAAGGATTCCTTTGGCTGTTCTGTTAAGAATACCCTATAGGGCACAGGGATGCACTGAGAGACCAGATGGGAAGCTGTTGCAATATTCCTGCTGAGAGATGAGAATGATCATACAACTTTTTTTCCCCTCACTCAGCAATACGTTTTAGATAGTTTTTCATATCAGTCTACATAGTGGTAAGCCGTTCCTATTATTAGGTGTATAATAATCTGGATTTATCACTATTTAACTGTTGCTCTATTGACATTCAATTAGGTTGTCTCTAGTTTTTTGCTATTACAAAAGATTTTTCAACTCACTTCCTTGTTTATACATCTTTGACATGCATTTTGGAGTATTAC
Organism: Tadarida brasiliensis; assembly: GCA_030848825.1. Lineage (NCBI taxonomy): Eukaryota > Metazoa > Chordata > Mammalia > Chiroptera > Molossidae > Tadarida > Tadarida brasiliensis. The sequence goes on from CM061258.1 coordinate 53,083,315, forward strand.
CAGGTAAAGGAGATAAGCATTTTACATTTTGAAAAAGTGGCTGTATTGCTTTACAAAAACTCTTATTCAGCCATCAGACAATGCCCCTTTTCCATGCCCTGTGCACTCGTAATCATCTACATTTTCCAGAGGGCAGTTTTAGGAGGTATTGTCTAAACTATTATTTTAATAGCCATAAACTAAATTTTATTTAACTTAAAATTTGTTTTTAATAATGGTGAATAATAATTCTAAAGAAGGTATATATTCTGTTTTTAGGTTCTCAAAGTCTTTCTGACATCATTAACTTGGAGAAGCCTGTAATTTGCTCTTTGGCTGCCATAATAAGATACCTCAAAGAATTTAACTTGGCAAAGGTGCTTTCCAAACCCAAGTAAGTGATTCCTCAAAAATAAAGGGGGTGGGCTTATATTAACAACATCTCTTGAATTTGGTAAGTACTGTACTCAGAAGTTTACTTGCTATTGATAGAACATTCTATTCAAGGGCAAGGATGAACTGTGTGGTATTGTTCCTGAATAATATTAAATATACTAATTGATATAAAAATATTGATAGAATCCTTAAGAATTCCATCAGAATGTATTCATCATAACTATTTAATGTAGTATAGTTCTGACTAAAGCACAGTTAATTGGCAAGTAGTAATAAGAAGTGGTATTAAAAAGCATTCATAAAATTTCACGGCCTTTTTTTTTAGATTTTTATTATTTTATTTTTGTTACAGATATTTCTCCTTTTTTCCCCATTGACACCCTCCTCCCCATCCCCCCCACCCCATCCCCAGCTTTGTTGTCCATGTCCATTGGTTATGCGTACATGCATATAAGTTCTGTGGTTTATTTCTTCCCTCCCCTCCCCCGCCCCTTCTGAGGATTGTCAGTCTGTACCCTCCTTCCACGTCTCTGAGTCTACCCTGTTCCTCAGACTGTTATGTTCATTATATTCCACAAATAAGTGAGATCATGTGATATTTGTCTTTCTCTGCTTGGCTTGTTTTGCTTAGGATAATACTCTCCAGGTCCATCCATGTCATCTCAAAGGATGAGAGATCTTTCTTTCTTACAGCTGCATAGTATTCCATTGTGTATGTGTACCACAGCTTTTTTATCCATTCATCTACTGATGGACACTTGGGCTGTTTCCAGATCTTAGCTATTGCAAATAGTGCTGCTATGAACATGGGGGTACATATATCACTGCCTTTCTGATTCTTGGTTTCAGTTTTTATTTCATAGGCCATAAAATTGGAGACAAAGGGGACATTTAAAAGAGTGATTAACTTTGTAGAGTTCAGAGCTTTAAAAGCTGGCAAGTGACATTCTAGGAAAATGCTAGTTTAAAAACCAGTGAATGATGGTTAGTGATGCTCAGAGTTCAGTTTTCTTTTTATTTATTAATATAATTTATTTTTTTAATCCTTACCCAAGGATATGTTTAGAGAGAGGAAGGGAGAGAGAGAGAAGGAGAGAAACATCGATTGGCTGCCTCCTGCATGCGCTCTGACTGGGAATTGAACCTGAAACCCAGGCATGTGCCCTGACTGCGAAGTGAACCCACGACCTTTTGGTATACAGGACGGCACTTCAACCAACTGGGCTATCCGGCCAGGGCTATAGTTCACTATTTTTGTTTTGATAGGACAGGTGTGCACTGGCAGTAAGTAAATAAATAAATGTTGAGGTACAACAGTATGGTGGTGCTTGACATGTCGAATGATGAGCACACCACTGAGCTGTAAGTGTGCGGAGCGGCCCTGTGAAGCTCTGTTGCCACTACTCAACTCTGCATTATAGTGTGAAGGCAACTGTAAACAATACAAATAAATGAGTGTGGTTGAAAAAAAAACACAAAAAAACCCAGTGGAATTAAAAGAGGTAGGTTAGGGGGATGATTTTCTTGCCTTTCTGTGTTCCACCTTCTCCAGTCCCTTGTCTTTGGTTCTGTAAGCAGTTATCCTCCATCATATTGATCCTGGATAGGTAAACTCTTCCTGCCCTTCAGAGGTGGGTGGACAGATAAGGGCTATCTTAGTAAAATGGCTGAGTATGAATCGAGGAACAAAGAGGTGGTGCTGGTTTGAGGTTGCTGGAGAGAGTGGAAGAAAGGCAGGTCCCTTAGGAATCTTTTTGCAATGTCTTTTTTTGGTGTGTTCTAGTATGTGGTATTTAGGATAGACCAGAATATCATTTCTCTGGAAATAGCTTTGTCCTGTTGAAAAGCAGTCTAAATGTCTATCAACAGAGTGGGTTCATTGTGTTATATTCATGCAATGTAATGTTATACAGCAATGAAAATGAATGGACTAGAGTTACACGTATCACTATTTAAAAAAAATTTATTAGCGTTACATTGAGCCGAAAATCAAATTGCTGAAGGACACACAATACAGATCATTATATGAAGTCAGTAACATGTGAAACAGTAGTGCGTTTTACTTAAGAATACATACATGTATTGAGAAGGTATAAAGACATGCGTGGAATGAGCAACAACAAATTCAGAAGAGTGGGGGTGAAGGGGAAACCATAAAGGTTGGTGGGGAAATGGCACAGGGAAGTTCTGGTTGATGTTTATTTTTTAGCCTGGCTACTATATTATTAATATATATATGTTTTAGTATGGCTGAAATGTTTTATTAAAAAAGAGTAGCGGCCTGGCATTATACCTCATGGATTCCACTTTAAGATTCAATAATAGGAATGATTGATGGTGTTGGATCCCCATAAGGAAAGGATGACAAGTTATCTACCATTTACTTGTTCATGATAGGGAGCCTATAACTAAGTGAGGTAGAACTAGTGACTGACAACTTTCCCATTACCAGGTAGGTACTGAAAATATCAGGGGGAACACTTTGTAAAGTATATGATTGTCTAACCACAACACTGTACACCTAAAACTAATACAAAATAATACTTAATGTAAACAGTAATTGAAAGACATAAAAAATTAAAAAAGAAAAAAAAGATTTGTTTCTGTCCCTACATCACCCAGCAATGAAGTATTAATATTGAAATAAGAGCCCTGGCCGGTTTGGCTCAGCAGTTAGAGCGTCGGACTGCGGTCCAGAGAGACCTGGGTTCGGTTCCCGCTAAGGGCATGTACCTCGGTTGCAGTTTGTCCCCGGCCCTGGTTGGTCGTGCGGGTGGCAGCCACTCGATGTGTCCCTTTCACGTCGATGTTTCTCTCTCTCTCTCTCTTCCCCTCTCTCCCTCCCACTCTATCTGAACAAAAAAATGAAAAAAAAAAAATGTCCTCAGATGAGGATAAAAAAAAAATATATATATTGAAATAAGAAAACTGGCTTTTTCTAAAATCAGGCTCTCGTGTGTTTAGAAGTAGATGGATTTGGATCTGAAAACATTATTGTGTCCTCATATGTAATTCAAAGTTAAAATAATACTAAATACTAAAACATAAAATATTTATTTGTGCTGAAATTAAAATAGCTTATTTAAAAATGACCTGACTTGATACATTGAGTGCAGCTGAACTTATATTGGTGGTGGGGTTGGGGAGTGGTCAGGGAGCTGGATCTGCTGGTGACTTAGTATGTGTCTCATCTATCTGTTGAGTAACCCCCTCCTCTCATTTCTATAGAGCCAGACAAAAAAAGATATAAAGAGGTCCAAAATGTTAGTCCCTCACATTGTATATCAACCAGCATATGCCCACTTAGTAGGCAGTCAGTAAATATAGGATTAATGAAAAAGAAAGAAGGAATTCTTCAACCTGTAATCATGGGTTTGATTAGAAATTGCAAAAATGACCTCGGGAGCCAAGATTAATGAATAAAGATCAAAATGGTACTTTTTTTTTTTGCTTAAAAATGAAATGTGAGTGATAATGTTTTATGGGTGGCATGTAATTGGACTCTGAATATAATTCCCCAAGTGTAATTCCTCAGTTCTTATATCTTGGAAAATTAATGTAGCTTCTCAGAGTGATTACTGGAAAGCATGAATGTTCTCCTGTATTTAAAATCCAGTTGTATTACTTTAAAAGTTCAGCAGCATAAGGTATGATTATATTTACTTCAGGAGCTGTGTGATTGGGGGAAAATTCAGTGGTGTTGTTTTGCAAATTCTTTCACACAAGTTGCTGTATATTACACTCAAATCTTGACATACATTTATTTAAAGGTCTTTGTGCCTTTACAAAGATTGTTAGAGGAAAATATACCATCTCAGGAATTGTTCTTAAGGATGGAGTAAGTGAGGTTTTATTAGGGCAGATTTTGCTTTGTGTCCTTTCACTGTAATAAATCAGAGCTGAATGAATATATGCTGAGTCCTGCGGATCCTCAGTGAGTCACTGAACCTGGCAGTCATTTGGGGACCATTACACACCTTTCTTTTTATTTTCCTTTCTAATGTGCTTATTGGAAACAATTAGGAATGAAACGATATTCATTTTGTTTAATTACAAATCAAGTAGAAGTGAAACTACAATAAAATGAATTTTGTAATATAATACAATTTATAATAATTAAAATTTGTAATAATTTTATAAAATTAAATTTATAATAATTAAATTAACCATGAAAACATTAAGCAAATGGTAAATGTATGACCTCTGAAAACTGTACACAGAGAGCTATTTTCCGCTATTGATTTCATATGTAACATGATAGATTTTTTTGGTCTTTGTTTCCATTTAAAAATAATATTTAAATAAGATCTTTGAAAGGGATTGATCTTTCAGATAAGGTCTGTACCTTTACTGCCTCTGTCTAATTCAGAAAGATGGCTAGATGGCTTTTCTTTTCTTTTTTAAGTAGTTTAGAAATAATAGTGTCTTAAATTTCTCTGGCAAGTTAGTAGCAAGTATATTTCCTCCCATTTTAAAACTTGAGGAAACAAAATCATCTTTTGTATTTTTGTTGTCTTAAATATTAATGAAATATTTTCCCATGTTACTTATAATATTTCTATCCAGGTTCACACAGCATGGATTCTAGCCAGACATTATTTATGAGGTTCATTTCAAAGCATATGAAATTTGGCTTCTTCCACAATGATAAATAATTTAGAGTTGTTTGAGGATCTCAGATCAGTGACCATATACTGATGAATTCCTAAGAATGCTGGCAGATTCAACCCTTAGTTAAAAAATGTATACAGTTTCCAGTGGAAATAGGATGACAGAAGGAAATTTCTTTTGTATTTGGATAGAAGAATTCAAGAACACATTATCAACCAAACATTTGGGAAACCCAGCAGCAAAATTGATTATTATAATTGCTTGATAATTATTGTTCCATAGGGATCAGTATAATTTAATATTGTCCAATGGTTGATCTTTTATTAAAAATCAATGCAAGTATTAGTTTAAAGAAACTCTTTGCTTCTCCCAGCATCTACTTCGAGGTCTGGATGACTTGTTCACTAATGGCAAAACGCCAAAATAAAAACAAACAAACAAACAAAAATATGCACATCTCATTAACACTGTTAAATGAGAACCTATGGGCTTGATTCCAGAGATACTGTGGGCTTGATTCCAGACCACTGCAGTAAAGTGAGTATCATTATCAAGTCAGCTGTAATCATTTTGCTGGTGGAGGGTCTTGACATCAATTTGTAATACTTCATATGCAGATCTGTGCAGCACAGTAAAAGGAACTAACTTAAGCCAATTTGGTTGTTTACAGTTACTGGGTTTCTTTTGATATCGTAGATAAAGGGAGCCCTAGTAATTATATGTAGGCGAGGGCTCTAAGCCTCCTCCCCAACCCTCTTTCTACCAGGTTGTATGTTAGTCCAAACAAGATTCTGCCACATAGATAGATACTTCTTAACAAGCAGGAGCAAAAGCAGTCATGTAAACTCTTCTGTAAGCTTCTTGAATTCTAATTCTGGGTCTTCTTGATATTCTGACAGTACCGTGCTTCAAAGGTTCACTCGAGGCACAGGAGGAGCAGGATTTCACTTTTAGTTGGTGTTAGGTGACAACACCCTCAGATAATTGGTGGAACAGGATGCTTGCAGAATCCTAAACCTAAGACACTGTTCTTCGGGGAATGGACTGTTGGTTTTCCAAGGTTTTGTGAAGGTGAAGGCAACTGAGCAGTATTTCTGGACAGTCCCCACATCCTAAGTGCCACTTATTTTATTTTACACTTCTGATGTTCATGGGAGATAAAGGCAGCTTGCCAAGATGTTTTATGGAAAGGCTGCTGGATTACGGGTTCTAGATTAGTCTTTCGTGCCAGCTAAGCACCCCTCTAGAGTCTGTGTCTGATTATATTACTCAAGTATTAATTGTGTAGATTAAACCCAACTTCCATGAACAGGGCAAGTAAATGACATATCTAAACTCATGGGAACTGGTTAGATACCAACTATGAGTCTAGGCTAGTAGCTCTTCCAGCTTGGATTTTTGACCATTAAGCTGTATGCACACCTGTCAGCTTCACAGCCAATCACTGCCTAATTGTTTCTTCCTGGAAATAATGTGTTACGTTTTATTACTGACCTTCGGTGTTCACAGACATTTCTGAGCAAAGGAAAACAAACCCACCCTGGCTTCCCTATAGGAAGATGGTACACATTTGTTGAGCATCTACTTTCTGCTAGGCCCTGCAGGTGACATTAATAACCGTGGCCTCCAAGGAGCTAAGATCTAGTAGTGAGGAAGCCCAAGAATATAAATTGCTATAATGCAAGGTAAATCAAGTTATTGAATGAATAGCTGCTCTAAGAAGGAGATAAAGGGCTACATACACCCGGTGTTAATCAGTGTTGGAGTTGCTTCCCTCTGAAAATCACCAGCAAGTTATCATCCTTTGAAGGCTAGGTCAAATCTGTCGCAGATAAATTACATTGTCAAAGGACAGCATTCAGTTACCAGGCAACATCCCTAATATGCAAGTTATGTCTTTTTCAGGGCTCTGGAGCTTTAGTTGGGGAGTCATCTAGAAGTGGAGGCATCTTGCTATGAATGCTGGCTTTGATTTTAGGCTCCAGATCCTGGATGAAGGCTTGTTTCCATAACTGGCTTGGGAAACTGGGTTTTATTTAAATCTTATTACAGCCATGATAAGTGCGGTTAGGCTCATAATGAAAACACTCATGCTCCCCCTCCAAACAGTTTAGTGACCTTGCCATTACGTTTCTTGCCTTTAAGCCATCAAGTCTGTAAGTACTATTGATAGAAATGTCAAAGGACTGACTGGCTTATAAAGGAAATTGAATCCTGTATCAGTAATGCATTGGTTAATATACTTTTTAATGTGAAAGAGTAAAGGACAAAATTGGAATTGTGCATACATTTATTAACCATATTGCACCTCGCTACTCAAGTCTATTTGAAATTTATTGAATTTTTAATCTAGTTTGAGATAGTTACAAGGACATAAGGAGAATGTGAATTCTTTGAGCTTAAGGAAATAATTTCTGCTACTTTTTCAGTTTTATACTCTACTAAAATATTAGACACATTAATGTGTGTTATTCATTATAGAGTAAATAACACTTGTTATTTACTCAGAATAACAAATCAGAATGTTGATTAAAATCTGTTATAGGGTTTATCAAGATGAACTCATGCTGAAGAATAAGACGGACGTTTTTAAGTATCTTGATATATTTTTTTAGCTAATTACTTAGTTGTTTCCTGGAGCCACCATACCACCACATGCTCTGCCAATGATAAAAAAACTGTTTGGCTTTATTTCTGGAAATACATTTAAAAAATTGTTGGTAACACCGCCCTTCCTTGTTCTTGTGTTTGGTTTGAGAGCACTGTCCTTATTTTGCCATCAATCTGTTGAATGACACCAGCATCAATGGGAGATAATATCCCAGTGAATATTGTTTTTGCTCCTTTCGTTTTGATTGTCTGTCAAAGAACTTACTTTTCTCATAATGTTAGTGGAATATTTCTAGTCCTAAGTTAGTTTTTAAAACTTCTTTATGCACTCACCTCATGGCTCATATTTTGTTCTTTTACAGGAATTTTAAACAGTTGTCAAGTGAAATGGAATTTATGACAATTAATGGAACAACATTGAGGAATCTTGAAATCCTACAGAATCAGGTCAGGTAAACATAAGGGCTAGTTGGTTCAAAATGGCTTTGAAGACAAAATTTGTAATGTAGCAGTTTCTTATTAGGAGTACGGGTGAAAACAATATTGTCCTCAACCCACTGCTCTGTCTGTTATCTATTTATTAGTTAACAGTGGTAGCACCTTCTTTTGGAGAATCAAATACAGTGTAAAAAATACTTCTGTGGGGTTACTTTGGCAGATATAGAGCTGTCCTTTTTTATGGTTGAAGTAACATCCTCATCCAGATAATTTCTGTATCAAATATGTCTTTGGAAGAGCATCATCTTTGAAAATCAATATGAAGTGGATTTTTGTGTGTGCTTGATTATATTCTTCTACGTACTTGTAACTTTTTCTTGAAATGTCTGCAGTCTTGTTTCATTGTGCAGCATATAAAACAAGTTCCTGTGATATTTAATTAGACTGTAAGATGCATAATATTTCCCTTTACAAACTTTCATCATTGTTTCTTGCCCTTTATTGATGAATTAGGAAGATAATGGAGTCACTGAAATTATTGCTTTCATTTATTAAATTGTCACTTGGTAATGTGAGATGTTATATGATAAAATTAATGTTATCAGCAAAGTCATAGAAATAAGCAGTTTTAAGTCATTTGAGTAAGTAGTGGAGCCATCTGAGTCAAATGGTTTAAAGCTCTTCAGAAACATTTATTACTGTTGTGAACTATAGTAAATTCCAAATTTACTCTCCTGACTCCTGGATTTCTATATTAGTAACTAGTTTTCTTACTTAGTTTCTCCCTCTTCCAAACTCTGCTTGTATCCTAGAGTCCACCTTACTTTCATTCAGTCACATTTTTATTTTGTCATTTCATTATCCAGAACTGAGAATCTTCCCCAAAGTCGTTTCCTCACTCTGTATGCATCCCCATGGCAGGAAACAGGTAGTCGGAATAAAGGACATTCCTTGGATGAAGAGCTCACAGTCGGAGCCCGCAGACGCAGCCCCCGCATTCCACATTTCCCTCATTCTGCCGCATCCTCCCCGTTCAGTCCTCCTACTGGAGTCAGTTCTGAAATCACATTCCTAAGGCAAAATCATCTGGAATAAAAATATCTGTTAAAAACCCTTTCATTATCGGACCTGGGCCCTTGTGGAACAGAAGCTGAGAATGAACATCTGTGTGTCTTTGCACCTCAGCTTTGGCCTCCCAGTGGATGAGCAGGGAAAGGGGCAATGAGGAGGGCCGGGGTCAGGGAGAGCAGAGGTTAACGGGACTTGGGTTTCCCCCACCTCTCTCGTGTCTAAGCCTGCTTCTGCAGTGATGCCAGGTAATTGGAGCATGACTCCCCTCCACTGTCCTTCCTGGGACCCTTTACTGCAGCAGGCCAGTCGACTTTTGTTTCAGAAGGGTGGTGCTGTTGCTGTCTGGGCCACCCTCGGTCGGCTGTGCCTGGCCAGCTCCATCCTCAGGGAATCCTGTCGTTGCCGTGTGCTCCGCTTTAACTCCAAGGCCTGGGGAGCTTATGTCACACCTTTTATCGTTTATTTCTGCCAGGTGGCATTGTGTCCTAATTATGTCTTTTCTCACAAACTTGGATCTAAGTGCCTTGAGGGAGGGAACATGTCTTAATATACCTTTGCCAGTCATACATCTGAGTACATGGGGAGGTATTCTGTAAGTACCTGCTTGATGATTTGAAGGAAAAGGAAAAAGTTGAAATAAAACCACTTAAGTGGAAACTGCAATTTTATGTTCCAAACAAGATTTAATCTATTAATAGACTTTTTCTAATACAATGAAACCTTGGTTAAAATAAACCATCACCTCTCGTTAATTGTAAATTTTTTTAATGACTCAACTTTCAAATAGCAAAGTATACACAGGTAAATTTTGCCAAGGATTTAAGAGAACAGACTAAAATAAAACCCTTCCAGGGTGACTTCCCCAAGGGCAGTGCAAGTTCACGTCTGTCTCCAGTACTTTCTGCTCAGTCAGTGTTGTCACGAGAGCATCGGTCTTTAGAACAGTAATTCGGAGGCCGTGGGAGATACTGAATTGCCAAAGGAAAATTAAATGACCTTCTCTGTATTTCCCAAGGCAGGAAAATATATAATTATATTTTCAAGATGCTTAGGACAAATATATATTTCAAAAGAGATTTCTGAATACTGTATTCTTAGTTAACCAAAAACAACACAGACCATCTCTTTTCTGTGCAAAATGTCAGTACTTTCTGTATATTGTGTGTGTGTATATATATGTGTATCTTTGTGTGTGTGTGTGTATACACATATAGTCATCGATTAAACATTAAATGAACACTTGTTATGAGCCGTACTTTATGCTAGGCATATGTAATATTGAAAATTGTGATACATGGAATAATTAGGACACATGATCAACTAGAGATTTTGGTACAAATACAATTGTCTAGTTAATAAAACTTGTTTTCTGGTCTTTCTTAGACTGATATGAAAACCAAAGGAAGTTTATTTTGGGTTTTAGACCATACTAAAACTTCATTTGGGAGACGGAAGTTAAAGAAGTGGGTGACTCAGCCACTCCTTAAATTAAGGTAAAGGGAATTGTGTGTGTGTGTGTGTGCGTGTGTGTGTGTGTTTAATCTGAAATTATATAAAGTAGTGAAATTAAGGTATGGAAGCCTCCTTGAAAGCAAGGTCACTATGACTTAGAACAGTTTTAAATAGGGGAAGATTTTATTCTGTATCTGGCAATAGACTATCTGATATTGTGAGGATTTCTCCTTGTCCCCAAGAATGAGCCTGCTTACACATTAGAAGTCATGAGGTGTGTTGGGGAAAGTGGATTATGCAGTTAGTTTGGGTCATCAGTAGCATAAGTGGGTAGGGAGGGAGGGAGCTGGAGAGATGGGGTGCTGCCTTTTGTAGAGGGCTTTGAAGGCTAGGCTGAGGAGTTGTAGCCAGAGGAAGTTAGGTCAATGATTCTGAGCATGGGAGTGATAGGGTCAGAGCTGGGTTTCTGTGTAGGAGGGACAAAGTGGTGGTGGAGGGCAAGTTACCAAGTTCATGGACAGGTTCTGAGGACCTGAGCCAAGTCAGTGTCAGCAGGAATCTGAAAGAGAGGTCAGGTGAAGGACTTTTAGGACAGCAAAATGAGTAACCAGGAGCGCCTTTATTACATACCACTGTGCTAGGGTTTTATGTGCATGTCTCTTTAAATATTTTTTAAAAATTTTAAATCCTCCAAGGATATTTTTCCATTTATCTTCAGATAGAGTGGGAGGGAGGGATGGAGGGAGGGGGAGAGAGAGAGAGAGAGAGAGAAACATCAATGTGAGAGAGGCACATCGATTGGCTGCCTCCCCCATGACCCTGACCAGGGCCGGGGACCGAACCACAACCGAGGTACGTGCCCTTGACTGGAATCAAACCTGAGACTCTTTGATCTGCAGGCCGACCCTGTAAGCACTGAGCCAAACCAGCCAGGGCTAGATATGTTTTTAAAAAAAAATTTTTATTTTTAGAGAGAGAGGACGGGAGAGAGAGATAGAAACATTGGTGTGAGAGAGAAACATCGATAGGCTGCCTCCTGCACACCCCTTACTGGGGACCGAGCCCGAGACTCCGGCATGTGCCCTGACCGGGAATCGAACCGGGACCTCTCAGTCCATGGAGCGATGCTCAGTCCACTGAGCCACATCAGCCAAGCTGTGCATGTCTCTTTAAACTGCATGATAGCCTCACTGTGGCTGCATTTTATGCTGTGCTTAGTAAATAGTCATCTTCAAAAAAGTATAGCAGATACTGTTATTAGTGTTAGTAGTAAGCTTTAAGAAATTGCTTTGATGATAATGGTGACCAGATCACTTCAGCTTTTAGTGGGTCATTTTGATTTCCCTTCCTGACCATAAAGACCTTCAGACAGGGGACGCTGACTAGGTAAAGAAGAAATTCTGAAAATGGAAACATCTACTTGGGTTCAATATTTAAATGAAATAAGGATACCTCGAGGAGCAAGAGCAGTAGCTTTCTGCAGACGGTGTGTGGACAGCAGCCTAGGGGGTGTTGCATTCTGGGTGCTGGGAAGACATCCGTCTAAGCATTCCCAGCAATTCTTAGTATTTTATGTGCTTGATTAAAATATTCATCAGAAACAGACTCACTAGCAGATGTTTTCATGTAAATTAAAATTTTTATTTCTATTAAGTTCGTTTTGATAACTAGGATTATTTTGAGATGAATTCAGTAGACCATGTTCTATGCTCTTTAGAGACTGAATCATTATCCATTGGCATCCTAGCTTCCCAGGAAGGCTAGGAGAAAATATGCCATGCATTGAATACTGATGCTTTCAAGTGTGAACTTTAAATTGGCCTAACACTTACATAGCCAAAAACAAACAGAAAACTTTTTTCTTTGCCCTTTTTATTTTAGGTCATAGTTTTAAAAACTTTCATCTTCCTAATCCTTTAAAATTCACTTCAAAAGAATTCCAGGCAAATCTTAATGGCACTTACAACCCATTCCAAACAAATATGTGGAGAAAATCTTCAGCTGATTAGTCCGTGGGTCAGTCATACATTTATTGTCCCTCCCCCCCCTAAACTAACATAGATGCCATGCAGATCACACCAATGGTTCCACTCATCCAGGCCAATATTCTGTCTCTGACTTTGGCAGCCAAATGTTAGTGTCGGAGCAAGTGTTCTTCTTTAGTAAGATCATAGAGCAAATCATTGGTGACAAGGGAATTTAGCAACAGAAACAGATCTTCCAAAGTTCTCCAAGAGCGCATTATTTGTCAGTCATCCACGAATTCTCTTAAGTCCCTTAAGATCTTTATATTTTTAGTCTATTTTAGCTCCCGGGGCAATTCCATAGTTTGTAAATCCAGGACCAAATGTTTCACGTTTCAGAGGATTTTTCACTCCCACCACCTTTTATTCTATAAAATGACCTCCGTGGTGCAGAATTTACTAGTGACTTTTAGGAAGTATAAATGGCTTTTGCCCTGTACTTACTGGTTCAAAGACTTCACTTAGATTATGGAGACTGGATTTTACTTTACTGAAGCCACATAATTTTTTATAAATAGGTTTTACTTTTTTATGTTTTGTGATTGATACTTTTGATCAGTTCTGTTAATTGTAGGCAAGAAGGTTTTCCAGCATAGTTCTCTGGCTTCTCCTTATAAACCAATGTCACATTGACAAATCATTAGCCCTAAGGACTTTAAAAATTAAGTAAATTATATTGAATTCATTTTTTTCGAGGTTCCATCTTTGAATTTCTTCTGCTTCTTTGAATTGATATGGTTTTTTTTTTTTTTAATTTATTTTTGTTACAGAGGTTTCTCCTTTTTTTCCCCATTGACACCCTCCTCCCCATCCCCCCACCCTGTCCCCAGCCTTGTTGTCCATGTCCATCACTTATGCATACATGTGCATAAGTTCTGTGGTTCATCTCCTCCCTCCCCCCCACCCCCTCTCCTGAGGGGTGTCAGTTTATACCCTACTTCCACGTCTCTGGGTCTACCCTGTTCCTCAGACTGCTATGTTCATTATATTCCACAAATAAGTGAGATCATGTGATATTTGTCTTTCTCTGCTTGGCTTGTTTCGCTTAGGATAATACTCTCCAGGTCCCTCCACGTCGTCTCAAAGGATAAGAGATCTTTCTTTCTTACAGCTGCATAGTACTCCATTGTGTATATGTACCACAGCTTTTTTATCCATTCATCCACTGATGGACACTTGGGCTGTTTCCAGATCTTAGCTATTGTAAATAGTGCTGCTATGAACATGGGGGTACATGTATTTTTTCTGATTGGTGTTTCAGGCTTCTTAGGGTATATTCCTAGAAGTGGGATCACTGGGTCAAATGGCAATTCAATTTTTAATTTTTTGAGGTAACACCATAGTGTTTTCCACAGTGGCTGCACCAGTCTGCATTCCCACCAGCAGTGTACTAGAGTCCCCTTTTCTCCACACCCTCGCCAACACTTGTTGTTTAATGATTTGTTGATGGCGGCCATTCTGACAAGTGTGAGGTGATACCTCATTGTTGTTTTAATTTGCATCTCTCTGATGATTAATGATGTTGAGCATTTCTTCATATGTCTCTTAGCCATTTGTATGTCCTTTTTGGAGAGGTGTCTATTTAGTTCCTCTGCCCATTTTTTAATTGGGTTCTTTGTCTTCCTTTTGTTGAGTTGTATGAGCACTCTGTATGTTTTGGAAATTAACCCCTTATCTGATGTGTCATTGGCAATTATGCTCTCCCATGGAGTGGGTTCCCTATCTGTTTTGATGGTTGTTTCTTTTGCTGTGCAGAAGCTTTTGAGTTTGATGTAGTCCCATGTGTTCATTTTTCCCTTTGTTTCTGTTGCCTTAGGTGATGTATCAGTGAAGATTCTACTGCGTATGATGTCCGAAATTTTGTTGCCTACATTTTCTTCTAGGATTTTTATGGATTCACGAGTCACATTTAAGTCTTTTATCCATTTTGAGTTTATTCTTGTGTGTGGTGTAAGTTGATGATCTAGTTTCATTTTTTTGCATGTAGCTGTCCAATTTTCCCAACACCATTTATTAAAGAGGCTATCTTTACTCCATTGTATGCTCTTGCCACCTTTGTCAAATATTAATTGAGCATAATGTCTTGGGTCAATTTCTGGATTCTCTGTTCTGTTCCACTGGTCTATATGCCTGTTCTTGTGCCAGTACCAGGCTGTTTTGATTACAGTGGCTTTGTAGTATAAGCTGATATCCGGTATTGTGATCCCACCTACTTTGTCCTTCTTTTTCAAGATTGCTGTGGCTATTCGGGGTCTTTTTTGGTTCCATATGAACTTTTGAAATATTTGTTCTAGTTCTGTGAAATATGTCACTGGTATTTTGATGGGGATTGCATTGAATCTGTAGATTGCTTTGGGTAATATGGACATTTTAATGATGTTAATTCTTCCAATCCATGAACAAGGTATGTGTTTCCACTTTTTTATATCTTCCTCTATTTCTTTTTTCAATGTCCTGTAGTTTTCTGCAAATAGGTCCTTTACTTCTTTGGTTAGGTTTATTCCTAGGTATCTTAATTTTTTTGCCGCGATGGTAAATGGTATTGTTTTTTTAGTTTCTCTTTCCGTGAGTTCGTCATTGGTGTATAAGAATGCCATTGATTTCTTGACATTAATTTTGTATCTTGCTACTTTGCCAAATTCATTTATTAAGTCTAGTAGATTTTTGATGGAGTCTTTAGGGTTTTCTATATATAATATCATATCGTCTGCGAATAATGACAGTTTCACTTCTTCCTTTCCAATTTGGATTCCTTTTATTTTTTCTTCACGTCTGATTGCTGTGGCTAAGACTTCCAGTACTATGTTAAATAAGAGTGGCGAAAGTGGGCATCCCTGTCTTGTTCCTGTTCTTAAGGGAAATGTTTTTAGTTTTTGCCCATTGAGTATGATGTTGGCTGTAGGTCTTTCATATATGGCCTTTATTATATCAAGATATGATCCCTCTACTCCCAAATTGCTGAGCGTTTTTATCAGGAATGGGTGCTGGATTTTGTCAAATGCTTTTTCAGCATCTATTGATATGATCATGTGGTTTTTATCTTTCATTTTGTTTATGTGGTGTATCACATTTATTGATTTGCGAATGTTGAACCAGCCTTGCATCCCTGGGATGAATCCCACTTGGTCATGGTGAATAATTTTTTTGATGTATTGCTGGATCCGATTTGCTAGTATTTTGTTTAGGATTTTGGCATCTACATTCATCAGGGATATTGGCCTGTAGTTTTCTTTCTTTGTAGTGTCTTTTTCTGGTTTTGGAATTAGGATTATGCTGGCCTCATAAAACGAGTTTGGAAGTCTTCCTTCTTCTTGAATTTTTTGAAATAGTTTGAGGAGAATGGGTGTTAGTTCTTCTTTGAATGTTCGGTAAAATTCCCCCGTGAAGCCATCTGGGCCTGGGCTTTTGTTTGCTGGGAGAGTCTTGATTACATCTTCAATTTTCTTATTTGTTATTGGTCTGTTCAAGTTTTCTATCTCTTCCCGGTCCAGTTTTGGGAGACTATGTGTTTCTAGAAATTTGTCCATTTCACTTAGATTGTCGAATTTGTTGCCATATAAATGTTCATAGTATTTCCTAATGATCCTTTGTATTTCTGTGGTGTCAGTTGTTACTTCTCCTCTTTCATTTCTGATTTTGTGTATTTGGGTTCTCTCTCTTTGTTTCTTGGTGAGTCTAGCTAAGGGTCCATCAATCTTGTTTATCTTTTCAAAAAACCAGCTCTTTGTTTTATTGATCCTTTGAATTGTTTCTCTGGTCTCTATGTCGTTTATTTCTGCTCTGATCTTCACTATTTCCTTCCTTCTATTTGCTCTGGGGTTTTCTTTTTGTTTGCTTTCTAGTTCTTTAAGTTGTGAGGTTAGATAGTCTATTAGAAATTTTTGTTGATTCTTGAGGTGGGCCTGTAGTGCTATGAACTTCCCTCTCAGAACTGCTTTCGCTGCATCCCATAGATTTTGTGTTGTTGTGTGTTCATTTTCGTTGGTTTCCAGGAAGTTTTTAATTTCTTCCTTGATCTCCTCGGTAACCCATTCATTGTTTAATAACATGCTATTTAGCCTCCATGTATTCAAATGTCGTTGCATGTTCTTTTCCCAATTGATTTCTAGTTTCATGCCATTGTGATCTGAGAAGATGCTTGATATGATTTCAATCTTCTTGAACTTGTAGAGACTTCGTTTGTGTCCTAACATGTGGTCTATCTTTGAGAATGTCCCATGTGCACTTGAGAAGAATGTGAATTCTATAGTTTTGGGGTGCAATTCTCTGTAAATATCTATTAAATCCATTTGGTCTAGTGCTTCGTTTAGAGTCTCTGTGTCCTTGTTAATTTTTTGTCTAGAGGATCTATCCAGTGATGTCAGCGGGGTGTTGAAGTCCCCTGTTATGATTGTATTGCTGTCAATTTCTCCTTTGAAGTCCTCCAGCAGATTTTTAATATATTTTGGTGCTCCTATATTCGGTGCGTATATGTTTACCTAGGTTATATCTTCCTGTTGGATAGATCCTTTCAATATTATATAGTGACCTTCTTTGTCTCTAGTAATGGCTTTCGTTTTGAAATCTATTTTATCAGATATGAGTATTGCTACCCCAGCTTTTTTTTCCTTTCCATTTGCTTGGAAGATTTTTTTCCATCCCTTCACTTTCAGCCTATGTGAGTCTTTTGTTGTGAGGTGGGTCTCTTGTAAACAGCATATATATGGGTTATGCTTTCTTATCCAATCCGCTACTCTGTTGTCTTTTTATCGGAGCATTCAATCCATTTACATTTAAGGTGACTATTGATATGTACTTATTTATTGCCATTTTTGTTCAGTGTGGTTCTACTTTCCTTCCTATTTCTTCTACTAATTACAGCAGTCCTTTTAACATTTCTTGCAGTGCTGGTTTGGTGCTAATGTATTCCCTTAGCCTTTTTTCGTCTGAGAAGCTCTTTATTTGACCTTCTATTTTGAATGACAGCCTTGCTGGGTAGAGTAGTCTTGGATTCAGATTCTTGTTTTTCATGACCTTGATTACTTCATGCCATTCCCTTCTGGCCTGTAGTGTTTCTGTTGAGAAGTCAGCTGATAGCCTGATGGGGGTTCCTTTGTAGGTAACCTGTTGCTTTTCTCTTGCTGCCTTGAGGATTCTCTCTTTGTTTTTAATTTTTGGCATTTTAATTACTATGTGTCTTGGTGTGGGCCTGTTTGGATTCTTCTTACTTGGGACTCTCTGTGCTTCTTGAATTTGAATACCTTCTTTCTTCACCAAATTAGGGAAGTTTTCTGTCATAATTTCTTCAAATATATTCTCTAACCCTTGCTCATTTTCTTCTTCTTCAGGGACTCCAATTATGCGAATATTATTACGTTTCCAGTTGTCCCACAATTCTCTTAAGCTGTCTTCCTGTTTTTTCATTGTTTTTTCCTTTTGGTTTTCTGATTGGTTGATTTTTTCTACCCTGTCTTCTAATTCACTGATCCGGTCCTCAGCTTCCTCTACTCTGCTGTTTAGTCCTTCCAATGTGTTCTTCATTTCTGCTATGTCATTCTTCATTTCTTCTTGCTGCTGCTTCATTTCTTCTTGCTGCTTCTTCATTTCCACTTGGTTGGTTTTCAGTGTTTCTATGTCTTTGCTCATGGTGTGGATGTCTTTACTCAAGGTGTTGATGTCCTTACTCATGCTGTTGAGCTTCCTCAAGATCATGGCTCTGAATTCTAGCTCTGTTAACTTACTTAGTTCCGTTTCATTTATCTCATCTTCGGTAGAGGTCTCTTGTTCTTTCATTTGGGCTCTGTTTCTTTGTTTCCCCATTTTGGCTATCTCAGTGGTTTTTGGAGCCTGCCAAATTTTCCTGTGGATGTTGGTGTTCTGTTGTTTGTGGCTCCCTCTACTGGGTTTGGATGAGCGTGGGAGGACCCACGTTAAACAGCACCCTGGAGTCTTACTTTCCAGGGTATATTTGCAAGCCCAGCAAAGGTTAAGTTATCCTCTAGCTTTTTGCCTAGAGGCTATTAGTTGTGGTTGCTTGTAGAGCCTTGGGTTTTCAGTTGAATGAAAACCTCCCTCAGGTGTTCAGTGTGAGAGGATTTCCAGGGGGTAGGGCAGATGCTAGTAGTTAATGAGCCTCAGTTTGCATTTCAATGGCCCTCTAGGGTGTGAATGGTTCTCCGAGGGAGGGGCTGCAGCCTCTCCCCAGAGCCCTGGGGTGGAGTAAGACGACCAGGCCACAGTCCTGGGTGGCCGCAACTCAGCAAAAACTCTGAGCGCCCTCCAAATCCCAGGTGTCCCCACTCAGTTCCAGTCCAGTCCGCCCTCCCTCTGCCTGAGCCCAGGTGAGTGGCTGCGGCTATTTTAGCGCTCTATCCCGGCCCTGCGCGGTGGAGCTGGCGCGGACTTCAGCGCTCTCTGCCCCGTCCCCGCGCGGTGCAGCTGGCGCGGACTTCTGCGCTCTCTGCCCCGTCCCCGCGCGGTGCAGCTGGGGCGGATTTCAGCACTCTCTGCCCCGTCCCAGCGCGGTGGAGCTGGGGCGGATTTCAGCACTCTCTGCCCCGTCCCCGCGCGGTGCAGCTGGGGCGGATTTCAGCGCTCTCTGCCCCGTCCCCGCGCGGTGCAGCTGGGGCGGATTTCAGCGCTCTCTGCCCCGTCCCCGCGCGGTGCAGCTGGGGCGGATTTCAGCGCTCTCTGCCCCGTCCCCGCGCGGTGCAGCTGGGGCGGATTTCAGCGCTCTCTGCCCCGTCCCCGCGCGGTGCAGCTGGGGCGGATTTCAGCGCTCTCTGCCCCGTCCCCTCGCGGTGCAGCTGGGGCGGATTTCAGCGCTCTCTGCCCCGTCCCCGCGCGGTGCAGCTGGGGCGGATTTCAGCGCTCTCTGCCCCGTCCCCGCGCGGTGCAGCTGGGGCGGATTTCAGCGCTCTCTGCCCCGTCCCCGCGCGGTGCAGCTGGGGCGGATTTCAGCGCTCTCTGCCCCGTCCCCGCGCGGTGCAGCTGGGGCGGATTTCAGCGCTCTCTGCCCCGTCCCAGCGCGGTGGAGCTGGCGCCGCTCCAACCCCGAGGGCGGGTGCCGCTCCGGCTAAGGGGCTAAGGCCGTTGCTGTCCGTGGGTTCCCAGCCCCCCTCTCGCTCCCTCGCAATCCTACCAGGATCGAGTCAGTGTCCCTGGTTGTATCGTCCTCGCAAGCTGCTTTTCTGTTGCTTTTTCCCGACGATTTGTCCTTATTTTAGTTGTAATTCCAGTTTGGTCCTGGGAGATGGTCTGTGTAGCTTCCATTCACTCCGCCGCCATTTTTCTTCCTCGAATTGATATGGTTTTGTCTATCATTTATGTATATACCATATGTATTTTATTAAGTTTGGTAAAAGCTTGAAAATGCAAATTATGCTTGTAAATATTGATGCAGGGGGAAGGGGGGAAAGAAACTTTGAAAAGTCTGGCATGAGTGTTTAAATGGATGCTTTAGGCAAATATTAATTTCCAAGGCAGATTTGGTTATCTTAGAAGTATTCAAGATTGAGTAGCTTACTCTATATTTTAAAATATTTAACAAAAGTTGTGTGTTTCCTTCAGGGGTACCTCTTCTTCTGCCTGCACCTTAAATGCTGATGTTACCCGGGGTTCTCTTCTGGGGCCACTTCTTCCTTTCAGCACTACTTAGGATCTTGCCTGTGGCCATGGCTTCTCCCATAACGCACACGCTGCTGATGACTTTGTCACCATTATTTCCAGCAGCTCCTTTCCCATATTTGCTAGGGCATCTCTGCCTCAGGAAATGTTCAGTTTGAGTGGGCAAAACAGATTGGAAAAAAAGCATTTCCTTCAGTGAGAGAGTGATTTCCTGGAGACATAGCTGTCTCTATGTGTGTGTGTTTGTGTGTGCATGTACATGTACACATGTACATGTACAGAACAGAAGATTGTTTTCTATTTTTTTAATCCTCACCCAAGGACACACTCATTGATTTTTTTTTTTTTTTTAAGAGAAAGGCAGGGGGATGGGGAGAGAGAGAGAAAGATGGAGAGAGTAGACAAACATCCATAGGTTGCCTCCTATATGTACCCTGACTGGGGAGTGAACCTCCAACTTGGGTGTGTGTTCTGACTGGGGATCGAACCTGCAACCTTTCGGTGCATAGGACGAAGTTCTAACCAAGCCACACTGGCCAGGGCCAGAACAGCACATTATTAACCATGAAGCAGACTCTGAGAAATGTTTCTCCCCTTCTAATGGATGACTTATTTTGATCAACAATGAAAACGCTGAATCTTTGGCAAGGTGTGTCATCTTGCCTTTTTGTAAAATCACTTTTTATGAAAGGCAGTCGGCTGAAAGTCTTCATGAAAGGCTTTTTGTTTATGAGGAATCTAAGCATCTTCCTGCCTCTGGTCTTGCTCTCCTCTATTTCTACTCTGCACTACCCACAGATTGTTTTTTTAAGGTATATTTTATTATATTGCTCTTTACTATTTAAATTTTTATAACACACTGAGGTGTACTTTATTTCTGGACCTTTGTACAGTCTGGTGTTTTTTTTTTTCTGAAGTGGAAACTTCTACTCATTTTTGTTTTCTTCCTGGTTTGCTGGCTGCGTCTTCAAAGTTTCCTTTGCTAGCTTTTCATTCTCTTTGTATCCTTTCAGTGTTGGAGTTCCGGAGACCTGAACCTTAGGAGCTCAGCTTTCTTCCTTCCCTTAGCCTCCTCTCTCCTCTTCTCTTGTCACTATCTCCTGTCCTTCCCATATGAACTTGTCTGTTCCCAAGATTATAGATATCAAAATGTCAATGATTCCCAAATTTGTACCTCTGGTCCTTACTCTCTTCTATTCTCTAGGCTTATATATTCAGATTAGATTCAGAAACACAAAGGTGTTTCACAGACATCTCAAACTTAATGTATTCAACCCTGTTCTTCCCCCTCATTTCCCCATTCTAGGAACCAGCGCCTCCGCCTACGATTTGCATAGGCCAGAAACTTAGCAGTTATGTTGGACATTTCCTTTCTGACAACCATATCCAATTTAATACTAGCTCCTATTGCTTTTACCTCTAAACTAGATCTTGCCAACTCAACGCCATCCTGCTGGTCACAACTACCATCACCTCTCCCTTGGACTGCTACAGTATCCTCCTAACAAGCATTTATTTAAAAATAAAGATGGGAACATGTTACTCCCCTGCCTTAAACTCTTCATTGGCTTTCCATTGTGCTTCAAATAAAATAAAAATTCTTTAACATGGCTTTCCTGTCTGTCTCCGCCCTGCATTCACGTGTTCATTGCTTCTGGTTACTCTGCCTTCCTCTGCTTCCTGAGCCTCACAGAGCTTTTTCTAATCATGTGTTTTCACGTTCACTGCTCTCTACCTGGAATGTCCTTCCCTTCTCTTTGATCTTTACATGGGTAACTTCTTATCTTTTAGGTCTCACCTTTAAAGTGTTACTTCTGTCCTGGCCGGTTTGGCTCAGCGGTTAGAGCGTAGGCCCGCGGACCAGAGAGTCCTGGGTTCGGTTCCCGCTAAGGGCACGTGCCTCGGTTGCAGTTTGTCCCCAGACCCAGTTGGAATCGTGTGGGTGGCAGCCACTCGATGTGTCTCTCTCACATTGATGTTTCTCTCTCTCTCTTCCTCCTTCTCTCCCTCCTGCTCTATCTGAAGGTAAATGCAAAAAAAAAAAAAAAAAAAAAAAAAAAAGTGATACTTCTTCAGAGAGATTTTCCCTGACCTACTAATTTATAAGTTATGTTCCTGTATCATTTTATCATATAGGACTTATATTGATATTTGTTTATCAGTATTTAATATGTCTCTCACTAAACGGTTTCATTTATAGCAAGCATATGACAAGTATATATTGAATGCATTATTAAAGGCGAACCATTCAAGATCTAACTCAATATCTCCTTTGAGAAGTTCTCCTTCTTCTTCTTTCTGCCTCTGTAGAAAGTTAACTTCTCTTAATTCTGTCCAGCTTCTTACCCCTCCACCCCCAACATACAGCAAATGCATTGAGGGCTTATATAGTGAATATAACAGATGATCAGTTGAATATAATAGATTATCAAGAAATTATGAACAAATGGATCTATTTGAAAATCTTAGGGTTCTAAGTAGGCTTTGAAAATAAAGGCACACGTATGTAAGGGAAATTCACTTCTCTAAGAAAAACTTGATTTTAAAGGAACCTTAGAAGCAGCTTTCCTTTCTTTTCTTTTTTTTTACTTTTTATTGTTGAAAGTAATGGCATCTATGTTCATCAGGGATATTGGCCTGTAGTTTTCTTTCTTGGTAGTGTCTTTTTCTGGTTTTGGAATTAGAATTATGCTGGCCTCATAAAACGAGTTTGGAAGTCTTCCTTCTTCTTGAAGTTTTTGAAATAGTTTGAGGAGAATGGGTGTTAGTTCTTCTTTGAATGTTCGGAAAAACTCCTTTTTTCCCCCAGTGACCCCCTCCTTCCCACTCCCACCCCCCTCCTGCTTTCCCTCACCTAATGTCTGTGTTGATTGTCTGTGCATATATGCATATAAGTTCCTTGGTTTATCTCTTCCCACCCCTCCCACCCTCCTTCCTTCTGAGGTTTGTTTCCTATTTCCATAACTCTGTATCTCTTTGGTTGACAGCTTATTTTGTTCATGATATGCCATAAATAAGTGAGATCATGTGGTAATTGTCTTTCTCCAACTGGCTTATTTCGCTTAGCATAATACTTTCCAGGTCCCTCCATGTTGTCTCAAAGGATAAGAGATCTTTCTTTCTTAAACTCCATAGTACTCCATTGTGTATACGTACCACAGCTTTTTTATCCATTCATCCACTGACGGACACTTGGGCTGTTTCCAGATCTCAGCTATTGTAAATAGTGCTGCTATGAACACGAGGGTACATGTATTCTTTCTGATTGGTGTTTCAGGCTTCTTAGGGTATATTCCTAGAAGTGGGATCACTGGGTCAAATGGCAATTCAATTTTTAATTTTTTGAGGTAACACCATAGTGTTTTCCACAGTGGCTGCACCAGTATGCATTCCCACCAGCAGTATACTAGAGTCCCCTTTTCTCCACACCCTCGCCAACACTTGTTGTTTGTTGATTTGTTGATGGCGGCCATTCTGACAGGTGTGAGGTGATACCTCATTGTTGTTTTAATTTGCATCTCTCTGATGATTAGTGATGTTGAGCATTTCTTCATATGTCTCTTAGCCATTTGTATGTCCTGTTTGGAGAGGTGTCTATTTAGTTCCTCTGCCCATTTTTTAATTGGGTTCTTTGTCTTCCTTTTGTTGAGTTGTATGAGCATTTTATATATTTTAGAGATTAACCCCTTATCTGATGTATCATTGGCAATTATGCTCTCCCATACAGTGGGTTCCTTTTCCGTTTTGATGGTTGTTTCTTTTGCTGTGCAGAAGCTTTTGAGTAGATGTAGTTCCATGTATTCATTTCTTCCTTTGTTTCTGTTGCCTTAGGTGATGTATCAGTGAAGATTCTGCTGTGTATGATGTCCGAAATTTTGTTGCCTACATTTTCTTCTAGGATTTTTATGGATTCACGAGTCATATTTAAGTCTTTTATCCACTTTGAGTTTATTCTTGTGTATGGTGTAAGTTGATGGTCTAGTTTCATTTTTTTGCATATAGCTGTCCAATTTTCCCAACACCATTTATTAAAGAGGCTGTCTTTACTCCATTGTATGCTCTTGCCACCTTTTTCAAACATTAATTGAGCGTAATATCTTGGGTTAATTTCCGGATTCTCTGTTCTGTTCCACTGGTATATGCCTGTTCTTGTGCCAGTACCAGGCTGTTTTGATTACAGTAGCTTTGTAGTATAACCTGATATCCGGTATTGTGATCCCACCTACTCTGTCCTTCTTTTTCAAGATTGCTGTGGCTATTCGGGGTATTTTTTGGTTCCATATGAACTTTTGAAGTATTTGTTCTAGTTCTGTGAAATATGTCACTGGTATTTTGATTGGGATTGCATTGAATCTATAGATTGCTTTCGGTAATATGGACATTTTAATGATGTTAATTCTTCCAATCCATGAACAAGGTATGTGCTTCCACTTTTTTATATCTTCCTCTATTTCTTTTTTCAATGTCCTATAGTTTTCTGCAAATAGGTCCTTTACTTCTTTGGTTAAGTTTATTCCTAGGTATCTTAATTTTTTTGCCGTGATGGTAAATGGAATTGTTTTTTTAGTTTCTCTTTCTGTGAGTTCATCATTGGTGTATAAGAATGCCATCGATTTCTTGAAGTTAATTTTGTATCCTGCTACTTTGCCAAATTCATTTATTAAGTCTAGTAGATATTTGATGGAGTCTTTAGGGTTTTCTGTGTATAATATCATGTCATCTGCAAATAATGACAGTTTCATTTCCTCCTTTCCAATTTGGATCCCTTTTATTTTTTCTTCATGTCTGATAGCTGTGGCTAAGAATTCCAGTACTATGTTAAATAAGAGTGGCGAAAGTGGGCATCCCTGTCTTGTTCCTGTTCTTAAGGGAAATGTTTTTAGTTTTTGCCCATTGAGTATGATGTTGGCTGTAGGTCTTTCATATATGGCCTTTATTATGTCGAGATATGATCCCTCTATTCCCACATTGCTGAGCGTTTTTATTAGAAATGGGTGCTGGATTTTGTCAAATGCTTTTTCAGTGTCTATTGATATGATCATGTGGTTTTTATCTTTCATTTTGTTTATGTGGTGTATCACATTTATTGATTTGTGAATATTGAACCAGCCTTGCATTCCTGGGATGAATTCCACTTGGTTATGGTGAATAATTTTTTTGATGTATTGCTGGATCCGATTTGCTAGTATTTTGTTCAGGATTTTGGCATCTATGTTCATCATGGATATTGGCCTGTAGTTTTCTTTCTTGGTAGTGTCTTTTTCTGGTTTTGGAATTAGAATTATGCTGGCCTCATAAAACGAGTTTGGAAGTCTTCCTTCTTCTTGAATTTTTTGAAATAGTTTGAGGAGAATGGGTGTTAGTTCTTTGAATGTTCGGTAAAACTCCCCCGCGAAGCCGTCTGGGCCTGGGCTTTTGTTTGCTGGGAGAGTCTTGATTACATCTTCAATTTCCTTAGTTGTTATTGGTCTGTTCAAGTTTTCTATCTCTTCCCGGTCCAGTTTTGGGAGACTGTGTGTTTCTAGAAATTTGTCCATTTCTCTTAGATTGTCGAATTTGTTGCCATATAAATGTTCATAGTATTTGTTAACGATCCTTTGTATTTCTGAGGTGTCAGTTGTTACTTCTCCTCTTTCATTTCTGATTTTGTGTATTTGGGTTCTCTCTCTTTGTTTCTTGGTGAGTCTAGCTAAGGGTCCATCAATCTTGTTTATCTTCTCAAAAAACCAGCTCTTTGTTTCATTGATCCTTTGAATTGTTTTTCTGGTCTCTATGTCATTTATTTCTGCTCTGGTCTTTACTATTTCCTTCCTTCTACTTGCTCTGGGGTTTTCTTTTTGTTTGCTTGCTAGGTCTTTAAGTTGTGAGGTTAGATAGTCTATTAGAAATTTTTCTTGTTTCTTGAGGTAGGCCTGGAGTGCTATGAACTTCCGTCTCAGAACTGCTTTCGCTGCATCCCATAGATTTTGTGTTGTTGTGTGTTCATTTTCATTGGTTTCCAGGAAGTTTTTAATTTCTTCTTTGATCTCCTCGGTAACCCATTCATTGTTTAATAACATGCTATTTAGCCTCCAAGTGTTCAAATGTCTTTGCATATTCTTGTTGCAATTGATTTCTAGTTTCATGCCATTGTGATCTGAGAAGATGCTTGATATGATTTCAATCTTCTTGAACTTGTAGAGACTTAGTTTGTGTCCTAACATGTGGTCTATCTTTGAGAGTGTCCCATGTGCGCTTGAGAAGAATGTGAATTCTGTAGTTTTGGGGTGTAATTCTCTGTAGATATCTATTAAATCCATTTGGTCTAGTGCTTCATTTAGAGTCTCTGTTTCCTTGTTAATTTTTTGTCTAGAGGATCTATCCAGTGATGTTAGCGAGGTGTTGAATCCCCTGCTATGATTGTATTGCTGTCGATTTCTCCTTTGAAGTCCTCCAGAAGATTTTTAATATATTTTGGTGCTCCTATATTGGGTACATATATGTTCACCAAGTTTATATCTTCCTGTTGGATAGATCCTTTCAATATTATGTAGTGACCTTCTTTGTCTCCAGTTATGGCCTTCATTTTGAAATCTATTTTATCAGATATGAGTATTGCTACCCCAGCTTTTTTTTCCTTTCCGTTTGCTTGGAAGATTTTTTTCCATCCCTTCACTTTCAACCTATGTGAGTCTTTTGTTGTGAGGTGGATCTCTTGTAAACAACATATATATGGGTCATGTTTTCTTATCCAATCAGCTACTCTGTGTCTTTTTATGGGAGCATTCAATCCATTTACATTTAAGGTGATTATTGATACGTACTGATTTATTGCCATTTTTGTTTAGTGTGGTTCTATTTTCCTTCCTATTTCTTCTAGTAATTATAGCAGTCCTTTTAACATTTCTTGCAGTGCTGGTTTGGTGCTAATGTATTCCCTTAGCCTTTTTTTTGTCTGGGAAGCTCTTTATTTGACCTTCTATTTTGAATGATAGCCTTGCTGGGTAGAGTAGTCTTGGGTTCAGATCCTTGTTTTTCATGACCTTGATTACTTCATGCCATTCCCTTCTGGCCTGTAGTGTTTCTATTGAGAAGTCAGCTGAGATAGCCTTATGGGGGTTCCTTTGTAGGTAACCTGTTGCTTATCTCTTGCTGCCTTTAGGATTCTCTCTTTTTCTTTAATTTCTGGCCTTTTAATTACCATGTGTCTTGGTGTGGGCCTGTTTGGGTTCTTCTTACTTGGGGCTCTCTGTGCTTCTTGAACTTGAACGCCTTCTTCCTTCTCCAAATTAGGGAAGTTTTCTGTCACTATTTCTTCAAATGTATTCTCTAACCCTTGCTCATTTTCTTCTTCTTCGGGGACTCCTATGATGCGAATATTATTACGTTTCCAGTTGTCCCACAGTTCTCTTAAGCTCTCCTCCTGTTTTTTCCTTTTGGTTTTTTCCTTTTGGTTTTCTGATTGGTTGATTTTTTTCCTTTTGGTTTTCTGATTGGTTGATTTTTTTCTACCCTGTCTTCTAATTCACTGATGCGGTCCTCAGTTTCCTCTACTCTGCTGTTTAGTTCTTCCAATGTGTTCTTCATTTCTGCTGTGTCATTCTTCATTTCTTCTTGGTGCTTCTTCATTTCCACTTGGTTGGTTTTCAATGTTTCTATGTCTTTGCTCATGGTGTTGATGTCTTTACTCATGGTGTTGATGTCCTTACTCATGGTGTTGAGCTTCCTCAAGATCATGGCTCTGAATTCTAGCTCTATTAACTTGCTTAACTCTATTTCATTTATCTCATATTTGGTAGAGGTCTCTTGATCTTTCATTTGGGATTTGTTTCTTTGTTTCACCATTTTGACTATCTCAGTGGGTTTTGGAGCCTGCCAAATTTTCCCTGTGGATGTTGGTGTTCTGCTGTTTGTGGCTCCCTCTACTGGGTTTGGATGAGCATGGAAGGACCCACGTTAAACACCATTGTCAATTCTTACTTTCCTGGGTAGATTTGCAAGCCCAGAAAAGGTTAAGTTATCCTCTAGCTTTTTGCCTGGCAGTTCTATTTTTAATTTTTTGAGGAAACACCCTATTGTTTTCCATATGGTTGCACCAGTCAGCATTGCCACCAGCAGTGTGTTCGAGTCCCCTTTTCTCCACATCCTCACCAGCACTTGTTTGAGGATTTGTTGATGGCAGCCATCTTGGCAGGTGTGAGGTGATATCTCATAGTCATTTTAATTTGCATCCTCTGATGATTAGAGATGTTGGACATTTTTTCATGTCTCCTGACCATTTGTATGTCCTGTTTGCAGAAGAGTTTATTCAAGTCCTCTGCCCATTATAAAATTTTTTTTTCTTTATTGAATTTAGAGAGAGAAGAAGGGAGAGGGAGAGAGATAGAAACATCAGTGAGAGAGAACATCATTTGGCCGCCTCCTACACGTCCCCCCATTGGCGATTGGGCCCACAACCTGGGCATGTGCCCTGACTCGGAATTGAGCCCATAACCTCTTGGTGCATGGGTCGATACTCAACCACTGAGCCACACTGGCCGAGCCGTCTGCCCATTTTTTAATTGGATTGTTTGTCTTCCATTTGTTGAATTGTATGAGTACTTTATATATTTTGGGTATTAACCCCTTATCCAATGTATCATTGGCAAATATGTTCTTCCAGAGAGTGGGTTCCCTTTTCATTTTGATGCTGGTTTCTTTTGCCGTGGAGAAGCTTTTTAGTTTGATGTAGTCCCATTTATTATTTTTTTCCTTTGTTTCTCTTGCTCTAGGTGATATATCAGTGAAGATTCTGCTATGTATAATGTCTGAGATTTTTCTGCCTGCATTGTCTTCTAGGATTTTTATGGTTTTATGGGTTACATTTAAGTCTTGTGTCCCTTTTGAGTATTTTTGTGTGTAGTGTACATTGTTGGTCTAGTTTCATGTTTTTGCATGTAATTGTCCAATTTTCCCACCACCATTTATTGAAGAGACTGTCTTTTCTCTATTGTATGCGCTTGCCTCCTTTGTCGAATGTTAATTGTGCTTACTGTTTTCGGTCGATATCTGGGTTCTCTGTTCTATTCCATTGATCTATATGCCTGTTCTTGTGCCAGTACCAGACTGTTTTGATTATGATGGCTTTGTAGAATAACTTAACATCTGGTATTGTGATCCTTCCTACTTTGTTTTTCTTTTTCAAAATTGCTGAGGCCAGGGAGAATCTGTTCCATGCTTCTCTTGTCGCTTCCAGTAGTTTTCTGGCAATCTTTGGTGTTACTTGGCTTGTAGATGCATCTCTTTCTCTCTGCCTTCAGGCATGTGGTGTTCTCCCTTATTCATATCTCCTCAAATGGTGTTCTTTTAATAGGATGTAGTCATATTGGATTAGGTGCCTACTCTATTCCAGTATGACCTCATCCTGGTTGATAACATCTGCAATAACCCTATTTCCATGTAAGGTCACACCCTGAGGGGGTTAGGTCTTCAACACATGTGTATTTTTTGAAGAACACACTTCAAACCGTAACAGGTAGGCTCAATTATGTCATAACTTTCCTCTGACACAGGTAGATGGGATGTACTAATCTCTTGAATGAAAACAGTCGTTTTGATTATCATTTAAATATATTGCACATTTATTCAACACCTGAAGTGACATTGTAAAGAACCATTGAATTTTGTGAATTGTAAGCATTCTGCAATTTTGTTACACTAGTACAGTATTCTGAGGATATGTTTATTGATTTTTTTTTGAAGAGAGAGAGCAAAGAAAAGAAAAGAAACATTGATGTGAGAGAGAAACATTGATCAGTTGCCTCTTATATACATTCCCTTGGTTGCCTTTTGTACGCACCCCAACTGAGTACTGAACCCACAACTTAGGTATGTTTCCTAACCAGGAGTTGAACCTGTGACCTTTTGGTGTATTGGACAATGCTCCAGTCAACTGAGCCACACCAGCCAGGGCTCCAAAAATTCTTTTTTTTTTTTATCCTCACCTGGACATTTTTTGCATTCATCTTCAGATAGAGTGGGAGGGAGAGAGGAAGGCAGAGAGAGAGAGAAACATCGATGTGAGAGAGACACATCGACTGGCTGCCACCCACACGACCCCAACTGGGGCCGAGGACGAACTGCAACCGAGGTATGTGCCCTTAACAGGAACCGAACCTGAGACCCTCTGGTCCATGGGCCGAAGCTCTAACTGCTGAGCCAAACCAGCCAGGGCTACTCCAAAAATTCTTAACCACAGGACCACCCTCACTTAGGTTTGCTATTCCAATCTATACTATCTGGTGTCTGGCAATTTCCAAGTTGTGAAATGTATTTAAAATAGCCCCATTGTGCCTAAGGGTTCTTAGTGGAAGCAAATGCAAATCCTCCCTTTGTCAGTCTAGGCCTCCAAGGAATCCCAAAGAGAAAACTCTTCCATAAGCTCACAAACCATCATTACATGGGGAACAAATAACCATGAGTGTGAGTCAGCAGAAATTGTAAGTACCAGGATTGTTAGAATCCCAAGACTTTCAGATAATGGAATGATAAAAATAAATATCAGACCACCAAGTTAAAAGAAATGCAAAACGAAATAAAAACAAAACCATGAGCACAGAACAAAATACCATCAAAAGAGATCAGTTTGATTTTAAAAAAGAACTACATACAGCTTTTGGCAACAGTGGGTTAAACAGGAATAGATGCATTAACTGAAATGAGAGATAATATTTGAAGAAATTGCTTAGAGGGTAGCACAGAGAGACAATGTGCTAAAAGATGATATTGCAAGACAAGTTGAGAATTAGGTGGTCTGACATAATTTTCATCAGCTTTACAGTAGAAGAAAATTGGAATAGGAAGAAAGACAATATTCAAAGAGATAATAAAGGATGAGAATTTCTCATATTTCATGAAAGATGTGAATTCTTAGGTTTAGAAACACAGTGAATCTAAAGTGCAATTTAAAACAAGAAATCAATGTTTTGCTAAATTATATGACACTAAATCAGCGATAAAATCTTACAAAGAAACAGAAAGTGAAGATTTGATTTTCAGTTTTCCTACCTGTTCTGTGCTTCATCTGATTTTTTTTTTTTTTTTGGTGATTTCTTTTGGATTATTTGAGTTTTTTTAATCATTCAGCACCCGCCCTTCCCCAAAGTTTGGTAATTTGTCTGTTTCTATTGTCTATTGTTTCTATTGATTCTTAATCATCTGGTTTCTTTTTATGCTTGATTATCTTTGCGTACTTATTATATTATATAGGAATATATTTTAAAGAATAATGGGAGGGCTAGAATGAAGGTGCTTTCTCCTAGAGAGGATGGTTATTTGCTTCTGCCAGATTCTTGGTGGCGCTACCAGTATAGGACAATCTTAATTCTAGTTCAGTATTTGATATGTTTTAGTGTATTCAAATGATGCCAATTCTGACTGCAGGTTCATCCTTACTGTGAGGCCAGCTCATTTTTACAGCAGATTCTTCTGGCATACCTCTTCAGTGCAAAAGTGGCTTTGACTGTTGGATTATCTCTGAGTTCTTGCTTTCTTTAGATTTTGGTATAGTTATTTTTTACCATTTTGTTAGTTCATTGATACTTTTTTTCCCCCTTCTTCCTTATTGATTTTAGACAGAGAGGAAGTGAGAGGGAGAGAGAGATAGAAACATTGATGAGAGAGAACATCGATTGGCTGCCTCCTGCATGCCCCCCACTGGGGATCAAGCCCACAATCTGGGCATGTGTCCTGACTGGGAATTGAACTGGCAACCTCTTGGTGCATGGGTCGACTCTCAACTACTGAGCCACATTGGCTGGATCATTGATACTTTTATGAACATGTTTTTATGTTTTATTTGGCTTTTGAAACTGTCCTCAGGGGAGGGATGGTCTAAAAGTACCCATTCTCACCTTATCAAAAGCAGAAGTCCTATCATGTTCTTTTCAAAGACTCATGATTGTGGCCTAAACTGATAATGGAGAGTAGCTGTCAAAAAATTGTTCTATTTAATATTCTGAAAAGGGTGGATTGTTTTCTATTGGTAAAAATGATGGTTCATTAGGGCATGAGTAATAAAAGTCCTTAAATGCTTGTTGGGTGGGTGATTTATAATTTGCAACAAGGTAAATATTTATAACAGCTCTTTAGAATATAATTTCATAAATAAAACCTTTCTTTCATAATCTGTAAGGTTTTGAGCATATTTGTGGATGGCATCACAGTGCATCCTATTACCTGAGTTACTCCTCTCCTCTCCTCCTTCCCTTATGCACAACTCATTAATTTTACATTCTTAATATCTCTTGAAACTATGGGCTCTTTTTATTCCTATATTCTCTACCCAAGTTCAGATCATTAACATCACATCTCTGGATTACTGAAACAGCCTTCTAACCAGTCTTCTTGCTACTGCTGTTTTCTCCTTTCAAACGTGTCCATTGGCTCCCATTGCCTTCAGAGCTCTTAGGAGGTCTGTATTACTCACGTGATCAGGTCCCTGCTTACCTTTCTGGTTTCTACTATCACTCTTTGACCCTCCATCTTCCACTACTGCTACAATTGGTACTTCGTAAGCATTCAGTAATTGTTCATTGAATGAATGGTGTATGTGAAAGGTGAAGCTAAGTAGATCCAAGTAGTGATGCTTAGGTCCTAGAAGACGGCTTATGATTCATGTTTCTACTAGAAATCTGTTTAGGTCGTTGGTTTAACCATATTGCATGACCAGTATGTTAATGTCTGAATTTAATATATTCATTTTATATCAGCTGTTTTTAGAGCAAACCTTTCAGAAGAAACTAGAACAACAAAAACCAACCTTTCCTCAGTAGTTTGTATTTTAACTTTTTTCCACAAATAACCTTATGTTAGAATATAGAGGCATCTCCATGAATAGCAACCAGCAGGTAGAGACTCCATCCCATGTCCTTACAATGGCAATAAGTATAGGTCACACACTGAATTTCTCAGTGACAGCCATACACAACAAATTCTAATGTCACCATCCAGTTTGTCTTCAAATGTGAAGGACTCCAGTGACACCCACATTTAGTCCTTGGGGTTTTGGTGGTAAAAAACAATCTTTGTTATCCCTAGAACTTCAAGTCCATTGTTTTTGTCATATGGAATAAAATGACTCAGGAGTCTTCTTTTCATTTGTTTAGAATGTATCATGGTTTAAAAAAAAATTAAATGTATGAGAGTGACATTGGTTAATATACAATATACATTTACAATATTTGTATATTGCAGTGTATGTTCACCACCCAAAGTCTGGTCGTCTTCTGTCACCGTATATTTGACTCCCTTTACCCTCCTCATGCTCTCCTCATCCCCCTTTCCCTCTGGTGACCATCATACTGTTATTTGTGTCTGTGAGTTTGTTTGATTTGATTGTTCATTTGATGCTTTCCATTTTATATCCCACATATGCAGAAAATCATAGGGTTCTTGTCCTTTTCTGTCTGACTTATTTCACTTAGCGTGATACTCTCAAGATCCATCCATGTTGTCACAGATGGCAATATTTCATCCTTATGGCTGAGTAGTATTCCATTGTAGATATGCACCACATCTTCTTTGTCCCATCATCCACCAAAGGACACTTAATTTGTTCCCATGTCTTGGCCACTGTGAATAATGGTGCAGTGAACATAGGGGTACATATTTCTTTACAAATACATGTTTTCAAATTTTTCTAGTAGACACCCAGAAAAGGGGATTGCTGGGTCATATGGTAACTCTATTCTTAATTTTTTGAGGAACCTCCATACTGTTTTCCATACTGGCTCTACTAGTTTACATTTCCAACAGCAGTACAAGTGTTCTTTTCTCTTTACATCCTCCCTAACACTTGTTATGCCTTGTCTAGTTGATAATAGATAATAGCCATTCTAACAGGTCTGAGGTGGTGTCCCACTGAGGTTTTTATTTGCTTTTCCCTTATAGCTAGTGCAATTAACTTTTTAAATATCTGTTTGCCATTGTATGTCTTCTTGGAAAAAGTGCCCTCTGCCCATTTTAAATTGTATTATTTATTTTTGTTGTTGAATTGTATGAGTTCTTTATATTTTGAATATTAGCCCCTTATTGCGATATCATTTGTAAATATCTTCTCCCAGTTGATTGGTCACCTTTTTGTTCTGTTAATGGTTTCTTTTGCTTGTGTAGAAGCTTTTTAGTTTAATGTAGTCCTATTGACTTATTTTTCTTTCTTTTTTTAAAAAAATATGTTTTTATTGATTTTTTTAGAGAGAGAGGAAGGGAGAGAGAGAGAGATAGAAACATTGATGTGAGAGAGAAGCATCGATCGGCTGCTTCCTGCATGCGCCCCACTGAGGATCGAGCGTGTGACCTGGGCATGTGCCCTGACTGGGAATTGAACTGGGACCTCTCAGTCCATGGGAAGATGCTCAATCCACTGAGCCACACTGGCTGGGCGACTTAATTTTCTTTTACTTCCCCTGATTTTGGGGTCAAGCTCACAAAAACCTCTTTGAGACCAAGGTCCATAAGTTTACAGTGGTTCTCAACCTTCCTAATGCCACGACCCTTTAATACAGTTCCTCATGTTGTGGTGATCCCCAACCATAAAATTATTTTCGCTTGCTACTTCATAACTGTAATTTTGCTACTGTTATGAATTGCCATCGGAAATATGTCTTAGGCGACCCCTGTGAAAGGGTCGTTTGACCCCCAAAGGGGTCACGACCCACAGGTTGAGAACCACTGGTTTAGTACCTATGTTTTCTCCTGTGTATTTTATTTTTTAAGGTCTTATATTTAAGTTTTTAATCCATTCTGAGTTAATTTTTATGCATTATATCAAATAATATTCTAGTTTCATTCTTTTGCATGTGGCTAACCAATTTTTCCAACACAATTTTTTTTTTCATTTTGTTTTATTAATTTATTTTTGTTACAGATGTTTCTCCTTTTTTCCCCATTGACACCCTCCTCCCCATCTCCCCCACCCCGTCCCCAGCTTTGTTGTCCATGTCCATCAGTTATGCATACTTGCGTATAAGTTCTGTGGTTTATCTCTTCCCTCTTCCCCCACGTCCTCTTCTGAGGGTTGTCAGTCTGTACCCTACTTCCATGTCTCTGGGTCTACCCTGTTCCTCAGACTGTT
Source organism: Tadarida brasiliensis (assembly GCA_030848825.1). Lineage (NCBI taxonomy): Eukaryota > Metazoa > Chordata > Mammalia > Chiroptera > Molossidae > Tadarida > Tadarida brasiliensis. The sequence continues at coordinate 53,118,592 of CM061258.1, forward strand.
ATGTTCATTATATTCCACAAATAAGTGAGATCATGTGATATTTGTCTTTCTCTGCTTGGCTTGTTTCGCTTAGGATAATACTCTCCAGGTCCCTCCATGTTGTCTAAAAGGATAAGAGATCTTTCTTTCTTATAGCTGCATAGTACTCCATTGTGTATATGTACCACAGCTGTTTTACCCATTCGTCCACTGATGGACACTTGGGCTGTTTCCAGATCTTAGCTATTGTAAATAGTGCTGCCATGAACATGGGGGTACATATATTCTTTCTGATTGGTGTTTCAGGCTTCTTAGGGTATATTCCTGGAAGTGAGATCACTGGGTCAAATGGCAGTTCCATTTTTAGTTTTTTGAGGTAACACCATAGTGTTTTCCATAGTGGCTGCACCAGTCTGCATTCCCACCAGCAGTGTACTAGAGTCCCCTTTTCTCCACACCCTCGCCAACACTTGTTTGATGATTTGTTGATGGCGGCCATTCTGACAGTTGTGAGGTGATACCTCATTGTTGTTTTAATTTGCATCTCTCTGATGATTAGTGATGTTGAGCATTTCTTCATATGTCTCTTAGCCATTTGTATGTCCTGTTTGGAGAGGTGTCTGTTTAGTTCCTCTGCTCATTTTTTAATTGGGTTCTTTGTCTTCCATTTGTTGAGTTGTATGCAATGGAGTAAAGACAGCCTCTTTAATAAATGGTGTTGGGAAAATTGGACAGCTACATGCAAAAAAATGAAACTAGACCATCAACTTACACCATACACAAGAATAAACTCAAAATAGATAAAAGACTTAAATGTGACTCGTGAATCCATAAAAATCCTAGAAGAAAATGTAGGCAACAAAATTTCGGACATCATACGCAGCAGAATCTTCACTGATACATCACCTAAGGCAACAGAAACAAAGGAAAAATGAACACATGGGACTGCATCAAACTCAAAAGCTTCTGCACAGCAAAAGAAACAACCATCAAAATGGAAAGGAAACCTACTGTATGGGAGAACATAATTGCCAATGATACATCAGATAAGGGGTTAATCTCCAAAATATATAGAGTGCTCATCCAACACAATTTCTTGAGGAAGCTTTAGATTGTACCATGTTTTAAGATCAACTGTAGAATACTGTAGGGCATCTTGGAATAATATCTTTACCATCATCTAATTGACTGTTTTGTTGACTGTCACCAAATCTCTTTCATTGATTGCACCAAAGTAATTGTTCTCTATTCTAGTGGTCTGACATATTTTTTTAAGTTATTTGGAAAGCCTTCTTACTAATGCTAATTAAAGAACAGTTCTAAGGTATGCAAACTTTTTTATTTGAACAACTTGATTAGAAGACATTTTTATTTCTTTGCATTATGATCTGCTGATGGCAGATAAAGTGGAATTATAACTGCTTCAGTGATTAGAGATTTGTGGTAAACAGTGCCACACCTCCTTTCTTCTTCTCCCTGTCCATGTTAGACATCTGTACTCGGTTATGGCATTCTTCTCTGCAGCCTACTAACCAGTCTCACCACAGTACTTCAAGTCATTACTACTACCAGTCAGCTTTAGCACTTGAGATCCCAGAACTAGCTTTCCTTGTGTAATCCTTCCTTGTTGCTCACTTTGCACAAAATACTTTTTTGCATGTCAATGTCTTAAGTTTTGCCTACACACAATTATTTTCAAGCTTATATTTGGGTGCTATTTGTCCCCTCCCCCATGCTGTTCTTTGTGGACTCTACCAAACAAATTCTGTAAGCCAATAAAGATTACCATGAAAATGACGATGGTAACAATTAACATGTTTTGAGTAATTACTATGTACCAGGCACTGTGCTAAGTGCTTAATATGTATTATTTCATTGAATTCTTGTAACAACTCTATGAGGGGAAGTTATTATTCTCAATTATAGATGGAGAAACTAGAGCGAGGCTAAATAACTGGTAAATGGTAGAGTCTGGATTTGAACTGAGATCACCTGCCTTCTCAGCCCCAATAATTGACCTCTGAGCTATTACCTCTGTGTAACAAATGAAATCTGGGTTATAGCCAAAATGATTCATAGTGAACATACTTTTGCCTGTGGTGTCATAGGCTAAAATAAAAGCTACTACCTTTGTATTTTCCCAGATTGCAAACCAACTTAGAACAACCTTTTTCAGCCTCTTTCTAAGAAATTTATAGTTTTATGTCTATTTTTAAAAAATGTTCTGGTGGACTTCATAAATATGACTTTGATTTTTATTAACCTCTTTTGCTTTTATCCTTTCATATCTCAGACAACCTTTATAATTGTTGAGAGAGTAGCTATCTTTCTCGGCTGTCTTATACATTCACAGATGGCATTATTTTATCTGTCCTCATACCATCTGTAGCATCATCTTGTCTATTCCAATTGGTGTCGTCTCTCATTTATTCAGGAGTGAGTTATTAAAATAAAACTTTATATTTATATAGCATTTTGGGTAAATGTTAGGGTACAACATTGATTTATTTTATCACAACAATCCTATGCAAAGAAAATGTAATTATTTATTTATTTATTTTTTACCTCATTTTGCTTTACTTTATATGCAGTCTTTGGAATTGAATGGAATTCAATTCAACTACTATTTATTGAGCATATACTATAATCCCAGAACTGTGGGAATGAAGATACGATCCCTGTTCTCATTGAGCTTACAGTCTAGTGGAAAAGACAGTGAGGAAGTACATACAATTATGATTTTCACTATGGAAAGAAAATAGAGAGTGGTATAGAAAAGGATGGCAAAGGATTAAATCTGGTCTAATACATCTCGAAAGCCCTCTCAGAGGAAGGGCAATTAGGAGCTTGCTGCAAAAGTGGAGCTTGTAGGTTGTAGGAAAGAGGAAAAGAGTCTCCAAGGTAGAGTGAGCAGCCAGCTTGAAAGCTCTGATGTTAGAGAACTTGGAGTGACCAAGGTATTGGAAATTCGGTCTGACTGAAGCTCAGAGCGAGAGGAAGAGGGGGACAGGTGTTCTGAAGTGAGACTTGAGAGGTAAGCAGGGATCAGTTGTCTTGTAGGTCAGTTAAGGGTTCCGGATTTGAACCTTAGATCAATGGCAAGTCATTGATAAGCTTAAAACAGAGGTATGGCATTAACAGATTTGGGTTCTAGCAAGACCTCTGAGGGTACAGTGTGAAGAATGGACTGGAGAAAGGGACAGAAGTGGATATGGGGAGGAAAGTTAGGAGAAATGATCTTTTACTGAGACTAGTGTAATGGCAGCAGAGGTGGAGAGAAATGGAGGGAATTAAGAGGCCACCCCAGTGAGAATGAAAGAGCCAGGCTGGGTCTGCCGAGCTATGGCTTGTTCTGCTGCGTTTTGCTAAACAAAAGCCTGTTTCACAGCCCGAGAAAAATGGAGCAGCAATGAGACCTGAAATTAGTTTCTGTATCAGGAGCAGGCATGGCCTCACAGGATAGTTTTAAAGATAATAAAGATAATAACACTCAATTAATTGCTAAGTACTCAATTTAACAGTCGTCTAGGCAGGATTCTGATGTGAGGTTTGCCCTTTCACACGAATGTATGTGATATCAACAGAACTCTGATAAACAAATGTGTATTTAGGAGCTGTTATCTCCCTTTCCCCGCAAATGTCAGTTCATTCTTTCATTGCTTGCTTGTTTGTTCATTCATTCAAAACAACATTTACTGAGGGCCTGCTAGCCACTAGATAGGTTTACTTGTCTCAGTCTTTAATACCACATATGGCCATTACACCTAGTGCAGACCTTTGGGGTTTAGTTGAGCTAGATGGGCCACATGGCATATTGGACACATTTAGTCAGTCAAGGTTCCATTTTAAGTTGACAGAGCCTCACCATTTCTTCCCAGCTGACCCATCACTGAGGGTGTAGACGTTGATAGACTCCTGCACCCCTGGTCTCCCATGTCTCCTGATACCACGTCCTCTGCACTTCCTGTAGCTGCTCCTAGTCTTTGCTCAGGCTCCGCATGCCTGATCCCATTTCACTCGAGCAGTCAATCAGTTCACCCACCACCACCACCAAGTCTTCTATCGAAGCATTTGGTTAATGGAATGAATTGTTTTTTGACCTAGATGGTCAGTCATTTCAGTCAGGAAAATCTGGTTGCCCTTTGTAGACCTGTTATAGTAGCCGAGGTAATGCAAACAATTGTAGCACGTAAATCCTCCATCTGGTTTAAGTGCAGTGGAAGTTAATTTCCTGCTAATGTAAAGTCCAGTGGGTAGAAGATGTGGGATTGGAGGGCTTTTTGCTCCATTCATGGGCCCAGGCTGATGGAGTCAACAAGATTGCCTTGAGCTCAGCACCCAGCTAGCAAAGGAGGAGAGAGTGAACGCCCAGGAGGTCTTTATGGGCCAGGGCTAGAAGTGACTTAATCATTCCTACACACCTTTCATTGGCTAGAAGTTGGTACATGGCCCACCTACCTTCAGGGGTGACTGAGAAAAGCAGTCTCTGTGTCTGCCCAGGAGGAAGGGAAAACCTGATGAATCAGTCTCCACCTAATGACTCTCCTTGTGTGGGACCTATTTTTTTATTCAAATGATGAGGGCCAGGAAAGGACCAGAGAAGTGGAGAATCCTCCTTTGTGCTCTTTTAAGTGGCTCATCCCAGTGCTGGGCTTTAGAGTGGGAGATGTCTACATGCTGATTGCTGCCATATCTCATAATTGCTATTACTGTTCTCACAGGGAAATAAATGCTCGGCTGGATGCTGTATCTGAAGTTCTCCATTCCGAATCCAGTGTGTTTGGTCAGATAGAAAACCATCTACGTAAATTGCCTGACATAGAGAGAGGACTCTGTAGCATTTATCACAAAAAAGTAAGTGTGATAAAAATCAAATCTATTAAAACCAATAATGTTCCTCAGCATGAGGAATCCAGATATTAAAAGGAAAACATGTCAGAGCTGTATTGTCGTTGTATTTTGTAGAATGTTGTAGATAGCATGAGAGAATTCTCAAAAATTTTAATTGTACAAATTAAGGTTATTGCATTGTAAAAGGTAAAGTTTGCCCACTTCTGTTAACTACAGCAACACACACAGGCCTTTCTCTTATAATACAGGATATTCTCATGTTTCAGCCTCAAAGTGTGGACCATCATCAAAATAGGAAATTTACTTAGACTAGCTACTTTTAAAAAGGGATGCCTGATTATTTTGAACTCAGAATAGCTTCTTATTTGACTTAAAGGAAAAATCTACTTGTATACTTTTGTGGTGGTTTAATATGCAAACAAGTTTAGATATTGAAGGTACGTTAAAAACATTATTTTGATTTTCATCATTTAAGCTTTACAGTTTAAGTCATAAAAATGACAGGACAGGTTTTTCATACTTAGCGAAATAATTTACTTTATTTCAAAATATGCCTACATTTAAAAGAATTATCAATTAGTTATATTTATAATTGTTGATAATCTTTTGTTATACCTGTTGCAGAAGTCATTCACCTACGTTAGACCCTTTGTTCCTTATAAAAACTTCAAGAGATCGAGAAGATAACATGTTGTCACCTTCTTACTGATGGGAAATGATGTATACTGCTACCTACATATAATGCTACGACAGCTTGCATTACCTTGGCTAAAATGATGCTGCTGAGGGAGGGTTCTTAATTTGCTAATAAGTAACAGAATTAGGATTTAACCCAGGGTCTTTGACTGGGGTTTTGGTGGCTATACTTTTGGACACTGTCATTTTTTGATGTAGTAGTTTGACTGCCTTTACATTTTTTTCCTGGTTGTAAATTATACTTTTTGCCCAAATGTAAATTCTTCCAGTTTAATGATGTCATTGTAGAACAATGTTTACACACCCAAATTATAGTTGCGACCAGTTTCTCAGTTTTTACTTCTTTTAGGCCCTTTCCCCTATAAAGTTTTTTTGGAACCATAAGTAATTTTTCTGAGGATACTTGCAGTGCCCAAGAGGACTTATGTAACTGTTCCATATGCTCCAGCTAAATTTGAAAACAAAGCCAGAATTGGGAATACTAATCTCTAGGGCAAACATGCGTGAGTTGGTCATGGAGTCAGTGGTGTCTGCTGTACCATTACGTGGTGCACCAGGTTGTTTTGCTGGCAAGAGCAGAGGCTGTGCTGATAATTGAAAGTTTTATGATGGACTTTTTGGGGGTTACAGAGGAGATGTCAAACCATTTGTTATTTTGTATCCTTGGCCCAATGCATGACAATCAGTGTATATTATATTACTCTTCGTCAAGCAACAGAGCTCCAAGCACCTTGCCTTCACTACATGAAAGGATTCACAGGCAGATGTCAGAGATGTTTGTTTTTCTTAAGAAAATGGGAGAAAAAGGAGAGAAAATAGGAGCAAAGCTGGAAAAATGATCAATGTGAATCAAAAGAGCTAGTCAGAGTATCCGTGGCACTGAGGTGGCAGTGCCCTTCCATGCTGCTGTGATTTCTAGTGTGCCTCGTTGCCGCTCTAAACTTGACTTTGATGTTTGTATTCCATAAGGTTTGTGTATTTGTAGTCTAAAAACTCTGGGTAAAGGTCAGAATCAAATTCTTTTAAAAAAATTTATGCATAATTGACATATATTAGTTTCAGGTGTACAACATAATGATTTAATAAGTATATATTGTGAAACGATTACCGTAATAAGTCTGGTTAACATCCATCACCATACATACTTACTAAGTTTCTTTTTCCTTACAGTTGGCATATAATGGTATATTAGTGTCAGGTGTACGACAGTGATTGGACGTTTATATACCTTACAATGTGATCACTACCCTAGGTCTAACATCTGTCACCATGCAGTTTTTGCAGTATTTCTGACTGTATTCCCTGTGCTGTACTCCACATCTCCATGGCTTATTTACCTTATAACCGAAAGATTGTTCCTCTTATTCCCCTTCACCCTTTTCACCCATTTCCCCACCTCCCTCTCCTCTGGCAACTATCAGATTGCTCTCTTTTTCTGAGTCTGTTTTTATTTTGTTTTGTTTTGTTTGTTTGTTTTAGATTTCACATACAAGTAAAATCATATGTTATATGCTTTTCTCTGACTTATTTCATTTAGTATAATACCCTGTGGGTCCATCCATATTGTTGCAAATGGCAAGATTTCATTTCTTTATATTGCTGAGTAATATTCTATTATATACATGTGCCACATCTATGTTATCCACTCATCTCTCTATGGACACCTGGGTCGCTTCCATATCTTATGCTGCAGTGAACATAAGGGTGCATGTGTCTTTCAAAGTAGTGGTTTCATTTTCTTCAGATTAAATACCCATAGGTGGAATTGCAGGGTCATCTGGTAGTTCTCTTTTTAGTTTTTTGAGGAATCTTTATACTCTTTTCCATGGTGCCTCATCAGTTCACAGTTCTACCAACAGTACACGGAGGTTCCCTTCTATGATGAGAACTTTTAAGATCTACTCTCTTAGCAACTTTTGAATATACTACAGTATTGTTAACTGTTGTCACCAGGCTGTACATTATGTCCCCATGACTTATTTATTTTATAACGGGAAGTTTACCTCTTGAACACCTTCCCCTATTTCACCCACTCCCGCCACTGGCAACCATCGTCTGTTCTCTTTATCTGTGTTTGGTTTTGTCATTGTTGTTGTTGTTTTTAGATTTCACATATAAGTGAGATCATATGATATAGAATCTAATTAATTTTGAAAGTATACAATATGTTGAGAAAGAATGACTTTTATTTTAGAGTTTCAAAATACACTTTACTAAAGAACTTATGACTCATTCAGAGGTGGTTCCTTGTTGCTGTTGTAATGTTTAATGTGCCTAAGATTAGTTTGAAAAGTGAAGATTAGAAATGATATGGTAACAAACCAAATCATTAGGAAGTCTAAATGCTTTAAGCCAAATTTTTATAGATAGTTAGCTGGCTCTTGGAACCCACCATCAAACACATGTCTGTTCTTTATCAGTAGATTACTCTAAACATCTTCTGCTGTGTGCACCAAATGGTCAGTGAGATCCTGGGTGCAGGCTGTGCCAATTATGCGAGAGTCATAAAATGGTCAGGAACACTGTTTGGATGTGTAGACGTGGTAAGCCTAGGCCATCTGGCTGTGTGGAGAGTGCCATGGAATAGGCACAAGTAAGTATTTTTATGATATTAATAACAGAGGATCCCAAGTGGTCTAACCCTGAAATAAAATAAACATTTCTTTTAATAGAATTTAAAATTCAAATCTTAGAAAATAGCAATAGTCACAAGAACCAATTAACTTTACTCAAGAACTTTTTTTGTAAGAACATGAACATAGCTGCTAGGGTTGGCGAATACACTTAAAAGATACTAGCACGTAGTAAATGTTGGAAGGACAGTGAATCCAGAATTTTTTATGGGTGAGAATAGTTTCTTAGCCAGCCGGTGTAAACCTCAAGCGAGATTTTCAGTGTGGGCTGCGCTGGGGCTCTTCAGGGCCGTGATGCTTGTGCACTGCAGGTCTGCGCTAAAGCTCCTCTGCTAAAGCTCCTCCGCCTAGTTTGAGGCTGGCGGTGGGGCTCAGCCCGCGTGACCCCAGGAGCAGCCGCTTTACCCTCATCTTCGGCTTTCTTGCAGATGCATTGAAAGAAACTTGAAAACAACCTTCCTGGGGCACTTCGGACTTGATTGGAAAGCACTTCTGGTTTTCAATCTGCTTCTGTCACTGAAACTTTACATGATATCTCAGCAAGAAAAATCAACCCCTTTCTTGCTTCTCAATTTACAGTAATCTCATGTAGATTATGATTTCAAAATTATATGTCTTCATTTTTGTTGGAATGTGTCATTAAGTGACTACTGACCAAAAAGCTTCTAGGTTTCACATTTATGCAAACAATCCAGGTTCCTGTATGTATGTTTCCCAGCATACAGTGGCCTGTCTGGGGAAGAGGTGCTTTATTATTGATACACTTTTAGCTAAACTTTTGTTCAGTTGAACCTAACTTCTTATTTTTCTGCATAATTTACCTCATTTCTTATAGTTAATAATTGTCTTTCTAAATATGTTCTTAGCATTAATCCATTGTATATATACTACTTATTATGTATACTTACCATTAACTCAACCCTAAATCTCTTTTACCTCAAGATATTTATTTTCATCAAATATTATTATTATTTTATTTTTTTGAACCTTCTGAACTGATCCAACCTGGACCTGTTGCCCTTCATACCTGTTATACAACTACCCTCTTAGATTCCCTTTATTTCCCTTCAACTGAATCTTCTGTTTTCCGTATTTGATGTATTCCTCTTGGTTTCTTCCTTCTTCTTGGTGGAATACATCTTCTAGAAGCAGTCTGAGAAAGGATATTGAAAGTAAATGTTTTGAAACATTGATGTCTGGAGGTGTCTTTTTTTTTCTACTTTTACATTTTTGACAGTTTGGGTATAAAATTCTAGGCTACAAATTATTTTTCTTTGGAGGCAAAAACATACAATGGGGTAAAGATAGTGTATTCAGTAAATGGTGTTAAAAAAATTAGACAGATACGTGCAAAAAATGAAACTAGACAACTTTCTTACACCATACACAAGAATAAACTCAAAATGGATTAAAAACTTAAATGTTAGACTTGAAACCATAAAAATCCTAGAAGAAAACATAGGCAGTAAAATCTCAGACATTTCTTGTAGCAATATTTTTTCTGATGTATCTCCTCAGACAAGGGAAACAAAAGAAAAAATAAGCAAATGGGACTACATCAAACTAAAAAGTTTTTGCACAGCAAAGGAAACCATCAACAAAATGAAAAGACAATCCACTGAATGGGAGAACATATTCACCAGTGATATATCTGATAAGGGCTTAATATCCAAAATTTATAAAGAACTTATAAACCTCAATACCAAAAAACAAACAAACAATCCAATTAAAAATGGGCAAAGGACCTGAATAGACACCTTTCCAAAGAGGACATGCAGATGGCCAATAGACATATGAAAAGATGTTCATGTCACTAATCATCAGAGAAATGGGCAATGCATATAAGCATATCAGTTCTTTGGTTAATCTCTTCCTGCCCCTGCCCCTTTCCTCCAAGATTCGTCTATCTGTTCCAGGCTTCCATGCCTCTGGATCTATTTAGTTTGTTGGTTTATCTTGTTCATTAGATTCCACATATAAGTAAGATCATGCGATATTTGTCTTTCTCTGATTGGCTTATTTCACTTAGTATAATACTCTCCAGGTCCCTCCATGCTGTCTCAAAGGGTAAGAGATCCTTCTTTTTTACAGCTACATAGTATTCCATTGTGTAAATGTACCACAACTTTTTTATCTCTCATCTACTGATAGGCACTTGGGCTGTTTCCAGATCTTAGCTATAATAGTATTTTTAGAATCTTCCTCCTGGGCTTGTGAGATTTTCCAGAGACTCTTTCAGCCTCCTTACTAGCTAACAATATTCTGGGAACTAGATGGGGACAACTGGGAATCTCATTGTTCAATCTGCAACCGTTCTTTCAATCCCCAGCTATTGGTGGTACCCTCATCTTTCATGGTGCCTGAAGCTAGTTGAGAATAGCTTATGTTTTACCTTCTCCCGAAATGAAAACTGGTCTTCAGTAGGGTGGGAGAGTGGTGGTTGCCCAGTGGCATGGAGATTGAGGGATTTAATTGCTTCTTCAATCACTTTCACCCAATCCTTTTCTACAGGCCACCCCCCCCCCCCCCACACACACACACAGTTTCACTTCCAAAGGTAATTTGTGCCACCAGTTCCCGAATATTTTAGGATTCTTGGACTCAATTTGGGTCCTAGTTTTCCTCAGGGCTAGTTTAAGATAAAAATATTTTGAGTCTTCCAAGACAATTACCACTTATCTATTTACTTTAGAACTTCTAAGAAAGGCTGAGAAACATAAGATGTTGTTGCTATTGTCTTTTCTCCTAGTTATTCTAGTGGTGTCATACCTCTTTAAGCAGTCTTGGACCTTCGTTTCAAGATACAGCGAAATTAGATGCGCATGGTTAGCTCATTTTCTTTTTCAGAAGCTCCAACGCAAAAAGTATTCATGCTCATGTAAAAGATGACAACAGTGTACACGGGGATGAAATAGAGTAAAAAGTCTTCCTCTACCATCCCCACATGCCCACTACCCGGAGTAAATTGCATGTGTACCTTTCTAGAAATTTTTTATATATACTTTTATTTCTATAAAATAATACATATAATTTTAAGAATCACAAATGAAATTTTACTGTGTAAATATATATATGGTATATATATGTACTATGTATATTTAATGTATGTTGAAATTACAGAGTTCCCTATCAATTTGTGTATCAGTATGTACACATGTCTGAATTTTTTAAACTGTTTAATACATTGTATGAGTTTTTTCTAACATCTCAGTTGCTGGATATTGGTTTCTTATTTATCCTTTTGATGTTATTACAAACAGTTTACTATAAATATTCAGACACACATGTGTTCACTACTTGCTGTAGTGTACTTTTAGTTAAATTCTTAAAAGTATAATTGCTTAGTCAAAGGATATGTGTACTTTTTTATTATGATATGCCAAATTGTCCTTCAAAAAGGTTATTTCTCTACGAACAGTCTAAAAAAATGTCTTTTTTTACACCCTGTATGACTTGGTTGTTACCAACCTTTAAAATTTTTGACATTCTGATAAGTGAAAAATGCTATCCTGTATTTTTAATTTGCTTATCCTGATTCTATGTGAGGTTAATCATGTGCTTATTGGACATTTTTTATCTGTGAGCTGCATGTTCAGTTCATTTAGCCATTATTCTTTGGATTATTCATCTTTTCCATGTAAGATTTGTAAGAGTTCATTATATTTGGGGGAATTTTGTCCTTTATCTCTCATGTCTTACAGATATTTCCCCAGAATTGTTTTTTATATTTTTGACATAGTTTATTTTTGCTGTGGTCAGTGTATTTGAAAATGAAAAAATATTGAGCAAGTATTGGCTTTACTATTTCTGTTTCAAATTATTTTCCTTATAGCTTTAAGGTATTATTTTATAAAGTGTTTGAACTATTGATTTAACATTTAGAGGGTTTTTTATTTTAATTAACTAGTTTATAGAATAAATTAACAGTATTTTAAGTAAATTATAAGAATAAATTAAAATTTTCTTTTATTCTGATTCTAACTTTAAATAGATCACTAATTAAATTTTATTTTATGTACTATATGCTATTTAGGTAAAAAAAAAAAAAAATATTTCTATTTTCAGTGTTCTACCAAAGAGTTCTTCTTGATTGTCAAAACCCTTTATCACCTGAAGTCAGAATTTCAAGCATTAATACCCGCTGTTAATTCCCACGTTCAGTCAGACCTGCTCCAGACATTTCTTTTAGAAATTCCTGAACTCCTCAGTCCAGTGGAGCATTACTTAAAGATACTTAATGAGCAAGCTGCCAAGTAAGTAGCAGACTCTTAGTTCTTCCTTTCCAGCAGTGGAAGTTTAATTTGCTTGTCCTAATGCATTGCCATTTGATGTGTGGATTCATAAGCTTCACTAAAATTAATGGAAGAAGTTGCATGTGAAATTGGAATTGTGATTGGATACTGAAGGCTCTATATTACAGCTAGAAGTAGCACTTCGTTGTCTGAAATTTAGCCAGTTTATCATCTAAGACAGATGTAGTACTTACTCCAGTATCAGATGATGAAAATAGAAAATCCAGACAGAGCAAGTAGTAGCAGGTTATTAACCCAAAAGTGGTGTCAGAGGGCATCTTATACTCCTTTGCTAGAAATCCAGGGATGGTCTGCCTTATATTTAGAAACTATAGAAGCAAAGTTATCCTTTAATAAGCAGTCATTTTACAATTCATCCCACAAATAACTCTATATAAAAGAAAGAGGGTTTGACAGTATTGATGTTTGTGTTTATTTTCTGAATAGGCAAAAGAATATTTAATTTATCTCTTGGTTTTATCATTGGAATCATGAATTTTCAAAATGAAAATGATGTTAGGGTAATTTTGTCTGTCTTCAAAGAAATTAAGAAACTTACCATAAATATTTAGTGACAGTTTTCCAGACTTCCAACCCTTTGGGTTTTCATCATGCTGTGAAAAATAGTTGATAACTGGTATAAGTTATATGCTTCAATATATATATTTACATTTTTTATTTTTTTAGAATTGGGGATAAAACTGAATTATTCAAAGACCTTTCTGATTTCCCTTTAATAAAAAAGAGGAAGGATGAAATTCAAGGAGTTACTGACAAGATCCAAATACATTTGCAAGAAATACGAAAAATACTGAAAAACCCTTCTGCACAGTATGTGACAGTATCAGGACAGGAGGTAATATTGGAAATACTTTTATTTGCATTAGTTTTCCTTAGTAAAAAAAAGCTGTTTTAAAATGTAAATAATATATGAGAATAGGATGAAAACATTATTTTGTTCAGATTTTCTATTTTGTTCCTTAGAAATACGTTGTAATACCTTGTTTTGATAAGAATTATTTTAATAAGTATTTTGTTTATTTACTATAGTGAATAAACTTGGTAAAACCATGCAACTTAATGTTACGCGTGTTTTAATATTATCTGTTGAAATGATAGAAAACCTTGACTATTGTAAATAGTAACTTACAGAATTTATTTATCCTAAATCCAGGAGAGAAAAGTTAGTTTTTGGTCCCTTTCTTGCAGATGATGAAATGATACCAAGTGAACCACCTGCATTGGTTGGATCACACAGTGACCAAATGGCAGGGCTTCCTTCTGAAGTTAGGAGTATAGGTGTTAAAAAACAAAAAGCAAAACTATAGTGAAAACCTAAATTAGTGAGTCTTCCTTCCATGGGATTATGGTGATATTTAGAATGTGGTTTTGGTATGTGTACTTCTGTTTAAAGTTTGATATTAATTCTGAATGAGAACCTGGGAAAACTGTGCTTTTGAAGTGTGGTTGTACCTTTCGGTCCTGTTCTGAGTCTTGAGGCATGCCTCTTCTGGATCTTATGTTTAATAAAAGATAAAGAATCTAACAGAGGAATTTGAGAAATTCTGCTTTGTTGAAATAGCAAATTAGAATATTTGTAAATAATTTCTATAAAATATACATTTTATTCCAGATTTTAAAAATAGGTTTTTTTCCCTAGGGGGGGAAAAGCTTAATTTCAAATCAAAATTTTAGATATTTACATTGCTTTATATATTTAGCCAAAAGATTGTTGATTTGTATGATTATTTGAAATAAGAAAGTCTGTAGTAAATTATAATCTTTATTAAAATATTTATTGTTCTTATGCCATTTAATAGACCATTGATTAAGACAGCCGGTCTTCTCGACTAAAATTTTAAGATGTTACACCAGGCAGACATTTTACAGTGCTTTCCACATGAGCTCTGTATAACAGAAAACTTATTTGACAGTAATTATATTTTGCTTCCCCCCCTGAACAGGCAAATACCAAATATTTAATTGTATTTCTTGGTTTCACCATGCAGTCATGACCTTGCAAAGTGACAAGTGACCTTAGTGCCACTATTCTTGCTATTTATTGAAATGAAATGATCAAAACTGCTTAGTCACATTAATAAAAGATACGTGGTCGAAAGTGATGGCCTGGTTTTACAGTGCGGAGAGCTGAGTGTAAGTGCCAGTTCTTGCACCCAGGTGCTGTGTGACCTTTGTCATGAGACTGCCATGAAGACGGACTGTGTTAAAATACATGAATGTGCTTTCTAATCATAAAGCACTACACAGATGTTACTCATATAATGATGATAACAATAGTAATACAGTTACCATTTATCAAGCACTTGTTAAAGTCTAGAACGGTGCTCAGTGCTTTACGTATTTTATCTAATTTAATCTTTGTAACAACATAATGAGGGGTTATTCCAGTTTTGCTGGAAAGAAAACTGGAGTAGGTAGGTAAGTTACCCAAGTCAGAAACCCAATTCCATCCCATTCTGCCTGACTCCAGTCTTTCTACCATGTCATTATTTTACTCACAGGTATTAACATAAGGGATTATCATGGATTTTATTTGATAAAATCTAAACCTTTTAGAGGTCATACGGTTCAAACTAAAATAAAGTTTAAGTCTTGAGAAGACAGTCCTGGATTTGATTAGCAGTTTTTAAGTTAACATGAAGGATACTAAATGAGTTATTCTCTATCAGTGGAGCATTGAAGTTTAAGACAAAACATGGAGATGAGATAATTGGATTACAAATGATTAGGGAGGGACATATATTATCTTATTCTTTTTTTTGTTGTTTTTGTTTATTATCTTATTCTTTACTTAACCTTTACTAGGTTAAGATGCATTTGAGGCAAGACATTTCTTAGTTATTAACAATAGGATGGAGTCCCACTGGTTTTTAAAAACCTCCTCTAGAATTTAATTAAATGCATGGATATTGTTATTATCACTTAAAATAGACAAGTAGACAGACTGTCAAGCTAGGGTTACTTTTTGTTGTTGTTGCTAATCCTCACCCAAGGATATTTTTTCCATTTTTAGAGAAAGTGGAGGGGAGGGGAGAGGGGGAGAGAGAGAGAAATATCTATGTGATCATGTGAGAGAGACACATTGATTGGTTGCCTCCTGCATACACCCCAGTTGGGGCCGGGGATCGAGCCTGCAATCCAGGTACGTGCCTTTGACTGAGAATCAAACCCGCGACCCTTTGATACATAGGCTGACACTCTGTAACCACTGAGCCACACCAGTTGGCACGCCAGGGTTACTTTTGACAACATTCATTTCACCTCTGTTCCCAGTTTTGTTTTTTTCCCAAATCCTCCCTTGAGGATATTTTTCCATTTATCTTCAGATAGAGTGGGAGGGAGAGAGAGAGAGGGAGAAACATTGATGTGAGAGAGACACATCAATTGGTTGCTGCCTGCACGACTCCGACCAGGGCTGGGGACTGAACCACAACTGAGGGACATGCCCCTGACCTGAATCGAACCCACGACTCTTTGGTCTGTGGGCTGATGCTCTAACTGCTGAGCCAAACCGGCCAGGACTGTACCCTGTTTTTATATATGTATTCGAATCCTAAGCCTTATTGACTGTGGTGCCTTATTGTCTCTGACTCTAAAAGTATTTGTTTATAAGGAAATAATGAAAGCAGAAACTTACACAGCTTGACAGAGTTCACTGCTTCTGTGACGGTCTCTGTCATATTTTATGTATATAGAGAATTCTCTCTTAACCTTGGGTTAAACATGGAGTGGATCTGGGGTGATATTTAGATTTGGGGCAGTATTGATAAGTGTTATTGTTCTTAAGGAAAAGGAAAGAAATTTGGTAGAAAATCTTTAGAAAAATTGTATTAATTCACAGCGTGCCACATATCCAAATATCTACTGTGTGTTTAAGGTATGGAGAGCATTCTCTTTTAAATCTTACTTCTACATTAAAAAAAAAAAGTTGAAAATTCTTAAGAGAATGAGAAAGAAAGGGGGAGAGGATGGGGTAAGTGTGGTGTTGGGGAAAACAGAAAGCAGTTTCTGGGTGAGTTAAGAATTTCAGCAAACTTAGCCAGGACGCCAGCCCAGTGCTGCCACAGGCTATAGCTTGAGTAACAGCATCTGACATTTAACCAAGACAGAATTGGATCCAGGAGAAGCACATGAAAGATTGCTGGAACAAATCAAGGCAGACTTCTCACATCAACACCTAAGAAACAAAGTCAGGAACTAGAGAGCAGGGAGAGTTGCTGTGAGAACCATTTAAGATTTTTGAAATATATGTTAATTTCCATTTCAGTTGGTTTTCTTTCCTTTAGCAATAAAATCTTTCAACAAAACGCCTCTCTGCCCGTTCTTAGAATGTTTGCAGAAGGCAACAGAGAATTTCCTCTTCCGTAACCAGCGTAGAAGAGGAAAAAACTGCTAGTTGAGACAATTCTGAGAAACACAGGCTGAAAACCTAGGGCCAGTGAAGGAAAAAAGAGGAAACAGAGGATCAGCACCTCCTGAGGAAGTGGCCCAGGGGCTCTCCTGACTCCTGCTCTGTCTTCCATCTGTATTGGTTCTGCACGTGGCTTGCTTGAGGGGCTGTGCTCCTTAGGGTAGACCCTTGATGCTTACAGATTGAAGGGTTATACTCCAAACTGTTTATAAGCTGCTCCACAGGGCCGTGACCAGTAGTGGTTTGTGATGTGTATAAGATACAGGTTTGAATCCAGCGCTGTCATGGCAAATTATTTCAAATTATGTACTTAAGTAAACCAGCCTAGCTGGCTGTGCAGTGACCTCATTGAGGCAGTTTGGGCTGCTTCTCAAAATTTCCACCATCCCTTAGTCACCTTAGTGGAGCTCTGTGTTAGTCATTTTGATCTAGATGTGTCCTTCCCAAATGTCAGTGATCCAGTATGTTCCCACATTTCTTGATTTGCCTTTGGCATAGATAGCTCTTTCCAGAATTATTTTATCAAAAGACCAATATATCTTCTCATAGAACATTTAAAAATAATATTTAATCAGAATTTTTAGCATAGTCTTAAAGTGATTTTATCTTTCCCATCCATGATATTTATTTTGTGTTTTTTCCCCCCTCATTTTTTATAGCCAAAATGGGCTGTTTTGGATTCTTAACTATTTAACTGGGTGTGACAGATTTGAAATAGTTAATTTCTCTCTATACAAGAGGACATCATTAGTTACAAAGTTTTTGCTAAGAATGAACATTCTTAAAATTAACTATTAATTCCTATTATAATTAATGTAAAAGCTACAGTGTTTCTATTAATAGAAAAGTAAACTCAAGAGCCAGGCTGATACTAAGCATATTACAACCTAAAATATTACAAAACTGATTAGTGTAAAAAAATGTTCCTATAGCCTTCTCAAAATTAGTGGTGGCCACAGAGCTTCTGGGTTCCATCTCATACAAAATAAGTTTATTTACTTGAATAAAACACTGAATTTCATTGAAATGATATAGGAATGTGAGCAAGAAGATGAGTGATATATAACAAATGCTAAAAATGAAAAGTGTGAGAGAAGAACTTGATTTCACTTGCTTCCTGGCTGATTTCAGAAAAGCTGCCTTGTAGAGCACAATATAAAGATATGGTTCATAAAGTGAAAACTTAAAAACTCATGGGAAGAAATATCTTAATAGTTGGGGGAGCCAGTGCTTTCTTCATGAGGGCACTTTTAGAAGACTTAGGTTCCTTGGATAAAAACTATTATAATAGCCCTGGCTGGTTTACTCAGTGGTTAGAGCGCTGGCCCATGGACCGAAAGGTCGCAGGTTCGATTCTCAGTCAAGGGCACGTACCTGGGTTGCAGGTTTGATCCCCAGCCCCTGTCGGGGTCATGCAGGAGGCAACCAATTGATGTGTCTCTCTCACATTGATGTTTCTGTCTCTCCCCCTTTCTCTTCCTCCCTCCCTCTCTCCCCTCCACCTCTCCCTTCCACTCTAAAAAAAAAAAAAAAAAAAAAAAAATCAAAGAAAAAAATATCCTCGGGTGAGAATTAACAAAAAAACAAAACAAAACAAAAACTATTATAATAAATCCTCTTTATGTCCAGAATAGGGGAGGGACCATATTTCAAACTTGTATAACATCTAATAATTGAACATGTAAAAATTTTATGTACTTAAAAATTCAGTCTTATTACTAAATAATAGAATGCTTAATATAACTGGGTACTAATAAATGAAATAAATCATTAATGAAAAAAATCACCATTTGTAGTATGTGCAAAACAATGTTACAACATTAAAGTATCAGATTATCTCCTTTATTACAAACTTACTGCTCAATTCAGATTGTTCTTTATCCCAAGTATTGGAACCCCAATTAATATTATTTGATTGTATAGGCATGTAAACTCTCCCAAGAACAATACTGGATTTATTTTGACTGTAATATTTACTATTTATAATTAATATTTAGCATAATTTTGAGGAAGCTTTACAATATAATGATTACTCATTTGAACATCTAATTTTTATTTATATTTATTTTAGTTTATGATTGAAATAAAGAACTCTGCTGTATCTTGTATACCAACTGATTGGATTAAGGTTGGAAGGTAGGTTTAAAAATATATATTTTTAAATTAACATGAATTATAATGACATTTGTACATCTGTGTGCTACTGACTGATTATAACCACGTCTTTTATTTTTTAATTTTTTTTCTTTATTGCTTTTAGAGAGAGAGAGGAAAGGAGAGGGAGAGAGAGATAGAAACATCAATGAGAGAGAACATCGATTGACCATCTCCTGCACTGGGGATTTGACCCACAACCTGGGCATGTGCCCTGACCAGGAATCGATCCGGCAACCTCTTGGTGCATGGGTTGATGCTCAACCACTGAGCCACACTGGCCAGGCAATAACCACATTTTAGACATAAAAAGCAATTCTTACTCTTTGTTACTTTTTAAAAAATGGAACTTTAACCAAAGAAAAATTATATTTTATTATTTTTATCATTAATTTTTAAACATTTTTTCCAAAGGGTATTTTATTTGTAAACATTTATTTTCTTGTTTTGTAAATTACTGTTTTATTTTTATACCTCAGAGTACAATTTAAACATATGAGAGAAAAAAGTTGAGGAACCTTCAATTATAAGATTAATTTGGTTGCTTGAACTTCTTGATGAATGCTATACCTGACATTTCTTTTAGGAAGCTGAAATTTCATTTTCTACTTCACTGAGCTCTGCCTTTCTTTATTCTCAATGCTTTCCATGGCACATAGTTGTAATAGTTCATTACATCCTTCCTGTGAGTTATATCATGAACTGATAAAAATAAATTAATCAAAAACAAAATTAGAGGACTACACTGAGACTCTGCCTTTTTTTCTTGGTTAGGCATTAATCCCTAAAAGGGGACTTATTTAAAGGAGTAGTATCAGAGAAGTGTATCCTCCTCTGAGTAGTATCCTTTGTGGAATATTTATTGCTACTATTACTAATATGCTTGCAAGAATTTGAGATGAAAAGGGTACCTTTGCCTTAGATAGTAGAACAGTGACTATAGCTGGTGATGGTATGAAGTAACTGATAAGAATGGAACACAATCTTGACATGATGTGTGAATGGTTATTAATTTATTATTTTAATTTAAAAAACTATTATCCATTGCCACTGTCAAAGGATGCTGAAGACACAATCATGGGTTTCTTTAGCTCTAGATACTGTCCTTTTTTCTTTCTATGTTATCAGAAGCTGTAATTGAGATTTGAGTATTGTTGATTTTAGAGAATGTTTTCTTTTTGCAGGCATTTTTTCCTTTATTTACTTTTGTCCTATACTACAGCTAATGAATGGAAATGTGCTTTATGAAGAGAAATTACTAAAAATCATGCTAGTCTGTGTAGAACAATAACTGAAATGTCTCACTAAGTGAGTCTGGTCAGGAGAGAAAGCTATGATAAGTATGTTTGCATAGAAATCTAGATGCCATAATTTAAAAGCAACTGGCAAAGCATAAATCAGTGCCAGCATCTTTTAAACAGTCAGTGACATAAATTGAGTGAATGAATAAGATGATTTGGGGAAGGTTCATTATAATTTATCTGTTGTTTGGCCGTTGGAGTCCTGACGGGGATAGGTTAGAATATCATCAGTCAGATTTTAATGTGAAAGGGTCCAGTAACTTACCACACTAAAGATAATAGTGACAGTGTATTACGGGAGTGGGAAGCAGACAAAGGTCAGAGTACACTCTCATCACCTGCTTATCACTCAACCCTGACCTTTTCTTCTTGAAGTTCTGATCATAGTAATAACATCTACAGCAGTAACAACTGCCATGACCACCACAGAGTAAGTCCTAACATTGAGTACTAATGACAGAGGAACTGTTACCCACTACCTGTTTGATCCTCTTAACAATACCTATGAGGTAGATGCTATTGGTACGCCCATTTTATAGATGAGGAAAATGATGTTTAGAGGTCAGTTATACTTGCCCAAAACCATATAGCTAGCAAGTGAGTGGCAGAGTTGGGGCCTTGGCCCAGATTCTCTGACTGGGGACCCATGGCAGCCCTAATGTGCTCTACAGCCTTTTGATGAAGAAGCAGAGATTATACACAAGTCGGGAGGAGGAGCACATGGTATTTCTTTTCATCCAGAGTCATTGTGAATCTACAGTTAGATCATGAAGAACTCCTCTTTGCTTCCTGAATTAATGCATTGTCATTCTTTATAATGCTTTATATTTTTCCCTTTTCACTGAAATGCTTTAATGATACAAAGAAGTATAAAATATAAAGAATAGTATGGCCTTCACCAATGTATCCACCTCCCAGCTTTGTCTGGACTTATTTTGCCATATCTGCTTCTGATCTTTTTTTTTTTAAGGAAGCATTTTTATTTAGTATAATTTAAAGAAAAAGCTTTCTGCTTTTGAAATGAAAATTCTAAACTTTGCCTTTGCCATATGGATATAATTTGAAATGCATTTTAAAAGCTTCCTGAACAAAGTCCTATGAACTGCAAGTACTTTATTTACAACAAAGATCTTTGGAAGCAATAGAGTTCAGGGCCATAATTAAAGAATGTTCTCTATTTACAGCTATTTACTTTCAAGGTTCATCAGAGAATAATAAATACCTACTTTAATTTTATGAAGAGATGGCATTACTGATTTCTTAGTAACCTTGATTTCCTGTGTTTCCCCCTCTTCTAGCACAAAAGCTGTGAGCCGCTTCCACTCTCCTTTTATTGTAGAAAATTACAGACATCTGAATCAGCTCCGGGAGCAGCTAGTCCTTGACTGCAATGCTGAATGGCTTGATTTTCTAGAGTGAGTTTACAATGGAAAATATAATCTGACTTTTTGCTATGAGAAATAGACCGGAAAATCTTTCCATACAAAAGAAAAGTAGGGATTACTGCTTGTGACCTGCCATAAAATAGTTGAGTGTGTGTGTTCTCTGATTTTATTTTTAATCCATTGAAATGTAAGCTCATGTTAGTCTTTGTTGAGAGACCAGCTGTACTTTATTGTTACTGTACTAACATTTTACTGCTAAGGATGTTTAGTAGAAGCATCTTTTTGAAGTTTTACCTTGGACTTTGTTTGCTTGTCTTATATAAAGGCTTAACATTTTCAGAGTTGCACAAGTATGGGTTAGTTGTTTTGTTTTCTCCCTAACTTTTTATTTAGAAAAAGTTTCAATCTGTGGGAAAGTTGAAATGAATACCTATGTGCCCTTCACCTAGATTTATCAACTGTTAACATATTGCCGTATTTGTTTTATATCTCTTTCATACACTTTTTTCCCCTGAAATATTTGAAAGTAAGTTTTAGATGTCATAACACTTCACCCCTAAATACTTAAGTATACATTTTTAAAAAATAAGGACATTCTGCTATATAATCTTATCACACCTAAGAAAAATTAATATCAATTTAAGAGTATATTGAATTATCTCCCTCAATTTTTTAAATGCAAGATCTAATCAACTTTTATGCATTGCATTTGGTTATTTTATCTGCCTGGTCTATTTGAATCTAGATTAGTTCCCTACCTTTTTGTTTTTTGTAATCTGAGATTTTTTTGAAGAGTACTTGCCGTCGTCTTAAAGAATGTCTCATGTTCTGGATTTGTTAGTAGTCATGTGTTCATATTGACACGTTTACATCAGTGGTGTGCTGGTAAATGATTAACAGTCAGCTCTCCGGAAGAGCAGCGGTCTTTGTGGTGTTTGCAGATTTCTGTGGTGCAAATACTTTCACCATGACTGATTCAAGCTGCTGTTGGACAGGATTTCGGAAGAGATGTGCACAGTTGACTTTCACAAGTCTGCAGGCACTGGCTCCGAACCACCCCTCATCTAAGCACTTTAATACATACTAGTTCATTATTCTTTGCAAGAGCCCTGTGAATTAACTATTATTATCATCCCCAATTTATAAATGAATAAAATGAGATACAGAAATAAGAACTTGCTCCTAGATTGAGGACTGGAGCCCAGATTCAACCCAGGGTGTCTGATAATAGGGTGTGTGCCCTGCCCTCAGGCTGTCAGGCCTGCCCAAGATGAAGCTGTAGGCATCTCTCTAAACGAAAATCTCTCTGTTAGTCTTTCTCTTTAAAAACTTGAACAGTAAATATTCAGTGAGTTCCTTCAGGAAGCTTTATATATTTAAAGTAACCAATATGACAAGTGAAAGAAAAAAGATATTATGTGACAGTTTTTAAAAGGTTGGTATCTCTTTTTGCCCAGAGGAGTCTTCAAATATAGGAGCCGAAAGAGATTCTAATGTATTTATCCTGAGTCTTTTGAGGTTATCTCGACTCAGAGTCTTGAATCCAGGGAAGGAAATTTGGTTTATTCAGTTCTTTTCTCAATTTGCTTTCAATTTCCCATTTTAAGGGTTTTTAGGGCCCTTGAGTCTCAGTTCTCCTGGCTTTTCCTTTAGTAGTATCACTGAGAACAAGTAAATTGGACTAAAATTACTTCTTTCAAGCTTCAGGGTTCATATTCCAGGGTCCTGGGATTTGGTGAGGCAATTCACATTCATTCCAGTCACAGTATACATGCTTTTATAAATCTGGGGTATGTTCTCCCTGTCATTATTCTAGACTAAAGAAAGTTCAGTCTTACATGCGGAAAACTTGGGTATTCTCCTTGATTCTTTCTTCCTTGTCCCTTTATCTGTTACCAAATTCCTGTTTGTCTTTTTTCCCTTTGAAATAGCTCTTTGGCCCCTTCTCCCGTTCTCTTCTATCACCCCACCATTTCCTCATACCTGTCTTACTGTATCAGCCCTCTGCCTGGGCCCTTCTGTCAAATTAACCCAGGAGAATTCTGCTTTCATTATACCACCATCTGATGTAGCTGAGAGCTGCTGAGTGAGCCAGCCTTAAATGTGACATAGCAGGAAATTATGAGACTTGTGATATAGTAAGTGAAGAGAAAGATGCACAATAGTATTGAAGCATGATACAAAGCTGTATGTGTAAATTCGCATATGTGCACAGCATACAAATCTTTATATTGTTAAAATCAAATATATATGCTTATTATGTTAATATGCTTATTGTCCATTTGCTTATATTCTTTGTAGAAATGTCTATTCATTTATATATATATGGTCTCAAATATTAACTGATTATTTCTGAATGGAAAAGTTTCTGGCAATATTAATTTACTTGGCAAATACATGATTTCAGAGGTTTATATAATATACATATATTACTTTCAAAATAAGAAAAATATGTTAAAGTTTTTATCTAAAAAATAATACTGGCTGAAATTGAGTAAAGAGCATTTGCAGCTAGAGGCCCCGCTTGAGAACAGCATTGATTGTTATGTACACTATGAATTGAGGAGCCAGATGGTGTGACTATGATGTCATTTAAAAATTATTAACCTCAGTGAACCTGACATCAGAGGACGGAATATGAGCTATTCCAAGTATATTTATCTCTTACTGAGATACTGTTGTGCATTAGTGATATTAATATTTATCTAAATATTGTAAGAAACCAAGGCTGTAAAAAATTCTATGAATGGAACCCTCTCTCAAAAAATGTCTCTTCTTCTGTGTTCTAGAAGATGGGTTGTGGATATTGAATAATCTCGATTGCATATTCTTTCTTTCTTTATTTTTATTTTTTTTAACTTATCTTTATTGTTGAGTGTATTACAGATGTTCCTCATTTTTCCCCCATTGCTCCCCTCCTCCCCATTCCTGCCCTCCTCCTGCCTTTCCCCACACTGTTGTCTGTGTCCATTGGTTATGCATATATACATATAAGTTCTTTGGTTTATTTCTTCCCACCCCCAAACCCCCTTCCCTTTGAGGTTTGTCAGTCTAACAACAAATTTGTACTTCTTAATCCCTTCACCCTTTTTACCCATCCCCCCAGCCCCGCCCATCTGGTAACCAACAAAAGTTCTCTGTATCTATGAGAATGTTTCTGTTCTGCCTGTTCATTTTGTTTGTAGAGTCAATTGTTGATAGATATGTATTTATTGCCATTTTGTTTGTTCATATTTTTTTATCTTTTTCTTCAAGAAGACCCTTCAACATTTCATGTAATAATGGTTTGGTGGTGATGAACTCCTTTAGCTTTTCCTTGTCTGGGAAACTCTTTATATGGCCATCGATTCTAAATGACAGCTTTGCAGGATAGAGTAATCTTGGTGGTAGGTTCTTGCTTTTCATCACTCTGAATATTTCTTCCCACTCCCTTCTGGCCTGCAAAGTTTCTTTTGAGAAATCAGCTGACAGTCTTCTGGGAACTCCCTTGTAGGTAACTAACTGTTTTTCTCTTGCTGCTTTTAAGATTCTCTCTTTGTCTTGAACCTTTTGCATTTTGATGATGATGTGTCTTGGTGTGGGCCTCTTGAGGTTCATTTTGTTTGGGACTCTCTGTGCTTCCTGGACTTGTATGTCTGTTTCCTTCACCAAGTTAGGGAAGTTTCCTGCCATTATTGTTTCAAATAGGTTTTCGATTTCTTGTTCTCTCTCTTCTCCTTCTGGCACCCTCAAGATGCGAATGTTGGCACGCTTGAAGTTGTCCCAGAGACTCCTTACACTATCCTCATTTTTTTGGATTCTTTTTTCTTTTTTCTGTTCTGATTGGGTGTTTTTTGCTTCCTTATATTCCAAATCGATGGTTTGCTTCTTGGCTTTACCTACTCTACTATTGCATCTGTGTAAACTATTCTTTATTTCAGTTAGTGCATCCTTCATTTCAGACTGGTCCTTTTTTATGCTCTTTAGGTCCTCAGTAAGTCCACTGAGCATCCTTATAAGCAGTATTTTGAACTCTGCATCTGTTAGGTTGCTTAACTCCATTTCACTTAGTTCTTTTCCTGGAGTTTTGTTCTGTTCTTTCATTTGGGACCTGTTTCTTTGTCTCCTCATTTTGGCTGCCTCCCTGTGTTTGTTTCTATGTATTACTTAGCGAGAGGTATGGGCCTAGCTGAGACCAGATGCTGCTTGTTTGAAAGAATTTAGGAAAAGCTGAAGCAGGGTCCAAGACAGGCCAATCCTATGGTAAAGCAACTGGCAACAGCTTGGGTGGGCCTGAAAGCTGGGTGGGGCAAACAGTGTGAGCTAGGTTGCTGGGGTCCCAGGGAATATGGCGGCATCTGCTGGCCCAGGGAAGGGCTCACCAAAGGAACAAAAGCCTCTGATAGCACATCTGTCCAGGAGAAAGCTGCCTCTCTAGCCCTCGCTCCAATGCCAAACAGCTCAGTTCTTCCCCATATGACTCTGGTGCCTTTCAAGCTGCCTCCCCCATGCTGGAGCCTGGAGGGTGCAAGTCAGAGTAAGTCCGTGCGCGGGCCCTTTAAGAGGAGCTGCCTGGGGCTTGAGCTGCCAGGGGCTCCAGCAGCCTCAGCCTCAGTTCCCGCTGGTTTTACAGCCAGAAGTGATGGGGATTCTCTTCCTGGCACTGGAACCCTGAGCTGGGCGCCTGGTATGGGACGGGGACCCCTCAGTCCTCAGGGAGGACCTTCCCAGCCGAGGTATCCTCCTAATTTTTATCCGCTACACGTGGGTGTGGGACCAACCCGTCGCGCCTCCGCCCCTCCTACCAGTCTCCATGCGGCTGCTTCTTTAATTTCGTAGTTGTAGGACTTCCATTCAGCTTGATTTCAGGCGGTTTTGAATGATGGTTGTTCTGTAGTTTGGTTGTAATTTTGATGTGGTTGTGGGAGGACGTGATACTGTGTTTACCTACACTGTCATCTTGACCGGAAGTCTCGATTGCATATTCTTTAAAAATTGAATTATTATATCTTTCACACAGTAGCTCAAATAAATATTTTCAATTTTTAAGAACTTCAGATATCATTGAGCAACACTGATGGTAAACTGTTATAACATTTTTAGAACTCAAGTATCTTAATCTGCCTCCCATGGACCCAGCAGTGTCTTCTGACCAGAGATTAAATTATAGTGCTTTGGCTTCCTCCTCAAATTGGCTGGCGGCTTAGTTGCATGTTGTTGTGACATAAACCCAGACTATCAGATTATCTCAATTGCCCAGTTTTCAGCTTGTCATTTTTCTATGTATTTGAATAATGTCTTTGAAAGTTGGCAAAGTATAGAAAATGGATAAAGACCAAGAAGTCAAACAAGACTTTATAAGAGTTATGATGATGCTGTTTAAGATTTATTTTATTCACGTCTTAATATAATTGATGTGAAAAAGAACATTGTTGTCCATACCAAAGTAATTACCTTAATCTCCCTGCCTTTATTTTTTTTTTATCCTCACCCGAGGACATTTTTGCATTCATCTTCAGATAGAGCGGGAAGGAGAGAGGGAGGAAGAGAGAGAGAAACATTGATGTGAGAGAGACACATTGACTGGCTGCCACCCACACAACCCCATGGGGCCTGGGACAAACTGCAACCGAGGTACATGCCCTTAGCAGGAACCGAACCCGGGACTCTCTGGTCTGCGGGCCGACGCTCTAGCCTCTGAGCCAAACTGGCCAGGGCATTCCCTGCCTTTTTTATTAGTATTTTTTAACTGAAATGGTCTCCACTGAGAACAATGTCACTCATTTCAATTCTGGAAATTTAGAAAGTCATCAGGTACAGTTACCCTCCCATAAGGCTGCTGCGTAGTAGCAAGTTAGGGTTGTGGTGGCAAGACCTGAGAAGGATGGCGTGAGAGTAAGAAAAAACAGATTATGCCCTGGCCGGTTTGGCTCAGCAGTTAGAGCGTCAGCCTGCGGTCCAGAGAGACCCGGGTTCGGTTCCCGCTAAGGGCATGTACTTCGGTTGCAGTTTGTCCCCGGCCCTGGTTGGTTGTGCGGGTGGCAGCCACTCGATGTGTCCCTTTCGTGTTGATGTTTCTCTCTCTCTCTCTTCCTCTCTCTCCCTCCCACTCTATCTGGACAAAAAATGAAAAAAATGTCCTTGAGTGAGGATAAAAAAAAAAAAAAAGAAAAAACAGACTGTTTTTAGGTGCCAAAGGTCCTTTGACATTCATATTCAGAGAGGCAAGAGCAGAAAGGTCATGTGTGGCTGTTCTCTGGCAAAAGAGACAGTGCCAGGCTAGGAAGACCAGATGGGTCAGTAATTAGAATAGGGACAGAATGGGCGCAGCCAAGGGGTAGATAAGTGGTCAGATCGAGAACTGACTCCAGACCAGGAAGGGCGAGGCATAATCCCTGGGCAACCACTCCAGGAGTGTTAGGTCTGCACGACAGGTGGCACCTCCCAAACTAACAGGCTTTTTAAGGTGGCAACTGAGTGCTGCC
This sequence comes from Tadarida brasiliensis, assembly GCA_030848825.1. Lineage (NCBI taxonomy): Eukaryota > Metazoa > Chordata > Mammalia > Chiroptera > Molossidae > Tadarida > Tadarida brasiliensis. The sequence continues at coordinate 53,146,779 of CM061258.1, forward strand.
TGTCGCCTTTGTGTTTGAGATTTTGCACAAACTTTCAACACTGTTAGTGGGATTCATGTTGTTTGTTTTGATGAACTTTAATTCAGTGAGAATAGGTAAATTATATTCATTATGTTCTGTGTATAGAGAAGTATAAAATATACTGCAATACACTTATTTTTTGGGGGTTAATCCTCACCCGAGGATATTTTTCTATTTATCTTCAGACAGAGTGAGAGGGAGAGAGGGAGAGAAAGGGAGAGAGAGAGAAACATCCACGTGAGAGGGACACATCCACTGGTTGCCTCCCACACAACCCCGACCAGTGCCGGGGATAAACCGCAACCGAGGTACTTGCCCTTGGCCGGAATCAAACCCTCGACTCATTGATCCGCGGGCCGATGCTCTACCGCTGAGCCAAACTGGCCAGGGTGAGGATATTTTTCCATTGATTTTTAGAGAGAGTGGAAGGGAGCGAGGGGGGAGAGAGGAGGAGAAACATCAATGTGAGAGAGACACATCGACTGGTTTCCTCCCGCACGACCCTGACCAGGGCCAGAGATGAACCTGCAACAAAGGCATGTGCCCTTGACTGGAATTGAACTCGAGACCCTTTGGTCTGTGGGCTGACACTCTAACCACTGACCCAAAACGGCCAGGGCTACTGTAATACACTTTTAAATTTACAAATAGTTAACACAAAAATAAAACTGGATACTTAAAATGTTTTTAGTATCTGAAAAAGTCGTTTACATAGAACATTTTATTCTAATATTACGAGAGAAGTCAGAAATTACAGATTCTAAAATATCAGTACAGTGATAATATAAGAATAACTGGTCATGTAACAGCTTAATCTGGATAGTCTTTTCAAGCTAGGAAGCACTCTAAAACCTTTGCTTTTAAGGAGTCTAAAGCTCAAAATTTCTGAAACCTACAGTACAATAGAAAAATCCATTTTAAGAGAAACATTCAGCATAATACTCTATCTCTTTTGGGGAGTTTTTGTTTAAAAGTATGTAAGGGATATCTGTGCTATGAGATAACAGGGTAATTTAAGTCAGAAAGAGAGAGAACACACCTGTAGACATTCCAGTATTTTTTCTGAATAAGTCTTTCAATAAAGAGTCCTTTAAACTTCTAGAGACCATTGGCTATTTAATTAGGCAAAGATTTGAAGCAATGACCATTATCTTTTATTTTACTTATTATTAATTAATTAATTAATTATTGTTACAGATGTTTCTCCTTTTCACCCATTGACACCCTCCTCCCCCCTCCACCTTCACAGTATTGTTGTCTGTGTCAATTGGTAATACATATATGCATATAAGTTCTTTGATTTACGCCCCCCTCCCCTTTCCTCTGAGGATTGTTAGACTGATCCCTACTTCCATGTCTCTGGGAATGACCATTATCTTTTAAAAGCAAATTGGAGTCCTGGCTGGTTTGGCTCAGCAGTTAGAGTGCTGGCCCGTGGACTGAAGGGTCTCCAGTTCAATTCCCGGTCAAGGGCATGTATCTGGGGTGCAGGATCGAGCCCTGGCCTCAGTTGGGGTCATGTGGGAGGCAATCAATGTGTCTCTCTCATATTGATATTTCTGTCTCTCTCTTTCACTGTATCTGAAAATCGATGGAAAAATATCCTCAGGTGAGGATTAACAACAACAAAATAATCTGAAAGTAAATTTCTGTATGTACTATTAATACAGTAACTGCAGGTCATTGAAAAAAGTCCTTACTTACTTGCCTTCAAGATTATGACAAGGGTGTGGGCTAGATGTTAGGGCTATAGCTATAATGAAAGGTAAGTAAGATGGACATGAACTCCACCATGGAGAAGCTTCCAATTCAGTGTGAGAGAAAGATACTGAAACCATTATTCCTAGTTTGGGTGATGCTATGAAGGAGAAGCACAAAGGGAAGCTGACTCATCTGGGTAGTGCATGATGTTGTTGAAGCCAAATGAAAATGATCACTGCCTCTGTGTTAATTATATCTAAGTTGTAATGTCATGGTGAGATGAAATGTGCGTCGTGGTATTAAAAGTAGACATTTTTGTGTAGAAGCTCTTTTAAGTATATACAATTCTATCCAAATGAAACAAAAAGAAGCCTCAGTAACTAAATTGTTACATTAAACAGGTAAGTAGTTCATGTAATTTCCATCTCTCTTAACAGCTAGTTATGACTGATTATTTTGTTTCAGCTTATAAGTCTTAGAAATCATTTTTGCTCACCTTTTTGTTGTTGCTTCTGTAGGAATTTCAGTGAACATTATCACTCCTTGTGTAAAGCAGTACATCACCTAGCAACTGTTGACTGCATTTTCTCCCTGGCCAAGGTTGCTAAGCAAGGAGATTACTGCAGGTAATATATTTTTTTATTTCCCTCCTGTTTCAGTGCTTTAGATAAGATGGCATTATTCAATCAATTTTAGTGTTTTTATTGTAAACTACTAAAATTACTCCAATATGTTGGAGTCTTGGTAAAAGTGAATGCCATACATAGACAGTCTGATTTAAAGTTAAATTCCTGTCTTCCTTGCTCTATCACTAAATGCAATGAAGACAGATGTACATAGTAACTCTAGAGGTGAATAATATATATTTCAACTTTTAAGTTTATGTGGGTGACATTCTTGTAAAGATGTAATTCTTTCATTTGTTAGCTTTGACTTGGACACTTGGTATAATATATTTAACTTTATAATTACAAAAGTCTTATTTAAATATCTAAATAAGATATGGGTGACACTCAAGGTATGAGTCATTCTGAAGCAGATTGCTCCCTATTGCTCTCAAATTGCTCTACCGTACGTTTAAAACCTTAAGTTTGAGGCACTTTTTCCTCAATTCTTGTCCTCCAGGCCCACTGGGATTGGGGGAAGGGGTTGGTAGGAGGTGAGTCCTGCCTTCTAGACCCTCTGGGGTGGTAGTCCTGTTCCCATAGCTTTTCTTTTTTTTTTTTTTTTTTAATTTTTGTTTTCTTTATTGATTTTTTAGAGAGGAACGGAAAGGGAGAGAGAGAGATAGAAACATTGATGAGAGAGAACATTGATTGGCAACCTCCTGTATACCTCCCACTGGGGATTGGGCCCACAACCTGGGCATGTGTCCTGACTGGGAATTGAACCGGCAACCTCTTGGTGCATGGGTCGATGCTAAACCACTGAGCCACACCAGCCAGGCCTATAGCTTTTCTTGGTAATGATTTAGGTTCCCAGGAGTCCAGGTGGCCCTGTCTCCATGGTGGTGCTGTGGCTGGGCCCACCCCTGTGGGGGGTTCCCTGTGGGACCCCCCAGGCTGGAACTTCATGCTGGTGACTCTCTATTTGGGCTCTCCAGGTCTCTTTTATAGCCCATTCATGAGGGCTCTGCCCTTAGGACCTAATCACCTCCTAATACGATCACATTAGACATTAGGTTTCAATATATGAATTTGGGAGGCGGGACACAAATATTCAGTTTGTGGCTCAAAGCCTCAGTTTTTTTCATAAACCTAGGAAACATTAGAGAGTATTTAACTTACTGGCTTATTGTGAGGACTAAAAAGGAAACATGGAAGAGATGCTGTCTATCAGTGCTTGTGGCACCCAGAGCATTAGTTGGTATGCTTTGTTGTTTGTGCATCCTTCTTATCTCGGTTTCCTCTCTAGTTTGTGCCAAATGTCTTTTTTAACATTTATTATTTATTTATTTATAAATATATTTTTATTGATTTTTAGAGGAATGGAGAGGGAAAGAGAGAGAGAAACATCAATTGGCTGCCTGCTGCACGCCCCCTACTGGGGATCGAGCCTGCAACCTGGGCATATGCGGTGACTGGGAATCGAACCTGTGACCTCTTGAGCCACACTGGCTGGGCTCTTTTTTAACATTTAAATGTCCTCTATACCTAGCATAGTACCCATAGTGGATGTCAAAAAGTAGTTTGTTTAATGTAAAGCATTTATTTATTTGTGGGAGGAGAGTTGAAGGAATTGGCCATTTATAGACTCAGAATGTACTCAGTTTGCTGTTTTATTCCATTTTGTTTTACTATCTGTTTATGCGTGGAGTGTACCTACAGTGTCAGGCACAATGGTTTTGTTTAAAATAGAATCTTTGCATTTTTATTTTTGTCGAATTTCTTGTCACACCAGAGGAGTCAAATGAACAGATTCGCCTAATCAGTTAACTATAGGCATTTTAGAGCTGAAACTTTACAGTGCAGTAAATGGGGAAAAATTATATTCTATTAATTGTCTGTAAAAACGAGATACTTAAATTTACTCTAGCTGAGTCTAGTTCTAGAAGAATAAGGGTCTGCCTTCATTGGCTTATTTCTTCCTTATGTATTGCAATCTTAGTAGGAGTCCTTTCTCGATGCACAAGGTTTGTGAAGCAAATTTTTCCTAATGGACTGTGTTTCTGAAATAAGCAGAGGACTGGCTATAGCCTGTGCACTTAGTGTGTGTTCAGATAAAGTTCTCCTCATTGAAGAATACTTATGCCTGATTTATGCCTTCTTATGCTTCTTCAAGTGGCCTTTTGCCATTTGCTGCTGCTGGTGCTCTAGGTAGTGGAAAAAGAAGGATGTGTATGTGGTGTACTACAGTACACCAGATTGAAAATTTTATGTCTATATGTGTGTATGTGTATTTATATGTATAGCTAAACATACATAATATAATTTTCAGTGTGATGTAATAATCAGAATCTAGCTTGGTTGTCAAAGGCCTGGTTCTAGCCTACCCTCTGTCAATAACTAGTTGTGTACTTTTTTTTTTTTTAATCCTTATCTGAGGATGTTCTTCCATTGATTTTTAGTACAGTGGGAGGGAGAGAGGGAAGAAAGAAGAGAGGGAGGGAGGGAGAGAGAGGGAGAAACATTGATATGAGAGAGACACATAGATTGGTTGCCTTCCACACAACCCTGACCAAGGCCAGGGATCGAACCTGCAACCAAGGTGCATGCCCTTGGCCAGGAATTGAACCCGAAATGCTTTGGTCCTTGGGTCAACTGACACTCTAACTGCTGAGCCTAACCAGCCAGGGCTACTTGTGTAGTCTTATTTAAATTTTATATATCCATATAAAGGCGTAAGAAGTAAAGTTATGAATTAGTAAATGGGATACATCTTAAAGTTGTAGAAATTCTTTATTGAGATGTAGTTTTAGCAAAAACTCTATCTGGGGAGTAAAAATATATGTCTTAGTACATCACTGAAAAACTATATGATTATTCCTAGACTCATCAGAAAACTAACAAACATTTTTGGAGTATCTACTGTATGCAAGTTTGGTCCCAGATTTTTCAATCTGATGCTTCCCCTTGTTCTTTTGGCATCTTCCAGTTTGTATATCAAGAGACCCCTTGATTTGCATAAAGGAAATTTGAATCTCTATTTTAGGCCTGTCCTTCAGAGTGTAGGCTTTGGATCAGACAGGCATGGGGTTTTGAATACTAGCTTGGTTATTTAAAAGCTGACCTTAATCAAGTTACTTAACCTCTCTGATACCCAGTTTCTGCATTGACAAAATAATACTTGTCTCAGAGATGTTGTACAGAGTAAATGAGATAAAGATATATGAAACTTCTAAGCAGGACCAGGCAAATGATAAGCATTTAGTAAATAGTAACTATTATTATTGAAAGATGTTTGATTATTCAAAAATCAGAAAGAATTAAGTATGATAAAAATTCTTTATTTTTCATAAAAATACCTGAACTTAAGGGTTGTTAGTATCTTTCATACCCATAATTTATTATTTTTATTTATTATTTTTAATCCTCACCTGAGGATTTTTTTCCATTGATATTTAGAGAGAGTGGAAGGGAGGGAGGGTAGGAAAAGAGAGAGAGAAACATCAGTGTGAGATAGACACCATCCATTGGTTGCCTCCTGCACATGCCCTGACTGGGGCCAGGGATTGAACCTGCAACCCAGGTATGTGCCTTTGACTAGGAATCGAACCCATGACCCTCCAGTGTGTGGGCCAATGCTCTATCCATTGAGCCATACCAGCCAGGGCAATAATAATTTATTTTTAAAAAATCATTTTTAGTTCTCTACCTTTTGTTTCTTAGAACACAATAAGCATAATTATCTTAAAGTCTGGATCTGATAATTCAAATATCTGGAATCCTTGTGAGTTTGTTTCTGTTGCCTTTTGTTTCTGCTCGTTTTCATTCATGTATCTCTTTGAATGCCTGATTGTTTTGATTATCTATGGGCACTGTATTTGCAAAATCATTTGTAGAAATAATTTGATAATGTATTTCTTCTGAAAGAGTCACATTTGCTTCTGTTAGGCATCTCAAGACACTTGTAACAATCTGGCATCACTTAATCCACATCTGGGTTTGAGATGATTCAAAGGTTTCAGAGGCTGCACTTCTTACTTCCGATGCACTCTTCTGCCTGGTGTGTAGCCCCTGGCTGTCTCAGTCCAGAGTAAAGATGTCCACAGTGCTGGGCCTCAGCTTTTCCCTCAGAAATCAGCAGACACCCTGCCTGGGCCTCTGTCCTGCCCCAGATCCAGGTCTGGTAATTCTTTGCTGTCTTGTTAGTTATCAGGTGCCTTTAAGTAGTTGTTTTCTATACTTTACCCAACTTTATATTTGTTCTCAACAGGATTGTTCTAAAGCACGTTTTCTATCAATAAGGCGATTTCAGGAAATATTTCACATGCTAAAGTATCTTCGAAATTGGATATCATATATTTAGAAAAGTCCACCTGAAAAATTTTAAATGAAAAATCATACCAGAGCCTTTAAGTAGTGTGATCAGTTTTTTTTTTTTTTTTCTTTTAGCTGCTGTAAAATTGAGTGTAACTAGCCATGGAATAGGAAACTTCTACCTAAAATGCATTTTAAGCTAGCACTTAAATATCTGAAGTTCATACTTTTTTCATAGGTTACCAGCTTGTTTAAAGATTTTGGGGGATTTGAGCTATGCAGTTAGTTCAAATTGATTACTTGTCTTCATTAATTGCAGTCTTTTCTTTCTATTAAGACAGTGTATCCACTTTGGGCACAAGTTCTTGTTCCAGGTCTTCCTGTTCAGTTTGTGTTCTGGATGTTATATTGTTTTACTAATGTAGGTCATGTTCTGTTTCTCTGGGACAGTTAAAAGAGAAAGATGCAATTTTAAAAATATAAATAAAATAAATTTATTCAAGTTCAACATTTCATTCTTCCAGGTAGCATCCAGATTTCCTCAGTTCTTCTGTGCCATAAGATTTCATCAGCACGATTTTCATCTTTTTTTGCTATTACTGTTTGTTCCTAGTGTGTCATCTCAGCTCTGTGAATTATCATTTGCTTCTTACTCTATCAGGAAGTGTTTTGTCATTATATAATTTTGATAGCAACGGGATAAGTCAATGTAGATTTTAGAGCATAACCAATCACTCAGAATTTATTCTAAAGTGAAAACTTTCCTGGGAAATCATGTCAGTGTCATGAATATGATATATTGATTTCACTTGGCAGCACACCTCAGATTTTATTTTGAAACTGATATCACTTACAGATGGTTTCATTTTTTTTTTTACAGTAAATTTATAACCCATTGAGATAAAAATTCCAGTTTTAGACTTACACTCTAAAATTCAAGAACTGTTCTTTTTCTGTAATTACAAAAGTCTTTCCAAAGGATAGTTTCAAACTGTTTACTCAGAAGACACTTTAGTCACTTTCTTTGAGAAATGTGAGTGTACATTCTTAGGGTTTTGTTAGCCAGGTATATTTAAGAAGAACTTAAGTATTTAGGAAAATAGTGTTTCTTGGTGTTATGAGTAAGTTCAGAAATGTACTTGTATGTGAAAGTTCTGTGTCAGAGAACTTGAGGAGATCATTGATAGGGTGTTGTGATGAAAATGACCTACAAATGGCCAATAATTGATAAAAAGATGTTCAACCTTAGTAGTCAATGAGGGTAAATGAAAACCGAGATAGCAAAATTCACCACCACGCTGTTAAAAACTAGAAACTGATAATACCAACTTTAGGTGAGTATATGAAAAAACAAATCAACTTTCATATCCTGCTGGTGGGAAGGTAAATTGGTACAGGTACTCTTATCTACTAAAACAAAAACAAAAACAAAAACAAAAAAACTGCATACCCTGTGACTTAGAAATTCCACTTTGGGAATTTCCTTTAGCTTAGAGAAACACTTAGACATAGGCACATGGACACCTGTAGAGGGTTGTTCATTGCAGCATTGCTTATAAAAATCTGAACAGTCTAAATATTCAACAACACAGAATAGCTAGCTACTCATCTATCTATGCAGCAGCTTCCAAAGAATGCTGGAGATCTGATAAATAGATAAAGCTATAGATAAAAAAAAAAAAAAAAACAATATTAAAGCTTACAAAACAAGACTAGCAAAGCAAAAAAAAAAAAAAAAGGTGTTTTTGCATCAAAAAAAAAAAAAAAGTACCAAAGGACACCAAAGACCATAGAAAGATGTTTTAATTAAACAGAATATGAAAATTTTAAGGCATTTTACCCCCAAGTCCAACATTAATGTAATAATTAAATCTAGAAGTGATTTTATATGGTGTTCTTTATTATGCTTATAACTGAAAATGATTTAAGTAGTAATAGTCTGAATTGTAACTTTTATTAATGAAAATATCTTGGAGAATAATAGAAATAGAAAAAATCAAAGGATCTTGTAGAGGCAGATCTCAGTAGTGGAGTCATCACAAGACTCTGCTCAGGTTTGTGCTTCAGAGAACTGTTATAATAATTATCTTCCCTATTCTTTTTTTTTTTTTTAAATCCTCACCCAAGGATACTTTTTTCCATTTTTATCTTCAGATAGAGTCGGGGAGAGAGAGACACACATTGATTGGTCGCCTCCTACACGACCCCGACCAGGGCCGGGACTGAACGGCAACCGAGGTACATGCCCTTGACCGGAATGGAACCTGCAACTCTTGGGTCCATGGGCTGACGCTCCACCGCTGAGCCAAACTGGCCAGGGCCCCAATTCTTATTTTATAGTTAAAATTTAACTTTTCTACTCAAAGACTTAATCTTAACATATGTTCCTAAAGTCTATGTCTGAGGTTTTGTTGTTTGAAAGACTGACCACAGCAGTTTTCCATATTATCTTAAAGACTTTTTTAAAGACTATTTTCTATGCCTACTAAATTAAAACATGCTCCTTTTTACAGACCAACTCTGCAAGAAGAAAGGAAAATCGTCATAAAGAATGGCCGGCACCCTGTGATTGACGTGTTGCTGGGAGAACAGGATCAGTATGTTCCCAACAGTACAAATTTATCAGTAAGTACTGCATTATGCCCCAAATAAGTAAAAGATGATAACGTTGGTCACAAACTTCTAAATACCAAGTAGTGTTTTTAAAAATGTACCTAAGTTTTAATTTTGACTTTAAAGGGACTAATTCTTGGTTATAGTTTTATATTTACTGCTAAATATGGAATTGGTGCTATTTCCAGTGAAAGATGTTCTGTAGCGGGAAAGATTTAGCAACTGAAGGGTTAGTCTTAGTTATCCTAGGTAACCTGTAAAAATATTTTATATTTATAAATGTCCATAAGTACTGAGGGAGTAGAATCATACCATGATTTTGCAAATTACTATTAGCGTGTTGGGTTATATATGCTTTGTCTGGAGTTTCATGTATTCACAGATACTATGAAATAATCGCTTTTGCTGATTTAAGTGATGAGAATTTGTGTCATCTGGGCGAGAGTTCTCTTGTAGAACATTAATGACCCTAAATACCTACTCATTTAACACATACTTGCTTAGTGCCTAGTTAGCCCCAGGTAGTGAAGCAAATATTAAGACAGAGAGTGGTAGACAGGACAGAAATACTCACTGCCTTCAGAGAGCTCGTGGTCTAGCAGAGCAGACAGGCTATTACTATACAGTCTGGGATGATTCACATCCGGGCAGGATGGAGCAGGATGGCACGCAGTAAGGGTAGTTCTGTTCAGTAATATTGTAATAGAGTGAAGAGTCCAGCATGAACTGAACTCATCTTCTATTTGTGCAGAGTAACTGGGCATTTTGAAGATAGAATGAGAGAACTAGGAGGGGTCGGAGTGAGGGCAGGGGGTGATGAGCAGATTTAGGGAAGTGGAAAATTATAAAAAGCAGGAAATGAGATTGGTTAATGTGAAACCTGTCTGGGTTTACTAACTGGCAACTGGTGCTTATACCCTCCCGCAGCGACTGGGAAGTACATGTTCGTATTTCGAAGATATGCTTCTCACGTCCTTGAGAACTCAGTCCTTGATGGAAGAAGATTTGCATCTCTGAGGGGCAGAGAAAGGATGTATAATTGCAAGCTCTCTGAAGTAACTGCTCTAAGAGAGGGTTCAGGGGCCTATCTGCCTGTCACCAGGTTTTGGCTGGAACACACAGTGAATTCTGCTGGCAGTGCTATGTTTTCTGAGGCAGACACTTTAAGGGGAGCTGGAGTCCTCCTGAGGATGTGGCCTTGAGCTGTTAGTTCTGGTCTCTTAGTGGGGAGGGTGAAGGAAATGAATTGTACAGAGAAGGTGCAGTTTTTATAGGCCAAATGTGAAGCCTTACTAGATTTTGGTCAAAGAGAGAGTCTTTGTCAACATAGAGTTAAATTAATCTGGCGGTGAGATCAAAGAGTTAATATGTCGGGCCTAGCTAAGTGAGAGAGGTCTTGTCAGAGAATGAGATGCGTGGCTTTAAGATTTCAGAGGTCATGTTCTTCTGGGTGATGGCAAGAGCCGAGGTATGGCCATGGGGATGAGGAGATCAAGAACAGAGTTTGGGAACGCCTGTCCATGTGAATGTTCAAATCATCTAAGGTAACTGTAGATTTGTGGTGGAAGATAAAGGTTGTTCAGCTGTCAGATTTCAAGGGATGGAGACTCATGACCTGGAGGTTTGTAGATGTCTGCACTGAGGACAGGTAGAGATGGCAAAGCCCTAAAGAAGCAGATACGGGAGAACCTCTGAACCCTGAGATATCCATGGTAGGATGTGGCCAAAAGCTCAGCCTCCGAATGAGAGGACTGCAGGGTAGTAACAACTAGGTTTCCGTTTAAGCCAGTGTATGGCGGAAACGTTAAACACGGAGGTTAGAAACGTAGAAGTATTTGGGAATTTTCCAGAGGACAGTGGAAGAATTGAAATATAGGGGAGCAGTTGAAAATTGGGTCAGAGGAAGGAAGCCGAGAACAGCAGGGGAGTTGGGAATATAACAGCCGTCTTGGGCTGTGAGCGAGGATGACAGAAAAGTGTGCATGGTGAATTTGACTAGCCACAAGGTGTTAAGTGGAAGGAAATGCTTTGAATTCCATCTCGTTTAATGTTACATTTTGATATCATACAAAGACTTTTGGTAGTATATAACCTGATCCCCAATGTCTGTAAACTTGTTCATTCTCATTAGGGAATTTGTAAATTACTTAATTTATCAAACCAAGTTAATAAGTACTAATGCTTTTATTGTCTTTTAAAGGAAGATTATGTGAACATAAGAATTTTTCAGTTCCCATAATGCCAGTAGGGTATAGCTTTTCTTGAGAAAGTAATATGGTTGTAATAATTAGGGTCTTGGTTTATATTTTACTTATAAATCACTTAAACATCATTTCCTGTTACTGTTCCCATCTCCCAGCACACCAACCAGCTTGATCCCAAGTATGTCATCCTTGACATTTATTTTTTTGTTTCTTTTTATCCCTTTTACATTTTTTCCTCTTTCTTTTAAATAATATATTTATACTATTTAATAAAGCCAGATTTGAGAAACTAAAATAGCTTTCTGCCTAATTACAAGAATGTTTTAAAGAAACATTGAACTCTTATATATAAAATTTTACAAAATAAATGCAGTGATTTATTCCAGCAAGCATCTCAGAATATTCCAGAACATTCGATTCTTTTACATATGCTTTTTCTCACTTGAGTAGGAGTTGATATAGAACTGTTGCTATGGTGAAGTGCATTCTATTTTGCAGGTTATAAAGGGATAGTGTTAAAAAGAACTTACTATGTAAAACTCAATTTAAAATATTTTTTAGGTGTTAATTATAAAATATACCCTGAAAATAATTTTCTGAAAGTCAAATGACATTGTTCTTTTGATAATCATGTGATTTGAAGCAATGGTCTTTCGTCCATGTAATTATAAGTATACTTTTCTGGATTTTGTATTACATTAACTTATTATAGAGCTTCTGAACAAGCCAACGTTCTGCCCACTTTTCCTCTCCTGGTTTTAAGAATACGTTTCCCCCCACATTTCACAATGTTGCATTTATTTATGAGTTTTTTGTTAGCATCATTTTATGAATATTTTGTTCTTATGGATTTTGACACTTGTGTCAGTCTTGTTCTTGATGTCAGGTTTACAAAGAAGAAAGACAAGTGATATACTTCCCTAATCCGGTGGGAGGTGCACCCAATTAACACCGATAGAATGCTTTAGAAGACTCAGGTAATGAAAAGATTGTCCAGCAGAAAAATTGGCAACAGTCTCTAGTAGAAGATATCTAATTGGTCAATAAACAAACTAACATTATTTTTGACCTACTATATATTAGGTTTCCTGTCAGGAATATAGCAAAGAACCAGATAGAAAGGAACCATGACTTTGGGGGCTTGTGGGACATGAGGTGGAAATCCTAATGTAAAGGTGGATATGAGGACCAGCAGAGGAGTCTGAGCTGGAGTTCTGGGGCCTAGAGTGATCCCAGTGTCTGTGCAGGGAGTTCGCTTCTGGCTCTGTCACTGAGACAGATTGTGCAAAAAGGCAAAGAAGGCTGTTGGAAAGCTTTCCCAGGCATAGCTCTGAAGAAATAGTTTCACTGAAGTAGGTTTAAGTGAGACCTTTTCAAGGATCTTTTAAACATATTTTCCTATCTTATTTTTAGAATTTAGAGTTACAGTTTAATCTGAACATAAAAAAAAAATACAAATAATACAATGGTGACAAGATGGTATTGTGTGTTCCTTCCTATCCATTAAAACCTAGCTCTGCCTCATCTTCTGGGAAGCCTTGTTTGATTTCTCCAAGTGGAATGGAAAGGAATACCCTTTTAGGCCCTGTTTTTTGTTCCCTTCCCTGATTCTCCCCACATAATCCGAGTATTTGTAGACTTAGCAACCACTGGCTCGTCCCACTCCACCTTGCCCACCTCCAATCCCTTCTCCACTCTGCATGCACAGGGCTTTCCTAACATGTCCCACCCTCTCCCGTTTGGATTAATACTTAAAGTTCCAGCCATATAGTCTCGAGTTACTGTACATCTGGGGCTTGGCAGATGGTATTCCGTCTGCCTCGAACGCCATCTTTCCCCAAAACATCCACTCCTGCCTCTCACACACCCACATTGCACCCCACCCGCCAGCTCCTGTTTGTTCTGTGAGTCTTGTCTTGGATGTCACCTCTTGCACTAAGCCTTCCCTTCCCAGAGCTGGGATGAGTACCCCTGTCCTCTGTGTTTTCCCTCATTTGAGTACTTATCCCACTAAATTGTAATGCCTTTTTTTTTTTTTGGCATGTGGTTCCAAGTGAACTGTGGGCTTGAAGAGAACAGGGAATATGCTTCCCTGGTTTAGACATAATCCCACTCTCAGTCACAGTTCTCTGGCGCATAGCATGCACCCAGTCAGATTTGTTAAAGAAACAAGGATTAGCTGGAAGCCTTGAGCCGTCTCCAAGTCTCACTTTAAATTTTTGTCCTTTTTTCTTCACAAAATGTTATCTTTCAGGCTGTTAGATGGGCATTTTACAATTTACAGAATAATTGTATCGTACAACTAGAAGGAAAATTGGAGATCATTTAGTGTAACCACTTCTTCATACTTGTGAGTAAACTAAGACCTAGGAGGGGGAATTGACCTGCCAGAGGTTATTCAAGTTGGGTAGTCTTGAAATGTTTCCCAAAACATAAATAACTCTGTAGCAAGCCAGTGCCCGCCAACCTTTTTCACTTCAGCACACGTGGGAAGTGAGAATAGCTTGATGGGACTCTGGAATAAAGCAGGAAAAGGTGGCTCAGAGCAAAAGGAGTTGGCCCACCTGCCACCTGGAGGGTTAGGAGGTCCGCACCTTGGCACACCTGTAACCTGTGACACTGCTTGGGAGATACCACTGTAGTTCACTGCAGTCTCAGGATTATTTGTTTATTAAACCAAATGACTTTCTAATGGATGGGTTTTTTTTGTTTGTTTGTTTGTTTGTTTGTTTTACAGCAGTTAAAGTTAGTATTTATAGTTTTTGTTTTTAATATAAATAATACAAATTTACCTTATTGGGGGGGAAGGGAAAAGTGTGGTTAACAGTTTCTCAGTTTGTAGAAGGGAAGAAAATAAGTCAAATGTGCAAAGCAGGAAGATTCCCAGGAAGCGCTGGAACCCTGCGGGTCTCTGTGGTCCAAGGTAAATCCACAGCCCAGCTGTTCCAGAGTGGGGCTGGGTAGACCCTGGGACCCTGGTCGCAATCCCTCCTGAGATCAAGAAGGGCCTCAGGTACCTCAGTCCCTAGCACTGTGTGTGGCACCTGGTAGGCATCACAGTTATTGACATGAATGATACTTGAAATTGGTAAAGATGAGGGAGTATGGGAGGGACCAGGGACCACGCATTTTCCATTTCCTCTTTTCCCAGGATCAATACTTCTGGCCTCCTCAGAAATGCTTGCTTTGGCTATATAAAAGTTAAAGACTAATTACAATAATATTCATAAGCTGTTGACTCTTGAACCTAATTACCAAGTACAACAATAGTAGTGCATGCCATAAAATCTGAGTTTTAAGCTTAATTTAATTCCATGTCTGAATTATTCTCATGAATTTTGCTATAAATGTGTTTTTCACATGGCGTGATCATTGCATCATTTTGTTAAAAATGAGAGGAGCCCTGGCCGGTTTGGCTTAGCGGTTAGAGCGTCGGCCCGCGGACCAGAAAGACCCGGGTTCGGTTCCCGCTAAGGGCACATACCTCAGTTGCAGTTTGTCCTCGGTCCCGGTTGGGGTCGTGTGGGTGGCAACCAGTCGATATGTCTCTCTCACATTGATGTTTCTCACTTCCTCCCTCTCTCCCTCCCGCTGTACCTGAAGATAAATGCAAAAATGTCCTTGGGTAAGGATAAAAAATAAAAAAAATGGGAGGAAATATTCATGGTATTTGAACATTGTATTCTGTCACTTCCTCCACTGGTGCCCCCTTCTTCTTGCTTCTGAAACAGGAAAAGAAGGGCATTTTGTATGATACTTTTAAAGTGTTCTGACCGGCGCTGCTGTCTCTGCAGAGAATGTTACTCTTCTCTCTTCCTGTCCCTTATCCATCTCCATTGATTGAACTCTTACTCATCCTTCAGAACCCCAAATATACTACTGCCCCTTTACAGCATTCACCATCACTCTGGCCAGAAATAATCTCTTTCTATTCTAGCACTTTCTTGTTCTGTTTTTCACATTTTTGTCACATTCTATTTTTTGGTACACAGAGACAGTGCCTAATGGTGATAAGCAATGTAAATTCAAATCTGTATGCTGTTTTTTTAACTGTCACCTTGGGTAGGCCACTGTACTTGAGGGGCCTTAGTTTCTTCATCTCTAAAATGAGGGTATTGGGCTAACAACTACCGCTTAGTGGGAAGTAAATTGGGCAGCATCCAGGTGAAGGACTTGGGCCCTTACCTCAGCCTCTCCACATAAGCCTGTACCCTCCAGCCTCATGCTCTGCCATAGTGTTTGTAGTTCACCTTAGGTTAAAAGTGGAAGGATTTGGCTGAGAGTTTGTCTAGAGGAGGCTTTAACGAGAGTGTCTCTTACTGTAACCTGCCATTGATTGACATTTTGGGGAATAAAACACTTTGAAACTGCCAAACTTTTTCAATAGTCTGCAGCCATTATAAAAATAGTTCTACCATGATCCTTTTTTAAAGATAGATGTCAATATCTGTACCTGTCAAGGGAGAAAGCATTTTTTGCAGAAAATTAGCTGGTTCTCAAGTCTTAGAAATTAATATATGGCAATTTTTCCCCCTCTGCTTTGCATCTCCTGACTTCAGGTAGCTCCTGACTATCATTCTGGTGTACTCAGTGATGGACCCAGGGAAGGACCCTCACCTAGGGCAGCAGGATGATATTTAGCAGGACAATAACTCCGTGTCATTCAGCAGGGATCCCCTTCGAATCATCTGTCAGAGGCTGTCCTTCACTTAACATCCCAGTTCTGCTACTGAGTAGCTCTGCATTTTGGGGCACGGTGCTTAGCTTCTCCGAACTCTGTCCCGTGTGATGTGGGAATTCAGTAATACCAGCATTACCACGTAGGACTTTTGGGAGAACTAATTGATGCGTATAAAATTATTAGCACAATTCCTGGCACTTATTATGTGTAGTTTCTTATGACACCTTAAAATTTACTTTTTATTTTTACATCTCCACTTCTCTTTTTTCCCCACTGAAGATGACATTAAATGTGGAAGTTAATTAGTTATCTCAAAACTTACCGGTTTAGATGCCGTGTTGGACTCTTGATACACAATACTAAGATCTTATTGACTGATGCTGTTCAGATAGACGTTGCCAGTACCGAGGTAAAAACTTGAAAGAATTAACTTCTGGCCTCTCCAAAGGCTTATTATCAAGGCAGCAAGTGCCACCTGGCAACAAAACCCCTTAGTGCGGTCCTTCATCTTTTCTGTCATTGAACTACGCATTTGTGGTTTCTTGAGAACTTGCTCTGTGCATGGCCTTGTGCTCGGTGCCTGGCACAGGTTGGGCACTGCCCAGGCCAGTCTAGTTTGATGCATTCCCAGTAACTTCGTCCGCTCCAGAGTGAGTAAAGGGGTAGTTTGTTTGCCCATTTTTAGTTTCTGGCTATTCTGTTGGAACACTTACTCATCTTAACTGGTCTTCCAGATAAATTCAATGTCTTTTTCAATATCTGAGACATTTTGATATGTGGCACCTCAAATATAGATGAGCACATTAGATATGTGAAATTTCTTGATCATTTCTTTACTTACCGTGTCATCTTGGGAACTGTAGACGAAAGGAATCAGGTATTCCTCACTAGTTTCTATTGAGATGCAAATGATTTTTCAAAATGTAAGGGTGGTGCCTTTCAAGGCATTGGAAGGAATAATGTGTCTACAAGATACAAGGTATATATTTTTTCTCATAGCTTTCCTAAATATTTAAAAAATTTCTGCTTCTCCTGCGTTTTCATCGACCACCCTCATGTGCTCATTGAGTTGATAATTCCAGTTCAGACAGCTCCGTCAGCAATGCCTTCACATTGAGAGGGCCTCAGCATGGCACATGGAACCCTTCTGTAGGCGGTTCTCCACTGTGTTCTAGTTTCCATTGTCTGCTTTTCTCTAGTGCTTTATTTTTATGTAATATGCTGGAAGTCCAAATAGCAAAATGTCATTTGGAAGTTATATGAATTTTTCCTAACTTATATAATGTGTTTGTAAAAGAGTTATTCGGTTGTTCATGATGGTAATCCATGAAATAATTAAATCTTAAGATAATTAATGGAAGTAATTTTAAACTACCTAATATTTCAACACAAAAGAAAAATTATAGAAAAGAGTGTAACAAACATCCATTTACCCTTCACTCAAATGTTACAAAGATTGACATTTGTAATATTAACTTTAGTATTTTTTTTTAAGTAAATAAAATGTTACAGATATATTTGAGGTCATTTAATTAACTGCCATCCCTTTTACTCTCCTTTCACCTCCTACCCTCATTGTTAATCATTATCCTGACATTATTTATTATCCTAATGAATGGTTTTTATTCCTTTATTTGATATACATGTATCTTAACAATGTATAATGTTTTGTGTATTTTTAAAATGTACCTAAATATGTCACACTGAATCTATCTTATAATATTCTACATTGTAAATAATTGGACAAAGTTTATCTATTTTCCTAATGATAAACAATTAGATTGTTTCTATTTTTTGTCTGTTGTGAATACAAGCAGTACTAGAGTTATCAGTTGTATAAGTATCTTTTTGAACACTTGTATGTTTTTCTAGGATAGATTTCTAGAAGAGGAATTGCTGGGTGTTAAAGAGCAGTACATGGTATCTTTAACTTTAGTAGACATTTCCAAAACGCTCTCCACATCCCTGCCAACATGCTGCGTAAACAGACTTTTTAAACCTTTGGATAATTTGTTGAATGTGCCTTCAAATTTTTTTTTACTATTCACATTTCTTTATTCTTTCAAATGAATGTTAGGAATCACTTTTAGGTTTCTTGAAAAACACTACTGATTTCATCTTTTTTCCTGATTAATGATACATTTTTGGCCTTTTGTGTTTCTTTCTCTATGAATATCTTATTCATGTCCTTTGTCCATTTTTCCATTGTCTTGGTGTTTTTAATATGTAGAAATGTTTCTTTGTTATATGCCTTTTCATTTTGTGTTTGGTGACTTCTTTTAGCAGAGGTTTTTGAAAAATTTATTCAAATGTGTTTACACGTGTGTGTGTGTGTGTGTGTGTGTGTGTACTTTGTGTGCATCCTATACATTTCTATTGGACGTACACACCTGGGAGCAGAATTGTTCAGATATGTCTAACAGATTCTGCATACGGTTTTCTAAAATAGTGCACAATTTACTCCCCCAGCAGCAGTACATAAGAATTATAGTTGCTCTGTATCTTTACCAAAGTTTAATATTGATAATTTCTATTTTTTTAATTTCAGCTATTTTGTACTTGTGAAGTGATGTTGTGTCTTTATGATTTGATTTGTGTTTTCTTAAAGATTTGAAATTGAACATTTTTTCATATGTTTATTGGCCATTTGTGTATTTTCTTTTGTCATATTCTTTTAAAATTTTTGACCATTTTTCTAGTTGTAGGAGATCTTTATGTATACTGGATTCAGTTTGGGAAATGTATACTACGTATGTCTTCTGATATGCAGCTTTTCATTCTCTTAATGGCATCATTTGATGAATAGGAGTTCTTAATTTTAATGAACTCTAATTTTTCAATCTTTTCCTTTATAGTTAATTGTGATTTCTGATCAGTTTAAGAAATCTTTGTTTACCCCAAGGTCATATGTTATTGTCTAATAACCTCATTATTTTTCCTTGTCTTTCAAACTTATAATCTACCTTGAATTGACTTTTGTTTAGGATATAAGTTACAAAGTCAATTCTTATTTTTCTATATGGATATCCTTTTAACCTAGCACCAGTTATTGAAAATACCATCCTTTATCCACTGTGCTACAGTGTCACTTTGTCATAAATTTAGAAACTGGATACACGTCAATCTGTTTCTGGACTCTGTTCTATTCCTCTGGTCTATTTGTATGTCTTTGTGCCAGAATTATACTAAATTATTGTAACATTGCAGTATTGAGCCTTTCTAGTCTATGAACATGGTATATTCCTTCATTTAATTAGGTCATCTTCAGTTTCTTTCAATTTTGTTTTGTTGTTTTCTGCATAGAGGTCTTGTTCATTTTGTCAGATTTATTTCCACGTAATTGATTTCTTTTGATATTGTGGTAAATTGTATCATTAACATTTTTAAATGTTCAGTTATGGCTAAAATGTAGAAATAAAGTTGCCTTTTAAATACTGAACTTTTATACCAAAAGGTCGTGTTCCATTCATTTATTGATTCTCATAATTCTTATAGATTTATTTGCATCTTCTGGGAACACATTATGGCATCTATATAGGAATAATGACAGTTTTATTATTTTCTTTTCAATCCTTACACATTTATTTCCTTTTCCCACATTTTTTTAAAATGAATGGAAATGGAATTTTATCAAAAGCTTTCTCTATATCATTGGAGATCATCATATAATTTCTTTATTAATGTGGTAAATTATTGATTGGCTATTGAATTGTAAACCAACCTTGTATGCCTCAGAAACTCTAAGTGGTTTATATCCTTGAATTGGCTTGTTGATATTTTATTAAGAAGTTTTACATATATATTTATGGATAAAATTGGCCTGTCATTTTTTTTTTACTCTTGTAGTGTCCTTGTCAGGTTTTAGTATCAAGGTTATGTTGGCCTTCTGAAATTATTCAGGAAGAGTTCCTTCTTGTCCTATTCTCTAAAATAGTTTTTGTAAGATTGGTGTTATTTCTTTCTTAAATGTTTACAAGAATTCAGTAGGGAAGTTTTCTGGGTTTGGAGTTTTTCTTGTGGAAGGGCTTTTAATTACAGATTTAACTTCTTTAATAGATAAAGATTATTCATATATTTTTATTTCTTGTGTCATTTTTGCCAATTTAAAAAATCAGTTCATTTTATTTAAATTTTCAGAATTTTAGTTATGCCAATCAAATTAGGGTCTTAAGCAGTTAGACATATAATACCTGTAGTTTTAAGATAGACAAATAGAACTTCATAGATTTTAAATGTAAGCAATATAAAAAGCACACATATAAACAGATTAATGAATATTTAATGAGAAAGTCATAGTAGTTTTCCAGTTCCAGTTGCTTCTTGTTATTTGCCTTTTGAATGCCTAGAAACAACTGTGTGTGCTGCTAAGAATTCACTCTTCTGCAATAGCACAGATTGGGTGGAAGACAAAGAGGTCCTCTTTCCCTCTGTGATACTTAATTGGTGAATATTTAAATACTACACAGCTATCTTTTGCCTAATGCATTCCCATTTATGGAATCAATTGTAAATATTACATAAGAGCCCCTCTGGTACAATAGTGAAATTGCTTTTTAATTTTCTAGGGGGACTCAGAGAGAGTAATGATAATTACTGGACCAAACATGGGTGGAAAGAGCTCCTACATAAAACAAGTTGCACTGATTACTATCATGGCTCAGATTGGCTCCTATGTTCCTGCAGAGGAAGCGACACTTGGAATTGTGGATGGCATTTTCACGAGGTAAAAGCGTTACTTCTATTGGAATATATTTCTGAAATAAATCAAGCCCACATTTTCACATGAATTTTCTTTTAATGTACACATTTAGATGGACAGATATGCTCTTAAAATATTTAGAACTTAGGAGCTTAAAGAAATCATTTCATAATGAATATTAATACGAGGAGAGACATAGGAGATAATTTTGTCCAGTAATTTTCAAGTTATTTTTAGTTACTGAATTCTTACTTTAAAGAAAATCTTGTGTAGCAGATTAGCATTTAAACAGATAAAACCAGATGTACTCTGCCTGGATCAGAGGTGGAAGGCTGGGAGAATTGGCTGCTAGACTCTGGAGAGCAGTCTGGAAACTAGTACATTCTCGCTGTTTTGTAGGTGGGAACTGAGAACAGACTTACATGCAACTGACCAGGTCTTAACCCTCAATATATAAAGCTAAATTTCATGCCTTATGAGGAATATGGGTGAAATATCCTGGTCTCTCTAACTAGAACTCATAGTTTAATCTATTTATACAGATCTATCAATTTACATTAGTATTTTTTTTTTTTTTGCTTAAAATTTTTTTTAAATTTAAGTGTAGTTGGTATACAATATTATATTAGTCTTACTCGTTTCAGGTGTACAATATAGTGATTTGACATTTTTATCCTTTACAATGTGACCACTCCACAAATTCTAGTAATCTATCACTTCAAACTTATCACAATATTAAAAAAATTTTTTTTTCGATTACATTTGACATTCAATACTGTATTAGTTTCAGGTGTACAGCATAGTGGTTGGACATTAGATTTATTAGTTCTTAAAGTATTACTTATACTTCTTACATTACATGTTTAGGAAAAAAATGTGAATATAGTCCATAGTGTATAGTCAAACTATGTATGTAGAGTGTTTGATTTACTGTCTACCTTCATATTTATTGAATATTTAACTCTGCAGTCACATCAAATATACCACATGCTAATATTGATGTACCTGAGTAGACATTACACTACTTAAAGCTTGGTTTTTAATCTGAGAGTGAGCAAAGCAAAGCAACCTAAATTCTCTGTGATGCCATATCACCAAACAGGTGTTATTTTGATCTCCACATATTTGTAAATTAACTCAATATGAGAAATTTAAAGACTGTCTATTTAGTTTTTAAAATCGTAATTAATCTTCTGTTTTGTAAGGAAAATACACTAGGTATTTTATTTTGGTTACATTATTAGGGAGAGTGCCAGAAATTTAATAAAGAGAAAAAAGATAAGAGAAAAAATAGAAAATAAAGAAAAATAAACATTTTGGGCAGTGTAAGAGGTCTGAAATAGAATCTTCTTAGTGAGGAGAATACCAGTCAGGAAGGTTTTTTGATACAAGTAATAGAAAAGAAAATGCAGGCTAACTTTTCTCATAAAACAAGAAGGCGTGAGGCAGGTGGCTGCTTCCGCTGTTTCAGTGACTGCAGTGTCAGCCTTCCCCTCACTGAAATGCCCCTCCTGCTGTTTCTTTTGTTTTATTTTTTTTTTCTGTTAAGATGTCACCTATTATTGTTCAAAATCTCACTCAAATGCCTCCTCCATGAAGTCTTCCTTGAGTTTCATGGCCAGAATTAATTTCTCTCATCTCTGTACTTTCATCTTACAGGTGTTTTTCCTCTTTTAAAGCTCTTACCACCTTTAGTTTTATGGCTATTTGTGTACATTACCTCTGCTATTGTGTTGTCTGTTCCTTGAAGATGAGATTCCTATTTTGTACATTTCTCTCCCCTTTCTTAACCTAGGACTTAGCTTTGTGCATACATAACAGACACTAAAGGACAGGGCTATTGAATCAATTGACCCTTCAGTCACTATCAGGCAAGTAGATATTAATCCCATAGACAGTGGAGAGTCCTTGAAGACCTGTGGGTGGGAAAGGGATGTGACCAGAGGTAGAGTTTAGGTTTCAGGAAGATTAATCTGGCAGCACTATGAAAGACAGACTCTAAGAAGGGATGATGTAATATAGTCGCTCTTGGGGAGATCCTGAGCATCTTAATTAGATAGATGGAAATGAAAGTGGATGGAGGACAGAGAAGAGATGTTGTAGAGTTAGAATTGACAGGCCTTGGCAACTACAATGGATGAAGAAAGATAGATGAACTAGAGATGAAGATTAAGGCATTAAGTCTAGGTAACCAAGAGAAGAGAATGGTGGTGCTTTCTATAACACTGGGAAATTTGGGAGGACGATCTGATTTCAGAAGTAATCTTAACTTGTAACCTGTGGCACAGCAGTGAGGCTGCTACTTGAAGAGACAACCAGCACGTTTCCATGTCATAGAAACTACAGTGGTATTAGGGGCCGTCAGCATTGGCAGTACCATTCCTCTTGTTACTCAGGATATGGCTGATACGGAACATGCTCACCCAGAACATGGGCTTTTTTCTCCATGCTGATGGCATGATGACATGCCTTTATCTCATAAGCCAGGAGGAGTAGCCTGAAGGAGCTAGACTGACTACTAATCACTGTGGAAAAGAAGAACTTTTTAAACTTTAAAACCTTGCCAACACCAA
This sequence comes from Tadarida brasiliensis, assembly GCA_030848825.1. Taxonomy (NCBI): domain Eukaryota; kingdom Metazoa; phylum Chordata; class Mammalia; order Chiroptera; family Molossidae; genus Tadarida; species Tadarida brasiliensis. Next base: position 53,170,190 of record CM061258.1, read on the forward strand.
ATTCATTCTTTCAGTATAGTAGTATTCATTCTGAATTAACTCCTTCAAACATATTAGTTTGTTCAGCTCTTTGGGGATACATTTCACAGTTACCCAGTCCTGGTGGGCCCATCCTGAGGTAATGAAAGGATGTTCTTGTTACACTTCAAGAAAAAGAGCTGGTTACAAAGTCAGGCATTCTGTATGATTCCACTTTTGTATGAGAAATTATACATGTAATTATATGTAGAGAAAACCATCTAGATAGAAGGCTATATTCCAAAGTATCATGAGGAATATAGGATTGTGGTGATTTTTGTTTATGAATATTTTAAAAACCAGAAATCAACATGTAGCAAAAATATACTCCCCCCTCCCCCCAGTTAATCAAGGGCAGTATTAGTCAAAATGAAAGTGTTTATAGGAGCCTAGTGAAATGCTTGTATGATCACTGTCAGGGAGCACTTTTTTCCAGGGCAAATTTCTCTTCCCTACACAGTAGCATAGAATTTGGGGTTCTAAGCTTTAAACCTTCCCAGGTACTTAAGCATATCAGACCTTACTTTTCCAAAACATTTTTAATCCCGCCTATATAAATAACCTAATTCTCCTTTAGGAATTGATGGCTTTCTCTCTGGGCCATTATGCAAGATGAGTGTCTTTAATTTCATAACAGAAACATTGCTGTTTTCATGTCTAAGACAATGATTTTTAACATTTAATAAACATTTGATGTTTTTATGGAGCTTAAAAAAAAATATTGATACCTGAATCCTACCTTCAAAGGTTCTAAGTTGGATGGGGTGGGGTCTGGAAGTTGAGTTTTGCAAGTGTCCAGGTGGTTTTGAAGTGTAGCCAAAGTTGAGAAGCATCTCCCTGAGCCCTCGCTGGAGAGCTCAGTTATTTAATTATAAAAGATGCTTATTACTAAAACGATTTAACAGTGTAATAGGGTATAAGGTGAAACGCTTACCTTCTCCTTAGATCAACAACTTTTAATGATTCTTTGTATAACATTTTACAAATTTACAGGTGTACATAAATTTTCTCTTTTTAAAATGGTATTATACTAAGCATTACTATTATGTAGCTTGAATTTATTTCTTAATATGTGAGGGACATTTCTCTTTTAGTTCATATAGATTAGTCTTACACTATATCTATCTATGTATCTATGTATCTATCTATCTATCTATGTGTGTATATATATATAATCTCTTTCTTGTTGAAAGTATTACAGATGTCTCTCCTTCCCCCCCCCATTAACATCCCCCTCCCCGTTCCTGCCCCTACCCACCCTGACTTCATAGCATTATTGACTGTGTCCATTGGTTATGCCTATATGCATATAAGTTCTTTGGTTTTTCTCTTCCCATTCCCCCTATCTCCCTTCCCTCTGAGGTTTGGCAGTCTGTTCCCTATCCATGTCTCTGGATCTATTTTGTTTGACAGCTTATTGTGTTCATTATATTCCATAAATAAGTGAGATCATGTGATACTTGTCTTTCTCTGACTGGTTTATTTCACTTAGCATAATACTCTCCAGGTCCCTCCATGTCATCTCCAGGGGTAAGAGAGCTTGCTTTCTTACAGCTGCATAGTATTCCATTGTGTATATGTAACACAACTTTTTTATCCACTCATCTATTGATGGGCACTTTGACTGTTAGCTATTGTAAATAGTGCTGCTATGAACATAGGGGTGCATATATTCCTTCTGATTGGTGTTTCAGGCTTCTTAGGATATATTCCCAGTAGTGATATCATTGGATCAAATGGCAATTCCATTTTTAGTTTTTTGAGGAAACACCATATTGTTTTCCATAGTGGCTGCACCAGTCTGCATTCCCACCAGCAGTGTGCTAGAGTCCCCTTTTCTCCACACCCTTGCCAGCACTTGTTTGATGATTTGTTGATGGCAGCCATTCTGGCAGGTATAAGGTGATATCTCATAGTTATTTTAATTTCCATCTCTCTGATGATTAGCGATATTGAGCGTGTTTTCATATGTCTCTTGGCCATTTGTATGTCCTCTTTGGAGAGATGTCTATTCATGTCCTCTGCTCATCTTTTTTTTTTTTTTTTTTATTAATTTATTTTTGTTACAGATGTTTCTCCTTTTTTCCCCATTGACACCCTCCTCCCCATCCCTCTACCCCTTCCCCAGCTTTGTTGTCCATGTCCATCAGTTATGCGTGCATGCGTATAAGTTCTGTGGTTTATCTCTTCCCTCCCCCCCCACCCCCTCTTCTGGACAACCCTCTGCTCATCTTTTAATTGGATTGTTCATCTTCCTTTTGTTGAGTTTTATGAATACTTTATATATTTTGGATATTAACCCCTTATCCAATGTATCATTGGCAAATATGTTCTCCCATACAGTGGGTTACCTTTTCATTTTGATGCTGTTTCTTTTGCCATGCAGAAGCTTTTTATTTTGATGTAGTCCTATTTATTAATTTTTTTCTGTTTTTCTTGCGCTAGGCAATGTTATCAGTGAAAATTCTGCTACATGCCTGGTCTGAAATTTTGCTGCCTATCATTTTCTTTTAGGATTTTTATAGTTTCACGACTTACATTTAAGTCTTTTTATCTATTTTGAGTTTATTCTTGTGTATGGTGTAAGTTGGTGGTCTAGTTTCATTTTTTGGCATGTAGCTGTCCGATTTTCCCAGCACCATTTATTAAAGGGACTATCTTTTCTCCATTGTATGCTCTTGCCTCCTTTGTTGAATATTAATAGAGCATATTGTCTTGGGTCAATTTGTGGATTCTCTGTTCTGTTCCACTGATCTATATGCCTGTTCTTGTGTCAGTACCAGGCTGTTTTGATTACAGGGGCTTTGTATTATAACCTGATATCTGGTATTGTGATCCTTCCAACTTTGTTCTTTCTCAAGATTGCTGTGGCTATTCTGGGTCTTTTTTGGTTCCATATAAACTTTTGGAGTATTTGTTCTAGATCTGTGAAATATGCCATTGGTATTTTAAAAGAGATTGCATTGAATCTATTGATTGCTTTAGGTAGTATGGGCATTTTAACGATGTTGATTCTTCCAATCCATGAACATGTATATTCTCCCACTTTTTTACTTCTTCTATTTCTATTTTCAATGTCCTGTAGTTTTCTGAGAACATGCATTTTACCTCCTTGGTTAAATTTATTCCTAGGTATCTTACTGTTTTTGTTGCAATGGTAAATGGGATTGTGTTTTTAGTTTCCCTTTCTAAGTGTTAATTTTTGGTGTATAAGAATGCCATTGAGCCAGGCCAGTGTGGCTCAGTGGTTGAGCGTCGACCCATGCACCAAGAGTTTGCTGATTCGATTCCCAGTCAGGACACATGCCCAAGTTGTGGGCCCGATCCCCAGTGGGGGTCATGCAGGAGGCGGCCAATCAACGTTCTCTCTCGTTGATGTTTTTCTCTCTCCTTCTCCCTTCCTCTTTCTCTAAAATCAATAAAGAAAAAAAAATGCCATTGATTTCTGGATGTTAATTTTATATCCTTCTACTTTGCTGAATTCATTTATTAAATCTAGTAGTTTTTTTGGTGGAGTCTTTAGGATTTTCTGTGTACAATATCAAGTCATCTGCGAATTTAGTCTTGCACTTTTTAATGGCTACAGAGTAACTGCTATGCAGAGAGTCCCTGATCTCTTTAATCTCAGAGAGCTCCATCTGAGATGCACTGCTCAAGTATAAGGGCCCTGTTCCTTGTCCATTTCCTCATTCTCAACCTTTCTTCCTGTTACCATTGGAAAGGAGTCTATGTGGACCACATTCAGTTATATTCCTAGGGTCTTTACTAGGATATGGTTTAATACTATGCTCTCATATTTTCTATTTATTTATTGTGAAATATTTCAGACATAACAATCACCCATGTATCTACCACCCTACTAAAGAAATAAAGTATTGCCAATGTAACTGAACCTCGAGCCTCCCTAATCCTGTTCTCTTCCACCCCATCCCAAGTAACTGCCCTTCTTGACTGGTTTTCATCCCATGAATTGCTCTGTATTTTTACTATGTAAGTATGTTTTTTGAAACAATACATAGAATTATTTGGTGTGCTTTTAAATTTTACATGTACCATATCACACTATGTATTCTTCTGTAAGTGACTCCCCCCCACAATGTTATATTTATGAAATTCGTCTATATGGATAAATAAAATTCTAGTTCACTCATTTTTTCTCTTATGATGATATTCCATTGTATGTATATACCATGGTTTATTTTCCTTGATTGATATTTGACATGATTCAAATTTGTTGCAGTACAGTCTTGATCCTTGTCTTACACACATCTCCTAGTGCACATAAATGAGTTTTCTGAATCTAGGCTTTATCCAGGCACAGAACTGTGACGTGTAAGGAATGTGCATCTTCCTTGTTCTTCAAAGAGGCCAGGCCAATTTAGAATCACACCAACAGTGTAAAAGTTTGACCTTATGCTTTAAAATTAATTCAGAGTAAGAAGTACCCATTTGATGATCTTTCTTTATTTTCTCCAAAATTTCTCATTAAGGATATTTTTATTTCTGTTACTTAACGTCTTTTACGTGAAGTGTCATCAAATAAATCACTTTTTGTTAATGCTGAGGAATTTTTCCTCTGCCTGAGCATGCTGTGCCTGTTTACAAAGGGTTTTAGAATGGCTTACTGGCTTCCTTGACAAACGCAGCCTCCTGTTATCACCAGTGGCTGCTTCCTCTTTAATTCCTTTTTGTCTTGACAGCAAAGAAGGCAAGAGCTAAATTCAAGGCTCAGGTGTAGAAGCAAATTTGTGTTAGTTTTTTCCTTCTCTTCTTACATGGGAATACGTCTCTAGCATGATTCTTAGAACAGCTGCATCAGAATCAGAGATGCTCTTTAAAAATGCTGCTTTCTGAGGTCTGTCACAGACCCATTAAATTGGAATCTCCAGCATGAGACCCCAAAATTAGCATTTTAAAAGCTTATGCTAAATTTGCTGTCTTAAATTTGAGAACCTACTATATGGTTTGTAATCCTAGTTTCACATTCATTGTAATTCGTCCATTATGAATATATTTTTATTCTAAATCACTTCAAATCCTTTTTGTGCCCCATGGAAAAAAACATGGAAAAAACATTTTATATGCATAAAATTTGGCTCCAAACTTTATTTTTAAATTGGTTATTTTTGTATTATTATTTGGACATTTACATCACTAGGTTTAAATTCATGTATTCATAAATATTCATTGAGTGGCCACTGTGTGCTGTGCATTGTGCTATAAGAAGTATAAATAAATGCCGGAAAAGTTGTAAACAGAAATCTTTAGGGATTTTTTTTTTTCTGAATGTTGTAACCTCATATGAACCTTTTCCTGAATAAGAAGCATTTTTTTAAAGTAGAATTTTGGCAAACATGCATATTTGGCTGTAATTGGCATATTTATATCAGTGTATTATGATATATGTGCTCATCAGTGATCTATTTCTAGACCCATATTTCTAAGGATCATTATCATCTTTGAATACATTACTAAAAAAAACCCATTGTTTATTATCCTGATAAATGCAAACTTAAACCTCATTCCCATTTTTAGACTCAGTAATTAAGTTTTAGAAAAGCAATGAATTATTAAGTCTGGTTTTTAAAAAGCTAAACAATTGCCTTCTCTCAGCATAATTTATTTCTATTTACGTCAGTTAAATGTTAGTAGAAAGGGGTTTTTACATTAAGTGGTCCCCGGTTAATAATTTTCATGCCATGCTACCCATGTAAATTCTCTTATGGCACCAAGCTTCAGGAATGCTGTGTACTCAGAATGGCACCAATGTGTTTATTTTGAGAGAAAATTGGAAGGTAATAGGCATTCAAATGCTTAAATTATTTTAAATGTTTGCCTTTGTGTGAATAACTGGTTTGTTTGCCCAGTTTAGTTTGATTCAGCAAATATTGACTGAGCACCTACTGTGGAGTATTTGTACTCTATTAAAAGTCACGTGTCCTTCTGGACAGAAGGAAAAACATCTTGAGTCAGTGCATATCTTCTACTTGGTAGTAAATACCGGCACTGAAAACCACAGGATAAGTGATATTTTACTAAATGATAGGCTGTTATGAATTTTATTGGCATCAGAAATGTTACCTCCTGAATGTCTCTGTGCTTTATTTAGCTCCTGTCTTCATGTCACAGCCAACAGGAAATATCTCACTTAATAGGAAGTGGTTGTATGAACTTAATGCCTCATAGCCATCCTTGTGTTTAATTTGGCTGGATTTTAAGTGCAGATCCCAGGCAGGTCCCCTTACTGCAGATGCTTTGGAAATGCTGTTGTAATTGGTATGATGAAGGGGACCCTTGGACTCTGTATTCAAAAACCTAAATCTGAAACATATCTAGATTTAGAAGCCATTGTTCAATTTCAATTTTATAGAAGGAAAACCAGAATCAGAGAGATTGTGATTTGCTTGAGCTCATAATGTGAGTTCAACTATAAGGATGCACCTTTAGATTGTGTCATGTTCCCCTATATTGATCTTATTGATTACTGTGATTAATCTTACCATTCTTTTGATGGCCTTAATTATTTGTGGTTTTCACAGATATAGTTAAGGTTGGTAAAGAGCATTTGCTCTGTTAGTTATTTTCCTTTGAAATTGTTGGGACTTTCCCACAGAGTGGACTAGTAGATGTGTTAGAGAATGATGTGCCCCGTCAGTACACTGTAGATTGCCTTTGATAGAACACCTGTGTCCTTCATCAGTGGTCTGCGTGGGCTTTGTAGATGTTTCCAGTGAACATGGTTTCTGTGAGCCAATACAAGTTTGGCATTTTCTTGGATTGCTGTGTTGTTTCTCAGTAATATTTCAGTTGAAGCTGAAAGATTGCTGCAGTGGTTTTTGCTTGGTTATATTTGCAGTTCAGTGTTAAAGCTTTTGTAAATGGACTTTACATACTATAGTGTAATCGGATTGCATTGTTACTGGAAATAATTACACTAGAGAAAGAAAGCTTTTTCTTGTCTGTTATAATAATCACATTGCTGCTAATAAAGTATTATTGATATTGGCGAAAGAAAGCTAGTTATTTAACCTGGTAATTACTTCATCTTAATGTAATGGTATAATAGACTCTAAAGTGTTTTTAAATGTATCATTTGTGAGTTTTAAAAATAACATTTGTTTTTCTAATTACTCTGTAATGCTTGTTCATTGAGCAAAAATTAAAACGATAGAAAAGTTCGAAAAGGAAAAAAAATTAAATCACCTGTAATTTCACCACCTGAAAATCATTGTTGTTTAGGTATATAGCCTTCCAGGCTTTTAAAACATGTACGCATGTAGTACTACATCATTTGTGATTTCATTCCATTTCTGGGTTAATGGTTATTTTTCATTAAATGCAATACAAATCTTCTTCACATTTTTATATCTTTTAAATACCATCCAGTATCTACATGTCTTTTAATAACGTATTCTTTTACAGCTTTTTCTCTTCTTGGACTTCAGTTTTTTTCCCTTCCATACTTACATCATCCTTCTCAAAATTTAGAGTACTTTGTTATTCAGGAGATTATTTTCCTTTTGTAAAGTTTATGTAATAGAAAAACAACAACAACAAGGAATGTAGATACTCATACTGCACTGAATTCTGCAAAGTTTTTAGCAAAGTGAAGTGAACAGAACATCTTTAATTTCAAAAAGAAGACAAAACAAGCTAACATAAAAACCCCCCTATACAAAGCACTTAGAGGACAAATAGGATCTAATTCCACTTATATGAGGAACCTAGAATACACAAATTCATAGAGACAGAAAGTGGATTTTTTTTAAATTTGAAAAATCATTATTCAGGTTTAATAGCTGCAGAAACATTCCCAAAAATTGTAATAGAATTGCAGCAACCAGGGGCTGGGGGGAGGGAAGAATGGGGAGGGAGTTATTTTTTTAAAGAGTACAGAGTTTCTGTTTTTTGATGATGAAAAAGTTCTGTTAGTGGATAGTGGCGATGGCTATACAACATTGTGAATGTGCTTAATACCACTGACTTAAACACCTGAAAATGGTAAATTTTATTTATTTATGTAAAAACCCACAATTATTTTAAAAGCACTTAAAAGTATGTCAAAACTAATGCAATATAAATAATCATTGCCTCTATTTAACAATTGTGATATTTAAGCTCCAATTACTTATCATTCAGTATGAACATCTCCCCTCCTCCCCCACCGTAATTGCAGTATTTCTTCTTCTTGTTATCATTTTTCTTGGGGAAGGCCCAGAGATTGTGATTTGAAGGGACAGAGAGAGGCCCACCCCATTTGCTATAATTTAGTAAGCTTTGTTGACCTATATAAGGTTATAGGCGAGGAGGGAATTAGGGGGATTAGAAAGATTAGTCAGCCGCCACTCCTAAAAATATCAAAGTGATTTTTTTTCTTAATCACTTAACTGTAACCTGTGTACTCAGAGCAAACTAACTCTAAGATGAAACCTAAAGTATGCATTTTTCATTACAGTTGAATATAAATACAGACATGATAATACTGGCATATGTTCTGCCATTCTTTTAAATCCCTAACATATTTTAACATTTGAAAAATTTCAGAATCATTGATCAGTAATATGTCTCATAAATGCTTATTGAGTTAATAAAAAATTACAATCATTTTGTTAATTAATTTATACCATACCCTACCTTATTTTAGGCAGTTTACTGGAATATATACAATTTAGCAAGGTGCTATAAGAGTAATATGGTATCCAGAGACATTGGAGCAAAGAGGAATAAGGATAGAAATATAAGATAGAGTCAGGGTTGTTTGTATTATAAAATGTTATACAGTTGTTTCCTAATAACAGAGATGAAAAGGAAAATGTGTTTAGTGATAAAATTCTGTGTCCATCAGAATCATAGAAAGTCATTATATTGTTGAAATTTATTAGAAAAATAAGCATACTATATACATTTCTTTAAAAATTTTTTTTTCTTTATTGCTTTTAGAGAGAGAGGAAGGGAGAGGGGGAGAGAGCTAGAAACATCTATGAGAGAGAACATCGATTGGCCGCCTCCTGCATGCCCCCCACTGGGGATCAGGCCCACAACCTGGGCATGTGCCCTGACCAGGAATTGAACTGGTGACCTCTTGGTGCATGGGTCGACGCTCAACCACTGAGCCACACCAGCCGGTCCATACTATATATTTCTTAAGAGAAGTTAACAGAAAATATTTTTATCAGTAAACAGTTCTCCCAGTTACAAACGCATAATTCCCCAGTGGCCTCAGTGGCTGGTTAATGAGCTGGCATTTCTTCAGCATCTGGGCAGCAATCCACTTTATCATCAGGTGCAGTGGAAAAATAGAATTGTAATAGAAAATGTGTTGGCTCCGAATACAGTGGCTTTCAAACTGATCCACAGGGTTTAAGAGTCCCACAGACTGGCCTCTGGATGTGGAAAAGGGCCTAAGAGAGCTGGGTTTTTAACCAAATCAGCATTCCTTTGATCTCATTTGCAGAGTGAATTTCTTTTAAAATTTTATTTGAACAAAAGACGTAATAGCTAAGAAGATATTTGCAAACCACTGGTCTAATAGCAGAGTAGGGATCATTGCTGAATAAAAATACATCTAAGACCCTGTGAAATTTGGCCTGGCCTCCTAAAGGACAGAAACCCTCTGATCCCATGAAGCACATTAGTACCATGAGGCTTTGCTGTCCATGTGTTTTGGTGCCGTGTACATGAAGTCACCTACCCACCCGTCTAGAGATTAAGTTTCATTTAGACTGCTTGGTGTGTTTATGGTTTCTATATTTACATTAAACTTTTAAATCCATATATATATATATGTGTGTGTGTGTGTGTGTGTGTGTATACATATATATGTACACATATACATATATGAATATAGTTTGAGTAGGGACACATCTTTGTTGTTTTTTAAAAAATATGTTTTTATTGATTTTTTAGAGAGAGAGGAAGGGTGAGAGAGATAGAAACATCGATGTGAGAGAGAAACATCGCTGCCTCCCCCATGCCCGCCACTAAGGATTGAGCCCAAAACCCGGGCATGTGCCCTGACTGGGAATCAAACCAGGACCTCTCAGTCCATGTGATGCTCAATCCACTGAGCCACACCAGCTGGGCAGCTTTGTTTTTTTTTTTTTTCTTTTCTGTTTTTTTCTGAAATAACCAGTTAGCTAGCATTAAAAAAAAAAATTTTGTTTTTTTGGACTGGTCATTCATCCTTTCTCTCTGATTTCAAATCTCACCTTTGAATATCTTTCCCAAGAGCATTCTCCAGTTCCTGAAATTGCCAGTGAGACCACTGCTACTGTAGAGTTTCTATAAAGCACTTAAGTATAATACTTAAACTGTTGCATTGAATCTTATCCAGTGTTTGCTTGTTATTCTAATTCTTGAAAATCATAGGCCCCCATAGTATTGGCCTTACCAGAGCTATTTTATTATCAGCCAAAGGTTTGTTCTTTTTGTCAGCTTACAACCTGTCAGGAATGAAACCAATCAATGTTAAATGGGGGTCAGATATGATTCTGAAGAATTCAGAGTGGTTGCACAGATGAGAAAGTTTAATCTTCTCGCTTTGTGATAGGGGAAATATTAGTAAACATTGAAAATTGAGGTGTAAATAACAGTATTTGAACTTTGAAAAAGTAACCAGAATGCTCTGAAGCTAGCAACATTCCATAAATTATGTTGAGTAAGTTATTGATTTTAAAATGGATAAAGTTGACAGCAACGCTAGTTAAACCCTATCAACTCCATTATTGATGCTGTAGTTAATTGCAGGTTCCAAATGCCACTGATACTAGAGCAGTTCTCCTAGGGCTCCACCATCTGTGGAAACACCCACTTCATCTCCCCTGCCCTGTACAGGGCTCCAGCCACGGGGTGGTGAAGGCTCAATTTCTCCAGAAAGGAAAGGTACTACATTATGCTTCTGTAGGTCACTTGTGAACTGTTATGGCAAAGCTACACTGATGAAGGTATTTTGCTGAGAAAATAGTTACCAAAATTCACAAAATCTGAATCCTAGGTTTTGCTATCAACTACATGACCTTGAGTGAGTGTTACCTAATTATCCCTTTGTTTTCCTGGTTCTTTTTGTACTAAGTAGGTGTTTTTCCAAATGTATTCTGTAGACCAAGTGTGTTCTTTCGTCACAAGGTGCTCTTGAAGAAGGTGTTAGGGGTTCACTGTTAAATGTTAGAAAAATGCTATGTACTAGCTCCTTCTCTGGGAAATGCGTAGTGTGTAGCAGGATATCAAAGGCTCTAAGAAGTCTTACATCATTTGGACCCGTTTTTTGACATCTCGGAGAACTGTGTTCCATGAAGTCAACTTTAGGAACCTATATGAGATGTCTAAAGTTACTAAATCTCGATAATTCTAGTTTTAGTCAGAAAGTTTCATCTTAAATAAGTTATTTAAAAACATGGTACTTTAATTCATAATATCAGTTGAGGAAACACTGGAAAAAGTCTGTAATTATACAGTATCCTAGTACTTGTGTCTTTTAAGCACAGCGATGTAGAGAAGCACTGTTTTCCCCTGTGAGCACCAAAACTGTGGTCTGAAATGGTCAGAAAAAGGCAGAGTCAGAAGTGTCCTTTCTTTTCAGGAGCTCTGTCCATTACTCAGATTCTTCTATCCTGAATGTTTCTATAAGGTGCAATTTGATGTTAGGCACTCTTTATATCCAATATATGTTTTCTTTTGTTTAATGTAAGTTCAACTGTTTTGGCTCAAAGTGCATAGACCCCTAAGGATCTTTTATTTTTATTACTCATAGAATAATGCCTAGTTTCCTAATAATAAAGTTCAGAGGAAATCTGTTTTCATTTTGTTTGTAGGATGGGTGCTGCAGATAATATATATAAAGGACGGAGTACATTTATGGAAGAACTGACTGACACAGCAGAAATAATAAGAAAAGCAACATCACAGTCCTTGGTTATTATGGATGAATTAGGAAGAGGGACAAGCACCCATGATGGAATTGCCATTGCTTATGCTACACTTGAGCATTTTATTAGAGATGTAAGTATGTTGCATATTTTTTGGTACATGAGTGGTACATACTATACAAATTGTTTTCCTGACTTCAGTTTTAAATATTCAAACTTACCTTTAATTGTTACAGTTGACCTTATTCCTGCAATTGTCTATTCAAATGCTATACGTTGAGTTCAGATAGATTGGCCCTAAATGATGTTTGTTATTCTTTGATGTGCCTCCCTGGCAATATTTCCAATGAGAACTGGATCTTATTTTCATCGCAAGCTCTATATCAAGAGCAGGGACCATCCACCTGCAACCCAACCCTTGAGGAAAGAACAAAAAAAGTGCCATTTTTTACCCTCTGACATACTTTTTGCAACAATATCCTAAAAGATCTCAATGTAAGGTCTTTGATCCCATCTTTTTGTGTCTCTCTGTGTTTCAGTAACTGCCCTCTTACGCCGCATATGTGCTTTCAGAGTGCATTTCTGCACATCTCAGTGTGAATTTTGATAGTGTCAAACTTTCAATCCCTGTCATCTCCATCAAACTCTCAGCTTTTGCTTACGCTCTGCCTTTGTTCATTTTGGTCTCTCCTTTCCCTCCCTTTCTTTCACCTGCCCCTGAGCCTTGTCCCCCCCTTCTGTTTTTCTTTTTCTGTTTTGTTCTCCACTTTTTTACTCTTTTGTCTCTGTGTCTTCCCCTCATTTTCATTTCTCCCCCGCTTCCTTAAATAGGCAATAAAAGCATATTTTAAAAATGTTTTCTTCTCTTTTTATTGTTGACAGTGTTACAGTATCCCCCATTCCCCTCCCCACCCTTGCCACCCTCCACCCAGACTTCACCCTCCCTTCCTTTGGCCCTCACCAAATTGTTGTCTTTTTTCTCAAATTTCTTTTCAAAAAAACATAATGCAAAAATAATATCCCCTTTTCTTTAAACTTTGGTGGCCTTCAGTTTTTTGTTTAAACAATTAGATCACATAGTTAATGGTGACATGTTCTCTACTTTGAATAAATACTTTAAAACTTTTCTTTAAAAAGAAATTCTTGATTTGCAAAAAGATGTAGCTCAGACAGTTTTCTTCACTTATTATAGAAGGTATATATCACAGGTTTAGTGAAGTCCTATCCCTGCCTCCAAAGCACAGTTGAAGCATTCATTTAAGAGGCTTCAGGAACAAAGCAGGCAGACCTGAACCTGCTGCCCCTGAGTTTATTTTACTGTTTCTACTCTGTAGCAGTGCAGCATTTACTACGACTGAGTAACATATTACTCCAAAACTTAGTGGCGTAAAACAACAATAATCATTTAGTACCTCTCACAGGGTCTGGAGGCCAGGCATCAGGGACCAGCTTGGCTGGGCGGTGTCGCCTCACAGTGTCTCCTGAGGTTGCAGTCAAGTAGTCAGCCGGGCTGGAGGGTCCTCTTCCAGTGTGGCTCACTGACATGGCCAGCAAGCTGGTGCTGGCGCGTGGCCCGGGCCCTCAGTTCCTTCCCCTGTGGGCCTCTCCACAGGCTGCTTCAGTGTCCCCGCAGAATGGCATCTGCCTCCCCCTGAGGAAACAGTCCCAGAGACCAAGGCAGAAGCAGTGCTTTCTGTGACCGCCACTGCCGCCACCTTCTGCAGACCACGTAGGCCAGCCCTGCTTCCTGGTGTGGAGCGGGAAGAGACCACTAAAAAGGATGAACACTGGGAGGTGAAGATTTTTGGGGCCATGACAGAGGGTGGCTATCAAAAGCAGTGTGGTAATATTTCAAAGATTCGTTTAAGAACCTTCAGGAACAAATTATGACAGAATTGAATTTGTCACTTCTCTAGCAGTTTTGGGATATTTTAAATGTTAATGAAGAAAGTGTTATTTTTAGATAAAATTGACCTTAGAGGTAAGTCATTGAAGAGAATTCTTCTGCAACAAGAGTCTGCAAGCTTTGTATGGATGCAAATCCTTATTTTCATGGTGTCTCTTGATTGCTGAGATGGGGGAGAGAGGTCAGGGAGGAGCGATGGGCGGCCACGTATCGCTGCTGCAAGTGCACTGTCCCAGGGGCGCCGCGCTGTGGCCAAACCCTTAGGTCTTCTGGCTGGAAATGCCTGTCAGCTCAGGGAATGGGCACCGTGGAGAGACCCTTCAGGGAACATTTTAAGAGCAGCTTGTCAAAGAAACTCTGCTTAATAGCTTTATTTGTATTTGTTATAAGACAGAAGGCCCATGTTCTGACTTTTACTAGGGTGAATGGCAGAGGAATCAAAATTAGAGTTCTTCCATTTAATTACCCTCTTCTACTAATTTTTAGACCATGATGTGGTGTTAACTTCCCTTAAGATAGGGATTTCTATAGTACATAATAATGTGTGTTTTAAAATAATGCTTATTGAAGAATCTATTGAATCCATACTAATACCAACAAAATAAAAATAAATTAAAAAATGGTGGGGGTAGGGTGGGGATAAAGGAAAGCACTATTTATAGAATGCCAACTAATAATTATGTAGAGAATTTTAAAAAAGCAACATTTAGTAACAACCATAATAATAACTGATCCCGGAATAGGTGGTAAAACCTTTGAATGAAAGATTGTGGGAGACTCAAAATATCACCCCACAGGATACTTATTAGTTACAAAGGAGAAAGGTATTAGTGCAATGAAGGAATCTTTTGGGCACCCACTTAAACCAAATAATCAAATTTCGCACCCCCAAAGATGGGTCAGACTGATATGTGCTGCCTGACGTGATGGACTGAAGAGGTGTGTCCCCTACCGAGGGTGTACTGTTCTTGGCTTTGAGGGTTAATCTGAATCTCACCAGAAGGAAACAGTTAGTCAAATCTAAAGTGAGGGACATTATGCAAAACAGCTGTCTTGGATACTTCAAAAATGTTAATGTCACAAAAGATTTTAAAAAAGCAGAGGAACTTCTAGATTATTGGAAATTAAAGAGACATGACTAAGTGTACTGCATGCTCCTTGGTTAAAAAAAGAACATTTATAAGGGACATTAGTTTAGGGAAATTTATAGGCTGTATGGTAGATATAATAGTAATATATCAATGTTGAATTTCTTGAGTGTAATAAATTTTATTTGTGATTATATAGCAGAATATTTTTGTTCTTAGAAGTTAAGAATCTTAAGTGTTTAGGGATTAAGTGTCATGAATGTCTGCAATTAATTTTCAAATGGTTCAGGAAAAAAGTGTGTGTGGGGGGGTGTGTGGAGTGGGGAGGGAGGAAGGAAGGGGAAGTATGGCAAAAATATTAATGGTTGTCTAGATAAGGAGTATATGGATGTTCATTTTACTTTTCTTGCAACTTTAATGGAGATTTAAAAATGTTCAAAACAGAAAATTGGAGAAATTTTTCAATTAAATAAAATTTAAAAATAAAATAACATATATTGTATGTCTTATTACTTTAGGTGAAATCCTTAACCCTGTTTGTCACCCATTATCCGCCAGTTTGTGAATTAGAGAAAAGCTACTCACAACAGGTGGGGAATTATCACATGGGATTCATGGTCAGTGAGGATGAGAGCCAACAAGATCCAGGTATGGAACATTCCTGTAACAGGTACAACTCGAATGTTGTTGGTTTTCATGTTTGATAACTTAAAGTTTATAGGAATATGAACTTATTGCTCGGTAATAATAAGAGCTGTGAATGTTGATTATAAATGACGTTTGTCCAAATTAATTTTCTCTAAGCTGTGGGTCAAATAGACTTCACATTTATCCTTGCCATCTTTGAGTCTTTCCCTGGTATTCCTTATCTTTTTTTTTTTTTTTTTTTTTTTTTTCACAAGAAAAGGGTGGGGGTGAGGGACATTTAGGTTTTTCTCTTAGATTCATCTCAGGAAAGATGTCCTAACAGTTAAGTACAAAGTATAATTAGTCATCTATTAAAATGCCCAATATTTTCCCCCAAACATTATTTAATATTAATTACTTACTAAGACCCATGCTCTATGTTGGAGGTAACTTTTTTGTTTGTTCGTTTTTGTTAATCCTCACCTGAGGATATTTTTCCATCCATTGAGTTTTAGATAGAGTGGAAGGGTGGTGGGGAGAGAGAGAAACATCGATGTGAAAGAGACACATCAATTGGTAGTCTCTCACACAACCTGTACTAGGGCCAGGTATTGAACTTGCAACCCAGGTACATGCCCTTGACTGGGAATCGAACCTGTGACCCTTTGGTCTGAAGGCCGACGCTCTAACTACTTAGCCATACTGGCCAGGGCGGGACATGTTATATCTTAATTTGACAAAGAAACGGAATCTCAGACAGGTGAAGTGGCTTGCCCCTGTTGGCCACCTGGGTGGGGGCTGAACTGAGCCTAGAAGCCATGTCCTCTGCCGGCACTTCTCCTCCACTCTGCTAGAACTGCCATGTGGGATCTACAGTATTTCCCTAGCCTGTCCACTTACAGTCACTGTCACAGAAATGAGTTATTTCATGAAAAAGAACACCATTAGCCGATAGAAACAAATTCCAGTGCTGTGTGCAATGTAGTAGATTTTAGCATGATTTTTTTCCCTGTGGTAGTAATTTTTTAAAGCCACCAGCCTGTCAGCCAGTGATGGTTTACACAGTCTATGTGCTACAATGGAAAATCCATTATCCAGGACACTCCAGAGTCCAACTTTTATTTTGGAAGAGCAATGAGGATGGACCTGAAAAAGAAATCAGGCCACTAACCCAAATAAAACAAAGCACTGGACCTGAGATAAAGTAATGTTAGGCAATTCTCGCCTTTCACCACCATGCAGTCTTGAAAAACACAGTATAAATTCTCTCATGGAAACAGTTTCGTGTCTATTAATCTGCATCCAAAGTGACAGGAGGAGCTTATAAGCTAAAACCTGGTGGGATAAGTGAAACATGTTCACCAATAGGGAAGGGTCAGTGATAAGCATTTGATGTGCACTCACTACTAACCCAGAGCCTTACATCTTGTGTTTTGGCATTTTATTTTACCGATTTGAAATTGTATTCATGAACATAATTTTAAAAATTTAATGATGCTTAAAGGCTCAAGCTACCCCTGCTTCTGTCCCTTCGCTCCATGCTCTCTCCCCATCCCAGTCTGAGGGTAACTGCTGTCAGCTCCTTCCTCCATTCCTTCTGTATTTCTAAATGATGTTTATTTTCCTCTCTTGGTTCTTCAGATTGACTTATTATTGACTGACTGTTCATTGTGTTAGTTGGAGGTCTTCAGCTTTCCCTTCCTCTGTTGTCCCAGTGTAGTGATTTCACATTTCTTTGGTTTTATTCCTGTTCCTTGTTTTCACTGTCATTGCCAGTAAGTATTGCTTACTCATGAACCAGGTATGAAGACAAGTGCATTTTCTTTCTTTCACAACATTTTCTGTTTTCTTAAAGGTAATAATTGCCTTGTTTTTCTTTTTTCATTTCATTGTTTTGTTTGCATGTGGTTGAATCTCCCTTGTCCTCTAGCACCTCTCTGGATATTTTTCTACATGATTGACTCTACTGGTTCCACTTTTCCCCACTGGGGTCATTCCTCCTGGAGTCCATTGTCCTCCTGCTCATCTGACCTGATTTCTCCCTAGGCTTGACCAGCTGTTGTCCTGAGACCTGCCATTACCACCATCCTAGAATTCTCTTACCTTTTCTACTGTGCATTTGATTGCAAGTAATGGAACACTGAACTCATACTGGTCCAAATAATAAGGATGTATACAGTCTCCCATTACAGAAACCTCCAAGGAAGAGTGGGCTTCAGCTCCTCTTCTTTGCAGTTCTCCAGGCTCCGACTGCCTGCCCTGCTGGCTTCATCATCAGGCTAGTGGCAAGAAGGCTGCAGCCCTTTCCGGCATTGCATCCAGACCTAACAATGTCCAAAGGAAGAGAAGGGATCGGCCTTCCCTGTGACTCTGAGGAGCAAGGGAACTTTTCTCAGAGGCTCACAGCCTCTCATCACTGTCCCATCTCATTTTCAGAATGAATCACATGCTCAGTCTTAGAAGTGAGAATGGCAGGGGTGACTTTGATCTGCCTAGATCATAACCAGCATCAACTGGTGGAGCTGGATAAGAGAACACTTCCCTGAGTTAAATGGCCAGGGAGTTAACTCCTTTACAAATCAGGGTGTTCTCATGGGTGGAATAGATGCTAATAATATCAGCTAAAGGAGGGAAAATTTGAGACTTTGCCTGGATGAACATGTCTCCATTATACCTTATTACTTGATGTATAATTTAGCAAGGCTAGAATTTTAGGTCAAAAATCATTTTCACTCAGATTTGCAGCATTGCTCCATTTCCTGCTCACTTCCAGTATTATTCCTGGCTATACTGTGCTTTATCCATCATCTCTAACCTGACTCCTCTTCAGTCTAAGTTAGAGACCATTACATAGCTCATCAGTAAAATGCTCCAAATGCCCTTTTGGGTGGCTTCCAATAGACTGTTTATCTATTTCCCATGATAAAGCAGTGGACCTGAAAGAAACCTGTGTTTTAGGCTATTCCAGTCTATAAAATATTGGACAAGTCACCTAACCTCAATCACCTCTAAATTCTAATGAATCAATCCTAAAAGACTCTGGAGTCTGATCAGGACACATCTCTTTAATAACTGCCTGTAGAAGTTCGGCTTTAAAACGGATTTTGCTGTTTCCCGGAAACAAGCAGAAACATGAATGATTACTTCCACTGCCTCTAGGCCGTGTCACACAAGCTTTGCGGTAATACCCATTTAAGAAATGGTCGTAGCTTATAAGTCAAGTTCTTACCGAGCATTTTTATTGTGAGGCTGTGAAGAAATGAGTTGTTTTTACCGTCTTCTGTTCCACCTGGTTCTCTGCCTCCACATTTCCATTACATACATGCCCTCCCTCTCCCCCTTCCGCACCCCCCGTCAAAGAGGGGTGAAGGACAGGGGCAAAAGACAGTCTTGAGATAGAACATAACTATAAAAAGAGTTCCCCAGGTGATTATGGAAGAGCACTCACTTTATTTACTTTGATGGTGCGAAAACCACCATAATTAGTACTGACGTATGTTGGTAAGTTATTCAGAACAATATAACATTTAATATATTTAGCTCTTACTATAAGTTTATCAAGAGACTTTTCTCATACATTATTTCATTTGATAAGTGTGTATGCATTATACTTTTATCAGCTAAAAATGAAAACATCAAAAGAGTGAACATAACAGAGAAACCAAATTAACCTCCTCTAAGAATTCAGCAACAGGCAAATAATAGTACCTTTCCAAGGGTGGGTGCTGGCAGTGGGGGGTGAAAGGATGCACACACCCTCAACAATACACACACGAAAACTTACATTATGAAGCACCAAGAATACCTTCTGCCTCCAAAGAACGCTTAAGGAACACAAAGGACAGGTGAGGAAGTGGACGGGAACAGACGAGGAAAAGAAGCACTAGGGTATCAGAAATCTTGTAAATCTGGTTCATCTTGGACATTTTTGCAGCACAGTGCAATTGTATTGAATTTTAGAGTAAAAGCTGCACGATCCCGAGGTGCCTTGGGTTTAGCACAGATTGAACTGTGTGCAGCACTGTGTTTGTATTACTGTATTTCATTACACCCCAGTTCTTTAAAAGTGTTTGATTCATATGTACGCACATGTGTGGTAGATGGGTTCCCCAGGAAGCTGAACCCGAGATTCGCACGCAGGGTTTGTTGTGAAGGCAGGACCGTCGCTGGGCGGCACTGGGCAGGGCGGCCGTGATGCGGCCCTGCGGCGTCAGCCAGCCCTAAGAGGGCTCGGGCTGGGGCGGTCCTTCATTTACCTCAGCTTGGGGCAAGGGATTCGGGCCTGAAACCCTTCATTAGTTATCTATTGTAGCAGAACAGATTACTCCCACACAGAGCAGCTTAAAACAGCAAACGCCTATCATCTCCCAGTTTCTGTGGGTCAGGGATCCACGCATAGGCCAGCCGACTCCTCCGCCTCGCAGTCTTTCAAGGTACCAGCGAGGAACCGACAGGGGCAGCGGCACCTCAAGGCTTGACTGGCGAAGTCCTCTTCCCAGCATGGCTGTTGGCAGGCCTCAGAATATCTGCTTCCAAGCTCACTTGTTGGCTGGAGACATCAGGTTTTTCCATATGGGCCTTTCGGTAGAGCAGCCCCCGACAGGTCACCTGGCTTCCCTCAGAGCAGGCCAGCAAGAGTGCCCAAGACAGGCCACTATCTTTTGTAATCTAATCTCAGAAGTGACATCTCATCATTTTTGCCATATTCTGTTCATGGGAAGCAAGTCCCTGGGTCCAATCTGCACGCACGGAGAGGGGATGACACGGAGTGAACACTAGGAGGCAAGGACCTTTGGGGGTCATCTTAGAGGCTGCCTACCAACCTGCATGGCACCCTGTCACTGGAGGCAGGCTGCTCCAGGGGGTGGATCGTGACCTTGGCTGAAGCAGCTCTCTGCAGCTAAGGCAGTTCTTAGAGAGGGCGTACGGCTGAGGGTCGTGGGCCGACAACTTTTCTAACAGTTTGGGGCAATACACCCGTCAGTGCCAAGTGGGATCTGGATGGTACTGAATAGCATCCACTTCCATATATATTACTCTTGGTTACTAGAATATTTAGGAAACCAGAATTTCTCAGGCTTATTTAAACTGTGCACCATGTAATATTTCCATATCTGTTTTTGTTGTTGTTTTGTGTCTAGCACGTTTAGTAACAGCTTTAATATGTGTCACTTTACAGAGTGCATACATACAAGACTGTTTGAATACATTCTTTCAGTAGAGTAACACTTTTTTGAAAATCAGTTTTTATTTTTATTTATTTATTTTTTAAATCCTCACCCAAGGATATTTTTACATTTATCTTCAGACAGCGTGGAAGAGAGAGAGAGAGAGAGAGAGAAACATCAATGTGAGAGAGACACATCAATTGGTTGCCACCCGCACTTGGGATCGAGGACGAACTGCAACCAAGGTACGTGCCCTTGGCTGGAATCAAACCTGGGACTCTCTGGTCCGTGGGCCGACGCTCTAACCGCTGAGCCAAACCGGCCAGGGCAGTGTTTAAAGGAGAAATTATAATGTAGCATGTATCAGATCATTCATTTTAATATAGATGTTCACTTCAAATTTTTCAGTGAGCAGCATAAAACTAAGTATTTCTTAGCTTGCAATGAATCATTTTTTAAAACCATATTAAGTAAACTAAAAGATCCTAAATGCAAAAGCATTTTCAAAACAATATTTATTCTTTTTCTGGATAAGTAAACTTGATCAAAGGAGCTAACAGGTGATAAGGAACAATGGGCTTCTTTTTCACATTGTAAATTTTAATAAAGTTATAAGAAGTTGTATGTCTTCTTTACTCCTCTCATTTCTTCCAGCTTTCAGGCATGGTTTTCTTCATCTTCTTTTTTGTTTTTACTTTATTTTGTAGGCGAAGAAGCCCCTGATTTTGTCACCTTTCTTTATCAAATAACCAGAGGAACTGCAGCAAGGAGTTATGGACTAAATGTGGCTAAACTAGCAGATGTTCCTGGAGAAATTTTAAAGAAAGCAGCTAGCAAGTCGAAAGAGCTGGAGGGATTAGTGAATATGAAAAGGTCAGAATGATTGTGTTGCATTTTTTGAATTTACAGTGAAGCCTTCCAAGTTGTCCAAGGAAGAGGATTGTCTTGTAAATGAACATCAGATCTACCTTTGAGCACCTCTTCAAATACTCTGAAACATTTAATTACAGTAAAATGAAAAAATAGCTCTCACAAAGCTTATGTGAATTCAGTCTGCTTCTCTGGTCAGATCTTCATCTAATAAGTTGCTTGATTTGGTTTTCCTGTCATTTTGGGTAAAAAGTTTAGTTAACTCCTGAATGTGTGCCAGCACATTAGTTGCTTAAAACATTCATTTGTACAAAAAAATTACTTAAAAAAAAACCACCTCAATATATAAAATCTTTGGGGTATCTTTTTTTTTTTCCCCACACATTGCATTCAAATATGCAGTGGATGCATTCAGAAATAAAGGATTCTGTGAAGACATGCATGAAAATAATAATAATATGTAACTAAGTTATTATAGTTACATGTCACTTTGTAGATTTGTTTTTGACAAATTTTTCATTCTAAACTTGACTTCTCTCTCTGTCTTCTAGAATACTTATATGAATGCGTTCCACCCTTTACCCTTGATATCCAGCCTGTAGGTAGTCAGTATATAAACTGATCTTAATATAAACCTTAGATGTACTTTGGAAGGAAGACATTCCTAGGAAAATATCACATTAATAAATAATAACTTATAGTCTTTGGTTTCCCAAATATAAGATGATATTATCAAACAACATAAATCTACCTCCAGCCCCACTCCTGCTGTGCCTGGAGGTTCTGATTTGCCTGTGGGGTAGGTTGCTATGCAGGTTGGTAGGCAGCCTCTAATTTGGTCACCAAAGGTTCCTGCCTCCTAGTTTTCATGCCTGTGTCATCCCTTCTCCTTGAGTGCAGGCTGGACCCAGTGACTTGCTTCCCATGAATAGAATATGGCAAAAATGTTGAGATGTCACTTCTGAGATTAGATTACAAAACTTAGTGACCTCTGTCTTGGGCACTCTTTCTTGCTTGCTCTGTTGTGGGCTGCTCTACGGAGAGGCCCTATGGAAAGAAACTGATGTCTCCGGCCAACAGTCAGTGAGGGCCTAGAGGCCTGCCAACAGCCATGTGAGTGAGCTTGGAAGTAAATATTCTCAGGCCTGCCAACAGCCACGTGAGTGGACAGATTGTGGGTCAAATGGAAAATCTTGCTTGGCCACCATACTATAATAATATTTTCTTTGTTCTGGAAATCATGACCAAATTTAAATATTGATACATAGTATTAACAATTCCCAACTTGTGTACTGAAGTCCAGTGCAGTGGTGCAGCTAACTTCTTCTCCTCTTCCTTCCTCCGAGGTTCTGCCATGCACTCTGCAGCTTCCCATGGTCAGTGGTGGCTGACCAGGTCCAAAGTGCTGGAATACTGTAAATGACATGTAGCTTTCTCTGTTGACATTCTCTTCTGGATCATTTCTGCAATACCAAATTAGATGCAAATGATGTAATCAGCGACCGCCTATTTCTGTTTGTTACAAAACAGATTAATATAAATTTTTTTCAGAGAGAAAAGTAATCATCTAGGAGAGTTTAAAAATAAGCTTAGCCCTAGTTCTTTGCAAAGTCCAAAGACAACTTTAACTCCTCTTTGGTTGTCTTACTATGATTTTTCTTTTTCCCTAAAGAAACTAGAAGAAAACTTTACCGCAAAAGATGTATTGCTAGGTGTCAATAAAATATGGTATTTTATACTCGATGCTACTATATAGCCTATAAAGCAAGAGCAATAATATTCACAGATAATTTACAAATAAATATTTTAACCCTTCCAACTACTATGTGACATTCTGAAATCTAGAAAGTTATCTTGACAAGAGAATTGTAGGAAGAGATTGCATTGGGATGGAATCTGATGATTTATCAGGACACGATATTTATTATTTTACCCTTTCACTAAAAGTGCTTATCTTATCAGTTCCCACTGGCCATATCAAAGGAACAAACCAAATCTTGTGCTTCGGTATGGGTTTGTTATACTAGCTAATATTTATGGAACGCTAACTGCGCACAGAAACAAGTCTGGGCAGTCGTTTGCTGCAGCCTGGATGTTATTCCAGTTATTGTTCTTGTTGCTTTACATACATGAACTCATTTAATCCTTATGGCAACCTTGTAAGATAGGTACTGTTGTAATCCCCTTATTATAGTAGGGAAAAATGAAGCCAAGTGAGAGTAGGAAACTCACCAGGAAACCAGGGTCACACAGGTAGTGATGGAGCAGTAGTTGGAACTCAGATACTCTGGCTTCAGACCTACACATATAATGGGTTGCTTTCTGCAGAAAAGAGCAGGTCTGTGTTATGTTGGCATTTTACTCTTTCATTAGCCAGCTTCGTTTTATTAAATCAATTTTACTTTTTATCCTGTGAGTATGCAGAGCCTCTGGCTGAGTTAGAAAAGGGAGGAAGTGGGGCTGTCCCTCTCTGAGGCAATAGTGCTGACCAGTGGCCTGGGCCCCTTGACTGGAGCGGCCGCACTGAACACCCCTCACCAGCAGGCTGTTGCTGGCTCCGCCTCCTACTGCAGAGCTGCCGGGGTTCTGATGTCATACTTCTCATGGCTTTCATGGTGTATTGTCCCCGACCGTTTGATTTATAAAACAAATAGTATTGTATTTTCTCTCCAGGAAAAGGCTAAAGTGTTTTACAAAATTATGGACCATAAAGGATGGACAAGACCTGCGAAAATGGACAGACGAGTTTGAAATGGAAGACATGACAGCCTTCTCCTCCTGATTAAAATGAAGACTACGTTTCAAACAAAAACTAGAGAATTAAAAACACCAACTGTACAAAAGAACTCTCCAGCAACAGCCCATCTTTGTGTGAGCATAAAACATGACCATGGGACATTCCTGTGGGAAACAGCTTTTGTGTAGAAAGTCTGTTTCAGGTCCCTGTCATCCTGATTTAAAGTATAAACACTTTTGAATATTAAGACTTGTGTTATGTAATTAGAAAATTTCGGGGACGGTAAGCTTCACATAAAATAAAAAACTAAATAAAGCCTAAAGTGGTAGAATATAATTCATGAGTTTTTAGAGAGTGATATAAAATTATAACTTATATTTCTATTTGTTTCATTTTAGATCATTTGCAGCTGGGTGAAATGTCTGGCAAGAATTTACCTTTTCATTTGAACTAAAATGATTGTATAATGCCACCAGTTTATTCACTCTGGGTGTAAGAGTTTTTGATAAGAAATAGACTTATCAAGCTTTTAGAAACTAGAGCACAGAAGGAATAAGATCGTATGAAATTTGAAGAGTTAAATATTGTCAGTTTTAAGCAATTTAAAGATTGTTGGATGAAATTATTTGTCATTCATTCAAGTAATAAACATTTAATGAATACTTGCTATAAATTATAATTTTTTATTGTTGAATTTTGGGGTTTTCAACTTTCTGGCAATTGTTACTTTTAAGGTTTAAGTATGGAACCAAGATTGCTCTCCTACAAACTACATGGAACTGAGCTTATTTTAAGCTTTGGACCTTCCTGTTACCAGTGCACACACGTATGATCTCTGTACTGAACCTGCAGCGCTGTTGATGGAGAACAATGCTCCTGCCTGTGTGTTTAGCGCTGCACATTTTCAACTGTGTCCCTGAGGTTTTCACAGCACTTACAACCTGGCTTCTCATGTCCATGCACATTTTGTTTCTAAATATGTGATCTTGCACCAAGGCTCTGCATCCTGTTTCCCACGCATTTATTACTGCTGCTCAGTTAAATGTCTTCCACACATCGATGGGCATATTTCTAATTCCTTCTTTAGATTATTTCCTGCAGTGGCCCTAACAGTGACCCCTGGACATGGGAGGCGGTATAGCTCCCTATGTTGGAGGGTACTTGGTAGAGTCACTCACACTTGAGCCCTCTGATGTCCCACCTTTTTGGAGTTAGAGTGTGATGTTAGAGTTTGATTGATTCCACCACCCTTCCAGAAATTCTCAAAAATGTTTCAATATAGACTTAGTTGGAATTTACTCTTTAAATTTTAAAAAAGAACAATGTTTCAGTGCTCTATATGACTGTAAATGTTTTATATTCTTTCTAACAAGATTTCAAAGGTAACCTTACTGGCAGGCCAGCAAGCAAAGGAGATGCATCCAGGAGTGTGAAGCCCATGCCTGAAGGAACCACAGGTACCAGCAATCACTGCGAATGTCCAGGTGGACATCTGGCCCACGTCTGGCTTGCCCAGGCCAGTGTCGACATTCCAGCAGGTGAGGGTCCAGCGTATTGTCTCCAGGTAGTGGCAGTGCATAGTGTCTGGCAAACGACACGGTGGAACATTGTCAGGTACATTCTCTGACATGGAGCAGGATGTTAGCCAGCCAGCCAGTTTGCAGGAGGTCAGAACTGCTCCAAGTTTGAGAGAAGACCAGCACTGCTAATTGTATTTCTAAGTGGGGCTCATTTCCAGCAAGTGACTGAGTTGTTGAAGGGAAAGCTGTGGCAGAGTCCCAGTCACGAAGATTGCACAGATGCCATGGAGACGGGCAGGAAAGATGCAGTCTCTTGGGTACATACACCGGACACAAACTTGGGCTCCAGTTTTAAAGCTAGGTGTGGCGACTTCAAGATACTGATTTCATTTCCTCTGGTGATAAACCCAGAAGTGGGATCGCTGGATCATACGGTAGTTCTGTTTTTAATTTTTTGAGGAAACTCCATACTGTTTTTCATAGAGGCTGCTCCAGTTTACATTCTCACCAACCCTTTTCTCTGCACCCTCGCAACACTTGTTATCATTTGTGTTTTCGATAACAGCCATCCTAACAGGTGTGAGGTGATCTCTCATTGTCGTTTTGATTTGTATTTCTCGGGTGATTATAGTCAATTTTAGAACATTTTCATCACCTTAAAAAAGACACCTGTACTCATTAGCAGTCTCTCTCCATTCCTCCCCCAGTCCTAGACAGCCGCTGATCTGTCTCTATAGGTTTGCCCATATTGGACATTCCATATGAAGGGAATCACACAATATGTGATCTTTGTATCTGGCTTCTTTCATTTAACATACTCTTTCCAAGGTTCATCATGTGGTAGCATGTAACAGGACCTCATCCTTATTACTGACAGTGATTCCGTTTTATGTTTATACCACACTTTATTTATCCATTCGTCAGCGTATGCACATTTGGGTTGTCTGTATTTTTTGGCTATTATGAATAATTCTGTTGTACAGGTTTTTAATGTGGCAAGGCACAGACATTGTTTTTTCCTTAAAGTTTCCCCCAAGTAATTCTAATGTGCAGTCAGGTTTGTGAACCACTAGTCTCAAGGACTACAAATGACGACCATGTTTGTCATCGAATTGACAGTCATTTGGTCTATCACGCCTCTGCTTTATCACTTAGGACAAAGCATGGCATGGTGGAGACCCCCAATCAGTATTTGCTGAAAGAGGGAAGAAAAGCAAACCCTTTCAGATTAGAAACCCAATAAAAAGACTCGTCTTTTCATAATCAAGACACCATTTCATTAAGGATTCAAAATCCATACAGAAGTGCACCATATCTTAAAACCAGAAAAGAGTAAAAATTTCTCTGACAAGTTGGCCAAGTTTGAGCCTGTTGTCATGGTTGTTCGTGGTCATGGAGCTAGTGAAACAATGCCCGCTGCATGAATTCCAGAGTAAAGACTAGATTGAATCCAATGTGGTCTACAAATTAGTGTTGACCTTTACTAAGTTCCAAGATCAATATTAATTACTGCTGTGCTATGTAATTATAAAAGTGCTATTTAATGTTCCACACCAGGGATATAGGTGGAGGAGAGAAATGAACTTGAATTAATACCATCTGTGGATTCTAACTTTATAATTACAGTCAATTCTTCTTTGGAACACTGTAGTTAGTTTACAGTCGTCCTCTTATCCCCAGTTTCGCTTTCCAGGGTGTCAGTTACCCGTGGTTAACTGCAGTCTGAAAATATTAAATGAAATTTCCAGAAATAAACCGTGTTTAAGTTTTGAATTGTGGGCCCTTCTGAGTAGCGTGATGAAATCTCTTGCTGTCCTGTTCACCCTGCCGGGCTGGGAACCATCCGTCTGTCCAGTGTGTTCATGCTGTATGTGCTGCCTGTCCATTAGTCACAGAGTAGCCGTCTTGGTCATCAGATGGGCTGTTGAGGTGCTGCCGTGTTTGTGCCTAAGTGACCCTTATTTTGCTTAGCAATGAACCCCAAATGCAAGAGTAGTGATGCTGGCAATTCAGAGATGCCCAAGAGAAGCCAGAATGCTTCCTTTAAGTGGAAACACATAGTAACATAGGGTTTGGTACAATCCACGGTTTCAGGCATCCACTGGGGATCTTGGAACATGTCCCCTTAAAATAAGGGAGACTACTATATATGATTTGTATTAGGTTTATTAATGTCCAGAGAAGATACCATTAGGGGGATATCCATTCTGGTTTGCCTTGGACAGTCCTGGTCTATACCTGTTTTCCTGGCATATTTATTTAAAAGTATCTTTCATGCCCAGCTGGTATGGCTCAGTGGATTGAGTGTCCTCCCACGGACTGAGGTCCTCATTCGATTCCTGGTGAGGGCACGTGCCAGGGTTGCTTGCTTGATCCCCAGTAGGGGGCGTGCAGGAGGCAGCTGATCGATGTTTCTCTCTGATGGATGTTTCTCTCTCTCCCTCTCCCTTCCTCTCTCTCTAAAAAATAAAAAAATATTAAAAATTAACAAACAAAACAGCTTACTCTTTTAAAAAAATAAAAATAAAAAGTAAAAGTCTCTCTCACTCAGAAATATCCTGTTCTGAACAAAAATGATATAGTTACGCCAGTTAAGGTGCTATTTCATGGGCACACTCACTAATTTGATAGATTTTGAATGTCATCTTAAAAAATCTATTGTTTTTTTACCCATTGTATGAACTGATTTTTCTCCCCAAGCATGTCCGTTGTTTTTGCCTGTTCATAATAAATGCTGTATATTGCGGCATTTAGAAACTGCAGCTCTGCTGACGGGCATGGTAGAGCTCTACTACCTGATCTACATTCGAGACTTAATCCCTGAAGATAACGCGTCATCGGCCGCGTTTCCATGAAATCGTGGTGAATAATGTGCACCTACCTCCATGACTTCCTGAGACACACTGCAAGGTTGCCTTCCTGCGGAAGGCATTGTTACACTTGGGAGGAAGAATCCTCTCCTCACATCCTCCCTTCATTGTTTTTGACTATATCCTCCCCGCCCCCTTACTTTTGAGGTCAGAACAGTCTCATTTACATCGGAAATATTGTGTGCCATTTTAACCTGCTTTTCAGCTTCAAGCTCCTTTTAAAAAATCCTCACTTCCATGAAGCTCCCTCACTGGATGGAGGGATGTCCCTCCCTCTACCAGAATCACCTAAGGAAGTTTTTAAACACATTTCTGGGTCCTGCTCTAGCTCTACTGAATCTGAATCTCTGAGGTTGGCACCCAACAGGAATATCAGTCAGTGTTAATTTCTGGCCTCATTTCTTCTTTCTCATTTTCTCTCCTCCTTCCCTGTCTCATTTCTCCATGCATTGTTAGAAATCTTATCTGGAAGCAAATGTGCTAAAAATCATATTCCTTGCATCATAATCCCTCTCAAAGATGGTCTGATTCAGTAGGTCTGGTGTGGGGCCCAGGAAACTTGATTATTTTTTTAAGTAAACTTTTTTTTCCCCAAGAGCAGTTTTCACAGCGAAATTGAGCAGAAAGTAGAGAGAGTTCCCATATACCCCTGGCTCCCCTATTATTGGCATCCCCCACCAGAATGGTACATTTGTTACAATTGATACTCTACAGTGCCTCATCATTATCACTCAAAGCCCACAGTATATACATTAGGCTTTACTCTTGATGTTGTACATACTATCGGTTTGGACAAATGTATAATTGCATGTATACATGGTATCATACTGAGTACCTGTACTGCCCTAAAAATCCTCTGTGCTGTGCCTATGTATCTCTTCTTCCTCTCTAACCCCTGGCAACCAGTGATCTTTTTATTGTCTTCATAGTTTCATTTTTTCCAGAATGTCGTATAGTTGGGATCATATAGGATGTATCTTTTCAGATTGACTTCTTTCACTTAGTAATTTACATATAAATTTCCTCCATGTCTTTTCATGGCATGATAACTCATTTGTTTTTAATATAGAATAATATTCCATTTTCTGGATGAGTAAAGCTACTATAAATAAAAGCTACTATAAATGTTCATGCTTTTGTGTGGACATAGTTTTCAATTCATTTGGGTAATACCAAGGATTGCGATTGCTGGCTCATATGGTAAGAGTATTAGTTTTGTAAGAAACTGCCAAACTGTCCCCCAAAGTAGCCGTGCCATTTTGCATTCACAGCAGCAATGAAGGAATGTTTTTGTTGCTCCGCTTCCTCATCAGCATTTGGTATTCTCAGTATTTTGGATTTTGGCCATTCTAATAGGTGTGTAGTAGTATCTATTGTTTTGACTTGCAATTCCCTGATGACATATGCTTTTTGGCTATGTGTTTGTCTTCTTTGGTAAAATGTCTATTCGGGCCTTTTGCCCATTTTTAAAATTGGGTTATTCATTTTCTTATTGTTGAAGTGTAATAGTTCTTTTCATATTTTGGACAATAGTCATTTATTAGATATGTCTTTTGCAAATATTTTCTCCCAGTTTGTGGCTTGTCTTCTCGTTCTCTTGACAGTGTCTTTTTCAGAAAAGCTTTTAATTTTAATGAAGGCCAGCTTACCAATTATTTCTTTCATGGATTGTGCCTTTGCTGTTGTATATAAAAATGTATTATCTTACCCAAGGTCGTCTAGATTTTCTCCTCTGATAGCCTTTAGTAGATTTGTAGTTTTGCATTTTACATTTAGGTCTATGATCCATTCTGAGTTAACATTTGTGAAGGGTGTAAGGTCTATATCTAGATTCATTTTTTAAAATATACTTTATTTTTAGAGCAGTTTCTGGTTCACAGCAAAATTGAGCAGAAAGTACAGAGGAAACTTGATTTTTAAAGTGAGTATCATGAGTGATCTTGATACAGATAAAGAATTGAGTTCTGAGAAGCATGATCACAATGCCTTCAAATTTTATTCATCAGAAGAAACAGTTCTGCAAATAACAGTTGGCCTTTAATTTCTCCAAACTCTTTGGATGTCTTTTTAACAGAATATCAGGCAACAGCAAGCATTTAAAGTAGCA
Organism: Tadarida brasiliensis; assembly: GCA_030848825.1. Taxonomy (NCBI): domain Eukaryota; kingdom Metazoa; phylum Chordata; class Mammalia; order Chiroptera; family Molossidae; genus Tadarida; species Tadarida brasiliensis. The sequence goes on from CM061258.1 coordinate 53,200,965, forward strand.
TTTTTACATTAGGAGATTTTATGGAGTGTCTATAAAGAGCATGCATGATACCTCAAACTGTTCATAGGTTTCTCCTATCATGATATTTTATAATTCTAAATAATATTCAAAGCAATATATAACATAATCAGGAAGAGAAGTAATGAGAATATTCCCAGGCACCGACTGTGCGTCATGACCTGAGCACTAATTTTTCAACGATCAGTAGCTTTGGTATTAGTACACAAGCTAGCTTCTAAAATGTTCTCTCACCATAGGTGCAAGAACATGATAGCCTTAGCTAGAAAAGAGTTGTTGATGGATGCAGTAGTGCTAAGCCTTTCTATTTATGATGTGCCTGATCATTAGTTGAACTATGGGCGACACTGCATGTGATGTGCACACAACGAAAGGCTCCATGGTTCAGTGTGAAGAACACTTGATAGAGAGCCAGCAGACCATTCCCAGTGCTGGCCTGCCATTTAGTGTCTTTAAAGAAGTCATATAAAACACTCCTGGTACTCTATATTTTCCTCTGTAAAATTTTAATCAGAACAGTAATAAAAGCCTTGCTTATTTTATAGTGTTGGTCTGAGGGTCACTAAGAACATGAATGGAAAAGAGCTTCTTAAACTATAAACTGCTTATGGATATCAGATATTTGTTACAAAATGATAGGTTGTAGTTTGAACCTGACTGGTAGAGATGACTTGACTAAATAGCCCAGGTAAGAAATCACACAATAATTGGCATGAAATATATTGTGAACATACTTGGTATCATTACATATTTGGGGGAGATTTAATTCCATCTAGTTTTGGATAGTCTCTAAAATAATATTAAAACATTTCTCCTGTAGAATCAGATTCTACCAGAAATTGTTCCTGAGAGAAAAATCCTCAAGGATATTTTTCCTGGGGTGAGTTCCAGGATTCTCTCAATGCTTAGAATAGGCCATGATGGTCCTGGAGCCTACTGAAAGCAAATGAAGAGTAGATATGCAATTTCCTTCGTTGAGAAAACTCCTAAAAGTGTAATTTCCCATATTACTCTCCCTTTTGTTTTCCTTGAGAGAGATTACTTTATCATTTTTATAATTTTTATAATAATATTGAATATTGTTTGAGTGATTGCTATATGCTAAATGGTAAGCTTATTTCTCATTTAACCATCACAACAACCCCCTGATGTGTTATGTCCATTTTCTTTTTTTTTTAATCATCACCCGAGGACATTTTTTTTTTTTTTTTTTTTTTTTTTTTTGCATTTATCTTCAGATAGAGCGGGAGGGAGAGAGGGGAGAAGAGAGAGAGAAACATCGATGTGAGAGAGACATATTGAGTGGTTGCCACCCGCCCGACCCCAACCAGAGCGGGGACAAACTGCAGCCTACGTGTGTGCCCTTAGTGGGAACCAAACCCAGGACTCTCTGGTCCGCAGCTGACGCTCTAACCACTGAGCCAAACTGGCCAGGGCATTATGTCCATTTTCATATAAGGAAATACAAGCTTAGAAGGAAGAAAGTAACTAGCCCATGATCATATGCAACTGGGCTCTGAGCACTGAGTAAAAGTATTCAAACCAAGGCAGTTTGACTCCAGAGTCCTCATATAAGTAAATGTTTTTAAGGCTTTGAATTTTCCACACTTGTACATAAATGGTTTTAAGGCTTTGAATTTTCCTCTAAATACAGATTTGTCTGTAATCTTATAAATTGTGATATTTTTATTGTAGTTAATTTCCAAACATGATACAGTCGCAGTTTTGGTTTCTTCTTTGATTTCAAGTTGAGACAGTTTTAAAATCGTCAAGTAGGTGGGGCTGTTTTGGCCAAGTTTTTAGTTGCAAATGCAAACCCAAAGGAGGTGGGTCTCAGCATGTCAATATTAGGCAAAGTTGAATTCAAAACAAAAAGCATTAAAGGAAATAATGTGAATTTAAACACCTTTCCTTTGCAAAGATAATCACGAGATGGTTCACCACAGCAGCTTCAGAGAAATCAGATTACAGGAGGATGTCTGCCCGAGGAACCATGTGGTCTTCACCTTGCAAAGATCAAGTCTGCCTTTAAGACTCACACAGATATGTCTTCTTGGTGAAAGGCAGTCCCGTACAGAACTGTAGCTTCCAGGGCATGGGAGAAATGTAGACTTTGGCCTTCCAGCTCTTGTGTAAAGTAGGGGATGCAACAAATGAGTTTGAGTTGAGTTGATGGAGCCAATTTTCAGAATCTGCCACTGCAGTTATTTATATAGTTTCTAAAACCTAAAATATTTATGATTTGGTTGACCCCTGTATTAAAACCTAGTTAAATTAATTGATTATATTAATACCCTCCATATTCTATTTTATAATTATTTTAATCATTAATTATACTTTACAGATTCTCAATGTAATTTTCCACTCAGATTTGTTCAATTTGTCTAAAACCGAGAAACATGTTGAATTGGCTGCTATTTCCTTGTTAATTTACGAAGTTTTTGTTTTACATACTTTGATGCTATGTTATTTGTCACATAAAGGTCTATGACAGTTATATGTCTTCATCCTGGATTATACCCTTTGTCATTCTAAGTAATTCACATTATTCCCTTTAATGCCTTTTGTTTTGAATTCAACTTTGCCTAATATTGACATGCTGAGACCCACTTCCTTTGGGTTTGCATTTGTCTGGTATGTCTGTGCCATTCCTTTTATTTTGTGAGTCCCAGTGATTTAGGTATGTCTCTTGAAAACAACATATAGTTGTTTTATTCTTAGACTTTTATTTTTTATTTTTTAGTAGTAGGTAAGTGTATCTCTTATACATTAACTGATATATTTGATCTGACTTCTGGAATCTTACTGTTTTTCTTTTACATATCTTTGTGGATTTTTTCTTTTTCTCTATACAGTTGCCTTTGCCTTGTTCATCACCCCATTTCCAGTGGTAACTTGTTTTTAGTTCTGCTGAGATTGTCTTCAGAACTGAAAATAATATGTTTAAATGTTCGTTTCTCCATATAATATTTCAGAAATGAATATTGGTGCCAGTTCCCTTACACTGCCTTTCACCCTCATCTCCTGTGCCTCCTTTTCTGTGGGTATATTCTGGAATTTTTCTCAAAGTGTATTATCATTACATTTATCCTCTCACCTTTTTTTTTCAAACTTTTATTTCTCTGTGCTTTAAAAAAAAATTTTTTTTTCTTTATTGATTTTAGAGAGGAAGTGAGAGGGAGAGAGAGATAGAAACATTGATGAGAGAGAACATCGATTGGCCGCCTCCTGCATGTCCTCCACTGGGGATTGGGCCCACAACCTGGGCATGTGCCCTGACTGGGAATCGAACTGGCGACCTCTTGGTGCATGAGTCATGAGTCAATGCTCAACCACTGAGCCACATGGCTGGGCCATCCTCTTTTAAAAAACAACAAAAAAACACAACAAAACATTATTTAGCTTTTCTTCAAAAATCATAACAATTATAGTGTGTTTGTCTACCCTTACCACACATATTTGTATTTATTTTGATGTCTAACTGGAAATGATGCTTATCTTCAGCTTTATCATATCAGCACTTTCCTATGAGTTCTGCATTATGATGTATCAGCATAGTTCAGTAATTTTCCAGCAGTACTGGACACAGGACAGGGAAGGGAGACCCCTTGGAGGTGCATAGAATTGGGGAAATCTCTGGCGTTTCCCTCTCTTAGTCCCGCAGCTTCAATCCTGCAGTGGCAGCATTAGCAGTGGATGCATGGGCTCCTAAAACTCTGAGACAGAATTCTTCCTCTTTCACATGGAAACTTGTAAAAGAGACCCCATTACTTTTTCCCTCTCTCTATTCCTTCAACATTTTACACCAGAGCTGGACTTAGTCATGAGAAGTGTACTATAGTGCAGAAGGGATAAAAACTTGGATTTCTAGTTTTTTAGCTAGACCACCAGGAAACAGGCTCTTGGCATCAGGAGAATGTGGGAGAAATCACAGAAAGAGGGAGCTTCAGGAAAAGATTCTTATAAAGATGTGTATAGAGTCCTAGGCTCAACTCCAAGCTGCTCATGCATGCAACTGACCCACAGCAACATGCTAAAAGCTCTGCAAACTAGCTACGAATTGACCCACCACCAGGTCCGAGACTGACCACCTGAGTGAGGCACATGTGAGACAGACCCCAGGGCACTGCAAAGGCTTTGAAAATTCAAGTGATAAAACCACAGCCCACTGATGGCAGGTCAGAATGTGTGGGCTGAACCAACCAGGTTGATCAGCAGCTACAACTACAGAATAAACACTGACCAAAGGACTTTTACAGAACCCAGTGAATTATAATATGTAAAACATTTAGGAATAATAAAAAATTGCTCAATTATTAAAGAATCAGGAAAATCTCAACAACTTGCAAGAACAACCAAAATCAAGATGCCTGAAATGTTATGCTTATCAATTATTTTAAATCAGCTATTACAGCTAAGCTCCGAGAATTAAGAGAGAACACTCTTGCCCTGGCCACTGTGGCTCAGTTGTTGGGTGTCATCCTGTGTGCTGAAAGGTTGCCAGTGTGATTCCTGTCAGGACACATGCCCGGGTTGTGGGCTCCATCCCGGTAAGGGGCATGCAGGAGGACTCTCTCTCTCTCTCAAAAAAAAAAAAAAAAAAAATCAATAAAAAAAGAGAGAGCACTCTTGAAATGAATGGAAAGATAGAAATCTTCAAACTAAAAAGCTTCTGCGTGGCAAAAGAAACCAGCATCAAAATGAAAAGGGAACCACTCTCTGGGAGAACATATTTGCCAATGATAGATCTGATTTGGGGTTAATATCCAAAATATATAGAGTACTCATACAACTCAACAAAAGGAAGACAAGCTATCCAATTAAAAAATGGGCAGCCCTGGCTGGTTTGGCTCAGCAGTGGAACATCGGCCTGCGGACCAAAGAGTCATGGGTTCGATACCGGTCAAGGGCATGTACCTTGGTTGTGGTTTAGTCCCCAGCCCTGGTCAGGGTCAAGTGGGAGGCAACCAATCAATGTGTCTCTCTCACACTGATGTTTCTCTCTCCCTCTCTTTTTCCCCTCTCTCTCTCTCTCTCTACCTCTCTCCCTCCCTCCCACTCTATCTGAAGATAAATACAAAAATATCCTTGGGTGAGGATTAAAAAAAAGGGCAGAGGACCTGAATAGACACTTCTCCAAACAGGACATACAAATGGCCAAGAGACATATGAAAAAATGATCAACATCTCTAATCATCAGAGGGATGCAAACTAAAACAACTGTGAGATATGACCTCACACCTGCCAGAATGTTGGCCATCAACAAATCATCAGACAACAAGTGCTGGCGAGGGTGTGGAGAAAAGGGGACTCTAGGACACTGCTGGTGGGAATGCAGACTGGTGCAGCCACTATGGAAAACAATATGGTGTTTCCTCAAAATATTAAAAATGGAACTGCCATTTGACCTAGTGATCCCACTTCTTAGACTATATCCTAAGAATATATGCACCCCTGTGTTCATAGCAGTGCTATCTACAATTGCTAAGATCTGGTGCCCATCAGTAAATGAGAGGATAAAAAAGCTGTGGTACATATACACAATGGAATACTATGCAGCTATAAGAAAGAGAGATCTCACCTGGCTGGTGTGGCTCAGTGGTTGAGTGTCGACCCATGCACCAAGAGGTCACCAATTTGACTCCCAGTCAGGGCACATGCCCAGGTTGTGGGTTTGACCCCCAGTGTGGGACATGCAGGATTGATGTTTCTATCTCCTTCTCTTTCACTTCTTCTCTCTCTAAAAAAAAGTCAATAAAAAAACATGTTATAAAAAAAAAGAAAGATCTCTTACCTTTGAGACAACATGGAGAGTCCTGGAGAGTATTATGCTAAGTGAAATAAGCCAGTCAGAGAAAGCAAGTACCACATGATCTCACTTATTTGTAGAATATAATAAACAAAATAAGCTGTCAACCAAAAGAGATCCAGTCATGGAAATAGGGAACAGACTGACAAACCTCAGAGGGATGAGAGGGATGGGGGTGGGAGGGGTGGGAAGAAATAAACCAAAGAACTAATATGCATATATGCACAACCAATTGACATGGAAATTAGGCTGGGTAAGGCAGCAGGGGGGTGGGAGCAGGAAGGAGAGGGTCAATGGGGGACATCTGTAATACTTTCAAATACACACACACACACGCACACACACACACACACACACACACACACACACGAAAGAACCATGGGGGTATTGGGGAATGGGGAATTGTTTAATGAGTATAGAGTGTCAGTTTTGCAAGATGAAAAGAGTTCTGAAGATTGGTTGCACAACAATGGGAAGGTATTTAACATGGAACTGTACACTTAAGAATGGTTAGGATATTAAATTTTATGTGTATTTTATCACAGATTAAAAAAAAGAATAAAGTGAATTGATATGTATTCACCTGGGAATATATCCATAATGTATTTCTAAGTAAAACCATGTTTCAGAGTGGGTGGAGAAAAAACCAAATTGATATGTGTGAACTGAAAACTGCAGTAGCCATTAAAAAGTCACTATATGGGCACAATTACAGAATGGAGATGACAAAGGAAAGAGTCAGTGAAGTGCAGCCCGGCCCGTGTGGCTCAGTGGTTGTGTCGACCCATGCATACTGTTGCTTTACCCAGGTCTTGATTTAGAAATACTGGGAAAAATGTCTTATGTATGTCCTATTTAATTTGACTTCTTTAAAGAACAAATAGCTTAATCTATTACTGTTCAAAAAAGTCACATGATTTCTGTATAATATATTGCTATTAGTTAAGTCACAAAATAAGCTCTAAGTGCAAAAAGCTTGATTTAAATGCTTCTGCCAAGTCCTAGGCAACAAGAAAAGCAATGTTTCCTCCCATAATTAATTGCAGAAAAATCATAGATACATAATTACCTTGATTCTCCCCCTGAAGATACAGGAGCCGAATGTGAAGGGAAAAATGCTCTGGGAGAGAGTTGCTTTGCAAGGACTTTCTCAGGCTGGGTCCTGGGAGGACTAGAGAGCTTTGGAAGGTGTGGGGTTTGTTCCCAGGATAAACAATCTTCTCAATAATACAATATTATGCTTTTCCCCCAAGTAGGCCATATCTGAACTGTGAACGATTAGGCTGTTGTGGTTGTGTCAGAACCATTCCTTGAGCCAGCCTAATTCTAAACAGAAAGGAGAAGCTGAGGTGTTAGGAGGACAGTAGAAATCCTCTGTAGAAGGGCGTAGAGCTGAAAAGGGAAAAGGGGATATTGGGCTCAAGCAATGGAATTTTTTATGGCTGTTTTGTATTGTTTTTAATATGGTTCTCTATTTTATTATAAAACACTTAATATTAGAAGAAAACAAATGCTATTGAACATTTACTTGGTTCTTCAGGTGGCTTTTCATCATAGGATAACTGGTAAGATCTGGCTGCTGTGCTCTTAATGGCAATAGAAAAATTCAAGCAAGGCGGTGGTTCTACAAAAGTTTAATGCTGAGTCACAGCTGTACATGGCCACAGTGGAGTGAATAACGGTTAAATGACACGTTCTTTTTGGTAGATTGCATTATCATTCAAAATATGTGTTGCCCCTCCTTGAGCTCACCTTCCTGCAGGAGGGTTTACTTCCCTGTTGTTGAACTTAGAAGCAGCCAAACAATTTGCTTTGGCAATAAATTTTGAGCGGAAGTGACATGTCTTTTTGGAACAGAGACTTGAAGAACCAACATTTGTTTGCCATGTCTTTATTCCTTTGCTACAAGACCAGCAGCGCCCCACAGCTGCTCTGGGAGCCTGGGTCCGTGAGGAGAGCAGAGTTGTAGCAGACCATGATAAACATGTGACATGAGCAGGAAATAAACTCCTGTTTACTGGGGCTGTTTGTTCTTGTAGCATTACTTAGCCTATCCTTACTGTTGCGTCTTTCCTTCTATGTAACACAACATCATTAACATTCACATAGTCTGCAAAACACTTTGCGTAGGCTTTTTTACCTATTTACCCTTTCCCAAAGGCCAAATTTACACAATTTTCTGACTTCCTTGATAACAGAATCCCAACTTCATTCTAGCTGCAATGTGCCCTACTAATAGTTTGATTAGTCTAAGCCAATCATAGCAACTCCATTCCTCCTTGAGAGGAATTGGTCTAAGGATGAGTGTGTGACTCAGTTTGGAACCATGAAGGGACTCTGCTGGAGAAGTCAGGGGAAATTTTTCCTTTCTGAGAGAAGCAGCGTGCAAACAGAAAGTTATTTTTGTCCACTTCCTCTTACTTTAGCTTTGAAAGCTGTAAAGTAACAATGTGATGTTTGGAACTATGACCGTGAGGATTCACACCAATGTGCTGAGAGCCGTGGAGTCAACGATAGAAAGAGCTGGGGTTCTTGATGACATCGTTGAACCACCGAATAAACCTTAGGACTGCCTACCTGGACTTGTTAGTGAACTACTAATGTCCTTACAGTTTAAGCCGTAAGTCTGATTTCTCTATTGCTTGCTGCCAAAAGCATCCTAACTGGTATAACACGTGTGGATGAAGCATTGTTCACTTGACCTATTTCACAAGGGGTTCATCATTATGACTGCCCTAGATAGGCCTTGGATGTAAAAAAAAAAAAAAAAAGTTTTCATTGATTTTTTTAGAGAGAGAGAGAAACATTGATGTGAGAGAGAAACATTGATCAGCTACCTCCTGCACGCCCCCTAGTGGGGATGGAGCCCACAATCCGGGCATGTGCCCTGACTGGGAATTGAACCAGGACCTCTCAGTCCATGGGAGGATGCTCGATCCACTGAGCCACACCGGCTGGGCAGGCCTTGGATTTTTTTTTTTAAGCCACAGTGGAAGTCAAAAGAATTTGGGGGTTTTATTTAATGTGGCTACCCTACTACAGCTCTAACCTTAATGAAGTCCTCTTTGGTGTACGTACCGAAAGCAGCTCTTATCTCCCTGTGGCCATTTGGTATAGGGTCCTGTTTCTCTAGCTAGTCCTAGACGCTACCTGGGCCTAGTTTTTTCCCCAATGAGGAAATAGTTGTTTGTTTTTTTTTACCACCAAACCCCAATGTGAGATTTTTCCAACAAAAGATAGTCAAGCCATAAGAGCTACCAATGCCATTGTCTTGAGTGCTCTCTGTTATATTATATCCTAATGCTGCCTGAAATATCACTGGAGGCAAAAATGACAAAACCGAAGCTGTGCTACTTCAGGCACATCATGAGAAGGCAGAGTCCCTTGGAAAAGGCAATAATGCTGGGAAAAACAGAAGGCAGCAGGGAAAGAGGAGGACCACATAGGCGATGATTGGCTCTGTATAAGAAACCACGGGCACGAGTCTACAGAGCTGAGCAGGGTTGTTGAGGACAGGACGTTGTGGGCATCACTCATTCACAGGGTTGCCAGGAGTCAGAGCCGCCTCAGCAGCACGTAACACACACGGCTGCAACATAAATGAGTGCGTGGGACCATGGCTTAGCCTCAAGGAGTATTCCAGGTGTCACTCCTTGGAAGCAAGGATATTCCTCCCAGTCACTGTCATGAGCAGCAACAACCACCACAGGACAGATGACGGATTTAGACAAGAAGGCATCTAAATACTCAACATAAGTTTGGTCTTCTCATAGTTTCTTTGAACAGCCTCCATTTTGGCATTCTGTTATTATCCATTATTTCCAGATGTTCCTTGTTTTTATTCCAGTTTTCTATTTCACAAACCATGTTTTGCTGTTTTTAATCTTTTTCTTATGTGTGTGTTTGTGGATCCTAGAAAAAGTCTCAGAAATGTGATCATTCTTTAATTTTCTTAAGTATCTTTTTTGTTGTCATAGCGGAGTGTGACTTCTAGACATTGTGTAGGAATGTTACTTTAATTTCAGGCTTCTAGAAACATAAGAAATATCTCAACTGTTTTAACATTCTTTTTATCCCCATTTTATATATATTTCACTTTTGCTAAAAAATAATGTTTTGATATTTGGTCTCCCTTTTTATTGTCTGTGCTACCATGTACTTATTTTCACCTTCTAAATAAGAGAGAAATCTATAGAACTTGTGCACTTATTTAAATCAGTCCTGGTTGTTATTTAGAAAATTCCACTAAGAACAGTTAAGTCGCTGTTAAGCTAATACAGTTTATTCTTGAATGGTCCAAACTTATATTCATCAAAATTACTTTTATTTTTAATTTGTATTATGCAATTTTAATATGCTTAGTATAAATTGGATAGTAATTGGCTATGTTTGTAGTTTTTCTCCATTTTTTGTATCCTCTATTTTATAGTTAGTTGCCTGTAGGTCAAGTTTTGTTGCTACTTGGCACCTGTGAGTTGTTAGCATTCTTTCTTAGATTTATGCCTTGAATTAGCAAAATTTTGCATAAAAATATGTTTCTGCACATTGTTCCATAAAATGTTCTTTGGATGTACTAATATGCTGAGCTCTTAAGGAGTTTAATGGTTATTTCACCTTGTTGATTTACTGTGATTTTGTTGTTGTTGTTGGAACATTTCCATTCTTCCATCACAGAAACCTTGAAACATCTGCGCTTGGGATAAGGGTGGTCACATGGAAGTGAAAAGCACATTTAACTGCTTTGTTGCTGCAAATTGTGTGACAAAAATCATAGGCCCTTGATATTCCAGACAGCCAATGGTGTACAATTGGCTTGGTTTCTAACAGTGTGCATAACAGATGATCATCTGCAATGCATTTCCCTATGGAAACGAGGTGAAGAGGGTCACTTAGGTTTCTAGGTGAGTAAATACAAGCCTGTTTCACCCAGGAAATAACTAAACTTCTGTACATTGCAATGAATAAGAGCAGACTATTGCTATTCTTAAGTAGCCAGAAAAGCAATGCATTTGAATAAGAAAGAAGCTTTAAACAACAACAACACATATGTTGAATACTGATTGTCAAGGAAAAACGAATTTAACTAGATGGAGATGTAGAGAAATACCCTTGTGATGATTCCAGCAGGGGCAGTGGAAGGACATATGGCACTAGATGTCTTTATTATGTTCCCTGTATAATAAACAGTTTGACATACTTTCAAAATGTTCTTTAGTAAGCATTATTTAAAATTTTTTAATTTATTGATTTGAGAAAGAGGAAGGGGAGGGAGGGAGAAAGAGATTTGTTTTTCCACTTATTTATGCATTCATTGAATGATTCTTGTATGTGCTCTGACCAGGGATCGAACCCATGACCTTGGTGTATCGAGGTGATGCTCTAACCAACTGAGCTACCTGGCCAGGGCCAATAAGCATTATTTTTTAATTATTAGGTCAAAGGTGCTATTAATTTAATAAGGAAGTTTTAAGACTTGAAAACATGATGGCTTTCTTCTTGCTTGAGATAGTGGTATCACAGCCACCTTTGATTTCATCAGCAGTCATGACTTTAGTCTCCTTTGGTCCTTCCATCCGTGGGACAGATGAGTATTGTCCACTATACTAGCCTAGACAGGTGCTGCTCTAGGCTTGGAGAATACAGCAGCAAAGGTGTGAGGCAAAGGTCTGTTTGGTTGGCTAGTAGAGAGAATGAAGGACCTCTGTACGGGCATTTTCCGGGGAAATGTGGCAAGAAAGAAAAAGTGAAGAAGGAAGGGAATGACTGATGATGTAGACGGGAGACAGGTTTCCTGAGAAGAAGTGAGTCGCCTGGGGATAGGAGAGGACAAGGGGGAGAAGGTAACCCCAGAATGTTGGACTCACTGGAGAGAAGAAAAGAAAATAGGGAGGAGAAAACTTGGGTCAAGCCAAGGGGTGAGCCGTCCACCCCAAAATGACTTGTGTTACCTAAGAGGAGAAGAGTGAGAAGGGGCGGCCAATCTCAGCCTCGGTAAAGGGGAGGGGCCATTTTGCAGAATGGATGTTAGAAACTATAGGAAATGAAGCACAGGGAAAGAAAGGGCAGGCCGATTTGGCAAAGATTTCGCTCATAAATTCTGTGGTTTCAAAGAGTAAATCATAAGGGATAATGTGAGAAATGGCCAGAAGTTTCAATTCATATCTGTTTTTCACAACAAGATGTATATTTGTGATAATGTGTGATTACAAATAGCCAAGCATATTTGGAGGGACAGAGTTGGAGAGAGCGAGCTAAGTAACTGGGACCCCAGGAACAGTAAATTAAAAAAGAAGTGGTTCCCATGCAGGGTGGTCTGGAACCAGCTTACAAACTCACGACTTGCTCACCTTGTTTACAGCTTCCTATAATTGCATTTAATTACTCATTTTCACTCTCAGGAGTTCCTGACATACTAAAGTAAAGCAGATTGATTCATCCGGTTCCTACACCCATAGAAAGATAGCCCCACCACACACAGCTCCCTCAAAGGCTCAGAGGAGCACAGGGTAAAGAGCATAGACTCTGGATTTGAGTCCTAACTCAAAGGACACAGTCATTTCCTGGCTGTGTTGTATGACTTTGGGCAAGTTACTTAACTTCTCTGGGCCCCAGTTCTTCATATGTAAATGGCTTCATAATAACACCTAGACCATTGGGTTACTTTGGAAATTGAATGTGTTAATGTATGTGATGCTCTCAGAGAAATGTCTGAGCAGTGTTAGTTTTAAAAGGCAAAATAAAACTTTAAAAAGTTCCTGCACCAATTGTGTTAATGAAAACAATGGAGCATGTTGCTACATGCATGCTACTCTGCCTTCAGAAACATTCTAGTAAATGCTTGTGATCATGTAAGTGCTTGGAAGCTGGCTGGGCTCCTCGGGCTGAGCCCACCCCAGCTCACCCCAGCCCCACCTGTCAGAGGAGCTCTAAGTCGCCACATCTGAACCTGGTTCACTTCAGCTCTTGGACTGGGACACATTTGTTAACTGCACTTTGCTATACGATATTAGGAGCTACATACATAAGTACTCTTGGTCTTCCTACTCAAAGATGGTGAAGACTTATCTGTGTGGGGATGTAGCTGAATTTCTTTTTTTTAAAATCTTCATTCCATTTATCTTCAGACAGAGTGAGAGAGAGAGAGAGAGAGAGAGAGAGGGAGGGAGGGAGGGAGGGAGGGAGGGAGGGAGGGAGAGACATCGATGTGAGAGAGACACGTCGACCGGCTGCCTCCCAAACGACCTCGTCCAGGGCCCGGGATGAACCGCAACCAAGGTACGTGCTCTTTACTGGAATCGAACCCGCGACTCTTTGGTCCAAGGGCCGGCGCTCTAACCGCTGAGCCAAACTGGCCAGGGCACTGAATTTCTTTTAAGTAGGTCCACGGAGGGGGAAAAAAAAACAAAAATGCTCAGAACTCTCCCTTTCTTTGGATGCCTTCCTTCTAGCAGAGTTTATCTGGAACGAAAAACTGTCTCTCCAGCCAGATATGGCTCCACGCAAGCCAGTGATAAAACCGAATTCATCCTTGGGGCATTTCCCATCTGGGCTTCAACCCCCAAGCAGAGCCCTGTTGCCACACACACCCTATAACCACCCTTATCCTCAGCTTTGTTTTAGAGAAAATCTATATTCGAACTGATTTTAAACAGGTAAATGTGGAGGAAAATAAAACTTTATAGCCTCCTATCTCTGAAAAGTGTGCCTGTCTCTTGTTCTCCCATGCAGGCCTCCCCTACTTTCTCTCTCTCCATTTAGATAAAATATGCCACCAATTCCAAAGGATGGGGTGGGGGGGGTCACCAATAATGAGTGGACATCAAATGAAATTTCTTCATCATAGTTGGAGAAGGAGGAAAAGGTAGGAAAAAACAAGAGCAACATAGTAGTGGGAGAACCAAAGCAGAAAAGGCACTAGAGAAAGAAAGGGAGTGATTGGGAGTAGAGAAGAAAGTTGCTTTTGTGGTTGGTGTCATGAGATGCAAGTTGAACATGAGAGGATTTAGTAAAGAAGGTTGCACTGGCCGATTTAGGAAGTCAGCGTGGAGGGTTAGTAAAAAGCCTTAGTCCTCAGCACACTGAGGAGACAGCATGCTCAATCAGACTGGGAGTGCAGTAGAAATATTGTCGGTAGAAGCTATGGCCCAATTGTTGGGTCAGGCTCTCCCTACTGCAGCCAACTGGGCAAAGGTCAGCACCATGGATAGTCCCCCAAGGGAGCTTGGACTCTGGAGACGTGTACAATAAACCCTGGGTATTGGGACACAGGCTGAAGTTTATTGTTTTGTTTTTGTTTTTGTTTTCTACATTTATCATTCTTATGATCTAAAACATAAGCAGAGTGATTATTTACAAACTGTCCATTCATTCATGCAACAAATACTTACTGAGTCTCACTATGTAGGACATAGTGTTCTAGAGGCTTGAAACATTACAGTGATCAAAACGTAGAACAATACCTGTCCTTACGTAGCTTGTAGTCTATGTTGAAATTCCATGAAAATATTTCCCAACACTATCCTCACCATCAAAATGGTGTGTCACTTCCACGTCAACGTAAATGCACGAGTGCTTTCATACAGGAGCCATACACATACTCTTTGAGGTCCGTTTATTTTTTTGGCTTTGCCCTGGAAACAAAGCCTTCTTGTTCTCTCTCTATACAAAAGCAGCAAGACGTTTGTTAAGCATCTCCTGGGTGGCAGCCACACTTCCTAGTGCTGGAGAATGACAAAGGAATAAGATAAAGCTCTCTGCCCTCAAGATGCTTACAACCCCCTGAAAAAATTAGAAATTAAAAAACAACAACAATAATGATAACTCACATTTTATGGATCAGTTACTATGCCAAACACAATACTAATTGCTATAAATTATTTTATTTCTTTCAACAACCTTATGCAAAAGGTGTTATATTATAGATGAGGAAGCTGACACACAGAATTTAAGAAACTCTAAGTCACATAGCTTATAAGGAATCAAGGCAGATTCAAACCCAAACATTCTGACTAGCGTCCTTACTGTAATGTCCACATGTCATAACAATACCTGTAATAAATGCCACCTATGGCAGACATCCATAAAGTATAGGAGAAATACATGGGAGATACACTTGAATCAAAACTGGGACTTGGAATGGGGGAGAAATCCAGGAAAGTGGTCCAGCAAAGGTGCATTGACTTGGTTTTGCAGAACAAGGAGCGATCAGTTACGCAGAGTGTACAGCAGAAGGCACAGCACGCCGGTCTTCCAGGGCCAGACCCGTTGGAGATCTGGGGAGCCAATCACCTGTCCCCCCCCCCCATTCCTCAGATTCTAAGTGGTAGGTGATGGACTCAAGGAACTGAAGGAGGACCAAAGTGTGAGGTTTTACCTAATTTCTTCCAAAGTACAGGACCGCCCGGTGGGGGTTTGGAAAATACAAATAGAACAGAGAGAATGGGAGAGAGGCCACATCACATAGCATTCCTGTACCTCAGTCAAAAAAGGATTGAGATTTCAGTATAGCCTCTGGCTATAAGGTCAGTATTCAATAACAAATACCCTTTATTCCAAAAAAATCCTCAACAAACTATTAGCAAAATAAATCCAATAATATGTATGAAGGAAAATACACCATGACCAAGAAAGGTAACGAAGTAATGATGCTGAACATCTTTTCATGTGCTTATTGGCCCTCTGTAGAACTTCTTGGGGAAAATGTGCATTCAAATCCTTTGCCCACTTTTTAATTGATCTGTCCTTTTATTGTCCAGTTGTGTTTTTAAAATATATTCTGAACACTAGACCTTTGTCAGATACATAATTATGTATAATGAAGAATTGGGCTGTCTTTTGTCCCTAGTTCCTGGGATGTAACCTCTAACGCCTTGGAATTTCCCAATGATAGCACTGTCTTTGTTATTTGTGGTGGGCCCCTCAGACCACACCTGATAATGAGGTGACTCACAGTGGGCGCCTTAAACTAAAATAATCTGAAGCACTTCGATAGGAACCATTGGATCAAATACATCTGATATTAGCTTAGTGGGATTATATTCCTTTTCTAGTTACATATTCAACTTCAGAGATATTATGAATTACATTTAACAAACAATGGTTTGCAATTGATAAATTCGGTGGGTTCACCACAGCTTGTCAAAGTAATGTTCATTAAACAAGGAGGCCACTGGACTGAGGTGGTGCTAATACCTTAGCAGCCTGTGTAAGCAAACCAAAACCGAAGCCTGTGAATGCTTCAAGATTAGGACATTGAAACCTAAGGACAATCAGTCACAAGCAGCCAGCTAGGCTTTCCCACGGAAGGCAAATGCTTAAGCCACAGCCCATCTGTGATTCCCTTGTCTCCCATCCCTCTGGAAAACCTTTCCCCCTGCTCTTCTGGTGGAGAGCTGCTAACCACTTCCAGTTTGGCACTGCTGATTAAATGGGATCTTTGCTCAAACTTTTTAATATGCTTCAGTTTATCTTTTATTTATTTATTTAAAAAAATTTTTTTTATCCTCACCCGAGGACATTTTTGCATTTATCTTCAGATAGAGCGGGAGGGAGAGAGAAACATCGATGTGAGAGAGGACCGACCACCACCCACACGACCCCGGGGAGAACTGCAACCAAGGTACGTGCCCTTAGTGGGAACCGAACCCGGGACTCTCTGGTTCATGGGCCGATGTTCTAACCGCTGAGCCAAACCGGCCAGGGCGCTTCAGTTTAACACTTCCCCTTCATATCTCAAAGGCAGTTTTGGTCGCCACTTAGTCTTCTCAATCCAGGCAACATAACCCAAGTTCTAAAGGCTCTTTCAATTTCTTTAAAAGTTTCGGTGTATATTTTTCTATGCTTAGACGGTATCCTGTTAAATAATAAAGGTGGGGTCAAATACATGTAGCAATTCCTTAGTATGGTATGTTATGAGAGGTAAAATATGTCTTTTTCATGTAGGTAATATGTTGGTTGGATTATAGGTGCAGTTAGCCAGTAGCATAAGGGGAAAGCATGCATACTTGACCTTTTTTTTTCCTCTTAGATTTAACATTCAATATCAATCAGTTGTCTATAAAAAATAAAACAAGACCTTTGTTTACATGGAGAACAGGATGACTTCCCTGAGTTTAGGAGGACATTTTCCATCCTCTTGGCCCGGCAGGTCCTGTTTCTTTGGTTACCTAATTGACACGATGATATTGCTTTGAACTGCGAGTCTTCTGGGTACAAAGGGAGAAACTGTCAGTCAGGTGCACATAGCAGTTAGACTGAAGATTACAGATTTGTGTGAATTTGCCAATACTTTGACTTTAATCCTCTTTTCTCTCAAAGATCAATGAAACGAAAATAAAAATATAGCAATAAGTTGGCCAAAAGATAAGCATGGCATTCACACTTAGCATTTCTGACAGATCACTGTAGAGCTGTAATAATGCAGAGGAAATTAAATTCGTTAAAGAACCGTCATTAATGCGACCACATACTGCTGCTCTCTGTTTTCAGAGGGTTGGGAAGATCACAGATGTTCAGACTGTGTGCCTCCGAAAGCAGCCGGCCATCTTTCAGAATAAGAAAAGGCCCTGCTGGGAGAAACTGGCAAGGAGATGCTCCCACGATGTGCCAGGAACATGGGTCTGGGCTTCAAGATGCCCAAGGTGCCACTGGACGCACTTACATCGACAAGAAAAACCCCATTACTGGTGATGCTGCCTCCACAGGGGACAGAGCCTCTCTGGTGTGATGTCCAAGATGAAGATGGAGAGGACTGTTGTCATCCATCGAGACTGCCTCCGGAATACAACCGCTTCAGGCAGCTTCACAAGGACATGTCTGTGCCCCTGTCCCCCTGCTTCTGGGATGTCCAGATTGGCAACATCGTCACGGTGGGGGAGTGCTTGTTCCCGAGTGGACCTTGTGGGCACCAAGGCCGCTGGCGCCAAGAAGCAATTGCAGAAGTTCTGAGACTGGATGCTTGCCCACTTCCCCCAATAAAGTTATTTTCCCATTAAAAAAAAAAAAAGAAGAACACTTTTTTGAACGCTTGGGCACTGTTGGTGGGAATGGAGATTGGTGCAGCCACTATGGAAAATAGTATGGAACATCCTCAAAAAATTAAAAAATGGAACTCCTTTATGACCCAGTGATTCCACTTCTGGGAATTTATCTAGAGAAACCCAAAACACTAATTTGAAAGAATATTTACACCCCTAAGTTCATCTCAGCATTATTTATAATAACCAGGCTATGGAAGCAACCCAAGTGCCCATCAGTAGATGAGTGGATAAAAAAAGCTGTGATACATGTACACAGTGGAATACTATTAGGCTGTAAAAAGGAGTGAAATCCTACCATTTGCAACAGCATGGATGGACCCTAGAAGGTATCATGTTCAGTGAAATAAGTCAGACAGAGAAAGACAAATACCATATGATTTCACTTATATGTGAAATCTAAAGAACAAAGTAAATGAACAAAATTTCATTTTAGCAAAACTAAAACACACATAGACACAAAGACCAGACTAGGGATCGCCAGATGGGAGGGGGTTGGGGATCTGGGTGATAAAGGCGAAGGGATTAAGAAGTACAAATCGGCAGTTACAGAATAGTCCCAGGGACGTAGATGACAGCATAGAGAGCATAGTCAATAATATTGCAGTAACCATGCATGCTGCCAGGTGGGTACTAGAAATATCAGGGGGAACACTTTGTAAAGTATACATACGATTGTCCAATCACTGCTGTACTCCTGAAACCAATGCAAAATAATACTGAAAGTATACCGTAATTGAAAAATTAATAAATTAAAGCTAAAAAGAAAGAACCCTTTATTATTAATCAGTTATTCCTAGCTAGGGGAGGATTACTAATGATTCTTATTCTGCTCATTATATTTGTGGTACTATATTTTTTTGTTTTTACAGTGAACATCTACTTTTTTGGTGATTTTATAAATTTGTGCTAAAATATAGTCAACATCTACTCTTATGATTAGAAAAATGAAGTTGTTTCCATTGTAGAAGAATTGAAACCTGTATCAGTGGGAGAATATTTGCTGTGATTTGCTTCCAGACAAGTTGAAGAAGTGCATCTGGAGTAAACCTATACCTACTACTGATGGCACGATTTGCTTGCTGCACTGTTTAAAGTGGGTATGAAATAGTGTTCTGAGTCCCTGCTAAATGGCCATGTGCCCTCTCTCACTCCCCACTTGTGTTATCCTGGGCTAGTTACCCAACCTCTATGGGTGTCACCCCCCTAGTCTGTAAAATGGAACAATCCTTACTTTGTTAAGAGGTTTAATGCACTCAGTGGGGTGCCTGAATTATAGCCGACCCTGAAAGGTGGAGCTCTCTCATTCTGACTGGGAAAGACCAGGTGTTTGTCCATTTACTTACATGGCCTAATACAGAATTTCATCCAACATTTTGGATTCTGGACACTACTTCCTATATTTAATATTTCCTTATGGCCACAGCCATCAGGTTTCCTGACAATGTGTGTGTGTGTGTGTGTGTGTGTGTGTGTGTGTGTGTGCGTGTGTTTTATGAGGTTCTTGACAACTGTGTTGTAAAGGAAAGGCGTTGATGTAACTTTGATGATATTAGAGATGTTCGTTCAATGAAGATTTATAGTGACATATCTAGGTTGTGCATTGGTCCAGTTTGCAGAGAGGGAATATCAAGTTCCCAAATGGCAGCTTGTCTGCCACAGGGCTGCCTAGTGCCTGGGTTTTTCCCACTCCTGACTGAGGCTGGAAATCTGAGCATCACCAGACCCAGGGCTGGAGCAGACCTGGGCACGGTGCGTGGGCCACTCTGCTAAAAGGCGAATAAGGTGAGAAGGCTACTAACCTTCTCGGAAAGAGGTGATGGGCAGCACATGTGAGAGGAAGATGAACAACAGAGTAATGGGTCAACCCACACACATGAGTTGTGTGTGAGGTACTGGTGCTAGCTGCTTTGGGGTCTACAAAAGAAAAATAAAGAGGAAGTCCCACCCTTCAAGAAACTTAGTCAAGATGGGCATCAAGGATCAGGTACATGAGATAAATAGAGACTGGAGTTAAATACCAGTGCTAAAGATCCCAGCAGACGGCCTATGAATGCAGTTGGTTGATAGAGACACTGCTAGGGTGACCCAGAGGAGAGAGAACTGTGGGATGGAGGGATCTGCAAACTGCACAGCGAGAAGGAACTGGACGGATGGTAGAATTCAGACAGACAGAGGACAGGGATGGCTTGACAGCGGGAGGGTCAGGGCATGTTCGGTAAAGATGTCAGACCTTGTGAGTGGAAGCAGTGGTGTAGGAGGCCATAGAGATGTTAGGAGCCCATGGCTCATTTGTGTAAGTCATGGGACCTCAGTTTCCTCCTTTTCCTGAGAGGATGTTTCCTCAGTTTCCTTGTATTCCTGACAGTTCTGACCTCTGTGATCCTGAGCACTGGCCTGAGGATAACAACTCGCTCCAGGAGAAGGGGATCTATTGGCTTGAGTAACAGAAAGGGATGAGACAGGATCTGGGCAGGCTCCTTAGGGCTTGTTGCCACCTGTCCCTTCACCTGCTAGGCAGCTGTGATGCAGTGACTAACTGGCCCCTGCCAGATAACCAGGGTTCACTCTTAGCCCTTACTGTTCCTAGCTGTGCCTCAGTTTTATCCCTGACAATGAGGATGACAACAACAGTGCCTGCCTCCCAGGGTTCTTGTGTGGAAGTGCTTAGAACAGTGCCTGATGCAGAGTGAAGACTTACTAAACCGTAGCAATGTGTCTTCTCTCTGCTTGCTTGACTCCCTCAGGCTCCACTGCACGGAGGCTTCCGCTATACAGAGGAGATGGTGGCTGCTGGCCCCACACCCCATCTCAGGGCCCCAGCCTGACAGGGAGGAGGTGGGGATGCTGTGATTGGCTCCCCCTGAATCATGATGGGAGGCAGAGAGGAGTCTGGGGTGGTTCAAAGCAGAGTGCTTGGCAGACAAAGAGGGATCCACCAAAAGCACATCTGAGCTCACAAGCAAGGCCAAGGCCAAGCCAAGCACGTGCTGTAGTTCACATTCTGGGTGGGGATATCCACAGGCCAGAGCTCGAGAGGCTCCCGGGAACGTGACAGCAGGGGCTTTCACCCACGCCTGCCCCTCCACGTCCCTTTCCACTCTATCTTGCTGTTATAACCAAATCTCAAAATCCTTTATTGCTATGAAATAAAGGCTGTCTTCTGTTTCCCCTGGAGGAATGAATGGAGGTTGCTTCGTAGTCAGCACAGCTGACATGTGTTGAGCACTCACTGCATGCGGAGTACCGAAGGAACCAGCGCAGAAGACAGGTGGGCGTGGCTCCTGAGCACGCGGGGTTCTCACGGCCCTGCAGAAGGCCCACGCAGCTGTGCCGGACGGTGGCTCGTGGGCGCAACGGGCCGGTGGGCCCAAAGATTTCTTTTTTTAATGGAGTTTGGAGCATAAAAGACAACTTGGGTTGTCAATTATTTTGCTCAGGATAGTTTTAGAAAAACGTACTATATTAAACGTACTAATATATACTTTAATTCCTAAAATAGGAAGAGCAAAAATTTCAGAATGGAGGACAGGACTTTACATTTTAATAAATGCAGAATATTGCAAACTTACTACATTGTCCTTATTTTTCTCATTTCACTTTTTATAAAAAATGAAACTTTATAAACCAATGTTTTGAGAACCATGGCCTAAATGACTCCCTAAATGTCTCCTGCAAGATGACATGTGGCACATTTTGGTATTTTTAATAAAAGCCTGCTAAATATCCTGGGAAGATCTAGGCCTGGAGGGTGAGCTGAGAACCGGGGCGATGGAGCGGGGTGCGGCCCAGGCGAGTCCGGCCCTTCCTGTGAGGACAGCCCAAACTCAACCACAGAGGTGTCCGTGATAAAGGACTTTGAAAAACAGGTGTTTTTTATTTTTATTTTTCTTGACCATTGCAACAATTCAGGATGGAAAATGCTCAAGGGGTAATGTTACTATGTCAAACGCTAGAATTACTGATCAAGTTCCAAGGGGGTCTCAGTGATTGGAAGTCCAGAATTCCCCTGCTTCTCTACATCTGTTCAACGGTGCTTACTCTAACCAGCAAACCTCCTTTCCAAACACGCTGAAGTCCACCCTGTGCGACCCTGCACACGTATGATTTCTTCCACATCTTGATTTCAAAGTAATGTCAATATTACTTTTTATTCTTAGAAAACATATTCCTCACCATTAAGACAACTGAATATATTTTAAAAGTTCCCGTGATCTTTCAAGTTTGTTCCCACAGTAATCTGACAAACTATAGTAACAACACAGGAAATAACATCAAGAGATCGTGAGCGGAAATTCAGCTCAAAAGACTCCAAAAACAGCATCATCAAATTCGGGGCAGAGATTATCATCAGATTTGGGGCAATTTCTCCATTTTCCTCAGATGCTATTAAAAAATAAAGTTTGTCCTGGCCAATTTGGCTCAGTGGTTAGAGCGTTGGCCCTCGGACCAAAGGGTGGAGGGTTCGATTCCCGGTCAAGGGCATATACCTGAGTTGCAGGTTTGATCCCCGTCCCTGGTCACAGTCATACGGGAGACAACCAATCAATGTATTTCTCTCACATTGATGTTTCTCTCCCTTCCCCTCCCTCCCTTCCACTCTATCTAAAAATCAATGGAAAAATATCCTCGGGTGAGGATTAACAACAACAAAAAATAAGGTTTAAAGTATCCCCAGGATATTTTGCTTTCCACAAAAGCAATTTGTAATCCAGCTTCCTTGTTCTCTTTCTCAATTACAGTGCTTGCCAATTTGTATTTGAGATTAAAATAGCACAAACATAGATGACTCTGAGTGAAAACTTGCTACACTTACCAACAGGAACTACTTTTGTCATAAATAATGATCACAGCAGTAGATATCAGCACCTTCAACATCCAAAGAGTCATATAAATAAACTCATTGACAGTTACCTTCACACATCTCATGCAAACAAAAGCAAATGAAAGTGCATAAGCAACACAGTGTAACAGCTGTCAGCCTCAAGTCTTCTGAAGTCATTCCTCTGCCAGCCTGGGGCCTGTGGATTTCTGAGGGTCCTTTTTAATCTCTCTGGTTCACATTGCCTTGTTAATAGAAACATCACAGAATTTATGGACTGGGTCAAGCCCTAGACACTGCTGCCACATACAGACCACAGTTTTATAAAAGGAATGTGCATTCCAGTCCTAATTTTCACATTTGTTTCCAGCGGTAAAGGAGAGCAGAACTATCATTTGAATGAAATACGACTATTGAATTCTACAAGAGAAAATGAAGCATACTCCTGTGCCCACTGCCAGGCAATATTCCTGGTTCCAAAGTACAGCCCGGGGCAACGCCAGATGGTGCTTCCAGCAGATTGAGCTTGTCCCCCACATAGGAAATCTCAGTGACTCTATCAAACAGGAAATGCTTTATTGTCCATTATCATGAACTGTGTGAGAAATAAAAGAATGAGGGTGGCAATGGCTAAAGGTTGATCAAAGGAAGAAAGCTGTGAAATAATTGGGACTTCTGCTGATTTCTTGGCATTTTGGCTAAGACCAGGGAGTGTGGTCATAGAGTAATAGCCTAGAATTATTATGTGGGTAGAGCAGTAATAGCCAGCTAATGAATACATACTGTGTCCCCAGCACTGTGCTAAAGATTTACATGCATTACTCCTTGCAACAAACCTGTGATGCCAGTGTCATTGTTATTATCATCATCACTCCTACTTACAGATGAGGAAATCCATGGATGCATTTGCAGTGGATTCTGAGGTGCCAGCTCATAGAGTTGCCCAGTGTCTTACTTTGACAAGTGGCAGAACCAGGATTTGAACCCTGATGTGTCTGACTAGTTGGAGGTTGATATTACGCCTGGTAGCATCATCCCAGCCCCGGCGTTTATATCAGACAGTGCTGCCTCAGCTGTGCTCCCCGGAGCGTCAGGAGGCTCCATTGTGCTTTGCCTTCCTTGCTCAGATGACATTTATTGGGGAGCCTCTCGATCTTGCATTTTGCTCCCCAGGTCCTTACTGAGGAGTCTCACCCAGGCTTGTCTACTTCAGTTCAAATTACATGTGCTCTGGTCCCTGCTGACAACAGGATTTTGTCTACTAACCATTTTTTAAAAATGACTTCGGTGGTGACATTTCTCCTCTGTGGAAAGAGCCTTTTAATCTTCATGTTGCTGTGGATGGACCACGCTAAACTTGGTAAAAATAAAACCTAAAGTTAGCCAAACCCTACACATTCTAATATTATTTGGTCCGTTGAATTGCTACATAAATCCTGAAAGGTGATAGGCAGGGTCAGACCGATACTATTGCTCAGCGTGGTGCCTAGCGCCCACGCCCACGGGAGGGGTGCGAACAGGGCTCCTGCAAGCCTCCTTTCCTCGCCCTTGAACCGTTCCCCAGCAGAGCTCCTTCTCTCCCAGGTCCAAAGCCAGGCTCCTCACCTTCGTGTTCTGAGACCTGTGGTGCTTAGGGAACTTTTCAACATGCTCTAGAATTAAAGACAAGAATGAAAACATATTATTGATTATACCTAGCATGCGTGGTGCACTTAGTCTTCTGGGCTAAGCACGTTGTCACTGACCTCCCTTTCAAGGGAGCTCTGTGATCCTGGGCGGTCGCCTATCTCCCCTGAACTGCCAGCAAGTGGCAGAGTTGGGATTTGAACTTTGAACTTTGAGCCTTGAACATGAGCTTCTTGCCAGAATCCGTTTCTAAGTTACCAAACACTGCCTGCCTGGGCGAGGCCCTGAACAACGCCTTGCAGGAAAAATAGATCGTAGATTAATCACTTAGGATCACTCTCAGAAAGTCCACAATCTTATTAGTGAGATAAAATATAAATACACAAAAGTTATTGACACGAAAAAGTTAAGTCATATCTCCAGAGAGGTTGCTTGGAATACAAAATGGGTTGTTGAGTAGATTTTACTAATCCTAGCTGTAGTAGGAGTTCAGAGCAGGCAGAGGGGTCTCAGGCTCAGGGTGGGGGCCTCCGCGTGGAGGTAGGGTTTAGTGGGCCCTGCAGAAAGACTGCGTTTCCCACAGTTCCCGGAGAGGCCCTCCAGGTGAAAGCAGGGCCAATGCCAGGGCTAGGGCAGGCGAGTACAGACTGGGACACGGGTGGAGGCTGGGCAGGAAAGACTCTTGCAGGACAGACTAAGGGGTGTGCTATTTGCCTGCTGGAATCACACCAGCCCCGGCGTTATATAGAACAGTGCTGCCTCAGCTGTGCTATCTCTGGAGCGTCAGGAGGCTCTGAAGGCTTTGAGCACGAGCTGGATGCATACAAAATGATTCACTTGTTCAATCACTTAGGATGGCAGCAGGACAGTTGGCAATGTTTATCATTTATGTAGCTGCCTAGCATATATTTATAAGTAGATTTTAAAATTGAAACACAACACACATACAGAAAGTGCACACATCATAAGCAGATAGTTCTTATAATTTTTATAAAGTGAAAACAACTATGTAGCCAGCAAATACATCATGATTTAGAAAAGTTCCACCACCCCAGAAAGCTCTCTCATACACTCTCCCAGTTAAAAATCTCCAGAGGTTACCACTGTTCTGATTTCCATCGCAATCCATTAGTTTTGCTTGTATTTTAATTTTGTATAAGTGGAAACATATACCACACACTCTTTATGTCAGGCCATTTTTGCGAGATTTATCCAGACTGTTTCCTGTAGTGTGTCTCATTCATTTCATTACTCCATTGTATGAATAGATCTCAATTGATGTGGCTGTTCCGATGTTGATGGGCATCTGGGCTGTGTGCAGCTGGGGGTGACCATGTATACTGCTGGTGTGAACATCTGTGTGCAGCTGGGGGAGACCATGCATACTGCTGGTGTGAACATCTGTGTGCAGCTGGGGGCGACCATGCATACTGCTGGTGTGAACATCTGTGTGCAGCTGGGGAAGACCATGCATACTGCTGGTGTGAACATCTGTGTGCAGTTGGGGGCGACCATGCATACTGCTGGTGTGAACATCTGTGTGCAGTTGGGGGCGACCATGCATACTGCTGGTGTGAACATCTGTGTGCAGTTGGGGGCGACCATGCATACTGCTGGTGTGAACATCTGTGTGCAGCTGGGGAAGACCATGCATACTGCTGGTGTGAACATCTGTGTGCAGCTGGGGGCGACCATGCATACTGCTGGTGTGAACATCTGTGTGCAGCTGGGGGAGACCATGCATACTGCTGGTGTGAACATCTGTGTGCAGCTGGGGGCGACCATGCATACTGCTGGTGTGAACATCTGTGTGCAGCTGGGGAAGACCATGCATACTGCTGGTGTGAACATCTGTGTGCAGCTGGGGGCGACCATGCATACTGCTGGTGTGAACATCTGTGTGCAGCTGGGGGCGACCATGCATACTGCTGGTGTGAACATCTGTGTGCAGCTGGGGGCGACCATGCATACTGCTGGTGTGAACATCTGTGTGCAGCATATTTTGCAGACCCTTCCACGTGGAGGAGAGCCCCAGTTATGAGTTCTGCCTTCCCAAAGTGGAAATTAAACTCAGTTGCCCACTTCCCCAGCGGCATTAGCATGTGACCTCGGCTCCACCAATTAGACGTCCCAACCCATGACTTCAGTTTGAGGGGGAGAATCATGAGGAAGCAGCGGGGAAGAATGGTGAGGAGTGGCCAGGAGGCTGAGTGGCCCTGTGATGCCAGCACCAGAGGTGGTAACTCACCTCCAGATAGTCCTGGGAGGCCCCTGTTACTGTTCCCATGCCCCAAACTTCAAAACCTGACTCTCACAGAATTCTGTGAGCCCCTTGATTAAATTCTTATTCTGCTTAAAGAACCTAGAGTGGGCTCTGTTATTTCTGAAGAGGAGGAAGTACTAGAACAAGACTAGATAAGCTTCATTGGACCACTATGGGAACAGGAGATATGATATCTCTTTTTAGAAATATACACAAGCCCCATTGAATGCATGGATTCTAGAGCCAGTCTTCCTGGGTTCAAATTCTTTCTCTATGACTTACAAGCTGTGTGACCTTGGGCAAGTTACTCAACCTCTCTGTGCCTTAGTTTCTTCATTGTAAGATAGGGTTAAATGGGTTAATTTATGAAACAGTATGGTCTGACACCTGGCACATAGTAAGTGCTATGTATGTTTGCTGTTGTCACTATTATTACCTATGACGGGCCCCTGGGCTCTTTCAGATAAAAACTTAGTCAGCAGGAAAATGCCAGCAGGATTAAGTGACTCACTTGAGCAGTGTTATTTGCACAGTGGGAATCTCCAGTGTGTTTGGTTCAAAAGAATGGAGGAAGGGAACTGTAGGGGTGAAGGAGGCTGGGCAGAGCTGGCCTTGACCGACTTGCGAGCCCCACTTCCAGGGCACTGAAGGCTCCCTCTGCTCCTCACCACGCCTCCTCTTCATTTCTGCTCTCCTCAAACACTAGTATCTGAATCTCTACGTGAAATCAAGTATGTATGTCCCACCAGGCCCAGGGGCTTCCGTTATAATCTGGGGTCCATGCTTTTCCACTGAAACCTGATTCTCTTCTGGTAAATGTCTAGATACACAGAGGAGACTCCTTGTGGGATGCAGAGGTCTGCACAGTAGATTTTCGCCTCTGAGGCAGGATACCTCGCATTTTGTGGGGCTTGCGGTATGAAAAGCCCAAGAAAATGTCAGAGACCCCTTCCTGAGAGCCAGGGCGCTGCAGTGCAGGGACTGGCACCGCCAGGGCAAGTCCCACCACGACGCAAACCTGAGCCAGGGTCCGGGCCTGGGCTTTGGGCAGGAGCGTGCTCCCTTCTCTGAGTTCCTCCCTCGGAAGTGGCCCAGCTGCTCTGAGATTGGGCGTAGCACCGAGTGATGAGTATAACCCTCTGTGTGACCATGACTGTCCCTACTTCAAACATTCTGCCCTGTTTCCCTGCTAGTAAACTCCCGATTTCTTGGCCCAAGTGCCCGGGTTTCTATTTCTGTAAATATGGTCAGCACAGGTGTGAGGTATCAGAGAAGAGGGAAGGCCCTCCTCCGAGCCTAATCTGGGGTGTGAGCTGCTCCAAATTCTGTGGAATAGAAGGGGCAGGGCACACGCTTGGAGAAGCCCAGGGGTGGTCCCCACGGCCAGCCACACCAGCCACACATCCCTGAGACCCCGAGAACAGTTGTGCTGGGTCAGCGCAGCTGAGACCTTGTCCTGGGGGAATTTACACTCTGAGGAAAGGGCTGGACAAGCGCACCAAGAACTACAACACGGAGTAGAAAACAGAAAGAGAGGTACCATAAAGGCCTGGGCTACTGATTGGTGCATCTCTTATTTATGCATAAGAATCATGCAGTTTTCTCCGAGGCTGCCCTTCGTTGTCACCTGATTTTGTGCTTAGCTCTGGCGGTACTAATCTTCTCCTCGTGTGTCACTCAGACCTCGGTATATTGCACGTGACAGAACCCCCAGCTGAGCATGCGGACTCCAGTGCTGGCTGCATCCAGAGGTGCAGCGTGTCCTCTCCCCCTTCCCCGCTGCATCTCCCTTTCTGAAACATGTCTTTCTGTTCTGTTCTGCAGCATCGACCTCACCCTGTGGCTGGCTCTCCTCGTGGTTACAGGATGACTGCTGATTGTCCAGAGGCCATTTGGTTCTCATCCACATCCAAGTAAAGAGAAAGCCTTAATCTTTGCCTTAGAATTTCAAGCAAGGGTCCTGAGATTCTAAGGAACTGGCTCAGATCACAGGCCCACGCCCGGACCGGTCTCTCTGAGTGGGGGAGATGGAAGGTGCTGGTTGGCTGGAGCAGAGTGGAGTCCACTCCCAGGAATAGTCCTCATTTTGGGTTATTATTAGAGAAGTGGAGAGGGATTTGGAGTAGCAATCACGAATGTTGGTGATAGCTAGGTTCCATTCAGGGAGGCCTTTGCAAGGCGCCAGCCTCCGGCCTCTGCTGAGGCTCAGAAAGGAGCAAGACAGTGTCTCCTAAATCCAGCTGGAAGTTCAGTGAAGTCTCCGTGGAGGAATAATCACCAGGCTGGGTGTTTCAGGATAAGAATACACTTGCCAAGTGAAGACAGAAGGCTACTCTTACAGAAATAACCAAATAAAGACCTAGGGGCACGAAACATTTACTTACTCAACAAGCACTGTTGAGCATAGTAAAAGCTGAGCTCTAGCAGAAGTCTGGAGATTAAAATTTGAATTTTGAAGCTACGAGAGATTAATATTTGAAATTAGTATTTGTAGTGGCAGGAAATGAGATCAATCTGGAATCAAGACCAGATTACAGAAGGCCCCCTGTGCCAGAGGAAGAAAGTTGGGCTTTATTTAGCGAGAGATGGGATTTGAGTCAGGGAATTTGACCTGGGCTGGTGCTAAAGAATTTCACCTAATCAATTCCAGCAAGTGTCTCCTTTCCTTGGTCTTCTCATCAGCTTGGGAAATACTCACAAATTACGACCTGTGATTTGGCACCTGTTTCTTTTCATTAATCGCCCGACTCAGTCTCCTTGTTCCCGTGGCTACAGGGAAACTCATTTGACCTTTGCTGTTGGCCTTCATTATCAGTAGTTGTGTGTCTGCTCGCCCCCTGGTACAAACTGGGGAACTCTTGGGGGAATCTTACTCACATGTTTCCTCCATCACCACCATAACTAGTGGGAATCTGATCAATGTTTAATTGACCTCTTCCTGATCGGGGTCAGAGGCCCTCAAGCTGCTGATAGAATGAACTTATTTCTAGTTTGGGAAAACAGGGCCGGGAGTTTTTGGAACGTTGACTGCGAGGGCGCATGTTTTGGAGCTCAGTGCTGAGCACATGCGCCCGTGAGGCCCAGCCACCCCTTGGCCAGTCAGGAGCAGGAGCGTCGGTACCTACCTGTCCGCCGGGCTTGGGCGTGCTTGCCCTTACGTCCGTTTCCTGCACTCCCTCTCCTCTGCACCTGCCTCCCAGGCTCGGGGTGACTTCAGCCAACAAGAGACACTGATGAATTTGAGAAGCAGGAGAGAGAGTGAAGCCAGTTCCCTCCCTCTCAGCCCCATCTCTGCCTTGGCTGGTGTCTGCAGGAGTGGCCGAGTCTCCTCCATGGCTTCCGCTCCTGCCAGGCAAGCCCACATGATTCCAGCTTCTTCCAGGCGACTCCAGGTGCTCAGGAGTTCCCCTTCTCTCCTGTCTGTTTAGCCCGTAAGTTGTAGTGACTTCCTTTCCACCCTGAACCCACTGGGCTCTTTTGGTCTTCCATCCTAAGCTCTCTGTATTTAAAATATTTAAATGTTCCTTACTGGATTCCGAATGATATAAGATCTCCCCATAACCCCTCCCCCAGTTCTGTTAAATATATATTTTGCCCAGAATTTAGTATCACACCCCATCTCCTTTTCCCTCCCTCCATCCAATATTTCCTCGTTCCGATCCAGGGCTTTTGCACTGCTCTATTTTCTTGTTAAGGAATAGAAGCAGATACATCCATTCACACAAAGATGTGTTCCCTTACCGGGAGTACGCATTTTTCACAAACACATAGGGATGCAGTAATGATGTGTCAGACTGTGGATTTCTCTTTCTCGGTGTCCTTCGGAGGCCGACCTTGTTCATGCATACCGCCATTTCCTCATGTCGTGCAAACCAGTGGCATCTCTCTGCCCCACAGCATTCTCTGGTCCAGCCGTGAACCTTTCCCTCAGGGGGGCTTGATGAAAGAATGTGGATGGAGCACCAAAGTCCACCTGGCACTGGAAAATCAACTCAGAGCACATGCTTTGCTAGTGGTCGGTAAGTAATGTCTTTTTAAAATTTAACATACACACACATTGTTATTCTTTGTATATCTTTTTACAATTTTTACCAAAGCCTGCCCAAACAATAATAATCCACATTTAAAAATTATATTCCTATGCTACATGAGAACTAAGAGTAGCAGTTACAGAATCTCATTTTATTTGCCTTAGGCAAACATATGCTACTCTGTGTGTGTTTTTTTACTCTGACACATTTACTGCCTCAGAACATGATAATTTTACCATTTAAAAGAAACTATGGAAATGTAACTGCATAAAGGCTAGACAATAAGCTCCAGAATGGTAAGTAGGCATTAGGTCGCCTGGTAACTTGCCACTTCCACCCTCATGTACTCATGGACTAGAACCTGAGTGGGCCTGAAAACAGCCCTTGGAAACCAAGAAGTCATGTGAGGCACCAGGAACAGGGAGATAAACCTTTCCCACTGGTCAGGGACTGTGGGGTTTCCCAGGATGGAGGACTTTCAGTACTAAAACCAGGACAGTCCTGGGCCACCTGAGACAAGGTGGTCACCTGTGAAGTCCCGACTGCAGGGGAGAGGCAAACTCCGAATCTCACTGCCAGTGGTGGACCAGGCTTCAGCTAGAAGGAAGCAGCTCTCTAGCTGTGGAAGTTGATAACCAGAGGAAAGTCCTCTCTGATTGGCTGTCCATGGCTGTGTGAGGTTAACCTTTTAGCCCACAGAGCTGCGGGTACAGGTGAAATAACCCAATAGAAAAGACACAGTGAGGACAGAAAGGAAGAGAGAGCAGTGGACCCTGCAGAGCAAGCTGTTCTACCTTGCCAGCCCAGAAGAGAGGAATGGCTTCGTATAGCTTGGGAGGATCTGCCTCAAAGACCTAGCGAAGTGGTTCTTAGCCCTAGCTGGCCATCAGAATTACTTCAGTACTTTTGAGAATGCAGATGCCTGGGCTACACCCCAGACCAACTTGATTTAGATTTTCTGAAGGTGGGCACTGTCATTGGTCTTTTTCTTAAAGCTCCCAGGTGAGCCTAATATTCAGCTAAGGTTGAAAACCACTGGTCCTGCACACCTGTGTGTGTGTGTGTGTGTGTGTGTGTGTGTGACAGCATATCTAGGCACTGACAGTAACAGATGGTAAATAAGGAAACAGGTTTATTAATGTCTAGACTAACTACCATGCTTCCATGCCCCAATCCGGCTGACTCTAGAAACTTTGCCAACTCAAAGTGTTTCCTCGTTATTGCTAGGAGGCCACTGGGGTGTTTCCTTATGAGGGTTCACAAAAAAGTCTGCATGTGGTCCTCTGCTCTCCCCTCCTCCTTGGGTTGCCAACCTCAGGGGCCTTTGTCTATTAACTCCCTGAAGCTGAAATCACCTTCTTTCAACTCAGGGCTTCTGTTGTCTCTCAGGCACTGGGAATGAGATTGGCAGGGGTAAGCACCATTCACCTTTATCAGCCCATCACAAGCATGGAATAGGTCCTTTCTTTAATTAATTTATTTTTGTTACAGATGTTTCTCCTTTTTCCACCATTGACACCCTCCTCCCATTCCCGCCCCCGCCCCCAGCATTGTTGTCTATGTCCATTGGTTATGCTTATATGCATAAGTTCTTTGGTTTATCTCTTCCATCCTTTCTTAAATTTCCCTTGGAACAATGGAGAATGGCAGGTTTGGAGAAAACAGAGAATGGAGATGTTAACATGGAGACTAACTTGGGGGTTCCTTGCTTAGAGAAAGAGCTTCTCTCTCCCTCCATTCCAAGCCTTTCCTCTCCAATTCTCACTTCTTGTCATAGAATCAACCTCCTCTCATGGTGATTTTATGGAAGGAACATTCACTCTTATTAGGGGAAAAAACATTTCTTGCCCCAAGGGCTTGCTTTAAGACTCTAATGGGACTTGATAGTCCAACATGAGCCATTTTTGATCTTCGGTGTTGAATAACACACCTCAGGTTGGTAGAACGTCAATAATCCAGGCCACCACCAGGGTTTGCTGAGCTCGGTGCATCTCCTTTTCAGTCTTTCCTACATGAGGGTTAAAGCTCCTGCCTGCGGCTTACTTTGTAGGTATCCCAGCAACATTAACTCATCATCATCTGTCCAACTGTCAAATAGTTTCTCAAGAACAAAGACAGAACTTCTTGCCTAAACAACTAAAAAATATTTGAAGCAGTGGTTTTCAGACATGAGACAATAAGTGGTAAGGATTGTGATCCTTGAGGGAAGGAAGCAAATGAGATGAGCCCTACAAGTGCTGCAGCCCACAGCCTGAAGAGGGTTACCAGGCTGCAGTGCTGACGGGGGGAACCCAAAGAAGGCCTGGTGGCTTCACCGGGTTAAAGAGGGAAGATTTAGAGTTCAGGGAAGCCAGTGGCTAGAATACACAGGACAGACTGCTGGAGAGGAGACAGCTGCATAAAGACAGAGCTCTGGATTTGCAGGTTTGTTCCTCATCTTTAGCTTAGTACTGATTGGCTCTTGCATGTGAGAAACTGAGTAAGGCCAGAAAAAGAACCTCCAGAAAGAAGCAGGAGGAAAATCCCCAGAGCTTATACCACTCCTTATAGTCAGAATGGAAAAGTCTCCTAACACATGAGCTATTACGTAGTCTTCAGATGGGTGGGGCATGTTCACCTACACTAAAGGCTGTTCTGGACCTACTTTAAAAAGCTTAAAATCTGGAGGGGGCCAAAGGAAGGGAGAATTGGGGACATCTGTAATACTGTCGACAGTGAATAATTTTTTTTTTATTATTATTAATTTTTTTTATCCTCACCCGAGGACATTTTTTCATTTTTTTGTTCAGACAGAGTGGGAGGGAGAGGAAGAGAGAGAGAGAGAGAGAAACATCGATGTGAAAGGGACACATCGAGTGGCTGCCACCCACACGACCAACCAGGGCCGGGGACAAACTGCAACCGAGGTACGTGCCCCTAGCGGGAACCGAACCCGGGTCTCTCCGGACCGCAGGCCGATGCTCTAACCGCTGAGCCAAACTGGCCAGGGCAACAGTGAATAAATTTTTTAAAAGAATTTTTAAAAAGCTTAAAAGCAAGTATCATATGGATCAAAGCATTTTCAAGTTACCCGAATTCCAGAACAAGGTCAAAATTTTTAAAAGAAATATGTTACAACAAACAAATAAACAAATAAGAACAACAGACCCCAAAAGGTAAAACTCACACTATCTGGCATCTGACTGAAAAAAGCAAAGAAGCAACTGTTGTGGCTCATAGGGAGAAGAAAATGCAATCAATAAGAGCAGACCCAGAAAAGACAAACGACAAAATTATTAGATAAGGACATTAGAACCAGTATTATAAACATACCCCATTTGCCCAAGAAGGTAGAAGAAAGCATGGGCATGGCGAGGAGGAAAATACAAGACAAAAGGACCCAAATCAAACTTTAGAGATGAAAAATATAATGTTTGAGATGAAAAATACACCAAATTGGATTAATAGCAGATAATATTCGTGATGACATAGAGCTTATCCCAGGAATGCGAGGTTTATGTAATATTGAAAAATAAACTATTACTTACCATATTGAATAATAAAAAGAAAAATCATATGAATATCAGAAAAAGCATCTGTCAAAATTCAACAGATAATCATGATTTTTAAGCACTCAGCAAACTAGGAGGAGCTGGGAATGTCGTCAACTTGATTAAGGGCATCTGTGAAAAACCTACAGCTAACTTCATAGTTGGTGGTGAAAAGACTGAATTCTTTCTTCCTAAGATCAGGAAAAAGCAAGGATGTGCACTCTCACCACTTCTATTATTTAACATTTTTTTCTGGGCATCCTAGCCATAGCAAAAGAGAGGAAATAGAAATAAAAGACATACTACTAAGAAAGGAGAAATAAAACTATCTTTATTAATAGATGCCATAATTGTCTATGTGGAAAATTTTAATCTATGAAAAGTTTATAAGAATGTAGGATCATAGCAAGGTTGCAGAGTACAAGATCAATGTATTGGAATCAATTTTATTTCTATATACTATCAATGAATAGCCATAAAATAAATTAAAACATATCATTTACTATTTGTTATGGACTGAATGTTTGTGTTCCCTCACAATTCATGTGTTGAAATCCACCCCCAATGTGATGGTATTTAGAAGTGGGGCCTTTGGGAAGTAATTAGGTCATGACGGTACAGCCCTCATGAATGGGATTAGAGACCTTATAAGGTCATGAAGAGAACCAGAGCTCTCTCTGTCCCTGCCATGCTGAGTATACAATGAGAAGTCAACCATCTGCAAACAGGAAGAAGGCTCTCACCAGTACCCAATCATGCTGGCACCATGACCTTGGACTTCTAGCCTCCAGAACTATGAGAAATAAATTTCTGTTGTTGATAAGCCACCCAGCTTGTGGTATTTTGTTACAGCAGCCCAAGCTAAGACACTATTGCATTAAAAAAAATATTAAATACTTAGAGATAAATTAGACAAGAATTGTGGAAGTCCTGTACACTGAAAACTATAAAACACTGTTGAGAGAAATTAAAGATGACCTAAACAAATAGATATACCATGTTCATGGATTGGAGGACTCAATATTATTAAGATGTCAGTTCTCCTCCCAATTGATCTATAGATTCAATTCAATTCCAATCTTATTTCAGCAAGACTTTTCAAAAGAAATATACAAGCTAAATCTAAAATTTACATAGAATTGCAAGACTTAAAATAGCCAAAACGATTCTGAAAAAGAAGAGTTGAGCTAAACACCATACTCTATCTGATTTTAAGAGTATTTAGAAAGTTAAAATACAATATAGTGTGATGTTGATGGAATGATACAGGGGGGTGGCAAAAGTAGGTTTACAGTTGTGAGTACATGAAACAGAATTTATTCTTGTATTATTATTATTATTATTGTTGTTGTTTTATTTGTCTTCTTCTGTAAACTTACTTTTGCCCACCCCTATATATATCAGTGTAAATTTGTATATACATAGATACACATCAAGGAAACAGAATAGAGTCCAGAAATAGATTCACACATGTATAGCCAATTGATGTTTGATGAGGGTGCCAAAGCAATTCCACAGGGAAAGAATAATCTTTTCAATAAATGGTGCTGGAACAGTTGGATAGTCATATGCAAAAATATGAACTTTGACTCAGACCTTACACTATTGGATTACAGGGCTAAATGTGAAAGCTTTTAGAAAGCTTATAAGAGAAGCCACAGGAGAAAATCTTAAGCATCTTTGGGTTAATCCAAAAGACAACTCAAATGTTCAACTGAGGAATGGGTAAACAAATGTGGTGTGCTCATACAATAGACTACTATTCAGTAATGAAAAGGAACACACTATTGATACAATCATCATAATGGATGAATCTCAAAATCATTATGCTGAGTGAAATATGCCAGACAAAAAGAATACATACTGTATCAGCCCATTTATATAAACTTCTAGAAAATGCAAACTAACTTACAGTGAAAAAGCAGACCAGTGGTTGCATGGGGGTGGAGGGGAAGGAGAGGTGAGAAGGAAGAGATTTGAAAGAAGAATGAGGAGAATCTTGAGAATGATAGAAATGTTTGTTATTGTGGCTATGGTTTCACAGGTATACAAATATGTCAAAACATATCAAATACTATTCTTTAAATATATGTAGTTAATTGTAAGTCAATTATACCACAATAAGCCTGTTTTTAAAAGTACAAAAAACACTTTGTAGTGTAGTGCACTTTAAGTTCATAGAGACATGTCATCAGTTAAGGCAAGCAACAGTAGATGTTGTAACAAGAAACCCAGTATCTCAGTGGCTTAACAACATAAAAGTTTGTTTTGCTTATGTCAAAATTTCATGGGGGTGTGCTGCTCCAAGCAACACACAGCCAGGCAGTGGCTCAGGGACCTTGGTTCCTTCCACCCTGTGGCCCTGCTGACTTTAACATGTGGTCTTCACTCTTACCAAGGACAAAGAGAAGAGCGGAAATGATCATGACCAGACCTACAAGGAGGTACCCATCATATCTGCCCAACCTTAGGCCAAAACCCAGTTCCATGGCAGGGAGGTTGGGAAACAGCCTTCTCCATACCAGGAAGGAAGAGTAATACTTTCATTTATATATTTAGCCAGTCTTTGCCAGAAGAAAAAGAAAACATCTCTTCCTAGAGTAGCCATGCACACAGTAACACATATTACGGAAGAATACTGAGGTTCTGAGACAAAATGCCTGCATTCAGATCCCTTTGTGTTTTTCTTCCAGATTGATGAGAGGGCATTTGCTTTATATTTCTGAACTGAAGAGCCTGTTCCAGGAGTTCTTCTCAAGAAGATCCAGTTTCTGCACCAAAGGGGAATCCAAGTCTTCCAGTTTCTGGGAGAAATAAAATTGGTATAGTTTTCAAATCACTCCACAGCCTCCCCCACTCTTTTCCCACTTTTACCCTCAAGGTTTCAAAACGTTTAAAGTCCGGTCTAAGCAGGAGCGTGCAGCTCGTACCCCCACCATCTCATCTGCACCTACAGCACAGGGAGCAGCCGAATCCAGCATGACGACACAGCTCCCAAGAAAATCTGCTCAGGGTCTTTGATGCTCTATGGCCAGTAAAGGGATTCCTTGCCTAAGCAGCCAGATAGCTTCAGTGACAAGATATGGATTCAAGAGCATATACCCAGTTGTGTGGCCTTCACAAGGTCACTCACTCTTTCTCAGAACATTTTCTTCACTAAACTTCGGGGGCACCACACTCTCCAAGCCCTTCCTGCCTTCCTGCTGCTTCTTCACTTTCTCATCTGCCAGCCTCCTTCTCTTCCTAATCCCTGGATAGCATGTTGCCTCAGGGCCATCTCCTGCACCAACCTCTCAAGTTTGATTAGGAACTTTGAAAAATGATGGATTAGGTTCTACACTTGTGGAATCAGCTCTTCCCAACCCTAACAGCTTTGGACAATTCAGATAACATTTTCCCTCCCACCCCTCCTTCCTTCCTGTTCTCCCTTCTTTTTTTTTGTCTAATTACCTGGATACTGTCTCCCTCTAGAAGTAGTAATCAGGGTTTCCAGATAAGGCAGTTAATTGCTAACTTTTTTCTCTTAACTTGCTTAGAAAAAGACAAAGAGGACACTTTCACAGTTATCAGTTGTCCTCGAAAATCAACTTCAATTGACTCTCTTGGGAAAGAGTCCATGAAATACAAGAGGGGAAAACAATGAATTCACAGAAGAGTGTGTTCCCACCTACTCGGAACAGAGTCCCTTTTACCAACCTGTTTGATCAGCTGTGGGAAAAGCATCCTCATTTACATAGCCTCCTGGCCCTTTGTGTTTCCAGGTAGCACCGTAGCAGGGACGCAGTTTCTATATGAACGAAGGAGGCTAAAGGCCCACAAATGCCCATCAGACTGGCTATAGCTTCTTGAGGTTATCCAGGGATTTCTTGTTGTTTTCATCTCTTACAGTCTTGTGTGGAACGATCTAATATTTGCAAATGTGTATGCCTCTTTCACAATTCAATCACTGAATATTAAATTAATTTAGGAAACAGCTGTGCATCACTTGTGTGCCTACTGCATATAAATTCTCCTACTGGGTGCTGCAGGGATTAGGGAGACAGCCCTGCCTGGGAGAAGCAGACGGTCTGGTGAGAAGCAGTGCCTGAACATGAAATCCTATTCCTAGTAGACTGAGCACACTAGGAGCAGAGGCAGAGTCTTTTCTCTATCTCTTCTACATCACCTAAAGACTGTGTTGAGGACATAACAGATGATCAAAAATAGTTCTCACAGTGAATTTCCATAATTAAAACTCACAATGATAACCAGCCAAATTTCAGAGGAAACCAGTTACCTTCTGTCACTGTTAGGGGTCATATGATGGCCACAACACCTTACATGGTAGGAAGTAATGACAAATAAGAGGCTGAGAAGAATAATTCTTGTGGTTCAGATGAAAGGACATTTGAGTAGACAGAAAGGATGAATCAGCCCTGAGATTAGCCTCAACACCATAGATATTGCTTATTGGGGAAAAGAATGTTTCACATCTGAAAAAACAAGTGATTAGAAGGTTTGAATACTCACTGCGAAATTGTTTTTGTATGAATTCACACCCTTAATGGTTTCCTCTCAAAACTGGAGCTCATCAACTAAGCAGGTGTCAACTCGCTTACAGATCTCAGAGCTGGAATTTGACCACAGAGAAAGAAATAAAAGGTCTCCTGAGGCACTTGCCATCTCCTCTGCATCTAGTATCTGGCTCAAAACAACTTCCACATTTACTTATTGTCTCTATTCTGTATCTCCTCTAAAGAACAACCCAGCTGGATTAAACCCAAATTAGCATAGCACTATCTCTTAGACATTTAAAAATACGTAAAGAAAAATAATCACTATTCTCATGCTAATTTCAAATGACAATTTCCCTATTATATAGTTTTCAATAGTGAAAGGTTTTTTTTTTTTTTTAGGTAAAATGGAAAAAAACCCAAAACACTCAGCTGCTCAGTGAGGCAGTTAAAATATTCTGTGAAAACAGCACTTACAAAACAAACAGAACCCCTGGGCTACCAATTTATGAACATCAACTAGTGGTACAAGACAGGTGTATTATCACAGATTCATGGCCCAGGAAGGGATTTTATTATTATTATTATTTTTTAACAATAAACACTTGATAGCAAACCATGTTTATGATAAGTGACTAAGGGGAATAAAAAAAAATGTATACAACAGAATCAAATACTAGTTTTCCCTGGGGGTTTCAGTAGCTTTCTCCTGCAGCTGTTGGGCACATCATTTCTCTTCCACTTACATCTTATAGGAGAGGGTCTTGGTTTCCTGGCTGTGCCTGTAAGATTTGTTAATCAAATGAATTCCAGTCCTAGAGAGGGTACTGAATGAACCTAGGACAGCGTGGCTTCTGGGGATAGATTCTGCCAGGGACTGCAAGTCTCCCTTGTTTGGGTATTTTTTCCTGGTTGAAAACTCAAAGCTGAAATTTTAGCTTCTTTTACCTTAATTCTGAGCAATCACTGTCATAGATAACTGTAGTTTAATATGAACTAGTGTATGATAGGGAGGGACCCAGCAAGGCCCATTTGATCAGTCTTCTCTGTGTCCCATTGTTTCAAATGGTCCAGCACACGTTTATTTACTAAACATTAACTCTTCTCATCTCCCCTGTGAATTGTTTTCCTGCCCTTTGAAGTTCCAAACCACAACCCTCACCCCTTTCTCCTTAGTTCAAAAGAGCATATAAACCTTAATTGACAGATTTTCCTGGGTCTCACATTCCAACCCCCATATGTACATATGTAATAAATTTGGCTATTTTCTCCTGTTAATCTGTCTCATGCCAATTTAATTTTTATACCAGCCAGAAGAACAGAGAAGGGTAAAAGGAAAATTATTTTTCCTCCCCTCCAGAGCTAACAGCATCTGATACCTTCCTGGGAAGGGGGGGGGGGGAGTTGCACTCATTAACCTTCATTCTTGTTTTAAGTACAATAATGCAAGTACCCAGGGAAAAGTCAAGGTTGCCATTATGCAAAACCACCTTGTGACTCCACCCATTGCCATGGAAACACATTCATGGGTTAGTGTGAGCGCATGGATGTGGCAGATGAATGTGTTGTATGTGTGAGTGGGTTTGGGAAAGTTATGAATTCACATGAATATGTACTCATATGTTTGTGAGTTCTTGTGTATGAGTATGTATTTGTGTGTATTTTGTATGAGTTGTGTATGAATGTGTTGAGTGTAAATATGTGCAGATGTCTATATTGTGTGCATGTGTGAGTTTGGGTGTGTGTATGAGAGTATGGTTTGTGAGTGTAAATGTGTGTTTGGGTGACCATATCAGTGTGTGTGTGTGTAGTTGCCTGTGTAAGTGTGTATTTGTATATGGGTTTGTATTTTTGTGTGTAGGAGTGCACATGGTGGGTGTATTTGTATATATGTGAATGCATACTTTTCTGTGTAAGTATTGTGTGTATTTTTGCGAATGCGAGTATTTGTGTGTATGAGTGTGTGTTGTGACTAGTGTGTATGTGTATTGTTTGTGTGAGGGTTGTGTGTGTAATTGTGTAAATGCGAGCATTTGTGTGTTGTGACTGTGTGGTGTTTGAGTGTGCATTTGTGTATATGTGAGTATATATATTTGTGTGTGCGAGCGCGTGGGAGCGGGTGTGTGCTGTCTCCACGCGCCTCCACCTCCCCGCGATCCGCCCCATTGGCGCGGGAGCAGAGGCAGCGGCCCTGGCCGGGCTGGCGAGGGAGGGACACGCGCCGGGGTGAGCGGGCAGCACCGCCACCGCCGCCGTCACCGCCGCCGCACCGACTTTGCCCTTTAAATCGGTCTCCAAGCCGATTACAGCTGATCTCCCACGTGACGTTTTACCTTCTGTCTCCGGAGCGAGTTGCCCGAAGACAGTCCTCAGGCTGCCGGCGCGTCGCGCCGCCCCAGTCCGCCGCGGGGTCTCCGGCTCCTGCAACTTTGGGCAAAGCAGCGGGTGGCCCGGGCGCCCTCACGGGGCCACTCTCCGCGCGGGCATCGGGGGCTCCCAGGGCTTCGCTCCAGGAGGGCGGCGGTTGCGGCGGAGAACCAGCCTGGACGCAGCCGGGCGCCCCTCGGACCCGCGCGGCGCCGCGCCCCGGAGGCCAGCGGGGTGCCCTGTGCGCAGCGTCAGGAAAGGGGGCGCCCTTTGCCAGTCTGGACCCCAGCGAGCGAGCCCAGGGGGGAGCTAGGCAGGAGATGGCCGCCAGGCAGGGGTGAGCCCCCGCGCCCTCACCATGCAGAAGAGCGTGCGCTACAACGAGGGGCACGCCCTGTACCTGGCCTTCCTGGCCCGCAAGGAGGGCACCAAGCGCGGCTTCCTGAGCAAGAAGGCAGCCGAGGCGAGCCGCTGGCACGAGAAGTGGTTCGCCCTCTACCAGAATGTGCTGTTCTACTTCGAGGGCGAGCAGAGCGGCCGCCCGGCGGGCATGTACCTCCTGGAGGGCTGCAGCTGCGAGCGGGCGCCCGCGCCGCCCAGGGCCGGTGCCGGGCCGAGCGGCGCCCGGGACGCGCTGGACAAGCAGGTACCACGCGCCCTCCTTCCCCAGCCTCCCTGCCTCCGGCACTCCCCAGCCCTTCTAACCCCACAGGTCTAGGGATCGACCGAACGCGGGCTCCATGCTCCAGACCCGAGGTTCCGCGGCTGCGTTAGTGGCAGGGTATCTTCACGCGCCTCCCCATCTCCATCCCTCCTTCTCCCCACCTCCATGTAATCACTGGGAGTAGGGGCTCGGCTTGACCCTGACAGCGGTCGGGGCTTTTCAGCTTCATTACTAACCACCCATTGCTCCCCGGAGTTTCTCGGAAGGATTTAGTGTGGTGACAGGTGTTGACACCTGTTGGATTTAGATAGGCGAGACGGAACTAACTTATTTGGGAAAGTTAGGTTTCTCCCTTACCTGGCTGGTGCGTGTAGGTTGTTTTCCTGCAGATGTTTGACTGCTGGTTGGCTCCCAGGACGGACAGGCACTTTCTGTTGTCCATTTTCAATCTGTCTTTGTAGTTATGTCAGTTTACCTTGCTAACGTTTGACCTACTGGGTGTAATTACGAAGGTAAATGTATATCTAATCCCCCCAGGATTAGTATTTGGTACCACATTCCTGCTATATTTAAACGTGTGGGTATTTAAAAAGACATCTTCACTGTACTTTTAAATGAGTGCTTTGAAAACTAATGTGACCTTTTTATTCTGGGTCATAATTTTGTTAATTTTGCTATGTACTACTCAGGGAGGAAAAATTCCTTTTAGATTTAGTAACTCCCGTGCCCCATTCCTGAAAATGAGAAATTTGTATTTTTTTCAATCACCATTTGGTTATTAAAGTTAAAGCAGACTAATTTTATGCTCCCAAATGTTCTCACTTTGCTTCTAGGTCTTCACCTTGGGGAAAAAAAAGGGACTGGTTGTCTATGCTATTGCATAAAAATATTTCGCAGTTGAATTTTCGGTGGAAGTCAGACTAAACAGCTTCTACTGGGAACCACCTAGGGTGGCTGTGGGAGGCGCTAGGGATAGGATAATGGATAAGATGCCTACCTGACCCTTTGGTGCTCATAAAATAATGTGTAAAATTAAGAGGAGTTGGGGGGTGGGGAGTTGTTACCTGTTGCAATGTATATGGCTATCTGTTAGTTAATATAATATGAAAACCAACATTTTTCTACTCAGGAAATATCTGAACTCTCATCTTCAGGACAATTTTCTTTACACCACACCTTGAAAAAGGAATGTAACCTCCAGATTGACTTTTGTGCCACTTTCTAATGGAAGTTCCTAAACAGGTCATTCTATGAAAAAATCTGTTTATCATACAAGTTATGAGTATTTCTCAATCATTTTATACATCTCTCAGAGTTGAGAAATTAGAACCTTTGGTGTTTGTAGAAAAACTGACATGAAGAGAACAAGACTTCCAAATGGATTAGGAGTTGGATTGGGAACTCTGTCAGACTTTGTCTTCTTTTAGGCATGTTTCTGTGACTTGGATTAGTTTAGCAGACTGATGCTTTTCTCCCTGCCTGTCTGGGTGTGTTTGAAGAATTAAGATGAAACTGTGAAGATAAGAAACAAGAAAAACTTCCTACCTTAAATGTCCAGTTTATGCAGTGTGTTCCCTTTCAATTAATTTGTGTGGTTAATGTGCTCCCACCAGGGACCATCTCAGGGTCTGCTTTTCCCAGTGTGCTTCTGGAGCTTTCCACATAAATATCTCCATCAACCCCACAAACAAAGTTGAAGGTTAGGGCTTGAAACAGGACTTATGGAGGCAGAGTGGGTTTTCTCCACCAGGTTTCTATGTGACTTCTTTATGCAAATCTCTTAACATTTTCTTTATTTTTTTTCTTCTTCTGTTAATGAAATCTGTTTCTTAATATGTGAAAATTAAGGGTTTGGCTAAGATGATTTCCAAGTTGCTTTCTAATAATGACGTCTGTTTTCTAAGGTTATAACAGACAGGGTGAGCTTTTTGCTGTGTAACGGATGTGAAAGATAATTTCACAAGATTTAAGGATTCCCAGTTTCTGTAATAAATACTGCATCTGAGAAGCTAAGGACAAGCAGGTGATTGAAGTGGACATTCTGATAAATCAGTTAGGTCAGCAGATGTGCAAACCTGTAGTAACATTATTGCATGAGACAGAGATGTTCTTATCATTCACGTTGTAGAGCGACATATTGTGATGTCGTTGACAGTTACTATAGTTGATATAATTTTTCCTATAAAATGCCTCTAATCATTCTTGCCAATTTGAATTCTATTCCTTCATATAATTTTCAAATTTGAATTGTTTTTAAGTAAGTTATAAAAAGAAAACACTCATTGATTTGATTAATCTAAATAATAACTCAAAGTAAGTTGATTGACAAAAGAAAAAAACTGTTTTTTAACCACTTTGTCTTAAACTGTTCCTAGTCAAGAAGAAAAAAGAAAGGTGTATTTTCACTTTCCAAATGTGTGCCTAGGTTGAAGGAATATTTGCATTGCTCCATTTTTTCAATAGTGTCCCAAGATTTCACCTTGGTAGGTCGTTGGGAGATTGCAAGGCTCTCTTATCAACCTTCATAGTGGTTACTTCTTAGCAGTAGTTATGGTGACATAATCAAAATGAGTCTAAGGGGTGTTCCTTTTCTTGAAAATGTGTGTTGTTGGTACTTCTTTCTAAGACAGCTCCACTTATGGAAAATAAAAAAACTTACCTTTCATTCCAGGTGAAAGTATTTAAGAAAAGAGAATTTGCATTTAGTAAGTGCTTTCTATGTGCCAGGCTTGGTGTTAGCCTCCATTAGCTCATCTAATTTGAACCTCACTTCAGCTCTTAGAGATTAGTGTTTTTGTTGTTTTTTTCATTTTTACCTATGCTAACAGTGAAGCTCAAAGAATTCTTGGGAGATCATCAAAATCCTACTCCAGGTATGGAGACTGAATAATCTTGATGATTGCCTCACTAAGGAGACAATTGAAATCCACTGAGCTTCAAGAAATTTCAAATCTGGG
Organism: Tadarida brasiliensis; assembly: GCA_030848825.1. NCBI lineage: Eukaryota > Metazoa > Chordata > Mammalia > Chiroptera > Molossidae > Tadarida > Tadarida brasiliensis. The sequence goes on from CM061258.1 coordinate 53,245,580, forward strand.
TGGGATGGAGGTTGGAGTTGTAGTAGGTGAATCACTTTTTTGTATATTCTTATTTTCCTTTTGAAAACTATTTAAAGGGCAGTTGCAATTCTTGAGAAATACAATTGCAGACCATTACATTTTCAAAGAAAAAATGGGACTTATGCCTAAACAAACAAGTTTACATGGCATTCATTTACTCCAGTAGGGATCTTTAAAAATATTTGCCCTCAGGGTGACAGTGCACATCTCGGTCAGTGTGTTTAAGTGGCTGTGTCTGTGTTGCCTGCTATCAGGAGAGACATATAGGAACAAAGCCACCTTTATCCTTATTTTTTGAGTAATGTTAAGTATTCTTTTTAGCCTGATTTCAGCTGTTTTTTTTGGGTGGGGTTGGGGGGGATATCTCTTTAGTTCTGAAGGTTTAAAGTAGTAGGTACTTCTCATATTTGTACTGAATTGAACATGTTGATTTAATTTTTGAGGGATTAAAGTTTATGTGATTTTCCTGTCACCTCATTACTAGCCAGTCATTTTAGCATTCCTAACTTAACCATAGGCAGAGGATTTTAATAATGTTATTGAATTACGCAGAGCTTCATGCAAGTCCTAAAATATATGTGGAGGGTGAGGAGTGTGGATGGCGGGTTTTCACTCTAGTTCATGTTGTTTAATTGATGTATAATAACTAACACAGTATTTTCTCTTCAACCATTGCTTGTTGAACACAAATAAAGAAAAAATGGAATAAAAATATTTGCTAAATCTTATAAAAAGTTTTGAAATATAATTTAGGGAAGAAAATGGTTTATTACTGGAATTTTGTAATATTCTTCCATTTAAAGTTAAATGAGTAAAAATAATTTATGGGTTAGCAAAGTTTAGTTATTTTAATTTTGGCGAGAGTAAACATTGCTATTTATATTATTGTATTTATCATTAAGAATTCAACATAAAAATCCATCTATGATGTGACAGATATCCATAAAAATGCACTTTTATTGTGACAAGTATTTTTCCATGGGTTTTAGTAAGTGAGAGCTAAATGCACTATTAAATAGTGGAAACTATTTATAGTGTGATAACATAATTTTTTTCTTTTAAGAATTAAAAAATAGAGATATATTCCTTTTATTGGGTAATGATATGTCCTAAAGTAAATGTGATAACCAAATGTTTCTGGTTTTAGTGAGCCAATGCTAAATTTATTAAAGTTTTAGTAAACATTATTAAGTTTATTAAAGCAATTGTTGATATTGAAGTTTGTTTAAGGCAGATTATATTTTAAATTTGATTTTGTACATGCCCAATACATTTGCCTTCTATGGTCAATATAATTTTAATTTTGTAGAATACAAAAATTTAGTCTTTAAGATTATTTTGTAATGAAATAAGCCAGATTGATAAACAATATGGATTTACTCAGGTCTTAGATCCTAATTTTTGAATTTTAAAGTAGTTTTGTGTTTTTATGCCTTTTCACTTTTCCTATAAAAAAGAAATATGTGTGTGTTTATTGAATGTGCTATGTTCTATCATTAAATATTAAACATTTGTAATGCAGTTATAAGTGTTGGAGTATACAGATTTTTATTTGTATCATCAATATTTCAAGATGTGAGTTGTAAATCCAATCTGTTTACAATTTGGATAGCTTTAGTTCTCAGGACTAAGGATGTATAATAATTTTGTTAAGTTAATCCCAGTATAAATTCCTCTCTGAAATTAGTTAATACTTAAATACAACTAGAAATGATATTTATTATGTATCAATATAGCACTGTGGTAAATGTTTTGTTATTTTATAACATTTGGCCATTATTCAAAAAATTAATCATTATTTCAAAATTATTCATTATATTTTAATTGGTATAATATTTAAATATTAGCTGATTGAGAAATTATAAATACATTATTTTGGCTTCACCAAAGGGTATATTTTAGCATGTTTGCCCAATAAATTCAAATATGATTGTGTGTATATTTAGGAAAAAATAGTAGCAGGTTTTTCTTTTTCTTTGTCTTTTTTTATTTGAGAAAACGTTGGTGTTAGCAGGTGGAACGGAGATGCGGGAAGCACATGTTCTCACAGTTTTCTTTTTTACTGGCACTAGAAAAACTTATGATTTAATGAAAAATAAGGATTCAAATTATTTTTCCTAAACCTCCTCACAGTGAATGCAAAATACCCCAAATGTGTTTTTAGTGAGATGGCAAAAAAAAAAAAAAGTTTGAGTCGATCTGTGTTTATTTAAATAATATTTCTTTTTTTTCAAACTGTAAAGGAAGAAATGAAAAAGTTGGGGAGGCCTATATAAGCATAACTTACAGCATCAGAGTAGAAAAAGTTAATGAAAGTTAGAATTCTCAGAAGATTGAGAAGACAAAAATAAAATAGCAGTAATAAAATCTATGCTTAAAAGTAAAATGTATTGATCCTTTAGTATTTTATTGTTTTGAAATGTAGGCCACAGTTTCTTTTGCTACCTCTTCCCATACTTACCAATGTGACATTGCTGAGACTTACGATGATGGGAACAGCAGGGATCTGAGGGACTCTGGTTACTGGTACTTTTCATTCTTTTCAGGTTCCTGAAATGTTTTATTTTGTCATTGTCTGATTTAATTTAGACATTGCCTGATTCATTTTCCTGAATTATATTTATGAGCCCATGCTATTTGTGTGACTAATTTAAACAGTGGGTTTAGTGCTGTGAATTAGACGGCCGTCTGGAAAGTAGGAGGTTTCCTGGGGTTAGCTCTGTGGGAATGGGGAGCTGGTAGCCTGGGTAAGGCTCATTGTGTAACATCACAACTCGTTACAGGAGAAGTCACGATGAGATAATGTCAGTGATGCATAGGAATAGGAGATGGTTCACATCCAATATGAATTGCCTTTCTTTTTTGAAAAAAAAAATGTTTTTATTGATGTTAGAGAGAGAGAGGAAGGGAAAAGGAGATAGAGATAGAAACATCAATGAGAGAGAACATTGATTGGCTGCCTCCTGCATGCCCCCCACTGGGGATCAGGCCCACAACCTGGGCATGTGCCCTGACTGAGAATCGAACTCGCGACCTCTTGGTGCATGGGTCGATGCTCAACCACTGAGCCACACCGGCCAGGCTGAATTGCATTTCTTTTAACTTTAAGAATATCAGTTTCCAGTTCAGATGATATTGTGTGTGGTTGAGTATTGTGTATAGTTCAGTTCAGGAGTTGAACTGTGGGGGTTTCAGTCTTGATGCAGCTATTTTTAATACTTACCAGATATATGATGTTGAGCAATTTCTCTTTCTAAGCCTGGGTCCTGCCTGTAAGATGGGAATCATGATAGTACCTATGTCATCAGGTTGTTGCAAGGCTCATAGGCAATAAATAGTGCACATCAACCTCTTACCATGGGGCCTGGCCCATGAAAAGTCAGCACATTTGTCAGCTGGTATTTTTATTACCCCTTTCTAATATGATTCTTCTTTGACTTTTTGTTTTCATTACTAGGGTCACTCAGGAAGTATTTCCCTCCTTTCCTCTTTAAAAAATACTTTTAATTTAACACACACAAAATAGGACAGTTAAGGGAACACCAATATACCCATCACCTAGCTTCAACAATCAACTTTCTGCTTTCTTTTCATTTGTTTCCCTCCACACATTTTGTTTTGTTTTGTTTTAGACTATTTTAAAGCAAGTCCCAGATATCACATTATTTCACTCGTAAATAAAGAAGTTTTTCCTCTCTGGCATAGCCCTTGTTTGGCACTGAAGATTGTACTAGATGTGACTCTGAAAAGAATGATCTTGGAGAGAGTTTGTAATGTGTTTCTGTTTTAACATGTGTTATTATAATGGTTGTATTCTTTTTGTTTCTTTGATATTATTATAAAGGCAAGAACTTAAGATAGTAGTTGTGAAGACATAAAGGTGGTGGAATTCACTTTTAAATAAGTTCTGGCTTATTAAATCCTAAAGGAAAGAAATTTGAAATCAGTTGTTAAATCATGATCATGGCGTAAAGGTATTTTCATGATTTGTCCTAACTCACAGGGAAATTAAATGACCAGTGATTCTCTTGCTGAGGACTCTTCTTTTCCTTTTTGAAGTCCGTTTACCAGACTCTTTCAGCTGTGCAGCCGGAAGGGTCCTGTTTAGAGCCAAGAAGAGTGCTTCTGCTTCGGATGCACTGTCGGGATTTTACGTAGCTTTGCAACAGTCAGGATGTGATCCATAAACCAGTGTTTCAGCCATCTTTCAAAATCAAGTCCGAGATCCAACAGCTACTCAATGTTATTTTAAGGCAATTACTAAGGTTTCATTAATCAAGTGTGTAGTTGGCTGTTCCTCGTGTTGCTAAACTTTTCTAGGGTTAGTTGGTTTCTGTCAGATGATTATTTGCTTTAAGCCCTTTTCATTGCAAGGGAGACCTATGGACACAGGCGTCTTGAATTGTGGTAACGTCTGTGTGTGGTGGGGGGACAGTGGGAATATTATAAAGCAATATAAGGGCAAGTCTCGATCTACTTTTATTGTGACCTAGCTATTCTTGGGATGTCGGTACTGGCTGACCTGTTTTTCAGTGTGTTTATGCCTTTTGGGTTCCTCACTGCTTCTGTTTTCTCGTAGCTTCTGCTTCCCCTAACTCCAGGCTGCTGTGCCTGTCCAGGTACTGAGTCAGCGTGTTGTGGCCCCTTTCTGCCTTTTTCTGTTTTAATTCTCACTGCAACATCTCTTCTTTACTCAGTATATTTAAGCTTGTATTCTTGTGAACGAATCTGATTAGCCACTCAGTTCACATTTTGGGGCTAGACAAAACCACTGGTCACTGACCTGTCCAACGATCGTCTGTCAAACAGCAGGGGCCATGGATAAGAGAGTTTCATGGAAAGTTTGGTGGGTGTGATAGACATTCTTATTGGCATTTCTACATTAAGTTAGTTAATATTATTTTCACCAAATGAAAATTTATTCATTCTAAGCCACATTCTCTTTCTTCAGTAGCAGTTTTACACGCTCACCTCATCAATATAAGATCTTTCCAATAATGCAATTTCTGTCCCCTGGGCCTGATTGGCCTCCAGTATTGCTTAGAATTCATGGTCATATTTTTCAAAATATAGCTACATACAGAAAAGTGCACAAGTCATAAGTGTGCTACTTGATGAATTTTCACAACGTAAAAATATTTTTGTAAGCAGTATCCAGACCAAGCAATTGATGTGATCACCCCTCCAGAAACTAACCTCATATCTGTTTCTCCTCACTACTCCTAACCATGGAGAGTAGTGATTACTTCGGTCTGTTTTTGAACTGTAGTGTGGACTCATGCAGTAAATACTCTTTTGTATCAGGCTTCTTTCCCTCAACGTCGTATTTCTGAGATTGAACCATGTTATTGGGTGTTGCAGTTCATTCCATTACATTCTTTTGTAGTATTTCTCTGGATGAGTATACAACAATTTCCATATCCATTCTTTATCTACTATTTGATGGACATTTGAATTGTTTCTAATTGAGGCTATTACAAACAAGATGGATATGGAAATTCTTGTACAAGTTTTCTGTGAACATACATGCATGCAATTCTGTTGAATGTATAGCCAGGAATGAAATTGTTGGTTCATAGAACATGCATATATTCAGCTTTAATAATTATTGCTAAATAGCCTTTCAAAATAGTTATATCAGTTTGTGTTCCCACCAGCAGCATATAAGAATTCCAGTTGCTGTACATCTTTGCCAACACTTGGTATCAACCTCTTTAGTTTTAAGCGTTCTAATGGGTGTGTAGTAGTATCTCCTTTTGGTTTTCATTTTCATTTCTCTGATAATGAGATTGAGCACCTTTTCAACTATTTATTGACAATTTGACTGTTCTCTGTTTTGAAGTGCTTGTTCAACCTTTTGCGCATTTTATATTGAGCGGTCTTGTCTTATGGACCTGCAGAAGTTTTTAATATTAATTAAACCATATGAATTGCCATTTATGTACAGCAAAAATTATGGAATATCAAAATTTCATATCATTTATACTAATATATATGAAGACATGAGCCTTTTGTCAGTTATATGTATTGCAAATATTTTCTCCTACTCTGGATTGCCTTTCTACTCCCTTAAAGGTGTCTTTTGATGAAGAGAAGTTTAAAACTTTAGTGTAGTATAAGCTGCTTATCTTGTTCTTTCTGGCATCCTCTGCCCATGAAATGGATGGGGTTGGGGACAACATCAAGGGTGCTTTTTGTGAAAGATGTGGGAGCTGGGGCGCTCCCCTGCTGCCCTGTGGTCAAAGCAATCACATGGATCACAGAAGACGCAACAGTAAGCAACACAGAGTGCACTTGCTGCTGCCTTGGTTGGTCACATGGGATGTTTTCCCTTTGGAGGAAGGCCCCAGGGGCAATTCTAAAAGACAAAAGGTCATAATGTTCTTTTCTCCCTCGTACTTCCTTGGGTCTAAGGTGTTCCCTCCCCAGTGCTAGGTTTTACTCTTCCTCTAGCAATGCATACATGTAATATGCACCAAAAGACTTGCATAAGTTTTTTTGTAGCATGATTATTCACAAAATCTGAGTGTCCCATTCCAGTAGCTCTAACTTCACTCCCTCCCTCCCCACAATCATCCCCTACTCACACCTACACCTTTCATCTGGAAGGGTCAGGTGCAAGAGGCGCAAGGGTGCTTCCATAAAACTTAACCAGAATTAAGTTGGAATCCCTGACATCCCCTTTCAGCTGTGCTGCCACCTTGAGGGTGTGCCAACCAGGCTGGCCTGGGGGTGTTGTTAAGAGAGAGAGAAATGCATCATGCCAGTGGTCAAGACAGAATCCTCAATTTCAAAATGTATCTATACAATGCCCTATAACCCTCCCCCACTCTGTCCTGATCATTACCCAGGAAGTGGCCAAGAAGGGATGACCCCTTTCTCAGAATACCTGCATTCAGTGATCAAACTGCCTTACTAAAGTGTATGGACCAGGAGAGAATGAGGGAGAGACAGTTGGACAATCAGCCCATTGTTGAGTACACAGATTAGTTTCAAGGGCCACAATGGTGTGGCTGGAAATAGCTAACCAGTAACCTGAAGAAGTATCAACAGTGGTGAGGCAGCACTGCTAACCCTGAAAAGGGTTCGAAGGTCCGATGCAGCCAATCTGCCAGGGATGGGGAAGGGTTGCCTCCCTTATAGTCTCTCCCATTGTGAGACAAATGGACCACCTTTTGTCAAGAGTCACAAGTTTGCCCTATGTAGTAGCCTCTGCATTAGACACAGAGTCAGGCTCCATCAGCAGCTTCATTCCAATTGGTTCCAGCAGAGAACCTCCCCTTCCCACAGGCATCTATCTACATGAGTGTTCCAGACAGTTCAGTCAGCAGTCATGGTTTGTCCCCAGGTTCATGTTTCCTAAGAAGGGTCTCTTTAATCTGCCAGTCTATAGTTTTCCAAGTGGCAGACCAAACAGCTATGCCACTGGCAGTGGCCCCAAAGTCTCAGTTTTGCCTCCTCGGCAGAAGCAACTACATCTGCTTTTGCTTCTGCCCAGCTGACACTGAGGCTGAATAGCCAGACCACCAGTGAACTAGGCCCAGACATTTAGGGAATCTCTGTGAATTGAGGGCCCCACCGAGTAGATGGCTGTTTCAGGTAGCTGAGCAGATAAAGTTCCCCACAGAAGGATGATTAAATTTTTTTTTTTTTAATGTAAGGCTGAGATGCTGCTGAACACAGACCAGCTATGTTTTTCCATTTGATAAGCAAGGTTTGGCCCATCCTACTTTGTTACTTCTTTAGTCTGAGTTGATTCATCCTAAAATGGGGATTTCTGGCTGGAGTGTTGTAAGATTTCTATGGGTCAGTTTTGACAAGGACTCAGCTATAAACTAATAGTTGCCTGCATATCTTGTAATTTTGTTTGAATGTTGGACATTGTGTATGAAAATGCAAAGAGATAATTTGATGCTCTGTATGATGTTTTTCCTTCAGGGAGATTACTTTTGCTTTCTTGCTGGTGTCAGCGTAGAGTTATGTTATAGTAATCAATTCTGGGATTGAGTTGGTTTCAGGATTTGTGAGAATTTGTCAATTTCCAGCTTGCCCTAATTTCTAAAATATAGCCGTTCCAGGGTCTTATCTGCAATTCTGGGTGTTTGCAAATCCCCTTACCTCTTGGTCTCCCCCCAGCTCCATGAGACTGCTAAAATCTCAACACTAGTGAGTAAAATAACTCAACGTGCAGCCTTTTAACTGCTGCTCTGTGCTTAGACTCTTGGCTGTCTACCACTTAGAAACTGGCAAATTCCTTGAGAGGAACAATCTCCAAGACTGTCAAACTCGCTAATTTACTTCTCTTCTCTAAAGTGTCTTTACTTCTTAAGTTCTGGCTGTCTTGTGAGTTCATTGATGCTTTCATTAATTTATTGATTTTATTTTTTTAGAGAGAGAGAAAGGGAGAGACAGAGAGATAGAGACAAAGACAGACAGACAGACAGAGAGACAGACAGAGAGAGACAGAGAGAGAGAGAGAGAGAAACATCGATTTGCTGTTCCACTTATTCATGGATTTATTGGTTGAGTTTTGTATGTGCCCTGACTAGGGATCAAACCCTCATCCTTGGTGTATCGGGACGATGCTCCAACCAACTGAGCTACCTGGCCAGGGCTGTCTGATGCTTTCAAGTGGATTATGTTTTTTGTGTTGTGTCCAGCTTTTCTAATTGTTATTAATGTGTGCATGGTGGGTGGGGTTGGGTAGGGTGAGGGGAGGGTCTGTAACAAACGACATGGCCATTACCACTTAGAAATGAATTTTAATAATGAGACAAAAAAATGAGTGAAATTTCTTTCAAACAGTGGAAGAATTTCCCTTCCCCTTCCCCCAAAAAACATCTGTCAGTTAAAATTTTTTTTTTTTCTGGAAGTTTACCTGTTAGTTAAACTTCTGATTCAGTAAAATACTAATAAGTCAAATCACAACTAATCCTATTTTATCAATTTAATTCTGAACATCTTTGAATATGGTGTTTTTGAACAAACTAGGACAAAAATATGATTTTATATTCATAAGATTTTTATAGTTATTTATCTTTATCTTACTACTGAGTGGTGAGGTATGTTTCAGAGGTATTAATCTGTAAGTTCCATTTTATGCCTTACACAGTGGATTTAGTTTAAACTTTCCTCTTAAATAGTTTGTTCATCTGATGTCTGATGTCTATGTATGAATGTATGTATGTATCTATCTTTATCTATCTATCTATCTATCTATCTATCTATCTATCTATCTATCTATCTATCTATCTATGTTGATGAGCATCTATCATCTGTCTTTCTGTCTAGCTAATCTATCCTCTTAGTTAATGAGCATTTAATTTAAAGCAATTATCTTTCTCTAGGCATAAGTCATCTCCTCTTAGAAAGTAAATCAAAACAAAGTGAAACTATTCCATTTAGGATACTAACTTGTTAGATTTTTATGAACACTGTTTTGTATTATACAATTATAAGATCTACTGTCTGTTGAGCGGGTTAAAGAGCCAAGCACTTTACATACATTATCTCATTTCATCTTCACAACCATATTGAGATGACAGTGTCTTTTTTGTTTTGCAAATATGGATGCTAAAGCTTAGAGTGGTTTTGTAATTAACCTAGGGTAAACCTTTAAAAAGTGACAATAATAATAGAGCCTAGTTTAGTAACTTAGCATTTGTTGAGCTTGGCCCTTACCTAGGAACTGGAAATATAGCTTAACCAAATATAGCTTTCCCCTCTTAACCATGAGGGAAAAGCTTTTGTATTACTCATTCTTCTTCTTCTTCATCTTGGTACATTTGCAGTTTGAGTGGAAAACTTCTCAGTCTGATCTGGCCACCTTCATAATGCCCATAAGACAAGTTATTGTTTCCACCCAGATTCATGAAAAGAAGTCAGTACAGCAAAGCGCTGGGCCCACATTTATCTAAGGGAAACATTAGAACCAGCTTCCATAAGCTCCACAGTCTCTGTGCTTGAACCTGTGCTGAGGGCCTAAGAGTTGGGACATGGTAGAAAGTGGGGTTTTGGGGAGAGGTCAGTGTTCCTCCAAAGCATTCCATCTTTCTCTCATGCTGCTGACGTCCAGTGTAGGCTTCCTTCTTGGTGTCTGGTCAGTACCATGAGGTGCCCAGCACTGAAGATGTAGAAGACACAGCTTGCCCTGGTATTTTAGACCTTGCCTACACTATGGCTTATGACTCTGAGAACATTTCTTAGTGCCTTAACTTATGCTACCACTTTTTGGCCACTAAGTGTAACTAGGTTGCAGTCTTCTCTGATCCAGAGCGGTGAATACTGTTGTCTAAAACATTGGGCAACTGAGAATGATACTTTTAACACATGCCATCCATGTAAATATTATCAAATGAAAAGGGGCATTTATATGTATGCAGTCTTTCTGTTCTGAGCCAAAGTATCTTCTTGTGTTTGTTTTGTTGGCGATTTTCACCTGTTGTCTCTGGAACTGTGAGTCAAAGGGTTGAACAGTAGCATCCTGTGATTGTAGTGCCTTAGCTGTAATTTCCTGCTGTGGATATTATTATAAAGTTCACTTTCAGCATGCCAGGTTGAGCTGAGACCGTCCTCCTTCCTGCTCACCTGCCATGTCCTAGCCTTCTAGCACTGAAGAGGTAATGGCATTCCTTCTGGTTGAGTGGTACAGAATGCCCAGTATATTGAGGCAAAGTTCTCGAGTTCAAGTTCTGGATCCACTGGTAACAGCTGTGGATTGTCAATTTAGTCAATTTTCTCATGTGGAAAATAAGCACGATAATTCCTACATCATAAAGAAAGTGGCAGTATTAAATTAATTACTAATCTAAATGAAAAGGGTTTTGTAAACTAAAATTCTGCAAAAATATTGTTTTAAATACTTCACAATTACATGTTTTCATTTAAATGAGGGTGATTTAAACAGCAAATCAGTTGAAAGTTTGGTTACTACAGATGCATATTCTGTTCATTTTTATGGTCCATGTTGAGAACGAACCAGCTTCTCTGCCCAGTGTGTAAGCATCTTTAGAAATCCTATGGAGGCTATTTAGTGAATGACACATTCCTTAAGAAATAGTTGGAAGATTACTTTTACTAAGTGCAGGAAAATATTAAAAGAATAGATCAGTGAATGGGTTTTTCTTTGTTATTTAAATCCTTTCTGTTGTATAGGTCCTTCTGACTGTAATAAATATTAAATATATTAAAGTGAGATTAATAAGTAATTTATTTGGAAGCAAAATGTAGCTAAATTGAATTTTGTGCTTTAAAAGTTTAGTTTTTTTTTATAGTGTTTAAAATGTATATTGAAAAGTAAATAAACCCACAGCTTACTCCCTTTTGATATAAACTGCCATGTTAACAGAAGATTTTTAAAAGCGTTTATTTTTTTAATTTATAAAAGTAGTGTTTCTGGTCATCTAAAGTTCAGTATGGTGTCTATAGTTAAGAATATTATGTTGTATACTTGACATTTACTGAGAGTAGATCTTAAATATTTCCAACACACACACACACACACACACACACACACACACACACACATACACACACAGGTAATGATATGAAGTGATGGATTTGTTAACTAAACCTTATCAGAGTAACAACTGCACAGCACATAGTGTATAAAATAATCACATTCTTCATTAAATTTATACTTTAAGCTTGTAAAATGTTATTTGTCAATTATGTCTTAATACAGCTAGGGTGGAAAAGGAATTCAGTGAATGGATACAGATAGTGTATATTTTTTATTCTACGAGTTAGATATAGAAGTGATTGGTTGTTCTGGCACCATTGTAGCCCAGGTAGATACCGGTCAGAATACCTGCATCCGTATTCCAGTTTCATGAAAGGATAGTGAAGGCATTTGTAATTCCTTGGACATTTGATCAGGGATAAAAAATAGAGCTTGTTTGTTTATAAATAATTGAGTGTCAAGAACTGAAGTTTGAGAACTTTGACTTAACTAGTACCCAACCTTCTATTGCAATGGAAATGAAAATAGTAGTTATTATTCATATTTTAAAATTAAATAATATGTGCATAATTCTACTTAGCTTTCAAAATGCTTTCATATATTTTATCCATTTGAGTTCTTAATAACTCTGTTACTTGTGTTTCTTTTACAACTTCTAACTTTTTAAGACACATTATTAAAATTTAAATTAGTCTCAAGAAAGGAATAATGTTTATTGTGCAAATTTTGAAAATCACAGAGAACAATAAAATTAAATTAAAACCTGAAATTTCGTCCCTCAGCGAACACTATGTATTGGATTGTTGGAGGACTTCCTCTAGGGTTTTTTCCTGTGTCTTGTCCATAATGAATAGACCCGCTTTCAAGCGGGCATACTTGGGATCATATTGTATGTAAAGTTTTGGATCCTGATTTTTTTATTGAGCAGTATTATCATTTTACTTGCCAGTAAACTTTGAAAATTTACTGTTAATGACCACACAACATTCTTTCTATCACACAGATGTAAAACAACCATTCTCCTCCTGTTGGATATTTGGGTTGCTGTAATATTATAAGGTTTTGCTTCACTGCTGTAAGTAGTGCTGCAGTGAGCAGCAGGCTGGCATCTGTGGAGAACCCGTCAGGGCAGGTGGAGGCGCATGCAAAAACAAGCAAACAAGAACGCAGGAAGTGAGAGGCATTATTTTAACAACAATGATGAGGGTATTTTTCTCAACTTCTCCACCTTAATGAAAAACTGTTCTCTCTAATAAATACCCCACTTGCATTTCAAGGTAGTTTTGGAACTGGTTGAAAACCCAATGTAAAATGTACGGAATGAAAGTGTGATCTCATCTGTGAATAAAATACAGAAATAAATATGGCCAAACATGGTAGCCTAATTTCTGGAAAGAAAACTAGACTATGAATGTTTTTCGGTGGAAGTTGCTCTCCCTAGGGTTGATATTTGTTCTGATTATAATTAGAGAGCGTGAGGCCCTGATCAATGAGCTCCATTTGAATGCACAAAGTACAAATGCTTAATCTGGCCATATTCCATTGATTTTAAGTATCGTTGGATTAAAATGTCTTCCATTTTCTGAAATTAGGATGTTTTCAATCAATGTGCACATTTGATTGATGTGCTAGTTCTTCTCCTAAAATTTTTTACTAACTTATGGTGCATTTTAAAATACCATCATAGAAACAAAAGTGGTAACCTCCACACTAAGACACTTGGCATTTATTTGTGTTTTCAAAGCTCTTTGCTGTGTGTATATTTGCAAGAGCCTAGAGGTATATGGACATCTATATTGCGTCGTATTCTAAGGGCCTTTGACCTTTGGTAAAAATTAAATATAAAGACAGGGAAATTCATGATCATGAGAGAAAGAAAATCTCAGTGCTTGGCCTTCAAAGTGCTTCCCCTGAAAATCTACTTGGAAAGATGGCAGATGTTACTACCAGCTGATCTTTACTGTGATTGGTGTTTATCTTTTCCTGCAGCCCCCTTAGTCCACCAAATCTTTGGTCACTAAAATTCAAGATGCTGCTTCTTCATACAACTACAACATTATCTACTTTTTTGGCAGTGAGTTTAGATATTCTTCATTGTGGTGAGAGAATGGCAAATTCGACTGTTTGGTAATTTTAGTCAGTCCTTAAATTTGATTATGTTACCTTTTGTAATCTAAAAAGACCAAAACAAAACAATTAACCCCCCCTAAGTTAGGCTACTCATTCTTTCCTAGTTTTAATGCTGCTAACAGCTGCCTTGCCTCGTTGGGCTTATCGTCAATCTTTCCACTGACATTTTGGCCACAGTCAGAACTCCTGAAAGAATACCATTGAACTTCTTACCCACTGTGAATTTCAATAAATGGACTTTCTAGTTTTGATGTTAAGACAAAACATTTCGTTGAAGATTATTTTGAGGAAGGCAGGTTTGTTTGGAGACTGTCACTTTGAGTAAAGGAAGAGGTCCATTGGCTCTTCCCCTGGCAGCCTTGATGGTCAGTGAGGCGGATGCTTCCAGAGAGTCTACTTGCCACATCCTCTGTGACCCCAGTTCCCAAATTCCTCGGGATTGCTGCTAATGACATCACAGTAAATCCAGGCAGGCATTTTCTAGATACTTCATAATCTCTATGTATTTATATGTTGGCTGTGTTGCTGTAGTCCCAATACACCAACACTAGTGACTTACACAGTTGCTGTTAAGAAGTGAAAATCTTCCATTTTCGGTTTTATTAAGACTTGTTATTCTTAATATTATTTGGCTTGTCACTGCTTAATTGAGACTGCAGCATGGGTTCCAAGTTTTCCAGGACAATCTTGATTTAAAATATTCTTCTCTATAATCCCATAAGAGCATTTGGGTTTTCAGGACATGGGGTCATGATTTGCCTTGGAAATTATGGCACCTGTACTTCCTGATAGCTTTGACAAAATTACAAAGTGCTGGTTAGACTTTTTTTTTTTTTTTTTTAATCCTCACCCAAGGACATTTTTGCATTTATCTTCAGATAGAGTGGGAGGGAGAAGATAGGGGGAAGACAGAGAAAGAAACATCAATGCCATAGAGGCACATTGAGTGGTTGCCACCCACACGACCCCAACCGGGGCCAGGGACAAACTGCAACCGAGGTACGTGCCCCTAGCGGGAACCGAACCCCAGACTCTCTGGTCTGCGGGTCAACACTCTAACCGCTGAGCCAAACCAGCCAGGGCACTGGTTAGACTCTTAAATGGCATGTTCAGCAGTCCATGTGGTACAACTGAGATGGAAAGAGACTTTCTTACAATGAGGGCTGTTGTTTGTTTTGCTGAGGCTTGTGAGTGCACCTTTGTGTGTACATGTGTGTGTTGTGGTGCTTTAGTAACTAACCTCCTCTTTAGAAGGTATGCCAGACATACTAAAAAGTACTTTTTTAAAGCAAATCATCTAGTTTCAATGGGAAAATTACAGTGTATTAAATTTGTCTTTAGAGAGCAATTATGTATTAACAATTATGTGTGTTCTAAAGGGAAGCAGAAGCTTGATCATGGATGAATTCACTGACAGTGGAGCACCACAGTGATGTGGTCCTTGCCCTAAAATGAATGTCTTCACCTGAGAGCACTTGGGTGCAAAGCTACTCACCACCCTGGATGGGCCACCCAGACAACAGGTGCTATTTAAGTAACTACACAGTATCCTTGGTTTTGCCTCTTGGCCTGCAAACCTAAAATATTTTGTATCTGGCCCTTTTCGGAAAAAGTTTGCAGACCTTTGCTCTAGTCTTGCACTGCCCATTATGTTAGCTAGCAGCCAGATGTAGCTTTTGAGCACTTAGAACAAATTGAAATGTGCTGTTAAGTGTTCACCCTTGTACACTTTGGAATTTGAATTAAAAAAAAGAACTTAAAATATCTCATTAATAATTATTAAAAATTTGATTAGATGTTAAAAGGATATTTTGAATTCACTGGGTCAAAGAAAATGTATTATTAAAATTAATTTTACCTGTTTCTCTTTACTTTTTTCCATGTAGCCACTAGCAAATTAAAATTGACATACAGGGCTTGCATTTGTGGTGCACATTATTTTCTATTGCACAGTGCTGATAATAATATAGCATCCAAATTTATTGCCCACAGAACTCTATTTTCAAGGAGCTTCTTGAATAAACCTACTGGTTTTTCTTGGGCACAAGTGTAGCAAACATGACAGATATTCTATTTTTAGAGTTTGTGTTTTGTTGACAGCTAAGCTATAGTTTAATAGATGTAAACTCTTACCTTTAAATAACAACACATACTTTCCATTGTGTTTTTCAAATATAAATATATTTATTATTTTATGTTTTATTTTAAATCAAGTATTTTTTGTTATTCTCATTATGCTTGTTTTAAAATCTATGAACTGTATCTTCCCTGTGATATAAAAATCATGACTTCATCATGTTTAATCTGATTCAGCAAGTCCACTTCTATGATTCTGTCCTAAGGATACAATTGGATGAGTGTGCAAAAATGTGCATATATGGATGCTCATTATAGCATTGCCTTTAATAATGAAAAGTTAATAACAGCCTTGATGCCCAACTATAATCATTGAGTACTTACATTATGGAATATTTACACAGTGATATAATTGCCAGTGTAAATGATGACAATGAGTTATTAAAGAGTATTTATAGACAATCAATATTAAATTAAATTAATTTATTTTTTTTACAGATGTCCCCCCCTTTTTTCCCTCATTGACCCCCTCCTCCCTCTTTCTCCTATGTTCTGTGTCCATTGGTTGTACAAATATGCATATAAGTTCTTTGGTTTATCTCTTCCAAAACCCCCCCTTCCCTCTGAGGTTTGTCAGTCTGTTCCCTACTTCCATATCTCTGGATCTATTTCGATCAACAGCTTATGTTGTTCATGCTATTCCATAAATAAGTGAGATCATGTGGTACTTGTCTTTCTCTGACTGGCTTATTTTGCTCAGCATAATACTCTCCAGGTCCCTCCATGTCGTCTCAAAGGGTAAGAGATTTTTCTTTCTTACTGTGTACCTGTACCACAGCTTTTTTTATCCACTCATCTACTGATGGATACTTGGGTTGTTTCCAGATCGTAGCTATTGTAAATAGCGCTGCTAGGAACATAGGGGTGCATATATTCTTTCTGATTGGTGTTTCAGGCTTCATAGGATATATTCCAAGAAGTGGAATGACTGGGTCAAATGGAGTTCCATTTTTAATTTTTTGAGGAAACACCATATTGTTTTCCACAGTGGCTGCACTAGTCTGCATTCCCACCAGCTGTGTACTAGAGTCCCCTTTTCTCCACACCCTCGCCAGCACTTGTTGTCTGATGATTTGTTGATGGCGGCCATTCTGGCAGGTGTGAGGTGATACTGCATAGTCGTTTTAATTTGCATCTCTCTGACAATCAGTATTTTAAAGAGAAATATTTGAATTTATATTTCAAAAATTTTTAAAGGAAACAAGTTCTAACTATTCATACTTATTCTTTGTGGATTTTAGATTATTTTAATTTTCTTCATGCCTACTTATATGTTCTAATTTTCTGTAATAGACATATATCTTATATAATTAATTTTTATATCTTACATAATTATTTTACCATTTAATAACTATGTATGAAATAGCTCCTTGGAAATAAGAAAAGTTCAGAATTCTAAGTGAATATATTTATGTGGCATGGAATTAAAAAAAATAGATTTTATTGTCATATGATAAGAGATATTAGATAAAAAGCATTTTTCCCTGCATCGGTCACATATTATAAACAATGATTCTAATAATAAAGTGAGTAGTCATGGGTAGGAAGTAAAGAAGTTTGAACTATCTACAAAATTAAGTTCTTATTTGAAAATCTTCTGAGATCTACCCTGGGTTCTCCACGTCACCACAATTGTGATGGCCAGTGATTTTTCCACTAAAATACTTTCCTGAAATTTGTAAATGCTTCGTGGGTAGTTATTTTTAAGTGACCCAGCACAGGAAGGATGTGGAGGGGGTGGGGTGCTATGGAACTCCCGCCAGTTAATGGAAAACTTGTTTGAAAGTGAACTAAGGCCACCAAAAGTAGTCCGAAGAGATTGCTATGCACACTGCAAAGGTGTTTTGAAAATAGCTTTATATTTATAAAATTAAATTTTTTATTAAAAACCTTCTCAGAAAAACATGAGGCTCAGATGATTTCACACATTTTTTAAATTAAATTTATGGGGGTGACATTGATTAATAAAATCATATAAGTTTCAAGTATACATTTCTATGATACATGATCTGTATATGGCATTGTGTGCCCACCACCCAAAGTCAAATCATCTTCTGTCACCATATATTTGCCCCCTTTTACCCTTAACTACCCTCCACCCCCTTCCCTTTGGTAACTACCATACTGTTGTCTGTGTTTGTGACTTTCAGTTTTATATGCCACAGATGAGTGAAATCATATGGTTCTTAGCTTTAAGTGACTGATTTATTTCACTTAGCATAGTATTCTCAAAGTCCATCCATGTTGTTGCAAATGTCAGTACTGCATCCTTTTTTATGGCTGAGTAGTATTCCACTGTATATGTACCACATCTTCTTTATCCAGTCCTCTATTGAAGGACACTTTGATTGTCTCCATGTCTTGACAACTGTGACACACATTAATTCTATAAATGTAGCAATGGAAAAGAGGATAGTTAGAATTGCGTTATTAAAGTCAGCTTTAATATCAACAGGAATAATGGCAAAGAGTCAACATCATTCATGTTATAAGTGCTAGACTAGAAAAAAATAGGAAATCAGCTCGATGGAATTAATTTCTTCTTCCCTTTCAAAGACTTGGCAAATAGAGCCGGGTCCATTGCTCCTTTGCCAGTCCCTGACAGAGAACAGTCTCGCTGCCTTCTGGAGAGTGCCCCCACACTTCAGCCTGGGGCCATGGTTCACCCTTGAGCTTCTCCAGACCCAGCAACTCCATTTCTGCAAGCGTCCAGTGCCAGTGAATCTATAGAGTCGGGACCAGTAGCTGTGTTCCCTGACTGGCTCTCCTCCAGTTGGGCAACGGGAATGTTTTCTCTGGCTTCTCCAGGTGCTGCCTGGCATTTCCTTTGTCCCCCATCAGGCATTTCCTTTGTCTCTTTCTCCTTCCTCAGTCCAGCCCTGGCTGCTTCCTTTTCTATGGGTCCTCTACTCTCTGTCTCCTTTTTCTGCTGCGTTTTCTCTGTTTCTGTAGCCACCTTCCTTTCCACACACTCCTGGGTAGATGTCTCTCCCAGCTGAGCCCGCGTCTTCTGGAACACCGTTCCCGAGTCAGTCACAGGGCTCCGTGGTTTTCCTGGAGCGCTGGGGTCTGTACTGATACTCGTGCCCTCTGAGAACTACCGGGAAATTCGGCTGCCATCTCAACACATCACTGTCACTTCTTTGCACAGGAAAGCTCATTCCTGAAGTACTAGGTGGTTCCTCACTGTCATCCCCCGAGCTTTCAGAGCCGAACCCCTCCACGTCTCTGTCTTTCCAGGCCCAGCCCAAAGCGTGTCCTCTGCTCTGCACTCGGTCCTCTGATTTGTCATGCGGCGCCGGATCTGCCTGTGTCTGTCACTCCACCTCGCTGCGGGCAGCCTGCATGCCGTGAGGACGGGCCCCCGAGCCGCTCGGCCATCTCGGCGCAGCTGCTGGTATTGGGGTCGGTGACACAGGGCCCGGGGTCTGCTAGCTCCCGCTGCCGTCATTCTGGGCGCTTCTGCTCCTCTTCAGCCTCTCGCTCGGCTTATTTTACCCAGCCCGCCACTGCGTTTCCACGCCTGTCCTCTCGCAGTCTCCTCCACTGAGATCCCGCCACTGCGTTTCCACGCCTGTCCTCTCGCAGTCTCCTCCACTGAGATCCCGCCACTGCGTTTCCACGCCTGTCCTCTCGCAGTCTCCTCCACTGAGATCCCGCCACTGCGTTTCCACGACCGACCTCTCGTAGTCTCCTCCACTGAGATCCCGCCACTGCGTTTCCACGACCGACCTCTCGCAGTCTCCTCCACTGAGATCCCGCCACTGCGTTTCCACGACCGACCTCTCGCAGTCTCCTCCACTGAGATCCCGCCACTGCGTTTCCATGGTTGACCTCTCGTAGTCTCCTCCACTGAGATCCCGCCACTGCCTTTCCACGACTGTCCTCTCGCAGTCTCCTCCACTGAGATCCCGCCACTGCCTTTCCACGACTGTCCTCTCGCAGTCTCCTCCACTGAGATCCCGCCACTGCGTTTCCACGACTGTCCTCTCGCAGTCTCCTCCACTGAGATCCCGCCACTGCGTTTCCACGACTGTCCTCTCGCAGTCTCCTCCACTGAGATCCCGCCACTGCGTTTCCACGACTGTCCTCTCGCAGTCTCCTCCACTGAGATCCCGCCACTGCCTTTCCACGACTGTCCTCTCGCAGTCTCCTCCACTGAGATCCCGCCACTGCCTTTCCACGACTGACCTCTCGCAGTCTCCTCCACTGAGATCCCGCCACTGCCTTTCCACGACTGTCCTCTCGCAGTCTCCTCCACTGAGATCCCGCCACCGCGTTTCCACGGCTGACCTCTCGCAGTCTCCTCCACTGAGATCCCGCCACTGCGTTTCCACGACTGACCTCTCGCAGTCTCCTCCACTGAGATCCCGCCACTGCGTTTCCACGGCTGACCTCTCGCAGTCTCCTCCACGGAGATCCCGCCACCGCGTTTCCACGGCTGACCTCTCGCAGTCTCCTCCACTGAGATCCCGCCACTGCGTTTCCACGACTGACCTCTCGCAGTCTCCTCCACTGAGATCCTGCCACTGCGTTTCCACGACTGTCCTCTCGCAGTCTTGCTCCACTGATCCCGGCAAGCTTCTCGGTTGGCTGCCTTCCCAATCTGAGCACCAAGTGCTCGGAGCATAGACCTCCAACCTCCTCTTCCACCAGGAAGTCTGGGCTCCAATCTATAGACAGCTCCGTGCTGCACTGGGTCATTGGTGTTAATAAGTGTTGCGTTCATTTCACGAAGAAGCGGTCCACGGCCGTTCTCGGCAGTGGTGCCACGTGGGTGCACCTGAACCCGGGCCCGAGCCACCCCAGCGCCGTGCCTCCACCATTTCACCTAGACCCCAAAACCGAGACTCCCTGTGTCAAATCACAGGCTTTATTGTGTCAGGTAAATACAGACGGTGTGCTGCGTCCTAATTGGTCTTTGGATATTTTTTGGCATTTTCTTTATTTCCATGATGAAATTCACTGCTAAGAATCAGTTTAACAGTTGAAACTTGGAAAGGGAAGAAAATGACTTTCACCATTGTAGTCAATGACCCTCAGCTAGCAAACAGAGCTCTACATATGGGACTTACCTTTAACATGTATAGTATTAAACAACATTTTACAGACTCCACTACATATTCTGTATCTGAAATTATATATTTTATTTATATTTATTTATTTATTTATTTATTTATTTATTTAATATGTTTTAGACAATTTGTAGCTTCAGCTACGTTAATGGGAAATGTCACTGGCAATATGTGTATCATTAAAAATTTGATGCTAGGTCCTTTAGATTATTAAGACACTAATGGAGTCAAATGTTACCTTCTGCATCCCAACCAGGTGGTCTGTAATTCTTCTCTGTGCACCTACCACCTCATATAGCATTGGAGTCGTTGTGGTTATTATCTGTGTATCCATCTGTCTTCTGTTAGTCTCTGAGCTTCTTGGCCACCAGAATGGTGTCTGTCTTGCTTTCGTGTCCCTGACTACCTGTATCGGACATGTAGTTAGTGCCTAGCAGATGTTACTGAAGGAAGGAAAGCAGGAGAGGAGCATTTTGGGTGTAGAGTTATTAATTAGTCCCTGTTCAAAAGGCAGTAGTCTGAATTGCTCCATGAGGAATTGCTTTTGGGACACAAGAGAGATCCAGCAATCTCTAACTTAGGAGTTTAAGCTACATTTTGCAGGGAGAAATCTGTTAGTCTTTGTTAAAGTCCATCCTTTTATCTTGCTCATCACTACTTGAACTCCGACCATCATACCTCAGTTGAACTTCTAGGTGACCTCCAGGCCCCGTTTGCAATCCCTCCTCCACATTGCCATCACATTTATCTCTCTAAATTAGTATAATTATATTCTTTTCCTGTTTCATGTCTGTTACGGGCTCCTTGTAACTGCTAGATAATCCCGTCTTCTTTGCAGGACACCGGAGCCCTCTGAGATCTGGCCCACTTACTTCCACTCTCCCCATATCTGGGCCCCAGTCATGCCACACAGAGGTAGTCATTGTTCTTTAACAGGCCACATGCTTTGCTTTTTTCTCTGCTTAAAATGCTCTCCAGCTTCCTATATCTGTCAGATGGGCTCCTTTATAGAAGACCAACTTTCTGACCCCTCCAGAGAGTTTGCCACACCCTTCTGGTGGTTCCTGCCTAGTGCTTGTCAGCTCTCTGATACACAATGACCTTGTGTATTTGTTCTTTGCTTCTTGACATCTACTTCTTCAACCCCATTGCTCAGCTATGATGTTCAAGAAATGGAAGTTCCCATTTACCAAGTGCCAACTATGTGCCAGGCATTGTATAGACTTGGTTCCCACCGGATCAGAAATTCCTTGGGGGCAGGAACAACAGCTCACCCTGGGCTGAACATCAGGTTGGGCAGGGGTTCTCTAAATAAAACATATTGGTTGAATGTAGCTATTTTCTTCATCTCTTTAAAATAAACAGGCAAGTAACCTAAGTCATTTGAAGTCAACACATTTTATTTCAGCTTCAAGCAAAGACAATTTTTGGAAATGAGTGAGTGGTGGGTGAGTGTGTAGTGATATCACTTGTTTATTCTGCTAGTTTGTTTTTGAGTAAATCATTCTATGCTGGTGGGAGACAGATCAGGGAGGGAACTCAGGGAGATGGTTTCCACTTAACACTCAAAAGGTTTTCTCAGAACACGTAGTAGAGGAAAAGAGAATAAAGCCAGAATAGTGATAGTGGTAAGTGTAAAATGTAGATTCTTCGTTAAAGGAAAACCAGTGAGAAATAGCTCATCACAGTCTCATGTGACTTGAAATATTTTGTGACATACATTCTGTTCTCCAGCTGCCACCTCCATCTTTCCTAGTACTTTTTGCTTGTTTTTGATCATGGTGTGAAATTCTCTTCGCCCATCATTCTGCTAATCCAGGCAGTATTTCCTTGGATACCTACATTAGGAATCACCTCCACAACGCTGCCTGTTTCCTGTTTTATCTGTCATCTTTCCCTTTAGTTCACTTATACCACATTATCACCTCTACTGAGAAGTAGCTTTGACATAACTGTATTTTATGTATATATTTTGTCTCTTTAATTATTCTGTAAGATCCCTGTAGCCAAGGAACATATCCTATTTTTCTTTTAAATTACTTGTAGTTCTTAGTAACACTCTATGGTTGTTGTTATTAAATGTTAGAGTCTTAATGAATTAAGTCATTGTTAAATGTTTAAAATCTTAGTTAATGTATATATAATCCAGGCCCTAATGGATACTGTTTGCATTTATTTGATAGCAATTGAGAGAGAAAAATGCTGCCTGGCTTCTTCAGATACTGACTTTGCTAGATATTAGCAGTCTAACCTCTCTGTGCTTCAGTTTTTCATCTCTTAATGAGGCTAAAAGTAACATCTACCTCATAGATGAAGGGATAACTGTGCTGAGAGAAGGCATATGTAAAAATTTGACAGTGTCTGGCACATTATACGTGCTTGATAAATATTAACCATTATGTATAGTTTATACATACAAACAAAAATAAATCATAACAAAATTTTTGTAGTTTATGCATATATAATATACCCTAATGATTATAAAATTGACTTATTGCAGGCATTTAAAAAAAATTAAGGTGACAATAATTATGAATTAGAAAGTTGAACATTTCCCTGGCTGGTGTGGCTCAATTGGTTGAGCATCTTCCCATACATCAAAAGGTTGCTGGTAACTAGTCAGGGCACACGCCTGGGTTGTGGGCTCGATCCCCAATAGGGGGCCTGCAGGAGGCAGCCAAAGGATGTTTCTCTCTCACATCAATGTTTCTCTCTTCCTCTCCCTTCCTTTCTCTCTGAAATCAATAAAAATATATTAAAAAATAAAGTTGAACATTATAACATTATTACTGTTATTTTTTAAAAGAAAAAACTCCCTTTTTGTGTGTTGATACTCAAAATTAGATTAAGGCACTCAAAATCAGGTTAAATCTGCTGTATAAAGTTTAGTCCAAAGATGCCAGATGTTAAAAGAATTGAACAAAAACATACTTATGGAAATGTTTTTCATGGTTTTGCTCATTTCTGTGCAACCGTTTTTAGTTTAGACATTCTACTGTAGTGGGGTTCCATAAAGACTCCTCTGTGTGAAATTCTGTGTTGGAGCAGCCTTTATCATTGGAACAACTAATAATGCTTCTGCAGTTTGGAGCTATTACTGTAGAGTGGTGAAAAAATGTTTTCATAAAGTGCCCCGTCATGTTAGCAAATGAGAACTGGAGGACGGAGGTGGACCGTGAGCAGGGCAGCCGTCCCGCTCCCCCACATGCCGAAACGAGCAGCTCCGTTTTGGAAGCGTGGACTTTATTATGGTCTTGCATTTGGCGATGTACTCCATGACTGCAGGCATAATACAGTGTAGTTAGACTGTAGTTAATCATGCCATCAGTCAATTTATAAAATTCAATATAATCATATTGTGGTAAAATACAATTACAATAAGTTATAATGAGATGAGAGGGGTGGATGTGTCCTCTGGGAACTATTCCTTCACTTCTAGAATATTATTCTTTGTCTGGATTGTTTATTGGATTCTGAGAGTCTCATGCGCATGTATTCTCCCTTCCTCTTCTCTGCCACCCCACCTTAGAGGCTGCCAAAGTGGGGAGGGCACACGGTTTGGTAGATGCACGTTGCAGGCATGTTTATGTTAGGGGATGAGTGGGAGCTATGTTCTCCGAAGAAAGTAGGGCCTTTTTTTTTTTTTTTTTTTTTTTTTTAGCACACAGGTGCTTTCCATTTGCTAACCACAGTCTTCTTTCGCCCGAAGGAAAGGCCCTTTGCTAATTTGACTGTCAGAGGGTTTTTTTTCCTGCCCAGCTGGAGCCCCATTTTCCAGAGTGCACAAAGGCACACAGTGCTGTCTAGTAGTGGCTACATTTCCAGATTCTGTAGGAAGTCGGAGAGCTCCCTCATGGCCACAGTTTCATGGCCAACCTAGAGCCCATTCTTGGAGCCCTGAGACTCCTGGGTGGGGGGGGGGGTGGGGGGAGGGAGCTCCAACCAGAGCAGTCAGGACCTTCATTCTGGGCCAACAGAGTTCTGAGGTTGGGGCTTCCTGTCTGCTGGGGACATTTTCTCTTCTCTTGTTGGTTTGTAGTAGGCACTCTTGGTGGTAGTGGCCTCGCTTTATTGAGCTGGGCTGTGGGTTCAGGTGAAAGTCTTGTTGGGGCTGGGTAGGGGCTGCGGCTAGTCGGGGTGGTGGTCCTGCGGCCAGTTACTGGGCCTGCACTGTCATGTCCCCCGCGCCCCAGTCTGAGCTCTGAGCTCCCAGGCAGTTTGGGCCTGTTTGTTGTTGGCCCTTCCTCCTTCCCTGCTAGGCTGTCCCTTCTCATGGGTTGACTTGCTGGCTGGTATGCCCTCATTCTGGTGTTTTCTAACCTCTATTCTGTGAGGGTTTCTTGGTGTGACTCTGGAAAGAGCAGAGTGCAAACTGTCCTCGTGCATTAGAAGTGTTGACTATTAGTACACAGAGGTTCACACGGGGGAGCTGAGGAAGCTCAGGTTGGTGACAGTGATTTTGTGGGTTAGAGGGGTTTGTAAATCAGACTAGAGTGAGAAAGTTACTCACCCCCAGGAATGTCCAAACCTCAATTTCACTTTACTATAGAGTTCTGAGACCCCTTGTTTCTATCAGTGCTTCCTGATTATATGTTCGCTGACAGAAGATCAGAACTTCAGGGACCTTAGAGCAAGGCTTCCAAATCTTACAAAGGTCTACAATCCCCCCGGGGCTTTGCAAATGCAGACTGTGATTCAGTCTGTCAGGGGCAGGCCTGAGACTGTGTATTTCTAACAAGTTCAAGACCTTATCAGGCTTTCTCGCCCAATAGGACCTTTTTCACCTTTTCCAGTTTTACTTCAAGTCCTACCTTCTATTTTGTTTTGTTTTATTTTATTAATGGAGCTATTTCTGGTGTGCCTGTTTGTTTTTATATCTCTGAGATGTATATTGATACACATTTAAAGAACCTTCTCAACTATTGAATGTGTTCCCAAGATAACATATACAAAAGAAAAATAGTTGCTTTTATTTAAAAAATAGTCTCCTTTTTATTTTATTTTTTTAAAATTTATCTTTATTGTTGAAAGTATTACAGATGTCCCCTCCTTTTCCCCATTGACCCCTCCTCTTTTCCTTTTTAAATCATGTAAACATGTTCAAATCTTACAGAAATATTTTGAGTAGCTGCAGTTTGCACAGATACATGACCAGAGGAAGCGTCTTTTAACCTAACAATGGTATGCATCCTGGAGGCAGAAGACTCAGATAAGTAAGTGCTGCCAGGGGTAAATCTAACAGACTGGTGGACCCTATACACAGGAAGTGGCTTTTTGGATGGGATGTCCTGGGAGGAAGTCCCCATTAGGATGGTCATAATGTAGATAGACAATCTTCTGTATCAATACCTGCCACGTCGATTCCTAACCTCTCCTGGCCCATCACACCCCTTCCCCTAACTGCTGTCCTGGACCAGGGAAGTCTTGTTGCCATTAAGACAGAGAATAGCACTCTTTTTTTTTTTTAAGTCAGAATTTTTTTTAAATCCTCACCTGAGGATATGTTTATTGATTGGAGAGAGAGAGAGAGAGAGAGAGAGAGAGAGAGAGAGAGAGAGAGAGAGAGAGAGAAACATTGATGTGAGAGAGGAATATCGATCGGTTGCCTCCTATACACTCCCCAACTGGGGACTGAAGCCACAACCTAGGTGTGTGCCCTGACCAAGAATCGAATCCCCAACTTTTTGTTGTATGGGACAATGCTCCAACTGAGCTACGTGGCCAGGGTGAGAATAACACTTTTTGCACACACACAGAATGAGAGAGAGAGAAAAAGAGAGAGAGAGAGAGAACAAGACCCTCAATAAAGCCCATACTGTCCTTGGGGACCCTGCCTACCCCACCCCATTCAGGATCACCAGGGCCTTCACGTGCCTGCCAGAGACATGTGGCAGGGAACTGAGTTTCTTGAGGGTTTCTGCAAGTTCACCTGATACAGTCTTATATCTGTTATACTTTTTTCCTGGTTAATATAGTGAATATTAGTGTTCTAATTTGCAGAGGAGAATTAGAGGGAGGTACAGCCAGGGTCTTACTGTGAAAGAGATTAAATTCTTTAACAAATAGGAAGGAATTGGTTCTAGGATAAGCTTAGGGTAAGCTATAAAGGTTATCATCCTAATTTAGGCTTCTTTATTATTTTAATGGAGTTTTAAAATATAGATTAACTTCATGCAGAATGATACATGTCACTATTTTCCGTCTTTTTTGAAAGTTTGTTCTGAATTATCCCTGCCTCATTTCAAGAAAGGATTTGATACAGCCTGTCTTAGTCTGTTCGGGCTTCTATATAAAAAATACTATAGCCTGGGTGGCTTAAAAACAACAGAAATGTATTTCTTACAATTCTGGAGGACTGGAAGTCCAAACAAGGCACCAGCTGATTCAGTGTCTGGTCTGGAGATCCACTTCCTGGTTCATAGACGGCCATCTGCCTGTGCCCTCACTTGTCAGAAGGGGCGAAGGAGCAACCTGGGATCTCGTTCACAAGGCACCAGTCTTCTTCATGAGGCTGCACCCTCATGACCTAATCACCTCCCAAAGACCCCACCTCCAAGTACCATCACACTGGGGGTTAGATTTCAACATATGAATATTTTGGGGACATAAACATTCAGCCTACAGCACAGTCCACCTTCATATATATATGAAGGTGGGGTGGGAAAAAAAAGAAGCTGGGGGTAGGGTCAGCCCACAAAAACATTTCCTAGAAGATGCTGTTGACTTGTTAGAAGTGAGCTACGAATTTGGTTGGGAGTGTCCAGGCTCCCTGATCAGTGACAGGATTCACGGTGGCCCAAAGATGAAGGTGAAGCAGTTTTCCCTGTGCATAGAGTTGGAACAAACCCCTGCCAAAGAGAATACCGACTGTGTAGTGAACTACACTCTGAGCAACATTCCTCAAATAGATGTAGAGTGTGTTGTAGGGCTATTTTTCAAAAGTTCCTTGGATATAGGCTGATGGCACGTGCATGCATAATTTAGTGCAGACCTTTTGCAAGGGCCCCAAATAATGAAATCTAAGTATACAGCTCTCTGACTGCCTCCAGGAGTAAAATTGCACTGTTTGCAGGAACTGATGGACCCTATTCCATTATGCAGTATTCCATCAGTATTATTTTGCTCAACTGAGCTATCATTTGAAATATGTTAAGTTCAATTGCTTTAAAAAGGAAGAAAATTTGTGACAAAATCTCTCTAGCAGAAAGTCGTCAACTATAATTTTAGGGAAAGGATATACAAAATAGATTAAATCCCATGGCTGCTACTGATCACTCAGTTTCCTAAGTTGTATAGTGAGAGGGCGTTAATATATCATCAAGGTCCCTTTTGTCTCCAAAGTCTTCTGCATTAGCCAAAGGCTTGGAAAGTAAGAGCTGATACTCTCAAACTGAGTAATTGAGGCGACTTCAATAAAGAGATTATTTACAACAGTAAGGACAGGGTTTGGGGAACCCACAGGATCTAGTGCACCGCCCAGGGCTGGCAGGACAGGGAGCCATTACTACATCTAGGTCTGAAGTCCTGAGGGCTGGAAGTGGCTACAGAAAGTGAAGAGATTAGCTTTAGGGAATCGTCTATTTGACAAAAATTATAGAGGAAAGGACCTATCCTTGTAGGTAGTTGAGCTGGAGAAGGGGTGGGGAACATTTGGCCCGCAGGCCAAGAAAGGCCTGCGAAATCAATACCAGCTAACATCACATGCCCACCAAGTTGGCCTGACCAAATATAGCAGGCTAATTTTTAGGTTGACAATTTTGTATGGCTTGGAAATGATGTTATAGATATCCAAATGGCCCTTGGCAAAAAATGGTTCCCCACCCCTGGACCTCGATGTTACTCCTTTCCTCTCCTACCTCCTGATGGCTCCCATGGGCCAAACCCAGTAGAAAGCCGGAGGGTTTGCATACACCTCAGCCTCCAGGAGTACAGAGCAGAGTGGAGAAGACTGTGTATGTGTGTGTAGTGGGGGGGGGGGGGGGGAGGAAGACAAGCACACTTTCCCTAACTTCATGTTCCTAAACAAACATTGAATTTTTTTCTCAAGGTAAAGAAATTCTGTCTTCACGTCAGCTTCATGAAAAACCTTATCTCTGGTTGACTGCTGTAGCTTCACAGGGGACCTGGTCTCTGGTAGAGTTCAGTGAATACGGGGCCCTGGGCAGCGAAGCACCCGGTAGGAAGGGGCAGAAAGCTGGTGGCAGCAGGCAACCTGCAGAGCTGCAGAAATAAAACACAAGGTGAGCTGACGGCTTGGCCAGGTTTCCGCAAGTCTTTGCTGTCCCAGTCCTAATGAAATCTGTAACGGAAGACTTTTCAGACTGCAGGACAGAAATAAAACCCTCATACATTTTCATTACTGCTTTCACCTCTATGATGTTGGAGAAAACATTTTCGCGTCCATAAATCTCACAGATGAATGACAAGGTGGTACCGAGGCCTTGCCTATGGGACAGCCTCTAGCGTGAAGAACCACCCTCTTAGCTTGTATTGACTGACATGATAGCCTGAAGCCAAATCAGCTGTGCCACAGAAAAGTTGTGTTGTGAAGTCAAATATGGGAATATACTCTCTTGAGGGAATTATAGGGGATTTTCCCCCAGCTTCTCAAACAATTAGTACACTTTTCAAAAAGTTCTATTGGAGTATAGTTTATATACAATAAAATTCATCCATTTAAAATATATATTTCCATGAGTTTGGGCACATGTATACAGTTGTGCACTCACCACCATAATACAAATATAGAACTTTTTTATCACCCCCAAAAGTTGACTTGGGCCCCTTTGTGGTAGATCCCCTTTTGACTTCCGGCCCCAGGCAATCGCCAATCTGATTCTTGTCACTGTAGCTTTGCCCGTTGTAGAATTTTATGTAAGCAAAACCATATAGATAGTATTTAAATTTGAGAACAAGCTTTTCAATTTCTACAAAATCTTCTGGGGTTTTATTGTATGTTTGTGTTTGTATGTTTACATAAATGAACAATATTTATGGTAAAAATGATCTGGGTGGTACAAAAGGGTTTAAAATGAAAAGACAAGTCTACCACCTACTCGTTCTCATGTCTAATCCCACTTCTCAGAGCCAACAGCATGTAACTGTTTTTCCCTTTAGTTCTTCTGGAGGTTTTAATTAATATACAAAGCACTGTTTCTTGACAGTGTCTATTGACATTGTGCAGGGAGAGGTGACGATTTTGCTCATTACATTACTTCCTCTGCTCTTCCGCCTCCCTTTCCCCTTCCCAACAGTTATTAGTTAAATCACTATTTTTATTTCCTCTACTGCTTACCTTTGAACCCTGAGTACTTGTTCTTGATTTTATACCTTAGATTAAACTAGAATGTTGAAGAAAATAATTACAATTATTGGACTCAATAGACTATTTTGTATTTAAAATAACTACATAAGTCATAAATTTCAGGGATGACCATATCGCAAAACAACTCAATTAGACCTCTGAGATTAAAAACATAATTTTTGTTAACATAACAAAGAAAATTCAGAAGGAAATGAAAGTAGACTTGAAAAAAGTGTTTGTTTTCCTTCTTGGTGCATATGAGTTCAGCAAAGAGTACTAAGACAAATGTTTTCTCTTTCTAGCAAGAACATAAAATTTAAAAGTTTGAGGCCCATGATAAAAATTAGCTAGCCTACATATGAGTATTTCATCTCTTCTTATGGCTGAGCAATATTCCATAGCATATATGTACCACAACTTCTTTATCTAATCATCCACTGAAGGACACTTTGGTTGTTTCTGTGTCTTGGCCACTGTGAATAATGCTGCAATGAACATAGGGATACATAAGTCTTTGTGAATACATGTTTTTGAGTTTTTTGGGTCTATACCCAGGAGAGGAATTGCTGGGTCATATGGTAATTCTATTCTTAATTTTTGAGGAGTCTTCATACTGTTTTCCATAGTGGCTATACTAGTTCACATTCCTACCAGCAGTGAATGAGGGCTCCCTTTTCTCCACAACCTCTCCAACACTTGTTATTACTTGTCTTGTTGATAAAAGCCATTCTAACAGGTATGAGATGGTATCTCATTGTAGTTTTTTTTTGCTGCAAAAAGCTTTATTGTTTCCACTTGATCCAATGCATGGGAGAAGGCTCCAGGGTGGTTAAAAAGATGCCTGATGGGTTCAGGAAGAGGCTCAGGCAAAAGCCAGACACCATGGGGATGCAGAGGGGCCCCTTAAAGGCCTTTGGACTCCAAAGGCTCCTGGTTATGCTTGAGGGTGAGCCTTTTGAAGAGACACCCATCCAGCCCAGCCTTGGGGCTGGTCAGCCTGCAAGGGGACAGGGGTGGGGGTGGTTAGTCAAGTGTCACCCATCTTCTTGATGAGTTTTGCCTCCTCACCCAGGAAGTGGTTCTCCAGGAAGTCACAGAGATGAGGGTCTTCACGGGCAGAGCCCAGGGCATGCAGATCCACCAGTGCCTGGTTCAGGTTCTTCTCCCAGGCCTTGGCGGCTTCCATGGCGTCCTGAGTTTTGCCCCACTTGTCTTGGGAAGGCTTCAGCACGTCCTGGAAGAGAATTCAGCCACCACGCTGGTTTTACAGCTTTAAGAGATGCTCAGCGCCCTCACGCTTCTTCTCTGCCAGTAGGTAGAGGAAGTGGCTCATGCCCTCTGGAGCCACATTTTTGTGGTTCAAAATAGAAGCCCAGAGAGAGGTAGGTGTGGGAGGCCGGCAGATGCAGGTTGGCCAGGTGTTGACGGCAGCCTCCACCTTGGCAGAATAATTCTGATAAATTGGGGGCTCATGGTATTGGCTGGTCTTGGAGGCTGAGGTGGTTCCAAAGTAAGTGACTGGAAAAGAGGTTGGAGGGTGGTTGGAGGCTGGATCTGTTCCGTCCAAACTCTGTTGAAGCAAGAGACAGAACTGGGGGACTGCTGAGAGCACTGCGCTCTCATTGTAGTTTTGAGTTGCATTTTCCTGACAGCTAGTGAAGCTGAGCATCTTTTCATATGTCTGTTGGCCATTTGTATGTCTTCTTGGGAGAAGTATCTGCCCAGGTCCTCTGCCCATTTTTAAATTGAATTGTTTGGTTTGGTGTTGATATAAAACTGAAAGCAACAAATGAGCAAAGAAGAAAAACAAACAGAAACTCATAGACACAGATGATAGTATGGTGGTTACCAGAGGGCAGGGGGTTGGGGGGGCATTGTAAAAGGCAAAGAGGGTCACATATATGGTGATGGAAAAAGATTTGAATTTGGGTGGTGGGCATACAATGAAATATACAGATGATGTATCATAAAATTGTACACTTGAAACCTATATAATTTTATTAACCAATACTACCCCAATAAATTTAATTAAAAAAATAAAATACTTAAAAAATTAGCTAGCAAGAAAGATTTCACAACTAAAGACTTCTTGTATTGGCAATTAATTGAGTTAAAAGATTCTTAGCCAATGCTACAAAAACCAACAACCTTCTAGAGTAATATTTATGAACACAAGCATACTTTCTTTGTATTTCTGTAAACAAACATCTTTGAGATGTTAAAAGTGACTTCTGACTGTGGTTACCTCTGGTATGAGGAGCTGCGGATGCAGACTTATGGTTTAATTCACCTTCTCAAAGTCTTCTTTGGAAGCCATCAGATTTGACATCTGGCATCAGTTTGCAGATCAGACTTCTCCATGGACTCTGCAAACTAGAATGTCTTCACTGAGCAGAGTGTCCTTTCTGTGCTCAAGGATACTGTTGATTCTTAAATGCTTGACAATTCGCTTAAGGCAAGTGTGAAGAGATTTCTTAATACAAGAACAGACCCCTCTTACAGCAACCACAGTCTCAAGAAAATTGTTCAGTTAAACCAACAACAACAACAACAACAACAGCAGCAATGTATGATTTAAATGGAGCCCAAACAACCATTTTTCTTTATTGGTGTATTTATCCAGGCAAGATGGCTAAAGTGGGAAATCACAGGAACAGCAATAGCTTCACAGTTCATGTGAAACTCATTTGTTTGATCACAAAATGCAACTATTTCTGTAGTTCATACAAAAGTGAAATCCAAAGCATAGGAGAAGATCAGCCAGTATTTCCCTTTAAAGTTGTCAAGGCTTCGATCTCTCCATTGACAACAGCTGCATCTTCAAAACAGGAAGATGACAGTAGAAACATAGTGTAAGAGCTGGTACTGAAGGAGAGTGTGGAATGACCAGAACAAGAGGACATTATGTTTGCTGAACTATTTCTTCCAGAAGCTGACATGGCCATGGGAAGATGCTCACACATTGGGCAAATAAAGTCTGAAGTAACCTTTCCACATACTGGCCACCATACTCCTATTTTATAACTTTTAATAATAATTGTAAATGTCTATTTCTTGTTTCAACTGTCAACAGTACTTCTTGATTCTCTACTTTCTGCTCTTCTCCTCCTCTCTTGCCCCCACCTTTACTGTGAAATTAGTATGATTGAAACTGTACATTATGAAATTCAAATAATAATCCATAGGTTGATTTTTTTAAATTTATTTTTGTTACAGATGTTTCTCCTTTTTTCCCCATTGACACCCTCCTCCCCATCCCCCCACCCTGTCCCCAGCTTTGTTGTCCATGTCCATCAGTTATGCATACATGCATATAAGTTCTGTGGTTTATCTCTTCCCTCCCCCCCACCCCCTTTTCTGAGGGCTGTCAGTCTATACCCTACATCCACATCTCTGGATCTACCCTGTTCCTCAGACTGTTATCTTTATTATATTCCACAAATAAGTGAGATCATGTGATATTTGTCTTTCTCTGCTTGGCTTGTTTCGCTTAGGTTAATACTCTCGAGGTCCCTCCATGTCGTCTCAAAGGATAAGAGATCTTTCTTTCTTACAGCTGCATAGTACTCCATTGTGTATATGTACCACAGCATTTTAATCCATGTGTCCACTGATGGACACTTGAGCTGTTTCCAGATCTTAGCTATTGTAAATAGTGCTGCTATGAACATGGGAGTACATGTATTCTTTCTGATTGGTGTTTCAGGCTTCTTAGGGTATATTCCTGGAAGTGAGATCACTGGGTCAAATGGCAATTCAATTTTTAATTTTTTGAGGTAATACCATAGTGTTTTCCACAGTGGCTGCACCAGTCTACATTCCCACCAGCAGTGTACTAGAGTCCCCTTTTCTCCACACCCTCGCCAACACTTGTTTGATGATTTGTTGATGGCGGCCATTCTGACAGGTGTGAGGTGATACCTCATAGTTATTTTAATTTGCATCTCTCTGATGATTAGTGATGTTGAGCATTTCTTCATATGTCTCTTGGCCATTTGTATGTCCTGTTTAGAGAGGTGTCTATTTAGTTCCTCTGCCCATTTTTTAATTGGGTTCTTTGTCTTTTGTTGAGTTGTATGAACACTCTATATATTTTGGAGATTAACCCCTTATCTGATGTATCTTTGGCAATTATGCTCTCCCATACAGTGGGTTCCCTTTCCATTTTGATGGTTGTTTCTTTTGCTGTGCAGAAGCTTTTGAGTTTGATGTAGTCCCATGTGTTCATTTCTTCCTTTGTTTCTGTTGCCTTAGGTGATGTATCAGTGAAGATTCTACTGCGTATATGTCCGAAATTTTGTTGCCTACATTTTCTTCTAGGATTTTTATGGATTCACGAGTCACATTTAAGTCTTTTATCCATTTTGAGTTTATTCTTGTATATGGTGTAAGTTGATGGTCTAGTTTCATTTTTTTGCATGTAGCTGTCCAGTTTTCCCAACACCATTTATTAAAGAGGCTGTCTTTACTCCATTGTATGCTCTTGCCACCTTTGTCAAATATTAATTGAGCATAATGTCTTGGGTCAATTTCCGGATTCTCTGTTCTGTTCCACTGGTCTATATGCCTGTTCTTGTGCCAGTACCAGGCTGTTTTGATTACAGTAGCTTTGTAGTATAACCTGATATCCGGTATTGTGATCCCACCTACTTTATCCTTCTTTTTCAAGATTGCTGTGGCTATTCGGGGTCTTTTTTGGTTCCATATGAACTTTTGAAGTATTTGCTCTAGTTCTGTGAAATATGTCACTGGTATTTTGATGGGGATTGCATTGAATCTATAGATTGCTTTGGGTAATATGGACATTTTAATGATGTTAATTCTTCCAATCCATGAACAAGGTATGTGCTTCTACTTTTTTATATCTTCCTCTATTTCTTTTTTCAATGTTCTGTAGTTTTCTGCAAATAGGTCCCATAGGTTGATTTTTGAAAGATAAAAGCTGAAAGTAGGTTTTATTGCAGCATGCCCTGGTATGCTGTGAATAGATTTCTTTCTCTGTGGTTCCAATGTGACAATTTCTTTGTCTTCACGAAATAAGTTTAAATAAATTCTCTTTCTAATGTATTTACCACATCTGGCCACATTTTAGTGGGTTTCATATTTGCACCATGACTTTCTTTTGCATTTTCCCCTCCCTGGAGTTCCTTATTGCCTCTCTTTTTTCTCATTGAGAGACACATAGAATACCTTCTATTATGGCCTGGTCCACCCACTTTCCACCCTTTTTACCCTACTTTCTGTCTCTGTGGATTCTGTCAGCAGGCTCCCATATCTGGTGGCTTCTAGTTGGGTTTAGCCAATAAGGAGCCCAACAGAAGAGGAGCAACAGTGGGAAGAATGAGGTCAGAGTATTCATGCTGCTGGACCTTCCCTGTGAGGTTGCCTCAGTCTGGCTGTGTGGCTCCTACTGAAGGTCACTCTTTCTGTCAAGGTGGCATTCTTGTGAACTCCTCGCCTCTTTGATTTGGGTAAATACTTACTCCCCTTGTCTCACAGAGAGGGATGCCCGTCCACTGTTGCTAGCCCCTGAGCTACTGTACTTTGTTTGCCTCAGTTTTTTTTATCCTCACCCGAGGACATTTTTGCATTTATCTTCAGACAGAGCGGGAGGGAGTGGGGGGGGGGGAGAGAAACATCGACGTGAGAGAGACACATCGAGTGGTTTGCCACCCACCTGACCCCAACCGGGGCTGGGAACAAACTGCAACCGAGGTACGTGCCCTTAGCAGGAACCGAACCCAGGTCTCTCTGGTCCGAGGGCCGACGCTCTAACCACTGAGTCAAACCAGCCAGGGCTTTTCTTCAGTTTTATAAATAGACCCTAAATTATCCTAATGTGAGGTGCCACTGGTTTCCTCTTGGGATCTTAACTGATGCACTGGGGTTTCAGGAGGAAGCAAGGTTTATCCAGAGGTTGCGGTTTGTTCACCTATTTCTATTTAACATGGAAGAACCAAGAAGGTGGACTGGGATCTCTTTTACCATGGTCGGGGCAATCTTTGCTTTCTAGTGATTAAGCAGTAGGGAGCTCACTACCACACATCGCATGCCATTCTCATAGCCGCCCCCAACCCCAAGTCAAATAACAGTTTTCATTCTGAGAGTACCCGCATATTCATATCAGCTGCCTCTGTTCTCCTCAGTTCAGTTTCTTTAAAGAACAGCCTTCTGTGTTTTCATTTTATTTTATTTATTTTTGTTTGTTTGTTTGGGCCTGGTGATAAAACTGCCTGAGCTCTGTGCCCTGGGGTGGGAATAGCAGAAAGGGGTTGCTTTATAACACCCTCCCCACCCAAATCTTAGCAGCATAGAGTATCAACCATTTTATTATGTTCACAGGTTCTGTGGGTCTGGAATTCAGAAAGGGCACAGTGGGGATGGCTCTTCTCTGTTCTACCATGTCTGGGCCTCTGCTGGGAGCAAGGGGCTGGAACATCTGGGCCTTGCAGTGGTTGGAACTGTGATAGCTGGGGCTGGAGGAGCCACTTCCAAGAGGGTTTCTTGATTCATACGGATGCTGCCTGGGCTGAGGTGGCTGAAGGAAGCCTCCCTTTTGGAGTCCTGAGTTGCCATGACAGAAATCCACCTATTCTGCTGATGCCACCTGAGAGGCTACATGTCCCCATTTTTCTTGGAAGTCCCACTGAGCCATGACCTTATTTTATACTCGCTTTTCCCTTATGGAAAAGGCAGGATCTAGCTCTTACTTTTGAAGAACTTATTCAAAAACAATGTCAGTAAATTAGGCTCTCATATTCAGTTGTTAGCAATGGTTTATGATATTTTCCTAACAAAAGTTAAAATGTCAAGGGCACATCTGACTTGACCCAACACTGGTTTATCAAAGCAATGCAGACAGCTCTGATAGTATGGTGCTGGTGTTGGCATACAGCACGTTTCAGAGGGTATATGTGTTAGTTGTGTTCTTTGCACCTTTACATGCTAATGACTCAGCAAAGAAAGGCTTTGTTCAAGTTGGGTTTCTTCAACACGGTACCCCAGATACAAATAACTACAGCTGGTAATGTTGTTAGCCAGCTGAATTCAAACAGAGCTACAGCCCTGACACTGTATCTTCTGAGTAAACACCAAGAAGACCACAGGTGAAGCCAGGACAACATGCAAAATAGGCATCAGCAACTTGCTGCTGCACGAGCCTCCCTAACTCTGGAGGTAGGTGCTTCAAACATGAGAATCCATGAGCTGCGAGGGGTGACTCGTTGCACAGTCGAGTCGTGCACCAGTGAGTATTATCACAGTCATTTTAAATATTTTTTCATTTACTGTTTAAATAGATTGAGCATGTCTACCAGACTCAGGGTGCCTTAGTTCAGCAG
The DNA here is from genome assembly GCA_030848825.1 of Tadarida brasiliensis. Lineage (NCBI taxonomy): Eukaryota > Metazoa > Chordata > Mammalia > Chiroptera > Molossidae > Tadarida > Tadarida brasiliensis. The sequence goes on from CM061258.1 coordinate 53,283,047, forward strand.
CACTGTTCTGAAGAGTTTTCTAAAGAGATTGCAATGATATTTGTTATCCAACAGGATGTGTTTTCTTTCTCGGTTGTTAGTATGACTTCACTCCTGGGAAATACAATTGTTATCCAGACAATAGTCTTCTAGCAACAGTCTTTTTTATTAGATTTACAAATGAAGTTATTCTTTATTACATGAGTCTTCTCTAGGATAATTTTAATCAAGGATAAGATACTCTGAGTTAATGATGGGTTTGAGTGGTGAGTTACTTGCCTTTGTTGGGTTTCTTTGCTGCCTAAGTTTGGATTCACTACAGGGCCCACAGACTTCAGGTACACTATTTGGTATCCCTGCAAAGTATGTCCCTGCAGTCTTGGCATGTTTTATTCTTTTTACACATGAGCTCTCAGTTTTCAATGCCATTTTAGGGCTCTCTTTGTCTTAGTCTATAACAAAGTACCATAGCCGGGGTGGCTTATAAACAACAGAAATCTATTTTTCACAGTTCTGGAGGCTGGGAAATTAAAAAGCAAAGCACTAGCAGACTGTGTGTCTGTTGAGAGCCTGCCTCCTGGTTTGTAGATGTCCATCTTATTGTGTCCTCACGTGGCAGAGGAGTGAAGCAGCTCTCTGGGATCTCTTTTATGAGGACACTAATCCCATTCCTGAGGGCCCCACCCATGACCTAATCACCTCCCAATGTCCCCACCTCCGAATACCCTCTCTTTGGGTTTTAACATATTTATGGATTTTGGGGAACAAAAACATTTAGCACCCTCAGACATCATTATTTTTCCTTTGGGACTATGAAGATTTTCCTTGGTACTCTGAGAGTCAAGGGTTATCCCCTCCTGCTTCAGCACAGATGCTACTCCTGGGCAATTCAAGGGTATGATGGGGATGTCTGATGCCCAAAGAGCTTTCTCACAGTTGCTCTTTTGAAAACCCAGAGCAACTTCCTCATGGAATCTAAGTTTACCCTGACTTTTTAAAACAATTTGTTTTCTTGCCTCTCTTGTGCTTTAAGATAATAACTTCTTTGAGGGCTGAGAGGAAGAGTTTCTCAGCATAGACCAAAAGTGCCCAGCTTAGTTCTGGCCATGGTAGACACTTAAAAATCTGTTTCAAAGAAGGGAAATCTGGGCTTCCCCTTATCTGCTGGTCTGAACAAAGTCTTTGTCTTCTGTGTCCTCTTGAATGGTCCTCTTGACAGAATTGGTGGTCTCCAGGGAGTGGAAGGAAACTGCTCAAATATTTTAGTTGGTAATGGGTTCATCTGATTGGTTTATCTATGAAGAGATATCTACATGTTGAGTTAGATAATTTGGTTACCACTGCAGTTTTTTTGTTTGTTTGTTTGTTTTTTAATCCTCACCCAAGGACATGCTTAGAGAGAGGAAGGGGGGAGGGAAAGAGGGAGGAAGAGAGAGAGAGACATAGAAACATTGATGTGAGAGAGAAACATTCTGCACACCCCCTACTGGGGATCGAGCCCCAAACCCAGGTATGTGTCCAGACTAGGAATTGAACCAGGACCTCTTAGTCCATGGGACCATGCTCAATCCACCGAGTCACACTGGCTGGATGGTAGCTTTTCAGGAAGTGACTTTGCATCAATAGTCCAGTTTGACTACTGTATATATTCAGTGGCGAGTATATTTTAGAAAGGTATGCCGACAACATTTCCTTCTAGTTTTATTTCACTGGGAGAAGTAAAGGTGGCATGTTTAGCGTTAGCCGCCATTTGCATTTATGTAGGGGCTAGTGATCTAATCTGTCTACTGCATTTTCAGGGCATTTTTCTTCCCTGCAATACATCTAATTATTTATTTGCTTTTCTTTCCTGCATTTACATTCTGGATACTGGTTTAGCATTCTATTTTGACCAAAGTATTTTCTAAAATATCTAGATGGCAGTTAAAATCCACTCATTTGCTACCTGTGTTAAATGATGGATCATGAAAAAAAACTATAACTGAGGGATAGTTAAGAAGCATCTGGACAATAACTTGCATTGACTTATCCATTCTTAATATTTTCTGTGGCTCAGAAAATACAATTTTGTCATTGTGAAGAACTGATTATAGATATTAAAATGAAGGGCCTTTGACTACTGTTGAGTAAATCTGCATCTGTGGAAGAGGTAAAAACAAAACAAAACATCTTCATTGTACCTTTATTTAGTAACGATCTAGATTTTAAAATGTATTTGTACTTGTGGAATACCAAGATCATGTAAAATATGCATATTTTGATCTGGAAATTTTGTAATTAAGCTATCATTTTTCAGGATATTAGAAGATGTTATCTCACTGGGCAGAGTGAAATAGAATATTGAATAATAGGATTATCATTTTCCCTGACAGGAAAATGTCAGCATTATATTACACTTATTATGACAGGTTTGGCAAGCCGAATGGCAGAACTGGCTTTCGTCATGAGCTACTTAAGGGGAAAAAAATGCTTTTTGGGTGTCTTCAAACCAGATGGGAATTGTCAAAGAGAATCCCTTGAGCTCCTTTGTCCAGTGGACGTGAATCTAGTCAAAGTAATGATTATTTACCACACAAGAGAAGCTGTCTTAATTTTTAAAAATATCACAAAGAGTCAGGCAGTTTTTTTTAATAAAGAAAAAGTAAGTTGGTTTGGATTTAAAGTTTATTCATAAAAATGAATAATTTTTAAAACTTTATTGAGGTATAATTGACCAATAAAATTGTATAAAAACAATTTGTTTTGATTTCAGGCATCAAAATAGAAATCTATTTTGAAACACATGGCTGAACCATAGACCTACAGAAACAGAATGTCTACCTTTTCTGAATTGTTTTAGGAAAAAGAAGCCCATATTTTCCTCCCCAAGTTGTGGTGAGCCCAGCCTTTTGACATGTTTGCATTGTGTGATGTCTTTGATGAAAGTCCTGGAGATAAGTTAGGAGACTTTGCCCAAAGAGGTGCTCATTTAACTTTATATCAATGGTGCTAATAAGGGTACTAGTCAGTTGCACACATCCCCACCCTACTGCTTAAAGTTTCCTGCCTGAAAGCTGTTGGTGAAATGAGACCTGGGAGTTGGCTTGTGTGCCCTGTGCTTGTGTTCATGCTGGCAGGCGGGCCTGGTCAGAGCCGAAGAACATTTGGATTCTCTGGAGTGATTTGAGGCCTGTAGCCAGAATAAAACTCTTGCTTGCTGCTGAACTCTAAACACAATGAGCAGTTTCCTGTTATTTAACAGGAGAGAAAAAATAATACTCAGCTACAGAGTTTTGGATGCACTTGGGTTATAGTGCTCCTTGATTTGAAAGGTGATAGCGTGTGGCCCATTACTTGTTGCATGCCCTTCGGTTTCCAGGCAGTGATCCACCCACGGATCTCACAGTGGTGTTTATCTACCAGTGAGCTGGGGACTCTCTGTGGGCAAGAAGTGGGGCTCACTAAGAGGCTGTTTTGGTTGTGGTGTTAGGCCACGAGGCTGCATGTCCAATTGCAGCATTCTACCAACTGGCTTGTGCATGAGAACCACCGGACGTCTGATTACTTGGTCAAACCATTTGAAACAGATTCACTTCTTATATCTTAATAACATACCATTCTTTAAAGCAGGTGGCTCTCTGAACCAAGCCTGGCTTTTCCCATGAAATGGTATACCCAGCTATTTAAACTGGCCATTCATCCGTTGAAATGGTACTGGAGAATTTGCCATCTTACCAGACAGAGGCAGGAGTCCCAGAGCCTGGGCAATGTAACCAATTATAGTACTACAAATATGGAAAAGGTGTAAGTTCCCTGATAGAAATCATAATCTATGCAGATGAATGTTTTCTCCTCAGTGTGATGTCATCATTGTTCTTTACTCAGAACAGAAATGCAGTGCATGCTGATACGTTTTTGGTATTTGTTTTCAGCTGCATTTATCACCACAATGAATTTTAGAACATTTTCATTACCTCAAGAAAGGAAGCTCTCATCACTTCACTATCACCACCTAACTCCCCCAACATCCCCCAGCTCTAGGCAACCACTAATCTACTTTCTGTCTCTATGGGTTTGCCTGTCCTGGAAGTTTTTAATAAATGGAATAATTTCACCTTTTGTGGTTGGCTTCTTTCACTTAACATAATGTTTTCAGACTTATCCATGTTATAGCATGTATCAGCATGTCATTCCTTTTTATGATGGAATAATATTCCATTTAATGGATATACTGCATTAGTTTATTTGTTCATCAGTTGATAGATATTTGGGTTGTTTCCACTTCCTGGCTATTAAGAATAATGCTGCTGTGTGCATGGATATACAAGTTTTTATGTGGACATATGTTTTCATTTCTCTTGAGTACATACCTAGGAGTAGAGAGACATTGTATTTTGCAGTGGTTTTTTTTTTCTGTTTGGGAAATGGAAGGGGTGCCTTCCTTGGTGATATAGGCTCAGTATTGGAAGGAGCATCCATTAGGAGGCAAGAATTGTAGGTCAGAGTTCTAGGTCTGCCCCTGCCTGGCCATGTGCTAGGAAATTTACTCTGTTTCCTTAGCTGTAGAATAAGATAGTTTTTATCAGACAATCTTTAAGGTCACTTCCAAGTTAAAAAAATTTTCCTGAGTGATAATAAAAGACTTTCAAGATATGCAGGAAAATATTTCCAGTGAGGTCTAACTAACAAGACACACCCCACTAATTCCCTAGGTGCTATTTTTTTGTTTCCAAGTTTGAAAACAATTTGGACTTTAATATCTATTTAGTTAGTTAAATGTTTGTATGTTTTTTAATAAAAATAAAAGAAATGCTCCTTTAAAAAATTGAATGAGTGTAAAACAAAAGTTACTCAAACTTGTAATACCCAAAGACATGTACGTTAACATTTTGCCCCTCTCTCCTTTTTTTTCCATTTTAAGTTTTGTTGTTTATTGACTTGTAATCATATTTAGTTCACCGTTTGCTGTTGGGTGACTGTTTTGATTGCCCTTCAGACTCAACTTCATTCACTTGGATGCTTCTTACTCTGATCGAAAGACCTTTGAAAGTAGAAAGTCTTTTATGTGGCTTTGGGAAAACCACATTAGTTTTAAAAGTGTAAAGTTTTTTCCAAAGTGTGTGTTAGTCAGAAAGTTTTGTTTACAGTAGACAGAGATGATGGGTTAAAATAAGTAGTCTCTTACCAGAAGCAGCTAATCCATTTCTTCTTCTTGTATTTAGACTGATTCAGTTGCCATCAAAATCATGTGCTTATTCTTTCTCACCGTGTAATCTGTTCAAAAACTTTCTGACTGTGGTTTCAAATTGACCAACTCTTCCCAGAAAACATGCTCCCAAGATTCTTTCCTGTGTTGGAAGGAAGATTGAACTTGAGTTTCCTTTTGCCTAAATGCTTTTTCAATCTCAACAACTTGAGAATTTACATTGACTCCTTCTGGTTCCTGAGACACCACTCTGTACAGAGAAGCAGCCCTTCTTCCCTCGGGGGGCAGAGTCTACTCCTTCCTGGGACTTCCCAAGCTGGGCCCCAAAGGCACCAAGTGCCTTCAGAAAGCTCCAGTGAAGGTCCCCTGGGATGCTATCCCTTCCTACTGTGGTGGGAGTCAGCTGGGCATACACTCCTTTACTTTTTCTTTTTCTTTTCTTTCTTTCTTTCTTTTTTTTTTTTTAAGCTCATACCACCAAACTCAACTTTCTCAAGGAAAGTTGGTTATGGTAAATATTGTTTTGTATTTATTCAATCAACATTATGGCACACCTGCTATGTGTCCAGCACTGGGATTAAAGAGGTCAAAGGTACACTTCTTGATTTGATAAAATTCTGTACTCTATATAGAGTCCTTAAAAATCTGGCTAGAAAATGTGAAAAAAAATCATGAGTGCTGGTTTTTTTTTAAACCTTGGTTTGAATAAATACAGAGACTTCTTGCAGAAGGTTACAGATAGCTTCCAAGTTAATTCTTGTAAAACACAGCTTTCATTATGTCATGGTTCCAGCTTAAGAAAATACAATAAATCACTATTGTCTGTAGAATAAAATGTATTTTATTTTCTAATAATAATAATAAACTCTTTAAAACCAGATAAATGAATTGAGTTAACCTTATGGACCTTCTGTTAGGGATTTGGGTTCCTTTTCTCCTTGAGTGCTCTCATCAGTGGACTGTGTATAGACGAATACCCAGTCAAATGAGACACAAAGACCAGTTTGTTCATCTGAGCACACCTCACCTCATCTATGTGGGGCATTGTGGCCTGAGCTTGACATTGAAAGAGGAGCTTCCTATTTTCCCCGAGACTGGAGCTTTGAATCTGTGTACTCAGATCCTGCAAGTTTGTTAGTGAAAATACCTTTATGTACATACATAAGTCCTTTACTTGTAAGAACTCATTATGCTCACAATAACTGTGAGACAGGTGTGACAATTATCCACATCTTTACATAAGAAAACTGAAGCACCGAGAAGTTAAGCAAGTTGCTCAAGGATATGAAAGTTTATAAGGGGCATTAGTGGGACTTGAACCCAGGCAGGCTAGCATCAGGACCAGCAAAGTCAACCATTAAGATCAGCTGCCTCTCCACGATGATGGCTAGCCTTGCTCACCTAATTGCAGGTGCAAACTGAGAAAGGTGACTCATGCAGTTCTCCAACACAGGGACCCTACCTGCAGGGAACCAATCCATTGAGTGGGAAATGCTGAGCAAGCAGATCAGATGTGGCTCTTCCTCTGGGAAGGGGGCTGTTCAGGTTAAAGAGTCCCCTGGAGAGTGTAAACTCCTAGAGGGTGGGGATCGCTCAGCTGCTTATAACTTCCAGTGATGGTATCACATATGGGGCCACTCACTTGCTGAAATTGTGATGTGAGTGTCGTTCAATAGCTGATCGTCATGCCTGTCACATGCAGCCTCACGTCACCTTTGGCAAACATGTGGAGCAAAGATCCCTAAAGAAAACCCAAAAGCAAGTTTAGGAAAACAAACTATTCATAACTTGTGCTCACTCTTGAGACTCTCAACCAAAAGATTAACTCAAAATTCAAATAAGAAATTTGTTGTACCAAGACGTTATGAGGAATAATTGAAGACCTTCTAAATGTTTCAAAAATAGGCACATAAATTTCAGTAAACTGTAGTAGATCCTCCCTGTACAGTGTTATACAGGCTTTGTAAATGTTTGGCACATTTTAAATAACATGGAAAAGTACTTAGGTTATCTTGTGACTTGAAAAACTGGAATAACACTGCACGTACATCATGAGCTCAACTGTATCAAATGGTTTCAGAGAATAGACTGGATTGAAATACATAAAAATGTAACAGTGGTTGTCTCTTTGGATGATGTTGGGATTATGGATAAATTACCCTCTCTAATTTTGCTTCTCTATATTTATGTGATATATGTGTATTATTTTTGTGGACCAAAAAAATAAACTTTTTATAAGAGATAAGTAATGTACATAGGTGGTAGACAAAAGCCATGGTATGTGGTTTGTATTTTCATGACACAGTATAAAAAAATAATCAAATGAGTAAAACACTAACTGAATTGTTTGTCATGTATTTCTCAAAGACAAGTGTGCGAGCCCTGGCTGGTTTGGCTCAGTAGTTAAGAGCGTCGGCCTGCGGACCAGAGAGTCTGGGTTCAGTTCCCACTAAGGGCACATACCTCGGTTGCAGTTTGTCCCCAGCCCCGGTTGAGGTCTTGTGGGTGGCAACCAGTTGATGTTTCTCTCTCTCTCTTCCCTCCTCTCTCTCCCTCCCGCTTTATCTGAAGATAAATGCAAAAATGTCCTTGAGTGAGGATTAAAAAAAAAAAAAAAGAGTGAGGCATAAGCTAAATGAAAGACACGCTGCTTTGGAGAATTTGGGAGAGATTTATCTTTTTGCAGGGTTTTGGAGACGCAACAAAAATATAAAGCTCTAGCTAATGCATGTTTACATGTGTCAGTGTTCTTTTCCAGCACTATAGTTTGGTATTCTTAGCTGTTCTGATGGTTGGAGATTTGAGACTATCATTTTTTTCTTTATTAAAAAAAAAATGTATTGATTTGAGAGAGAGAGAGTGAGAGAAAGAGAGAGAGAGAGGGAGAGAGAAACATTTATTATTCCATTTATTTATTTATGGAAATACAGTGACTCTTTTATGTGCCCTGACCGGGGTTTGAACCTGCAATCTTGGCATATCAGGATGACACTCTAACCAACTTTAATGGTAAAATTCTAGATTATGCTACAGCTACTAAAGCTTTAGGTAATGTGGGATCTTAGGGACCATCTGGTTCAGTTTTCCAATAACAGGAATCCCTTTCTAAACACCACTGAGAGGTGGTCAACTGGCTATAGCATCTCATTCCATTTTTTAAAAAGTCTTCGAAATCTCTTTGATCTTTTATTTCAATTTGTGCCTTCTGGAGCCACACAGGATAAATCTAGAGTCTATCTCATTGTCCACACTTCCCCTGTGCATTTTTTTTATAATGCTCACCTGAGGATATTTTTCCATTTCAGACAGAGTGGGAGGAAGGGAGGGAGGGAGAGAGAGAGAGAGAGAGAGAGAGAGAGAGAGAGAGAGAGACATCGATGTGAGAGAGACACATCGACTGGCTGCCTCCCACACACCCTGGCTGGGGCCGAGGACGAACCGCAACCAAGGTACGTGCCCGTGACCAGAACTGAACTGGCGAATCTGCAGGCTGATGCTCTAACCGCTGAGTGAAACCGGCCAGGGCTGCCCTGTGCAGTTTTTGCACGGTCCCTCCTTTACAGAGCACCTCAAGAATTAGCAGCAGAGGAGCTCTAGCACTTGCTCAAGTCTCTGTGTCAACGTGTTCCCTTTGTTAAGTGGTATGAAGGTGTACATTTTCATTGTACACACTTTCAGCAAAAATGAGAATAAGGTTGGCAAAAGGAGAATGAATAAAACCAATGGTTGAATTGAGAAAGTGATGAAGGTGGCATGAAGTAAAAGGGTTTTGGAGGTTTCATTCTTCAGAACCAGTGAAGGTCAAGGTTCCAGATGAGCTCGGGAGAGGCAGGGTAGAATGGACATGGGAGTGGTGACCAGGTTTAGTCACCTCACTGTAGGAGAAGACTGACAAATGTGACTGAATTCACAAATGTGCACTCAGTGGCTCTGAGGTTGATCAGAATGAAATGTCTCTTTCTAAAGATAATGAGTAAATGGGAGGGCTGGGGGTGAGGGGAAGCCAATCACATGGACATCTGTCCCTGTCTGGAGTGGTAATACAAAGGAAAGACAGGACCTTGTATAAGAATTTAACAAACATGGAGAGGAATTGTTGCCTTTTCCTGCAAGACAGGGGTGATGACTTGAGCTACCACGTACCATATGCCTGGTAATTTATGGGAACCCAGATCCCTTGGTCGATGAAAGTTTCTCTGTTCCAATTTTTATAGGAAAACTCTCAAAGATTTGAAGAACAACCAGATATATCAAGTTCTTTTAGCCATTCTTAAAATAACAGGTTTTCTGACCCTTTGTCCTTGTCACTCTCCAATGAGCACAGTTTAATCTCAGTTCTTTGGGAAGTTTGGAAGCCAGACACAGTGTGTTTTTCCTGTTGTGGTAGAAAATCACAGCAGGAGGCAGTTAAACTCTTACTCCTTGAGCTGGATTCTAAGTTAAATTCTGGCTAAATGAAAATCTAAAATATGTTGAATAGAAGAATATAGCTGAGCGAGTTCTTAAAAGCTGATATTGCAGCATACTGTGGATTTTATGCATGCTAATGCTTTGCTTTATTTGTAGTTTCAAATTTACAGTCTGTGGATTGGGTTCTGTTGTACAAATCATTCAACAATCTCTTGTATGTCATTGAAGCTTCAAAATACATCTCCTCCCTAAGCCTTTGGTGAGAATTAGAAATCTTTTCATCGTGAATCTCAAACAACCACAGGACAAAATCTCACAAGGACAAAACAAGCAACAAATCACCACCACCACAAAAACAGTATGACTTCTTCTTAATTACCAAGTACCCGGTGTGTGCTGGTTTGTAATTTTAATACATCCTTTTCTTCTTTTCCCACACACTTTTATCTGAGGAAAGCAAGGAAGGGAAAAGAATGAATGCTCCAATTACCCTGTTTTGCAGATCTGGACCGAGTTCAGGGTCCTAGGCATACTCCAGGTGACTGGTTCCAGGTGAGATCTGGCAATTCCACCTCCATGGCAATGACAAGACACACTTCATGCTTTTCAAGGCATTTTGAAGTGTATTATTGCATTTGATCTTCACCTTGGGGATCAGTGGGAGAGGTAGCCTCTTCTACTTTACTTGGCCCGAGAGCAAACTGAACACAGAGGAGTTTGCCCGAGTTCACACAGGCAGGAGGAAAATCCTGACGCCCCGCCATATAGCCTGGGGCTCCTGCCCAACCACCCTGCTTGCGCAGGTGCTGGTATGAATCTGTGAAGTCGGCTTGTACTGAGGCAAAACCGCTTATGGCAAGACCTCTGAATCTTGGAGTTGAAAAGGAAGTTAACCAATAGAGAAGGAGAAACGCCTTCAGCATCTTAGATCTTTGTCCCTAAGCAGGTCTGAAGGAGGTAGTTGGATGATATGACATATGTGTTAAAAATAAAGAATGAGCTTCAACATATAACCATGGTATGAAAAGATGTATTAGTTGTAAAATCAGTCTCCTTTAATTTACAGAGAATCTTCTTTGGAGATAAAAGTGCCCATGAGAGAGAGCTGTGGTAAAGAAATGATCCCAGTATATAAAAACATTCGCTGAGGCAGGAGGGGGGAATGTTTTCTCTCCTAGAGACCAAGGGAGCTGAGTCAAGGGTACAATGCTTTAGATGTTTCTTCTTCAGTTGGTGCTCCACCAGCTGGCACAAAGGGTGACCACATGCCATGGGCAGAGAAGTCCCTTGCAAGTAACATTTCAATGACAGGAAGTACAAAAGAGTAAGAGTGCTGGGAGGAGAAAGGGCGGGAATGGTATCAGGAAACACCCTTTATTGTGCCAACCTTACTGTTATTTTCAGTCGGTCTTCTCTTATCTCTCCCTCACATGCTGCTGGGCCGTGGCAGCAAGTCAGATTTAGAACCATCCGTCTGCACCTCGAGGGCTCGGATGGGACAGTTTTCTCTTACTGAGCGCTGGTCACTGATCAGGAAATGAATTGATGTGCCCATGAATGTTAAAGATGGCTCAGTTGTCAGTCTGGGTGAAGTTAAACTCTCAGAGTCAAATTTAGTATAAGGGCACAGAAAACTCAGTTTCATCAATAGCAAATGTTTAAAATGTATTTCACTTCCACGTTACACGCAGTTACAGAAAGAAGAAGAAAGGGGGAAAAAGGAGAAAGAAGAGGTAATGAATCATAGGAAGAATAATGTGACCACATACTTTATTATTGCTTAGGAGATGCACCTAGACCAGAGAATTGCTGTCCATGGTGCTTTCCATCTCCACATTGTGAACCCCTCGGAGTCTCCCTTCTGACTGGGATGGCTGGTCACGGCAACCCGTGGGGCTGTTGGGGGAGAAATGTGGTCTGGGCTGCACAGGGCCACGGAATAATCTCATTCCCATTCCTGGGGACTAGGAAGGCCAGACCCAAGCCCAGGTGGGCTGGAGAGCTCCCCTCCCTTCAGAGCCCCGCTGTGGCCTCAGAGGCACTGCCACCTGGCGCTGTGCTATCGTGATCACTGACCCATGTGTGTAAGTCACCGAGCCAGGGTCAGTTGAGAAGGCATCCATTTCTTTATCCAGCCAGCATCTGACTTTCAGGGTCAGAAATCTGACAACCCAAGAGGAGAAGACCCTGGCTAGTTCCTGTAGGGCTTTGCCCACCCCTCCCAGATAGGGGCCGTGCGGAAGAGGATTTGAAGAGGATTTTCTGCCTCAATGGCTGCAGAGAGTGTTGGTTTTAGTTCTCTTAATCTAAAACTAAAATATTGCAAGAACATATGTAATAATTAAAAACCCGGCAGTACCATCCAAATAATAATATGTATGGCAAAGCATTTTAAAAGACATTATATTTCTGCTGTGTGCTTTAAAAAAATATGTTTTTATTGTTTTTTTAGAGAGAGGGGAAGGGAGAGAGAGATAGAAACGTCAGTGTGAGAGAGAAACATTGATTAGCTGCCTCCTGCAGGCTCCCTACTGGGGATCGAACCCACAACCCAGGTATGTACTCTGACCAGGAATTGAACCGGGATCTCTCAGTCCATGGGACGATGCTCAATCCACTGAGCCACACTGGCCAGGCTCTGCTGTATACTTTTAAGGAAACTCACCGTGGCTTTTAACCTTCCTTTCAACATCACTTATTTGACAAACATTATTTATAGCCTCTGGGTATACGTATAAGTAGTATTATAAAGACCTGGGCATAGGTTTGAAATGAATAAATATTTTTATTGTTGATTATGTAGCTATATATATATTTATTATAAATGACCCAAATAATATAGAAATGGGGAAAGTGGAAATTGTCCTGTAATACCATCCCCCTGCTATTGCCACTGTTAGCTATAAATTTGTTTCTAACTTGCAGAAGCTTAAGGACAGAGTTCTAAGTGAGCTTGTGTTCTTGTATTGGGTTATATTTGCTCTCTCTACAAAAGTACGTAGCATAAACAGCAACCAGCCCATTATAATAAAACCCAGAAAGCTTAAAAATGAAAATTCATATAAAGCTTCAGTAGATACCAATAAGGCCCTAAACATTTAAATTTCCTAGGTCTGTTTATTATGTTGTCTTTTTGGCATTTTATAGTCATTGTATGTAAAAGGTAAGAATCTGGTGAATCTGCCAACCTATGGTATCTTTTCTTATTGCTCTTATAGGGGTTTGTGAGATCATCATGTGCTGGTTTTCCATCTCATGATAAAAAGATATATTTGGTAAGCCTAACAGGTCTTTGTATCTCTTCTCTGGATGCCTACCTGAATGTGATTATAGAGTCATGACGCAGATCATCATGTGTGTTTGTTCAAAGCCAATTTATTAGGTTAATTACAAGTCATGTTTCTTTACTGATAATCATTTATTCACCAACCATTATTAAGGGCTTTGTGTGAGCCTGGCACAGTGTTAGGAACATGGGTATCCAAGTACAAGGCTGGCAGGGAAGAGAAACTCATGCATGGACAACTCTAACTCGACGTGAGAGGCGTGTGCATGGCGTTGCTGAAACCCAGAGGACAGAGGGACTCCTTTTTGCCAGAAGGTGCCAGGGAAGGATTCTTGAAGGAACTGATGTTTCAGTGATATAAGTCATGAAAGTTCAGTAAGAGTTTGTAGGTGGAGAAGGAAGTGGGGATGAAGGAAGAATGTTGAGACAGAGAGAATGGAATGAACGTTCGTTAAATGCCTGCTGGGGGCAACCACTGAATGTCAGCTGATTCAGTCCTGTACGGTCTGTATCATTGCCTTCATTTTGTTCACGAGGAAACTCGGTCTCAGAAAGGTTTCGTGACTTGCCCAAGTTCTCGTAACTTGAGTTACCACTTGGAGGAACCAGGACTCACACCCGGGCATGACTCCATAGATGGTACTGTCAGTAGCACGAGGTGGAGGGAAGAGCTTGTTTTCTTGGGGGAGTGGCAGGTCCACATGGCTGGAGTGCGGCGTGCACCGGAAGAAATGGGCGGAGACTAGGTTAAATGGAGAAGGGGGCCAGTTTGTGAAGGGTGTCTTCAGCCTGCATGAAATGTGCTCTCAGAGTATGGAAACATCAGCGAGGGTTTGTAAGCAGACCTGAAAGCTCAGATGTGTCTTTTAGAAAGAGAACTCTGGGCACCTACTTTGGGTTGGAGGGAGTTGGGTAAGACTAGAGGTAGGGTCGCAGATGTATCTTCTCTACACTTAGCTATGCGAAGACGGTATTTTTCTAAATTTGATCTGACTTTCTCCTTAAGACCCCTCTCCCCCAACACACACACACACTCCCTGCTTCATAAGTGGAGAGAGAAAATAAACTGCATTTAGCAGAGGGCAGTAAATTCAGTCTGCTTCAGTAATGTAAAACGTCTCTTTTGGTAATTTGTTTTTTCCTCTGCACCTCCCTAAGATGGTGCCTCGGTAAGCAGGGCTCATGTGTTCTTGAGAGAGAGAGAGAGTCAGAGTTTGGGGTTCCCCCTGGTGCTGATTGGGGTCTGGCATTGTTCTGGCTCTGCTTGGGGCATCTGTTGCTGAAGTGTTGGTCAGCTATAACTTGTTCGTTATCTCTTAGGTCGGTCAGGGCCTGGTTGTCCATTTTGCTTACGAGGTCCCACCTTGGCTCTATTTTTTAAAAATTTTATTATTGTTTTTTTAGAGAGAGAGGAAGGAAGAGAGAGAGAAACATCAATGTGAGAAAGATACATTGATTGGCTGCCTCCTGCACACCCCCTACTGGAGATTGAGCCTGAAATTCAGGCATGTGGCCTGATGAGGAATTGAACCGGGACTGCTCAGTCCCTGGGATGACATTCAATTCACTGAGCCACACCGGCCAGATTCCACCTTGGCTCTTGCTGGGGCTGCATAGTGCCCCCATGAGGTCTGATAGTGCCCTTCCCCCACAGTCCTCCATAGTACACTTGGAATGTCCACACCATTTAGAAGCTGGCTGGGGCAGGGCGTGGTTCTAAATAGCTAAGCTCAAAACTTAGGCCCTGTCTTTTCCTAACTGCTGTGACACCAGTTTGACTGATTTACATGATATGGTCACCACCCAGGGGGTCACCACCCCATGTTGTCATGAGGATGGGGGTGAGGAAAGAGGACAGTCTGTGAGATAACATCCTCTAGATCCCCAAAGGGAAAGTGATACAGAAACTCCTTGGATTTGGGCTTTGTCATCAACTCTTTCATCTCTGCACCCTTTCTGGGATTTTGGCCCCAAGTGAGCCCACCATATGGTCTCTGCCTCCTCTTGCTTTCTGTATCTACCTGGCCACTTCTCTGCACACTCCTCCTTGTGTCCCCAACTCACTGGGACTTCTCTAGGTCATCCTGTCCTCCTTCTGGGGGGCCGTTACCTTCCCCTTTGGGCTGGAATAGTAGCCAGGATACAAGGAGGGAGAGAGATCAACTATAAGATAAAGGAATCTCAATTGGACAGTATTTCAAAGCTGTCATATCTGTCATCTGTGATAAAGTGTTACAGTAGTCTAGGAGAGGGACAACAAAAGCTGGAAGGGAGTCCTAGGAAGGAGCATTGGTGAAACCAATGGGGGCTGATGAGAGGGAGAAGTTGAGGGTGACTTGTCTGCCTCGTTGGGACAACCATTGGATAAAGATGTACTGCACAGAGAAAAGACAAGAGGAGAAGGAATAATCATGAGGGCGGGGTTGGGGGGTTGGAGGAAGACCATTAGGGGGTGGGAGGGAGGGAAGGAAGGAAGGTAACAAGGGAGTTCAGTTTTGGACGTGCTTGAAATGCTGTCTAGTGGGAGAGATGTGGGGCCCCCACCTGGGAGAGAATCTGCCTGGAGAAATAGATTTGGAAACAGGTGAGACTATCAAGAAGAAAAAGAAGAGAAATCACTGTCATTGTAGATGCTGAATTGAAAGACATAAACAAGGTTATCACTCTATTTTAATTCTTCCTCACGCTTTGTGACGACTCAGTACTTTGGAACTTCTAGTTCCTGCAGTGGGGAAGGTCAGAGGACACAGAGTACCATCAAGTGTGTCTGCTGTGACTTTTGACCCCCAAGGGGACCTCTAAAGCCCCAGGACAATCCTTAATATACAGAGTTCATATCAGATTGAGGCCAGAAGATACAAATAAAACTCTAATGAGTGGCTAAAAATAAATAATGTTCAGGTACATGCAGAGGCAGTGTTTAATTTTTTGTGGTTGAACTGACTTTTTCAAATTGAAATCCTGGAAATGTAACGTGTACTTCTCAAAATCCTTCCCTCATTATTATGCCAGAGACACAACTTAACCTTTGGGTGTCCTCTGCTAACATAACTGCCTTGCTGTCTTTAAAGGTGCCTTTTAATTGCGCCCCTGAGCAGCAGCTGCTGAGGTGCTGGTCCCTGCAGGCTTTCAATAGGCAGGGCCGGGTCATTAATTGTTTCCTCTCTCTGGACTGGGCATTGGGCTTAGATAGCTGCCAACAGCTACTGAACTGCCATCACTTATAGGATTGCCCTTAAGCCACTGATTTGTTATTTGTTGAGTTTCCACTCTTTCTCCCAAATTTAAATGGATCTTTATTAAGTACAATGCTAACCTCAATTCTTCCCGTTCTCAGTGGCCTTTTCATCAGGTTATTTCCCCTAGTTCATAGCATTTAGTCCTCTAGCTGGTAAGAGGTTTAAGAACTAAAGACAGCTTGCCATTTATGGGGCTCAGGACTGCCGTGGGGAAGTGCTGTGGATTATCACGGGCGTGACCCAGAGCTCTCCATTGGCCGCTGATTTATGCCCAGGTAACCTGCAAGTCTCTTAGCCATTTAAAAAAAGTTTTGTGGGGTAAAATTGTGCTCAAAATTCTTATCTCCAGGATTATTGTTCTGAAGGTTTTTAATTCGTTTGACTGTTTAACTGTCACTGAATACACAGAAGTTTGGGGGTGGGATGGGAAGGCGGGACAACAGAAAGAACCCTTTTGTTTAGTCTCCAGTCCTCGGTTCTTGCTCTCAGAGCAGCTCTGTGGGGCTGTTCTTTTCATGCCCCAGGGCGAAGTCTTGGGCTTTCTGGTCATTCTCCTAATAAAAATTTCTCCAGTCACAGTTCCTTCCCAGACAGTCTCAATTTGGTAATTAATATGTCCAGCCTGAGGTAGACTGGTTTAAAGTGAAACCTTCTCCCACCCCTGACTCAGATTTTAGGTTTAGTTTTGTCAAATTCTACACTTGCAAAAAAAACCAAGCAAACAAACAAAAAAACCACCAAAAAACAAAGAACAAAACCAAAAAACAAACAACAAAAATATCCCCACCACGAACAGAAAAACGACCTATTCCACAAAAAAACCTACTTACTAAAATACATTGAAATTACAGATTAATTTATTTTTAGAAGTGATAAACATTTTTAAAGATTTATTAAGTTTTTAATATTTTTTTGCTATTGCAAACGCTGTGTTTTCAAGATTAAGTTTCCTGTTTGTTGGTATTGTACCAAAGTGCAATAAATTTTTGTATATTGATTTTACATTCAATAATTTTGCTGGATGTTCTTATTCTAATACTTTTCAATGACTTTTTAATATAGATAATTATATCATCTGTGGATATGATTTTTTTCTTGCTCCCATTTCTTGTGCCTTTTTCTTTTAATTTTTCTATGTTGCCCTCCAGACAGAATTGGTGAATAGATGTGATAACTGCCATCTTTGTCTTCCTTTTGATTGTAGAGGGGTTGTTTGTAAAAGTTCACTCTTGGGTAAAATGTTTGTGGTAAATTTCTCGCAGATATCCTTTATCGGGTTCAGAAATTTTACTTTCTAGTTTGCAAGGAATTTTAATCATGTGTTTGTGCAGAATTTTATCAAATCCCTTTTCTGTATCTAATGAGATGTTGTGGGTTGACTCCTACTGGGAGTTAAGGTGCAGCCTAAGGTTCTGCTAGGTACAAAGTCATCGCCAACTGGACCGCCAGTGATGTTACCTTTTGAAATAGGATTTGCATAACGCAAGTGCACTTTGTAAACACATAACCTTTGTAGGAAAATACCCAGTTGCTATGCTGTCATGCTTGAAAAATAAAACTAAATGTTGCTTGTTTGTTTTCCTCTCCAGTATTACTTTACCGTCCTTTTTGGCCACGAAGGTCAGAAACCACTGGAACTTCGCTGTGAGGAGGAGCAGGAAGGTAAAGAGTGGGTGGAGGCCATTCACCAAGCCAGGTATGAGCTCAAATCCCCTGTGTGACGCTGGGTCTTTCATTGGGGGTATCCAGGATGGGTTTCCCCTTGATACCACCTCCTCAGTCATGTGTGAGATGGTTCTTTGAGCTTTCTATGGTTATTTTCTAGCTAAAGAGGAAAGGTAATAGGTATAACAATAACAATGATAACAGGTCACTTCTGTGGGTTTGTTCCTATGTACCAGGCACTGTTCTACATGCTTCTCAGTTGAGGAATTTATTAAATGTATTGATTCACTTATCCTCTCAACAGTCTGTGAGAGGGGCATCATGATTACCCCCTCTTTTACAGATAAGGAAACAGAGGCCTGGAAGTAGTTTGCTTGGCTGAGGTTGCACAGTGAGGGAGTGGCATGGCGACACCTGTCACCCTGCTCTGTGCAGCCTGGTTATCAAGAACTGTGACTCTGGCCTCTATCTGGGGAAATAGAAGAGTGTGATTTTGCTTCCTCCTAGGAAATACCAAGAAGGTGGAGAGGAACACACTTGGCCTAAAAAGGGAACAAGAAAGCCAAAAAAAGATGCAAACAGACCTCTCTCCTTTATTTTTCATATTCAATTCCAAAGCCCCACCCATTTTTGCTTCAAATGGCTCCCACGTTCTCTGATTTTTGCCTGTCCCCTCACTAATCCGGGCTCTCCTCACTCCACAACTCCCTGCTCATATCCTGGTGTTTCAGTGGCAAAACTCGAGGTAGGGCACACTTTCTTTTTCTTCCCCTGACATTCCCTCCCTTCCAAATGTCCATTCATGTGGCTTCGCCCCTTCCTGGAACCTCGCCCACAGGCCAGTCTGCACTGGCCCCTTCTCCAGATGGCCGTATCGCTTGCATTACTGCATGTGGGATATTTAACAATTAGTACAATTCAGGTTATTTTATTTATTTATTTATTTTTTTACATATTTCATGTGTGTGATTGCTGTTTCCTGAGCTGCATCTTGAGAGTGAGGAAGAGGTGGAGGGCACATTCATTTCTGAATGAAGTACAGGCTAGTTGTACAGTAGGTGATCAGGCAAAATTTTCAGATGGATTATAAAGACAATGAGAATGTTCTGAGTGAGTTTAGACTGATCCTTGAACTCTTGAAACTTTTTCTCTGAAAGTCTCCTCCCATCCCCTCTTCTTGCTTCAACTACTTTTTATTGACCTCCTCCTCTGAGGCAGGCAGCATGCTAAGCGCTTCCCATACTTACAGGTCTGTGTTCCTCACAACTACCCCGGAGGGCATGATTAACCCCATTTTACAGATGAGAAAACAGAGGTTCATGATGATTAAGCAGATTGGCCAAGATCTAACACAAAGTTGTGTAGCTGCAGAGCCGGGATTTAAACCCAAGTCAATCAGACTCAGAACTTTAATCAATGTGCTGTATTACACCTCTCTTCCGTTACTGCCTCTTTCTCTCCAGTTCGGCCCTCTTCCATTTCTTTTTCTCTTCCTTGATTCAGTGATGAAAGTAGACTTATGTAAGGTCAGGGCTGAGAGTAGAAGGTGCTGTTGTCAAAGTATTTCAGTTCCTTTTCTCCAAAATATTCCTCGGAATGCACAGGGTTGGCGACTGAATGCTTCCCTCCCAGTGGGCCCTGGGGCAGCTTGCTGCCATTGTGACCAGGCACACTGTTCAGCCCTCCACTCTCAGTGGCCCTGTCTGAGGGTTTTGCTCCAGACTTATGACTAATGTGGAATGACTTGCTGTAGAAAAAGGTCAGGTCTTCAAAGGTGCAAGAAGTATCAAGTTGGCAAGGTAGGGCCCTTGGGTCATTTCCAGACACAATCTTTGTCACCACTTCTGTTCCGTTCTACCTGGGAGTTAAAGTGAAGTAAATTAGGTAAAACGTGTATTTGTCTATTTTTTCATTCCAGAAAAGCCAGGTACTATTAGTAGCCTAAATACCATTGTAGTTGCCAGGCAAATATCATGGTGAACCAAATGCAGAGTCTGAATTACTTTTAAAGGGGTGAGATTTCAAGTAACAGATTTTTTTTCTATATCATAAAAGCTGTCATATAAGTGGAAGTGAATCAGTATCTATTTGGTATTGATTGGCATGTGATCAAAACCAGGGCGTGTGTGATTTTGTTAGGACACAGGCTTTAGAAACCACTTTAGTGGTTTAGATAATAGAATGGTAAAAATTCTCTTCTCTTTGGATTTGAAGATTTGGTTAAAAATTGATCTTTTTTTTCTGATGTCCTGACTTTTTGGTCCATCACTTTTCCTTTGAATTAAAGCCTAAGATTAGGTTCTTTGATGACTTCCTTTTAATCTGACTGTTTTATACCTGAGTTCTTCTATTTGACTTTTTTTTTTTTTTTTTTGCATTGAGATGCTTCTTAAATTTTTGTTTGTGTTTTAAATCAGGGAAGATAATAACTTTTTCATTTAGGATTCATTAAGTCAAGTTTTTGGTGTAATCTTGGATCTGTGAAATTCATCCCAACCTTGTGAATCCATGAGCAGAGCAAGAAAATTGATGAAACTGATTCAGAGAAAGAATTTGGCGCCATTTTCACTTGGCATTGTGCTAATTAAAACAACTGGTTGGTTGACTAAATATTTCACCTTTAGAGGACAGTTTGATGGCATTAATTAGGTACTTCTGCCTTTTTAATACAAAATGCTCAATACTTATGGTTTTGTTGATCCCTCTTTTTAAAAGTCTGAGCTTTTGATTAACTAATGACTAATTTAGCTGGAGATGAGTTCTCTTCTGAGCTACAACCCTCCTGCAGATACTACATAGAAACAGGGACTGCTCAGAATCCCTCTCTTGGTCACTGCTGTTTTCCTGGGATGGCTTCTCAGTGCCAGCCTGGATGTGCCATCTTTGTGTATCATGAAAATCACATTCTTGCTGCTGGCTTCTGTGCTGAGAGCTGAATCTACTCGCCTCACTTTACCTTCAGGGGCTCTTTGGGTCATTGTCTGAGATGTAGCGTTGCATCCTCCTTTAGGTCTGGCTCAAGGAAAAACCTTTTTGGAGATTAAATTCTCATTTGAAGTTTTGGCCTGGTCCAGGAAGTTTGTTTTACACTTTTGTTTGAAGTTGGCCATTATTACATTTTGAGAGCACTGACACATTTAAAGATCATTTCATCCCATATTACTGGCACCAGTTCATGGGAAGCTTCTAGCAAGGCTCAATCTTGTTTTTGTCTGAATGAGGTGAAGCCAAGGCATTTAAATAGCAATGAAGTCTATGATTATTCCATAAGTGGTCTGCTAGTTGGGTATTTGAACGTTCCCAATAGCCTGATACCTCATCTTTGTTCTCTTGGTCATATCTGTCCACCATGGTTGATTTAGTTGTAGACATTAGGAAAGTAAAAAACATGATCCCAGTTTATTATGGGTCCTTAGGGCTCATAGGCTGAAAGACAATGTACACAGCACTGTGTTGCCGCATTTCATTTACTGAAACACTGAGCAAGCAAAGTCTTGGCAGTGAGAAGGTGGTCCTGGCCTGAAATTTGATCTAGGTGTACCTTTTCCAAGGTTCTTCCCATTCTCACCTAAGCATAAGGCCTAAGGACATGATCTAGGATAGTTAGGAAGAGACGTGGAAAGTATTCCAGAGATGTAGGGGGTAGTCTTCAAAGGACTTTGTGACCACCTGGATATGGGCAGTACTAGACCAAGATGGCATCTAACACGCCTCTCAGATCCCTAACTTGGATGTTACCACTCACTGGGAGGAGAAATGATGAATGAGAACAGGTTTGTGAGTGAAAGATGATGAGCACTGGCCAGGAAGGACTTTTGCAGAAAATTGAAGGGTATGATCACTTGGAAAGGGCAGTGGGAGCCATATGATACTGATGGATCTCTCTGTCCCTTGGTATGTAAGGTATGAGAGAATGAATATCAATGACCACTAAGAAAGTAAGGTGTGTCCTGAAGGGAGAGCTGCTTTGGGTTTCTACCAAGATTGAGGTCAAGGGAGGGCTTATGAAAAGTTGAGGATGTAGAGAATATGGTGCCTGAGCTTTGATTTCAGTGTTTGGGACTGTCCCACCATCTTTTCCCTGCTTTCCAATTTGTCCAACTGACACTCTGCTCAACCCCCACCTCGCTTCTCTTTCTTCCCCGCAATGTATGCCTGTGACAGGTGGATCTTAGGCTTGCCTCTATAGGGAGGTTATTCTCCAGGTAAAGAGGAATTGGGTACATGCTTCCATTCCATAACGCTCACGTCAGATTTAGTTTAGCAAGGGTCTGACAGAGTCCTTTCCTTTACCACGTCAGTCTAGAACTAGAAGAGCAGGAGACTTATCCTCCAGTTAAGTCTCTCAATTAAGCCTTGTCCTCTTGCCCACTAAAGAAAGCTCTAATCCAGCCTCTTAGATCTGTTTTTATCTGTAATCTTTTAACTACATGTACCCGAGACAGCCTGTTATTCTTCTCTCTCTCTCTCTCTCTCTCTCTCTCTCTCTCTCTATATATATATATATATATATATATATATATATATATATATATATTTATCTATCTATTATCTATTTCTTCCTCCCCCCCAACACACCACCACACACACACACACACACGCACATGCACACACACACAAACCATGGTAATTGTACAAAACACCTAATGCTAGTAACCCCATTCTTTTTACTTGGATGGAGGCTTAATGTAGAGCGAAGTGTATAGTATAAAATCCATGTAACACTAAGGGCCACTGTATATATCCTATTATCCCTAAAAAATTAGCACTTTATGGAATATGCATGGAGAAATCCCTCACAAATAAGAAAAGAGTAATTACATAGAAAAGCTGAAAATTCTTCATATATCACAGCAAAACCACAGGACTAGGAAATCAGAAACGGGAGGTAGTATTATAGTCTACAGCAATCCTGAAGCCACATTTTATATTCTTCTTGTAACAGTAAGACTATCACTGCTATAGAGCTGAAAGCATGGAGTTTGTTTATTTGAGATATTAGATTATTTTACTGAGCACTCCTGCCAGGACCTTGCCGTCAGATTTGCCACAGTGAAAGAGAATCCAGCATTTTCTTTCCCGAGAGCCTGCACGGTGCAGCATGAAAGAAAGCGGTACTGTGTTTGTGAACTATGACAGATTTCACTTGATCAGATGGTGGAACTTCTTTTCTGTAGGGAAAGTTGGGCCTAAATGTTCTTATTTTCAGCCCTTTGTTAGTACTTTTACCTGTCAGTTGTCTTCCCTACTCCTCACAGTGTTTCTGCTTCAAATGCTCGTCTCTCTCCGGAAGCACCCAGCTTACACTGCAGGATGACCTGTGTCCAGTCACAGAGCAGGCGCCTGGCCCTCGCCTGCACCTGGCTCACCTGCAGGGGCGGGGCACCTTCATGGCTCTTCAGCGCCCCCAGAGAACCATCTCTGGCTCAGGGCAGATATCTACCCTGAGCTCCTCCCTCTAATTTTCTTGTTCCATTAGTTCCATTTCTCTTGTAATTCCAGTCTGCCCACCCCTCTCTCTTAACCTTGGCTTTCTTCTTGTATTCTTTGATTCTCCTTAAATCTCTCCCACCTTAAAACAAAAACTTAACAGTCCTCCTTTGGCCCGGAACCCTCCCCTGGCTGCCGTCCTTCCTCCTTGGAGAAACGGTTTGGTTGTTCCCCCTCTGTCTGCAGCTCTGCTCTCTGTTCAGCCCTTTGTGACGAGTTTCTGTCCCTACCCCTGGCAACTGTTGTCACCTGGGTCAACAGTCACTTTCTGAAGCTTTTCTTTCCTTATATAACTTCAGCTTTCCATTTATAATTTAATACTTTTTTTGAGTTACACGAGTGATACATAAATACAAGCTCTTTAAAAAAAGAGAATGAAAACAATGTAAATATCTATCGCTTAAAAAGTTATGATTTCCATTCATATTCTACCCCCTCCATCATTCCCAAAGCCCACTTATTTTTTCAAAGGTAAATATAATTAATAATCTTGTGTTTAGTTTTTCTATGCATTTGACTATAGATAGATAGCTAGATTATATAATTACATACTCTTTTTATGTACTATTCACCTTATTCTCAACTTTCCTTTTACACTAATTTGAATTTTTGTAAACATCAGTGTGTAGAGACCTAAATCGTCTCTTGACATTCTCTTTTCTTTTGCTTCTACGCCATCAGTCCCTCCTGATTCTCTTCTCCTTTGATAGTTTCTCCTCGTCCTCTTTTAGGGCCCCTCTTGTCCTGTCCCTTTCTCCGTGCCTCCTCAGGCTGGGTACTGCGCTACACGCACCATGTGCTCTTTTCATTTAATAGTCACAACAGCTCATGAAGTAGGTGGTATTATCCCCATTGAGTCTCAGGTCTTCACACAGATAAAATAACCCCTGAAGGCCACCAATCCAATAAGTGGAAGAGCTGGAATTCAAATCTAGGTCAGGCCTGTGCACGTAACCCCCAAGATATATTGCCTCCAGTATGTATAGAAACTGACAAATTCGCAGATATGTGTTTTTCTATACACAGCTATCCATTTGTCATGTTCCTCTGGGTACTCAGAGTTACTTGATCCTAAGCAAGTCCAAAACCAAACTCATTTTTCTTCAAGTGGCTTCTTGTCCACTTCTCCCTACCCAGGAAATAGTATCCTGTGCACTCAGTCACTCATGCCAGCAGATGTCATCCTGTACCCTCCGTCCCCACTGCTCACATCCAATCAGCCACCACTTGTGGATTCAAGCCCTGGACTATCTCGTCTTCCTTCCTCTCCTTGTTGACAGTGGTTGCTGGGCAATTGCTCAGACACCTCACCTGTCTTCTTCCAAATTTGCCTCCTAATCCATTCTCCAACAAATGCAATGTTCGATAGAAGTTTTAGTTTTTAGTTTCTTCTTCTTTTTACTCTCTCCTAGCAGAGATGCTTGTGCTCCATTTGCTGTAAAGGGGACAGCTTAGGAGAGTAGAGATCAGTGGGGGTGACATAGTGTTAGAGCCTCATGCTAACGTGATACGCAAAAATATCATTAGTCAGTGGAATGGAGCTATTGATATACGAGAGCTAGAAAAAGTGGAAGATAGTAATGCTACAGCAGCTGTGAGTAAGGAATGCTAGGGAGGCCTGTGGAGCGTTATAAGGGGGCTGCTGCCAGAGCCAAGCATCGCTTAGACAGGGACTGCACTGCTGTCATCGGGACTGGATCTCCCCAGTTCCCAAGACGTTCGCATACCCTGATAGGAGGAATGTTGATTCGTAAGAGTTTTCTCAATGACATTGAGCATCATCCTGGAGCTGGGAGCAGTTTTTCTTTAGTTGCCTCTTATAAGACTTAATCAGTTTGGGTTTTACTGTAGTTCTTATTCTTTATCTCTCATTAGCCTATTAGCTATATATTACTCTGTCATTCTTAAGATGTCTTTAATCAAAGTAACTAGGATGAGGTTCTGGCCCATCTAATAATTCTTTGCTCAGCTAATAGAATTTTAATCCTTCTTTAAAAATAATCAGGCTTGTGATTTTATACTGTGCCTTTTGCCTGGATCTTCAGGATTTTATTGGAATGTTTCCATTTGCCCTGTATGTTATAGTGGTGGTTTGGTTTTGGTTTGGATTAAAATTATACACATGAATATTTCACATATATAAAAATGTATATAAAATGTTCATGTGTACATATACCTCAAACTTGTCATTGTTGGTGTTTGACAGATGAGTTGCCTTTTATCATTGATTTATATGGCTTAATTTTATTATTTCCTTTGGCAGTGAGAAACTTCCCACCCCCCTTGGGGGCAGGGATGTTAAACTAAATGAAAAACAAACAGAACAGAGATAATGAATAGATTAGGAAAAAAATTCTTAAACTTGAGCATTATCTAGCAATTAGAAATTTAAAAAAAATT
This sequence comes from Tadarida brasiliensis, assembly GCA_030848825.1. Classification (NCBI taxonomy): domain Eukaryota; kingdom Metazoa; phylum Chordata; class Mammalia; order Chiroptera; family Molossidae; genus Tadarida; species Tadarida brasiliensis. The sequence goes on from CM061258.1 coordinate 53,308,701, forward strand.
TTTTTCTTTATTGATTTTAGAGAGAGGGGAAGGAAGAGGGAGAGAGAGAGAGAAACATTGATGAGAGAGAACATCTATTGGCCGCCTCCTGCATACGCCCCGCCCCACCCCACTGGGAATTTGGCCCAAAACCTGGGCCTGTGCCCTGACTGGGAATTGAACCAGCGACCTCTTGGTGCATGGGTTGATGCTCAACCACTGAGCCACACTGGCTGGGTACAATTAGAAAATTTATTTAGATAAAACCTATATGGGAAATATAGAAGAGAAATACCAAACCTCTGAAAATTCTTACATTGAAAGGAAGCCATCCACGCATGTTCAGGCGATCTGATGCAGTTCTGGAGTCGACATGCATTGACTAGTGGTCTACATAAACAGAGCTTTGTCAACATGGCGTTGAGAGGAAATCTCAGTGAGAGTAGGTAGTAATCTACAGAGCCCTTCATGCTTTAACATCCTGTTCCCTCGTGTACTTTTATTATTTAGTCTATTTATAAACTTTTAAACATTTACCACTGTGCTCTAAATTTAAGCCTCTTTTGATTCTGACAATTAAAAAGCAATAAGGGATATTTACATCATGGTTGTACAAATATTGTGTACCAAAGTATCAAGGTTGATGTTTGGTTCCATGGAGAACAAAAAGTAACCAGATGCAAATGACTATTTTATCCTTGAAGGAGAATCTGGCATGTGTTAACTTCTCAGTTTAAGCAAATAGGCCAGAGGCACAATCCCAGATTCTAAGGAGAAAGAATCTAATTGGTTTCGCTTGGGCCAGTTATCTCTTTTTAGAGCAATTTAATGTGGTCATTGAGGGCAGGTTTTGTGGTACAAACATAGCTGCCAGGGCCCACGTTCCGAAAGAAGATGTAAGTGGGCAGAAGATTGGGCTGACATCTCAAAACATATCTGCTCATATCCAGTGTGCTGTTTCTCACGACAGAAAGTGTAGCTTGTGGTTAAGAGCATGGGCTTAGGGGCAGACAAACCTTGATTTGAATGCCACCCAGCCCTGCCACCTACTAGCTGTGTGACCTCTGTGCGGATCAAATTCTTTCTCTGTACCATCTGGATGGTAAAACCTGTCTTCTGGGATGAGAAAATATATGGTACCCCCTACACATATCAACAAATAGAAACTATTGTTAACTATTGCTATTATCATACCATTTGGGAACGATTATGTGAATGGAGGAACGTACACTTTACCACCCTGAGTACTGCAAGAAGATCTGGAGACAAGATTTAGATGCCACAGACTGGCATAATCAATAAAAACCTCACCATGAGTTTGCCTTTACCACATTTGGTCAAAGAAATGGACCCAGGTTACATTGCTGGAGTTAGGGTCCAAAGAATCTACATTTATTTCCAGAATGAAATGGTTGCCTCTGTTATTTTTGGAAAGAAAGGGCAAGGGTAGTCAATGGTCTCAAAATCCTAAAGAGAGCCAAGCAAAGGCTGGGGTGCTGGTATAGTCATCATAGATTTTTTTCAGCCAGTGCCCGTTATGATGGTTGTTTCATTTATTCTGTTTGGTGGCAAGTCTGTTTTGATTGGCTAGTGCCTTCCTTGGTAAAATATTTTGAATATCATCCCTAGAAACCAAGTATGTGCCATCAATTCAAATACTTCAGTTTTTTTTTGTTATAAAAACGATGTACTATTTTCGTTATAAAACAACAAATTGCCCTGGCCGGTTTGGCTCAGTGGTTAGAACATCGGCCCGCAGACCAGACAGTCCCGGGTTCGGTTCCCGCTAAGGGCACGTACCTTGGTTGCAGTTTGTCCCCGGCCCCAGTTGGGGTTGTGTGGGTGGCAACCAGTCGATGTGTCTCTCACATTGATGTTTCTCTCTCTCTCTTCCTCCCTCTCTCCCTCCCGCTCTGTCTGAAGATGAATGCAAAAATGTCCTCGGATGAGGATTAAAAAAAAACAAAAACCAACAAATTTCCTTTGCACTTTTCTCACTGATAGGATAAAATTATGAGTGGTAGCCATCATTAAATGAACTCTAATAAAAAATATGTAAAATGATAATGATTCAAATTCTATATAGTTAAAAGATGCCAAATGTAAGTCAAAAGTTAAATGAACTCTTTGTAAAAGCAATAGATGAAATGATAATGATTCAAATTCTCTAGATAGAGGATGCCAAGTATAAGCCAAAAGTTCGTGTTTCCACAAGTAGAGTTAGCTATGTTTATGGCTTCTTTTTAAAATGCAGCGCATGCTTTTCTATACGGGACGGTAGTAGAACAGTGTCTCGGTGACTAACTGTACTTTTCTCTCAAGTTATGCAGACATTCTGATTGAGAGGGAAGTGTTAATGCAGAAGTACATTCATCTAGTTCAGATCGTGGAGACGGAAAAAATTGCAGCTCACCAACTACGGCATCAACTTGAAGATCAAGATACAGAAATTGAACGGCTGAAATCAGAGGTATTTCCCAGTTGATGGATTCTTTTTCATTGTTTCATGTTTACAGTCATCTCCTTGTGATTACTTAAGGCCCGTCAGGGCAAACTTTCAATCCCAAACTTGGTTTCTCTGCTATCACCACGAACATGGCCAGGCTACTGATTTCCATTAGAAATGAATCTAATGTCTGTGTTAAAATTAGGCAGATATGCTTCAATAAAATATCAGGATGATAGGCTATTTTAAAATTATTTGTGCTCCTGATAGCTTTCATTTGGTCAGATACTCAGAGTTGACTATAATATTTAACTGTTTCCAGATGGACTCTTATGGTAATTGTCAGTGTCATAGATTCAATTAAAGTCCAAATGACAACTAAGGAATTCAGAATGACTTTTTCTAGATCTAAGGAGTCGAACCTTCTCCCCGCTAGAATTTCGAAAAACACATTTGAACTAAAGTATAAGACATTTGTTAGGGTGCATTTTTTCCCTGAAGTTGGAATTCCTGCATCCCCCTTCTTCTCCCCCCCGCCCCCCTTTAGTATGACCTTCTCAGGGCCTATACTTCTGGTAGTGAGACTCATTGGACATAGAGTCTGCAGTGAGCCTGGGTCCTCTGCCTCTCCAAGGGGCCTCTGTCTATATGCAGAAAGGTGTGTATATACCTTTTCTTGCTATCCTGTCATTCCTCGTGAGAAGTGATCAAGAGTTAAAGATTTGAAGAGGAATGTAGAAAATGAGTTTTTTCCCCCCTTTCTTTTTTAAAATTTTTTTCCTTTATTGATTTTAGAGAGAGAGGAAGGAAGAGGGAGAGAGAGAGAGAGACATCAATGTGAGAGAGACACATCGAGTGGTTGCCACCCACACGACCCCAACCGGCGCTGGTGAAAAACTGCAACCAAGGTACATGCCCTTAGCGGGAACCGAACCCAGGTCTCTCTGGTCCGCGGGCCAGTGCTCTAACCACTGAGCCAAACAGGCCAGGGCTCCCCGCTTTCTTTCTGACCAGCACTGCATTAGTATCTTCTTAGCTTCAAAGAGAAGAATAGGATAGAGAAACCTACTACTAACGATATGACAGAAACAGTTTGGGCTCCTTAGCCTTGATAACTTTCTTATCACTTTTCTGTCGTTGGATAACATTTTCTTCTTCGCTTCCTCACACCTTCCTCTAAGGCAAACTCTGGGAACCCTGTGGGGGTTCACCTCGCTGCCTGTGTACACCACCTCCAGCGCCCAGAGCGTGGCGTACGCTGGCTCCATCGGGGAGCTGCTTGCTTCTCCAGTGATGATGAGTTGCAGACTGTGTTCACCATATCATTAGTGTTGTTAACTTCCCGACTCAACCCTGAAATCTGATATAGTGAAAACAACAATAGAAAAACTTCACAAACCTGCCTTTTAAAAGACTATATCAGGCACTGTAATTTAACACAAAATTATTGTGTTCTTTCTTTGCCACAGCAAGCTGGAGCAGATGCTTGTCTGCTAAGTGAAGGAGGTTGGCATTTCCTCTGTAAGAGAAACTCAGCAAGCGAGGTCCCCCAATATTTATTTGTGTGTGCTTGTCTGTTCACCGTGTTCTGTTTTAGTCTGAATACAGACTGCAGTTAAAGACAGTCAGTAGCAGATATGTCTTGTGTGGTCGCTTGACAGGAATGTATTTCCTATTCCTTTTATTTTCCCACCTCCCTGCCAGACTGGCAGAGAGGTGTATTTGGTACTGGGGATAAAACGTATAAACTGGTCTGAGGGAGCAGTTAGGATCCCTTAGCTTTGTGTTTGCTTGTTAGTAAATCTGTATAGGTCCTTATGTTGGTAAGAGCCTGCAATTTAGTGGCAGTCTAGTGAATTTTATTACTCTTAAGTGGAGAGGCCATCTGGTCTCGAGTTGTCCCTTGCAGGTCTCAGAACTGAGCTGGAGTTACAAAGAGATCCCTGGTTGTTTCAGTGCTTTTTACATGTTTACCTTTTCTTGGCTGGCTGGGACCAACCCTAGGGCTCTGAAGTTCCCTTTGCAGTTACTGTTTCCCCCAAGGTGTCTGTGAGTCTGCTGTACTGTATGTACTTGGAAGGCCAAGGCTAGTTATTCCCACAGGGGAAGCCAGAGCTTTGAGCTGAGTGTCATTGCATTTGGAGACCACAGGGCATTCCAGACAGCTGCCTTCAGGCAAGATGGTTGACATGTCACTCAGCTCCTGAGAAGGCCTGGGCCTGGGCATCCCTGGCAGTCAGGGCTGAGTCTGGGGCCAACATTTCTCCTAAGTCAGATCCCAGTTCACACTTCCACAGGCACTTTTTATAAACACTTTTGTTCGTAACAAAACAAAATATGCTTGGGGTGAGGTTCACGTTCCCCTGCCTCGGCATTAAAGGCAGAGAGAGGGAGCAAAACCTGGATGTTTCCTGAGGATCTCATGAGCTCCCTTGAAGGTATAATTTCCTACGGGTTATGGCAATAATCCAGTATTTTCCAAATCATGAAATTGGACCTATTTTGTGTTCCAGATTATCGCTCTTAATAAAACCAAGGAACGAATGCGGCCTTACCAAAGCAACCAAGAAGACGAGGATCCAGACATCAAGAAGATCAAAAAGGTAGGACGAGGGCTTCCTGCTGTGGCGAGCACGGCCACCAGTTGTCTGTCCTGTACTGTCTTTGCCACCCTGTGCCTGCTGAGAACCTTGGTGTTTCTGCTCGCATGGCTGCCAGACTTGCCCTTCAGAGTGATCCAGACATGGCAACTTCTCTGAAAAAGTTTCAGCTTGAGATTTCTGTCCAGTCCTGATAATCCCCTTTTGGATTCTGTGGACAGGATGCTAATAAAACCAGACACTGAGATAATAGTGTTCTCCTGTTGGGCTAATTAAGTACTATTTAACCTCCCGATTTTGTGCCACTTTCCTATTTTGGGGGAGTGTTTTTTAAATTACATTTCAAAGATATTTCTGTTAGCCCTAGTCTTTAGTGCTTAATTTTTTGAACATGTGAGGAGATTGGATAAATCGCTACATCCTCAGATTTCTGGTTTATTATGGTTTCTTTCTCGATTAGCACCCACAGAATCGGCAGATGTTTTCCATCGTCCTGTTGTTCGTAGCCGTGCAGCCCCTGTAACTCACCAGGTTCTGGCGCTCAGTCCAGTCACTGTTCGCTCTCTGTCCCCGAGGTTCTGAGTTCCGTCATCGTCACTGTCCTGCCTAAAGCACTCACTCAGCTTCGTTAACATTGTGTGAAAAGCCTCACCATTAAAATCTTTTATCTGTTCTGAAATTTTCCTTAATCCCGTTTTTCTGTGCTTATTCCCCTTCAGTTGTAACAAAACTTGAAGTAAATATTGCTTAGGATTTGACATGCTTCTTAGGACTGAGTTATAGTGTCTTTAGTTTTTAGGAAATAAAAAAGTAAAATAACGTCAGTCCTTTCTTAGAATTTATAGCTTCAAAAATCGAATTGGGTTTATGTTATTGTGTCATAGGATGAATAGCATTGCCTTTCTTTTAATAGTGTGCAGGTGCACGTGAGCAAAGATAACAGTAAAACACAATTTTCCGCCCAGTTGCAGAAACTGGTTTGTTAGGAGGCAAATGAAGCCGCTTTTGCTCGGCAGGAAGTGGCTGTCCTCTCCTTCCTTGCCTTTTGCCCCGTAGGTGCAGAGCTTCATGCGGGGCTGGCTGTGCAGGAGGAAGTGGAAGACCATCGTGCAGGATTACATCTGCTCTCCTCACGCTGAAAGCATGAGGAAGAGGAACCAGATCGTGTTCACCATGGTGGAGGCCGAGTCGGAGTACGTGCACCAGCTCTACGTCCTGGTCAACGGCTTCCTGCGGCCGCTGCGCATGGCCGCCAGCTCCAAGAAGCCCCCCATCAGCCACGACGACGTCAGCAGCATTTTCCTCAACAGGTTGGTCTCGGCAGAAAGCAAAGAATCACATGAAGAACCCATCTGTATCTCTTAAAATAATTTGTTTTCTACTCTTAAAAGAATAGGTATCATAAATTCACTTTTATGAGTTGATGGCATTGAAAATAAGAAAGATGCTATTTGTGTTTCATTGTTAGGCCAATTTGTCTGTCTTTATCTTGGATCTTGGCATGTCGTTTTCTGTTTTTCTTCTCCATTTGACATAAGTTTTCTTGTCATTGTGTGGGAGTATGTGTGTGTTGGGGAAGATCATCTCCCTCCCAAACTGAGGGAAATGGAATGATTAATGGGTCTTTACATATGATTTATACAAAAGTACCTTAGGAAGAGCAAAAAGTAACAGAGGACCCGAGACTCTCTAGTAAATTTATTCTCTCATTACATATTTATATAGTCTTTACTGCTGAGGATTCATCAGTGAACAAAGCAAAATAAAAAAATCCCTGCCTTTATAAAACTTAAATTTTGAAGTAGGAAGATAGACAATGAATATTGAATAAGTGAAATATGTAGTATATTATGTGGTGATGAGTTCTGTAGAAAAATCAAGAAGTAGCCCCGCTGGTGTGGCTCAGCAGTTGAGCGTCGACCCATGCACCAAGAGCTCGCCGGTTTGATTCCTGGTCAGGGCACATGCCCAGGTTGTGGGCCCGATCCCCAGTGGGGGGCATGAAGGAGATAGCCGATCGATGTTCTCTCTCATCAATGTTTCTATATCTCTCCCTCTCCCTCTCTCTCTAAAATCAATAAAGAAAAAAAAAAAGAAAGAAAAAATGAAGAAGTGAAAGAGATAAGGGGAAAGGAGAGTGCTGGGGTGTTTATTTAAAATTTTAGTAAGCTGCTAGTCTGAATGAGACTGCCAAGGGAGTAGGTACAGATGAATGAGGGAAGAGGAACAAGGACTGAGCCCTGAGTTATCCCAACGTTTAGAGGTTAGGAAGATGAAGAGGAGCTGGACTGGGATAATAAAGAGGACCAGTTAGAGTCATAGGGTGAAAAACAGAAGAGTGGGTTGTCCTGAAAACCAAGGCAAGAGTGAATGAACAACTATGTCAAAAAGGTCAAATAAAAAGTCATAACCGAGAACTGACTGTGGGTTTAATAACTTGGAGCTTATTGGTAACATTGATGGGGGTGGTCAAAGTCAGAATGGAGGGATTAGAACTGGAAAGAGTGGGTATACAAAACTGTTTCAAAGGAGGGACGCTATAAAAAAAGATCAGAGAAACAGGGTGGTACCTGGAGGTAAATAAAAAATGTGTGTGTGTATGTTTTAAGATGGGATAAAATCCTTGCAGGAGAAGAGTTCAAAGGCCCAAGATACCAGGATACTGGAATATTATTTGTGTGCATATTGGAGTCATGACAGGAGTTATGACAAGAATTATGATAGGGGTTGGAGAAAAGGCTGACAGTGAGCTGGGAGCTCAGAGCTCAGGTGTTGGGAGAACGGCTGGGGTCTATGGAGATGGCAGAAAGGGAGGGTAATGGGAGGAAGTCTGATAACCTGAGATTGAATGCTAAGCTTTGCTGTTGTGAGTAAGGAGGGAGATTTCCTCAAATTGGGTGGCCATGGCTCCACTCAAGACTAAATTATATATTTTTTGCATTTTTTATAGTGAAACAATCATGTTTCTTCATGAAATATTTCATCAAGGACTGAAGGCAAGGATAGCAAACTGGCCTACTTTAATTTTAGGTAAGTGCATGCTTTCATTTCTCTTATTATGGCTACAATTAGAGTAAAATAATCTCAACATTATTCAGCCGAAGCTGTTGAATTTTCCCACTGACCTGTGAGTTGCTTTAGCCTTTGGAGTCTGTCTCATTGGCCTTTGGGCTCTGCCCTACTACTTACCTTCCCCATGGCAAGTCATGGTCATTTGGGCTAGAGTCAGGCTCTGCCCTGGAGAACATTCTGTCACATCAGTCATTCAGGCATCTGGGTCCCCATGCATGTGTGACACCTGGTACTGGGAGGAGCCCCTCTCCACCACTCCTGCTGGGTGAACACAGTCTCTCCCCTGTACTTTAGATAATTTAATGAGCACTAAAAGAAACTGCCATTTTACTTCTTCTTTCAGCTGATCTGTTTGACATTTTGCTCCCCATGCTGAACATTTATCAAGAATTTGTGCGTAACCACCAGTACAGCCTCCAAGTGCTTGCCAATTGTAAGCAAAACAGAGATTTTGACAAACTCTTAAAACAGTATGAAGCCAACCCTGCCTGTGAAGGGAGGATGCTAGAAACGTTCTTGACCTATCCAATGTTTCAGGTAAGTCCTGTGGGATACATTATATATGGTTCCAACTCAGTGTTCCTGATGCCTCCTATGACCAGAGGGAATGTGCAAGGATCCCCTGTGAAGAATTATAACACATGTACATCACCTGTCATCTTGAGCTTGACCCTGAGATAAACAGATGTATGCCCCACATTCTCTCTCTGTTTAATAGATGTAAGAAAAACCAGGCATATTTGAGACAATTACATAAAAATGATTTTTTTTTTTGAAAAGCAGCACAATTTTCTCTTTACAGAAAGATTCCACACAGACCTCTTCCATGAAGTCTCCTCCTCCAGCATGTTTAAAAATATTATTAGGATTACAGAAATAGGATGCTGTGCAAATGTGCCAATGTATGCCAGTTGCATAAAAGGTTCCTGAGAAGTGGAGTGGACTACTAGTTTTCCTGCCCATCCTCCCCACCCTGTTGTGACTGCTGTTGAGTCCCTGTGGCTGGAGCTCTGGAAAGCAAGGGGAGGACCTCACCAGCCAGAGAGGCTGTGGAGACTTAGGAGCCAGAGGCACTGGCTGCACCAGGGACTCTGGGTGCTGCAGGGAGGCTGGGGCTTGTTGTGATAGTCACTGTGGGATTAGAGCAACCCAAGGGATCAAGTACACTTGTGCTCTTCCTATGCCTTTACCATTAAGAACTCTTGAGTGAGAATTGCAGAGGCCAAAATGTGAACTAAATTGCCTGTTCTCTTGAAAAGTGTTGATTCCGTTCTTTTGGAAAGGCATCAAGTGTTCCGATGTGGAATTTATGGGGCTTCTAGCCAGCCCTCCAAATTGTCATGTGGTAAACCGATTCCCTGAATCAAGTGTGTTAGGGTTTCTGTGGGGAGCTTTGTACCCCTGAGCAGGCCTCGCTGACCCCGGCAGATCATTTTGTAGCCTCAGGAAGAAATGTGGCTCTGGTTTGTAATTGTTTGTCTTAAAGTTTATCAATTCTGCTTGAAATCCTGGAAGTCACCAGAGAAGTTTAGTAAGATTTCTAAAACCAGAAGGATGCATTTGAAATGACTTAAGTATGGTGAAACTTTATAATGTTATTGTGTTTTTTCATGGAACTGAATTGTTTGAACTCTTTGCCTCTCTGAGGAAATATTTCACAAGGAAAACTTCAAAGTGAAAACAAAAGTTTTCTTTTTTGGTAACCTTATACAAAATTGTAATTTAAGATTTATTTCCAGTGAAACACATTTTGCATAGTGAAATATTCTTCTGAGATTCTATTTGAATTTTTTGCAATTGCCTTTAGGTTATGATTAAAATATCCTAAATTGTATCTGTTCAGAAACCACAACTCAGGTGAATATACAAAGGTAGAGTTGTGCAAGACACCTGGAACATTCAGAGACAGGTCTAGTTCCCTTTCTCATAGCCCACTGAGGTCTTTCCAAGTGCTATTTAATTCCCCCTGGTGAAACTCTCTCAATGTTTTAAAGTTTTTTTTTCTTCTTCTTTATTGATTTTAGAGAGGGAGGAAGGGAGAGGGAGCGAGAGATAAAAAAAATCGATGAGAGAGAACATCGATTGGCCACCTCCTTCATGCCCCCAACTGGGGATTTGGCCCACAACCTGGGCATGTGCCCTGACCAGGAATTGAACTGGCGACCTCTTGGTGCATGGGTCCACACTCACCCACTGAGCCACACCAGCGGGCTCCCTCAATGTTTTAAATGGCAAGCTGCACTGGTGTTTCTCCCTCCTACTGTCTCTTGAGAGTGACCTATGGAACACTTGGGGACAGGATTGCTCTTTCTAGACGTTTAAAGGTCCATGTCCATTCTACTCTTATTCCCTTTGGTCCTTTACTGATGAGGTGGAATAGCCATGAGGCATTTGCTCCCTCAGATGGTCAAGGTGCATCTACTTCCTCTGCATACAAGGCGGTGGGACTTCTGCCGTGCGCTGGTGTAGACTGGACACCTTGGGATGAGGCAGGGGGCACTTCCGTTTTTTGCTGTATAGCAACAATGGAAAAGATGACCCTAGTTCATACCACCAAGGGGCTTCTTTTTAGATTTTTTTTTCTTTGAGCCTGTTTATGGGGACAGAGGTTGGTGTGGAAGCAGAGGGAGGAGGAGAGGTGATCAGCAATTTTTAACCTGTGTATATATAGAAGAGAAAAGTGTTATATTCTACTTTTTTCTGGTAAGTCAGTTTGTCCAGTAAGTCAATTGCTGCTGTTAATGGACTATGGAAACATGGAAGAATTATAGAATTTGCATGATGCAGTGAATATATCCTTAATTGGACTATCAGACAAAGCAAATCCAAGTGTTGCTAAGAAATTTGTAAGGGAAAATAATGTAGTCATTAACATAATTTTTATTGAACAAAGACAGTGGCTTGTCTAGGACTGTTTAAATGGGCTGCAGCTGCTTATAAATTCATAGGTAAGCCAACCATGAAATCTGCTTCTCACAAGAACAGCACTGTTAGATGTTCTCCAGAAAGTAGCCACCTGTTTACTGTAATTGGAGAGCAAGCTAATTAATGTCTATAACGTGACAAGTATTGTTCCATTATTGAAAGCAGAATTATGATTCATCTAGACCAATGATTTTCAATTGGTGTGCCCCAAGAATTTTAAAATGTGCAATACCTGACTATTTGGTGAGGGGCACTGACCTCTTTTCCCTTAGATTTTCAAATAAAACAGTCACAATGGCCAACACAACAATAGCCATCTTGTGTGAATGCATCAAAAGTATACCTATGTTTTTTGTCAGATTGGCAAAAAATATATTTTTTGGTGTGCTGCAGAAGTTTAGTAATTAGTTTATATGTGTCATGAGATGAAAAAGGTTGAAAATCACTGCTCTCGACAGTATTTTCTATGCTTCTCGGCTTTTGGGGGAACCAATTTATAATCAGCTCTTGAATATACAAATGAGCTCTTCAGAGAGCCGTCCACTTCTCTGCAGAACGTTCTCTGCCCAGTTTCTGGCACTTTCAGACTTGTTTGTTCTTCCACTAGAAAATGGAAAAGGGCAGTTACTAAAATTTAAATCCATCCTTCTGAATTTTAGCCAAGGAGCCCTCTGAAATAGATTGAATTAATGGGGGAGGATCATGAAGGTATCGACTAAACTTAGTTTTGTGGGTTTTCAGTGTATTATAAGCAGTCAGGCTCTCCCACTCCTGCCCTCTTTGTTATGAAAAAGTGAGTACGTAGCTGGCGATTGCCTTGATTTTTTTGGTGGACTAACTTAGAGGCAAACTTCTATCAGTTAAGGATTATGCAAAAGGGATGTTTGAAAGCATACTTACCCCAGGAGCCTTCACCAAGTGGGATAGCCCTACAGGCTGTCTTGGTGAGAAGTGAATGGAATGGAGAGGCAGAAAGCTTTCAGACGGGAGTCTCTAGATCCCCACCCTCCTATGACTGAGGAGTCTGTACCCACCACCGAAACCTTGACTTGATGACATTCCCTAGGATGTGGTCCAGAGTAGGAGCTGCAGATTGATGTCTGTGCTGATGGCACTGCCCTCTGTGCTTCACGCGTCCACGTGGGCATCCAGTACATATTAGTACATTCCCCAGTGAAGGCCACCACCTGCAAGAGAGCAAAAGCAGGTCTGTGAATAGAGCCACCAACATGCAGGTCAGAATGTACGGAGCTACCCAAAGGGCCCTGGGAAGCTGGTTTCCTTTCTTCCTTCTCAGAGGCCCTTTCAAGTGTCAAGTGAGACCCTAGTCCTCGAGCAGACTTGCTGGGCCAGTGCACTGGTCAGAGCTGGGCTCATGGCTGGCTCTGCCATTTACTGTGAGGCCACCTTGGGCAAAGAACCAAGCCTTCCATACTTTGTTTTCTTACCTGTAAAACGGGAAAGACCCCTTATGTCGTGAGAGGATTGGATGCGAACATCGAGCACCTGAGCTGACCCACGGTGAGCGGTGTCATGGTAGCTATTGTTCAGAGATGCTATTGAAATTAAACCACTGCTCCTGCTTTATAAAAATCTTTAGTTTCTAAGTCAGTAAAAATTAAATTTGTTGAATCACTGTAACTTGAGTTAAATCTCTGCTATAGTCTATTAAAACCTTCATAGGGTCGGTGGAGTTTCTGCCTTTGACAGAATGTGGATAGTCAGTTTATACACAAAAGTACAAATAAATAATCTAATTAAATAAGACTTTTTACCACTAGAAGGTTGAGTTGAGGTAAAGCAGGATCAGGTAACAAGGGTGAACATATCTTCTCCCAAGTTGTAATCCTTAAAGAGAATGTTACAGTAGGATTGTCAACTTTTAAAAAATTTTGTAAACAGGCAAATATATATAAAATACAGACTCTAGTGACTTGATAACTATATCTGTTTCCCTATGGACCAGTTTTCAAAAATTATGATTAAGAAATGTATGATTATATTAAAAAATCTAGGAAACAATTGTTTCTTTGTAACAGTACTTTATTACTCTTTTCGTGTGTTCCTGGGGAGTGTGTGTGTGTGTGTGTGTGAACTTTGAAGTATATTTCATTTTAAATGTTTTAAAATATATTTCTTAAAAAGTATGTTTGTAAAACAATTAAATCCGTGGGAGCAGAGCTGAGCGTCTCGGGAGTGATGTTGGCGCAGTAGGGACCGCCGGGCGGTGCTCACGCTCGCCTCTCGCTCACGCTGCCTTTGTTTGCACCTAGATCCCCAGGTACATCATCACCCTTCATGAACTCCTCGCTCACACACCCCATGAACACGTGGAGAGGAAAAGTCTGGAATTTGCTAAATCGAAACTAGAGGAACTGTCCAGGTATGCAGAGAACTCACAATACAGGCCGGTCACGGGAAAGCAGCCCGTTAGCCTTTTGTGGAGCCCTAATTGCACGTCTAGGGAGCAAGAGGCAAGACACAATCCAGCTTGTCAGAACCCGAAAGTTTAATGATAGCTCTCGAGACTAGGTGTACTTTGATTTAAGTTTGAGAATGTTCACGTTTCTTTCAGCATCATAGAAAAATGACTTTTCATTGCATTTTTGTATTTCTATTTGGCAGGAAGCTGGAGAATGTCTATCTTGGATTTATCAGTAGCTTTTCAGTGTTTCAGACAGTTATTTATATCTGAGTACCTTCAGCTTATGTGGGATAAATGGTATAAAAGTCTCTATTTTACTCTGTCTCTAAGAAATGACATCCTAATTTCAATCTTCATGGAAAGCGTTGCCCTCCTGTTGCATTTACCAGCAGCCTTCCCAGGGTACTCAGTGGCCACTGACCCGCTGATCATTTAGAGTCATGATGTCCATTGGCCTGGCTTTGGGTCCTGACTTGTTGAAGCCTGAGCGTCCAGTCGGCTTCCTCACAGGCCCAGATCCACCGACACGTTCCCAGGTGGACTCTGTGTTTACCTTCCGGAACCATACAAACGATCTCTGACAGCGAGCCTGTCTGTGTTGTGTCCGACAGGGTCATGCACGATGAAGTCAGTGACACAGAAAACATAAGGAAGAACCTTGCCATAGAAAGAATGATTGTAGAGGGCTGTGATATTTTGCTGGACACCAGCCAAACTTTCATCCGCCAAGGTAAGTCCTTCTTCAGCGGACCCACCATGAAGTGATCTCTGCTTTTGTTACACGATCACTGGCAGGTCCGGGAGAGCGTTTTGGAGCAGGCTTGAGTTAGCTGTGTGATTCATGTGGTTGGTGCAGGATGTCCCCATGGTCTTGGCTGAGGCTGTGGCTGAGGCCCACCTTTGTGCTGTTTCTTTTCAGGGGCCATGAGAAACAGCAGCACAGTAATAGTAAAGCGCGAGTGGCACAGTCAATTACATTCTGACTGGACTCTCCTTCTCAGTGGGCCGGACGTTCTCTGCAGCTCCAATGAGGACCGATCCGACTGGCCGATTGGAGTGTCTGTGCCAGGTGGTGACGACATCCAGGCAAAGGTCCAAGAGAAACTTGCATCACTTAAAGCGCTTTCCTATAGCAGTGAGGACAATGTCCGAAGTGCATACAGCTGCCTCTTGTTCCCATTTTTCATCAGTACTTCTGGAGGCCCCACATGATATGTTTGATTCAGCTGGTAGCTCCAGTTGCCATGAAATGTCACGCTTGACTCCTGCCACACCTGGGAAATGGTGAAGGCATCTTGTTTGCAGGGTGTGCTTTGGTAGCAGCACCCAGTAAATTAAAAGTTGAAGGTGTTCGTGCTGGAAACTGTGGAGAGAGTAGAGCCTAACGGTGCACATCCGTCCATGGCTGTCACCGGTGCAGAAAGTAAATCCCATCCCAAATTCTTTGTAAGTGCTTAGGTGGTCTGGGGAAGGGGACCATGCCCCATGGCATTGATTTGAGACAGTGTATTGCACACATTTATAAGTTTGAACTTGGTGAGGAGTGGCACAGAAATTTGGGACTACCTTTAATATAGTTTCTGTTTATAATATGCCAATATTATTGGAAGATAATTCGCATACGAAAATGTGCAGCTTAAAATATTTTTCATCTCATCAAACCAAACACTTGTTCTGTGCGCATCAATTTTTGCATAAAATACTCCAAAAATTTAACAGCTGCAGTTCTACTTTCCATTCTTTATTTACGAAGAGAGAAAGCGCACATATGTTAAAGTTAGAATATTGTCGGAAATGATACCTTTTCTCATTTCTGGCTTTCACTATTAATTTTGTTTAAAGAATAATGGAGTATAATGTAGCAATGCCAGGCCCTCTTAATTTCCCCTCTGTTCCCCTGCACAGGCTGTGTCCCCATGTTGGGTCCTGCCGTCCGGCACTTGCCTGCCTCGGTGCCTTTACGTGTGCTGTCCACCAGCCCGGGGGCCGGGAATGCCTTTATCCGTCTCCTTTGTGCCTCTTAGCAGTCTGCTTATCCTACAGGGCTCAGGTCAGACACCTCTAAGGAGCCTTTTTAAAGTTTCCCCTTCATCTTCCTGTCCCCTCCCTTGCAGTTAGGTTGAATTTATCTTCCTCATCGTTTCCAAGGCCCTTTGCTCCTGGTGCATGTATTTCATCCTCTTGTGTGCTATAAATACACGTTTGTACGCCTGTCTCTCCCAGTAATTACAACTCTGACGGGCAATGTTTATGAATTCTCTCTTGCCTGGTACAGTGCTTTCCATGATACCTGGAAGATGGGCATTGGATTAAATTGAATCACTTGTTGAATTGCTCTTTTGGTTGTAAAGTGTCTTATTTTGTATTTTTCTTGTGTTTCGAGTTTACTGAAGAATACTAATTGACTTGAACTTTATAATATGTGAGAATGGAAACAAGAATTTCTCTCACAAGTATTTAATTTCTGAAAGGACTTTTGACTGGAAAGGATGTTTATACATGAACATTTACTATATTACTGCAAACTTAGACTGTTTTGATCTGTTTGTAAAAAGCATCTATAATGAAAACTGCCCAAAGGTTAAATATATTGAATAAGTCATATAGATATTTTTTACTGCACCTGGAGGAAGATCAATCATGAGCCACCTCTCCCTTTGATTCAAGTCCAGATGTTATTTATCAGTTGTTCTGTATCACATATTTAAGGCACTCCTGCCAGCTATTAATATATCTGATGTTATTATTATATTGATGTTGATGCAATGATTTGCCTTTCAGCAGTATTTTTCTGTATTGTTTGGTTTGGTTAGTCTGTTTGGGAATTATTTAATAAAGGTGGTTTTTAAAAAAATCAGACCTTAATCTGAAAGTAGGAGGTAATCAAGTTACAGACAGTTTGGAAAGTTTGCATTATTTTGCTTTGGTTGCTCCTATTATCGCTGTTGCTAAATACCCTTAACAGGCTTTAAAAGTCATTGAGGTGGGTTTTTAAAAAATTCTTTTAAACTTTTAGGGGTTCCATTTTCTATGAAATAGGCTACAATTTGTCTCTAATTGTGTGCTGTTATTTGTGCTGTTTACTGTTGGGGATGATATAAGGTCTATTTCAGTGTGTGTGCATGGTTTCAATCTTAAATGTAATTTTTCTGAGGACTAGAAAAAATAAGTCATCCAGATTCTCCGAAAGGCCTCTTCAGAATAAGGGCATCAGCTAATCTTAAATGTCAGTCCACGAGAATTTAGTAAGTGAAATAACAGAAGTTTTATTATAAATTGATTCCACTGGTTAGATAGCTGATGAGAAGGATGCAAAGAACTGTATCATAGCAGTAGTTTGGTATTATTATTCATTTTCCAAAACCTATTCAAAGTTTGTTGAACAAATAAATGTATGAGGTTTGAGGCAAACTTAGAAAGACAATACAGCCATGTCACCAAAGGGCAAATGCTCTCTCCTGCACTTTTTTGCTGTGATATTGGGCAATTTAATTAACCTCTCTTTGCCTCACTTACATCTCCTTACGTTGGCTATCTTTTTGGGTTCTTGTGAAGACTAACGGTGCTAACACTTACAAAAGCACGTAAAGTAGTGCCTGTGAGGTTATGATAGAAACGTTGAAAACCAAGATTCAAGTTTTGGAATGAGTTTCTATTTTCAATAACATGAAATATATTTGAGATTTAGTAGAAGATCAAGGCACTCTAATTTGACATGTACAAAACCCATTATGCATAGTCAACATTGTCTTGTGGAAATGTGAGTCAAGAAAATTAAACAAAGGTGACTGAATGCAGAGTGAGATGCACTGAGAATGACACATGGACTTCTTTAGTCATTCCCACATTCAAAATCATGTACTTGCAATGTACCAGTGTTCTGTGAAATCGTAACATGGGGTCTAACGATACTCACATCCTCTCAAATGCCTAACTTGATAACCTGGAAATGGCTCTTCATTCTTTCTCACTACTGAGTGGAATTAAGATGAATGGCATTGTATCATCAGAGACAAGAGACAACAAATGCTAGTGTGGATGTGGAGAAAAGGGAACCCTTGTGCACTGTTGGTGGGATTGTAAATTGGTGCAGCCACTGTGGAAAACAGTAGGGAGGTTCCCCCCAAAATTAAAAATAGAACTACCATATGATCCAGCAATTCCGCTTCTGGGAATATATCTAAGAGAAACAAAAACACTAACTTGAAAAAAATATCTGCCCCCTCATGTTCATGGCAGCATTATTTACAATAGCCAAGACATGGAAACAACCCAAGTGCTCATCGATAATGAATGGATAAAGGTGTTGTGATGCACACACACACACACACACACACACACACACACACACACTGGGGTATTATTCAGCCATAAAAAAACAAGGAAATCCTACCATTTTTGACAACATGAATGGACCTTAAAGGCATTATACTAAATGAAATAAGTCAGACAGAGAAAGACAAATACTGTATGATTGCACTTATATGTGAAATCTAGGAAAAAAATTTTTAAAAAAATTATCAAACTCATAGAAAAAGAGATCAGATTTGAGGTTACCAGAGGTGGGATGAAGAGTGGGGAGAGCGGGAATTGGAGGAAGGTGGTCAAAAGGCACAAACTTCCAGTTATAAGATGAATAAGTACTAAGGATATAATGTACAACATGATGACTATAATTAACTGCTGTATGATAAGTAGCAAAGTTGTTCAGAGGGTATATCCTAAGAGTTCTCATCACAAGGTGAATTTTTTTCTTTTCTTTTTATTGTTTCTATATGAGATGATGGATGCTAACTAACCCTACTGTGGTAATCATTTCACAATATATGTAAATTAAACCATTGTGCTGTATGCCTTAAGCTTATACAATGATGTATGTCAATTATTTCTCAATAAAACTGGGGGAGAGGAGGTAAAACAAAAATAAAAAATAAAATAAGAGCATTAGCCAGTCTTGAATGCCACTCGATGGGATTTTAGTGACTGAAATAATAAGTTTTGTTGCAAATTGGCCCCAGTTATTAGATAGAGATGATAGAGTTGCAAAGGAATGTATCATAGCAATGGTCTGATACAGAGGAATTGTTTATTTAATACTCATAATTTCTCTATTTGCATCAACTGTAGCGGAAACTTTAAGTCTCATAGTTGTGTTGAAACATCATGTCAAATATAAGATGAAATGTGAAAAAACCCACTCAACATGTTTTTCCAATATAATTATTTTATAAACCAAATGATAGTATTGAAACTGCTCAATTTAAATTTGGTTGTATAGATTTCTGTATGTACCTAAATCACAGTTTTCTAGTTGACTATGAGGTGAACAGTTATAGATTGAGCATATCAGTGTGTAGTTGCCAAGGAAACACTTATTTTTTTAACCTCAAAGCTGAAATTCACAGTAATTGCTAATACATGAGCTAAGAGTGTATTCTATAATTTCTGATTTACAAAATAGTTAAATGCTAGAAGCATTTGCCAATGAATATATTATTATTGAGTTTTCATAGCCTTGGTGATTGTCTTTCTGAAAATGATGCCCAAACCCACTTGTCCACCCAGATATCTGCTTGAGCCCCAGCCTTTCCCTTTGCCCTAACCGGTCTGCCTGGATGGCTCAACGACCACCCATGGCAACGCTAGAACATAATGTCTTCTCTCATCCATTCCCTTTCTAAGTCTCAGTTTTTACGATGCTGAATCCAATGCCATGTCCTGGCCATGACACTCTGAGATGCTAAACACTGAGAGATGTTTTGCCTCTCAGGCCTCAGTTTCCCCTTCTGTATAGTGATGGGATAACCCAGGTCCTCTGAAAGATCTCCTCTGGCTTTGATTCCACCCCGTGAGTCCCATGAGTACAATCCTTCTGCTGCTATTACTTGCTCATCTACTTCTCTAAGTGTTCTGCCTCGAGCTTTTCCTACCCCTTCTTTACTCTTCAGATTTAATCACTTGCTGCCTGTGTTCTCTGCCAGTTTGCTCCCACCTTTCTCACTTCCCCCATTCAACTCTTCTTTTGCCTGCTCCTTTCAGTGGAGTCAAGCCTTCGCCCACCCTCTGTTCCCCAGTCCCACGCCCTCCCCAGGACTGTTTCCATGCCATTCTTAAGGCCCCAAGAGCTGCCTACTCTCTCTGTCAAGCAGCCCCACCTAACACTCACCTAAACAGATAGAATCTGGGCATGGAAGCTTTGAGCCCTTCCCTGTACACCTTTAGATCTTTACAAAGTAGATGCTATTTAGAATATTCATATGTTAATGTGAACGTTTTGTGAGCCATAAGCACAGTTTTACAATTTTGTGTCTCTGAAGAATTTACTGCTTTTCTGTCCACTTTAATCTGTGCTCATTAAAAAAAAAAAAAAATCAGGAAACCCAGAAAATGTATGAAGAGGAAAATAGGGCTGCCTGCAATCTCACCTCTTAGAGATGACCACTGTTAATATTTAGGAGTTCAGTACTTATTGAATGGTTCTTAACAGGCTGATCTGAGCCTTTCTAAGGCTGCATTTTGGGTAGATGGTAGATTAAACCAATAGAAAAAATAATACTGGCTCCCATTTCAGAAGTCAGAGGCAAGGTATTTGTATGAGTCTTAGTACTTTTGAGTTTGATATTTAACTTAGATTGGAATTTTATTTTGGGGGGAGAGGGAGGTCATTATTAGGGTGAAATTATGTAAAGTCTATGCAGAGCATCTCACATGGAATGGAGAATAGTTTTGATCACAAGAATGCCCTGGGTATAGATTTATGTAGTTTATTTTACATTTAGATTCCACAAAGAATTTTTAACACACAATTTAAATGTAACCTGATGGTGAAGGGATTAAGAAACAACCCCCCCCCCCAAAAAGAAAACCTCATAGACAGCCAACAGCATGGTGATTACCAGAGGGGAACGGGGCTGGGGGAGGTAGAAGAGGGTAAAGGAGGGATAAATGATGAAGGAAGGAGACTTCTCGTGGGGTGGTGAATACACAATACAATATACAGATGACATACTATAGAATTGTATACCTCAAAACCTATATAATTTAATTAACCAATGGCATCTCAATAAATTCAATAATAAAATAAAACAATACAAAATAAAAATATTAAAGAAAATACCTCCTGACAAATGATGTTCGCTTCTCCCCTGACGGCAGGCCTAGAATCCAATGGCAGTTAGTTTTCTAAATGTATATTTAAAAGATTTAAAATTTTAAATTTATACTTCACTTGAAGGTGAAGGGATTCAGCAAACAAAAAACTCCCCCCAAAAAACTTATAGACAGACAATAGCATGATGATTACCAGAGGGAAAGGGGAGTGGGTGGAGGTAGAGAGGTTAAAGGGGGGATAAATGGTGATGGAAGGACACTTGACTTGGGGTGATGAACACACAATACAATATACAGTTGATATAGTATATAATTGTATACCTGAAACCTATATAATTTTATTAACCAATGTCACCCCAATAAATTCAAATAAAAAATAAAATAAATAAAAATAAAAATAAATGTAACCTGAAACAACTGTCCTTTAACAATAGTCTTTAACTAAATTGTGTTGAATTGTATAATTTGTATATTTTTATAATATACACATATTGCATATTCTATATCTTAAATGCAAAGTAAACTCTATCAATATACTATTTATCTTCCTTCAGTGTTTCAGAAAGAATAAATTTCTGTTTGCTTTTTACTGCATTATTACCGTACGTGATTATACAATATGTACCTTATTGTTAGGTTAATACATTGATGGAGATCAAATCACCAAGGACAGATGCAGAAGTGCCTCCTTCTTTGAATTCATTTTGGCTTTCTTTCAAACTTATTTTCCGGCTTAGAGCTGAATAATCAAGTCTAAAGTGTTTTGCAAAAATAGCAGGAATTAGTGTGACTCTTAAAACACAATGTATTGTTTCTTCTGCTCAGAGTGTAGGGGATTTACTTGTTCCAAGGGTGCATCCAATGAATCCTTGTGTTTGTTGCATCAGGAAGGGCTCCCACTTCACAGGATTTTAATTGCTGTGTATTCTTCACTTTTGTGATCACCAGGTTCTCTTATTCAAGTACCTTCCGTCGAAAAGGGGAAACTTAGTAAAGTTCGCCTGGGTTCATTGTCTTTGAAAAAGGAAGGAGAAAGACAATGCTTCTTATTTACAAAACACTTTTTAATTTGTACAAGAAGTTCTGGAGGAAAACTGCATCTGCTCAAGGTACTGGTTTTACATGACTGTTCCATTTATGGTTCATGCACTTAAGAGGCATTCAGGTTAATTTAATTATGCCTTTCCCATGTCTGGTATCATAAAACATTGTCACAATTACATAGTGAAGTATATACACATATCAGCCTTGACATTTACTTTGTTGTCACTTGGATCCAAAGTAATAGAAAGTTAAATGTGCATTACCATTACGAAGTGTAATTAAAATCCTAACTTGGACAAAAGTGTTACTAGTTGATGACTACTGAGCTATAAAAATGTTGTCAACTTATTACAGTGCCTATTTTTGTTAATAAAGTTTTATTGAAACACAGCCACGGTCATTGGTTTGCATTTTATCTCTGGATGCTCTCATGCTTTTTAAAATGGCAGACTTAAGTCATTGTGATAGAAATCACATGGCTTGCAAAATCTTTTCTGGCCCTTGACAGAAAAGATTAGCCTATCTGTGCCTTCTGTTATTAGTGCCTGAAAACATTGTCCAACACCGTGATACCGGCTTTCTACTGCTTCAGCCACCTCCTGGTTGATGAGCTCAGCCTTTGCTGAGCTGCATACCCTCTCCGGGGCCCCTAACGTGTCATCTAGTCTCCCATAGACTGACTTGCTCAATTCTGTAAACATTGGGAGTAAGAGTGGGTTGGCGAGAAGAGTCATGAAGTTAAATGAGTTCAATTACTTTTACATATGTAAATTTAAATTCGAAACCTATACAAAACTATTTATGATGTAGTATTGCTCTGCTTTCTTCTGTGGCAACTTGAGTAAGTATAAGATTTACAAATCAGAGCTTCCAAAGCAATGCAGGATGCTCAGCCTCTTAATGAAAAACTGGCTTCTTTCCAGACAGGTGGGGTTCTCTCGCTAATAGAATGTACCTTGGTCGAGGAGCCCGATGCAAGTGATGATGACTGTAAGTCAACTTCTATCCCTTAAAATTACATCACAATTAAACAGTCCTATGGTTTCTAATTGTTTGTAGCTGAGAAGAGCTGTGTGAGGAGGCAGTAGAGATGCTGAGAATAAACTCCCTGAAGTCATTTATATGTGAAAAATTCTGTTGAACCATCTAACCTGTAAACCTTGTGAAACCATCTTTGGGGATTCACATTTTACTGATTTTGTCTTACCAAAGTGACTTTTCAGTGTCAGGCAGAGAAGAAAGGAATTAAATGAGAGCGTTAGAAGTCTGTATATTCCGGAAATTAAAAAACAAAACATGAAGTGAGAAGGAGACCAGGGTCGTAGTGCTGAGAAACCTACTGACCTCAGGTTTTTTATCCGCTTATGAGCTTTGTAAAGCCTTCCCCATACTGGGGACACACCATATTGCAGAAATGAGATCTGGACTTGAACACTGATAGTGTTACTAGAATTATGTGAAAGCAACTATTCCTCATATTTTGTATTCACATCTAATTGTTTGGTTTATGTGTGTTGAAGCCAAAGGTTCTGGGCAAGTGTTTGGGCACCTGGATTTTAAAATCGTGGTGGAGCCTCCTGACGCCGCCCCCTTCACCGTCGTCTTGTTAGCACCTTCACGCCAGGAGAAGGCCGCCTGGACCAGCGACATCAGTCAGGTCAGCAAGTGGCTTTTGCCATAAGTGGTTTTTTTTTTGTTTTTTTAACACTTCACGACATTAACTTTTGGGGAGGATTTTTAGAGTTAATTTATTTTTACCAAAAAATTACATCTGGTTGCTGTGTATTACCACTACGTATCTTGATATGCTGGAATCGCTTGTCATTTGTTTGTCTTTTTGTGGTTAAAATTTCCATGAAACATAGTCATTGCATTTTAATTCCTGGGCATTTTATATAATCTTAAATTTTTTTTCTTTATTGATTTTAGAGAGACAGGAAGGGAGAGGGAGAGAGAGAGATAGAAACATCGATGAGAGAGAACATCGATTGGCCACCTCCTGCATGCCCCCCACTGGGGATTGGGCCCAAAGCCTGGGCAGGTGCCCTGACCGAAAAATTGAACCGGTGACCTCTTGATGCATGGGTCGACATTCAACCACTGAGCCACACTGGCCGGGCAATTTTGTATAATCTTTAAATGTAATTACTAGTGTTGAGCGGTGTTAAATATCCCAGTTAGTAACAAATAGCCACCAGTGACACCAATGGATTTTTTTGTTTTTTGCTTATTTGTTTCTGATGTAGGAAAATGGTGAGAGATATAAAATCCACTAACAAAGGCTATAGTGAGAAATCAGAAATGAAGGAATCACAGCAGAGAAGAGATACTGTCTGTCGTACAAAATCTGAACATGAGCTCCTCTATTTCATATGAAAAATAATAAGAAACAAATTTGCTTATTTTTCCTTGATCAGTGATGTCCAGTTAGAGAATTGTATTTATTCAGGATTTGGAAATATGTCCAAAGTACTCATAATTGGATTTGGGCATTTTTATATCCAAGCTCTTGACTCCATTAAACAATATAGGGAGGAAATGTTTGTGTAAAGAAAATATTAAAAGAAAGCTTGATATGTATCTTTAAAGTTGTTAACCTAAGGAAGATTGGGCAAATGGAAAAGGCATATGTACTATATCCTATATCCTATATCCTATATCCTATATACTATATACTAGATTCTTTCCTATGAAGAGCTCATAGTAATTTATATATAAGACTTAGGTAAAGATCTGAACTATACAATAGTTCTTTAGGTACTTGACTTTTTTCTGAGTGACTGAAAACTGAGGGAAAATAGAAAGAAAATAAATGTCAAAAAATTACTTTTATATGTCAAAGAAATTTTTCAGAGTTAGTCTCATTTGACCCCCACGACAGTGTTCTGAAGGGAAACAGAAGTAAATATTATTCCCATTTCACAGGTGAGAAAGCTGAGATTTGGAAGGCTAAATGTTTGTCCAGAGTTACATAACTGTTGAGTCAGGACTCAAATCTAATCCCAGTCTTTTATTAGCACTCTAAACATTCTTTACAGGAATACTGGGTTTTACTTACATACACCCACGACTACTTTGATGGTGAATAAATAGCTAGAATTGAAGGTACTTCTTTTTTGGCTAACAAAGGAATGAAAATGTGGGATCTTCTATATCTGCATAATGACATCCTTGTGGTGATTTATTAATACTTTCATCAACTCTATGCTCTATGAATTAACATTTTAATTCCTGTTTGTAACACATCTCTGACCTTATGAAACTCTGAATCATTCACTGATTCTGTGAATGTTTATCGCATAATCACCATGTGCTGCCTGGTATTGTGTAAGTACCAGGGATATGGCAATGGCCCCTGCTCTCAAGAAGACAGGCAGGCTATAGTAAGGAAGAAAAGGAAGTAGACACTTAATGCAACAAAGTTTTGTAAGTGTTATGAAGCCAAGATGAGTAGGAAGAATGAGGAGAACAGCAGCAGGCAAAAGTGTTTTTCTAGCTGCTTCTGGCTTCTACTTTTTGATGTCCCTGGGCTCCTAAGGTCCGCAGTTGATAAAAGCATTAAGTGACCTTCCGTAGGGTGCCTGGTGAGGCCTTGTTAAGAGAGAAAGGCCCTTGGGGTGCGTGAATGAGTCTAGGCCTGGTCCTTTAAAGATGAGAGGTACCCAATGCTTTGCATGCCACAAGCATCCAAGTGAGACTCTACTTAGACTACATCCTGAGGCAGAA
Source organism: Tadarida brasiliensis (assembly GCA_030848825.1). NCBI lineage: Eukaryota > Metazoa > Chordata > Mammalia > Chiroptera > Molossidae > Tadarida > Tadarida brasiliensis. The sequence goes on from CM061258.1 coordinate 53,334,028, forward strand.
GCTACAACTTCCTCCTATTTCTCCCATTTCCTATGGCTAGTATGTTAAATTGCATTCGAATATATCTACAACTGAACTAGAGAAGGACACTAATCGGAAGTTATATCTTTTTGAGGGATGATGATACCATTAAATGAAATTACTATGTTCAGTAGAGCCTTGATATTGTGTGGCTTTGACATTTATGATTTCATTCATTCAACAAATAGATTTATGCAGTGATGCTACATGCAGTTGCTGTTTAGGTACTTGTGATATATCATGAACGAAAGAGGCAATGACAACAAAAAGTCCCCTTGTCTTGTGTAGCTTACATTCTAGGGTAGGGAAGACTGAAGGTGAGCAGTACCTAATAAGTAAGTACACACTGTATTATGTTAGAAGGTGATCGGGCAGGGTAAGAAGGTGATTCTGCTACTGTAGGTATGTGGGGGTTGGTACAGTTTTTCATATGTAGTCATCTCATTCTGAAGAATACAGCTAAACAACAATTGTAGCAGGTGATGGAAATAACATGTAGACATGTGGTGAAGGGAAAGTCATTCCACACAGAGGGAACAGCCAATCCAAAAACTCTAGACCAGGAGGACACATGTTTTGAGTGATAGCTTGAAGATCAGCGCGCTGAGTAGAACGTGAGCAGGGAAAACAGAGAAAGAGGAAGTTGTTCAGTGGAATTATGTGAGCAGTGGGACATAGAGGTTCCGTGTTTAGGTCCAGGTGGGAGACTCTGCCATTTAGGTGATATTTCAGGCTATGCAACTGTTGCGATCACCCAGGGAGTAACTGTAGGTAGAAATGAGAAGAGGTCCATGGCTGAGTGAGGGGTCAGGAAGAACAGCAATGAGGACTAAGAAGGAGCCCCCATTGCAGTCGGAGGACAGCTAAGAGGGCATGGTGCCCAGAGGTCACCAAAGCAAATGTAGCAAGGAGGGAGCGGTCAAGTGTCAACTGCGACTAAAGGCTGACCTGGTAGCGAATACTCTGAGATACTTGGTGATCTTCCCGATAGGGGTTTGAGTGCTGCCTGGTAGGGAGGGAGTGCTCCACCACTGATTGAGCCTCGCCTGCTGCCCAGCAGCCTGCATCTCAGCTGGCTTTGTCCTCTGCTGAAAGCATTTTCATTTTATGGGGAAATTATGTGCTATACATACATTGATGGAATTTGTCAGTCTCCCAGGTATGTCTCTGGACATATTTATTATTAATAAGTCGAACCTCCGAAATGCTCAACAATGTACTGTTTAATATTTTAGGATGTATATGTAAAAATATAGACACCAAAGGGAACTAAAAATTACTCCCTATACCCAGCACACTAAATAAATGTTTATCAAAGTATTTTCTCCAGATAACTAGCTATATTAGGATTACCTGAGGGTATTTTTAAAATGCAGATTCCTGAATCCCCCTTGAAGGCACCGCCAAAGTTTAACAAGCTCCACAGATCACTTTTGTACGATTAAATTAGAGAACCTCTACCCTGAAAATCAACTGTTTCCATCTCTAAATCCTCCACTACCCAACCATAGAGAAATAGTTTTACAGTTTGGCGCTCGGTGTAGATATGTATCATTTTTGTGTTTTACCTCATGTACGTCTTTCTATATAGTATCTGCAAATTCTTCATATTGAGATCACCCAGGGAGTAACCACATCAATGTTCCACTTTTCTAGCTTTTTTTCGAATATTAGGTATGTCATATAGGCAGTCTCCTGGTTTTAGCATAATGTATGCTGTGGTGCTACCATCTTTGTGCAGGGCGTTTGTTCCCTTTCACGGTCCCTGGCTGTACCGCTTCCTCACAGTAGGGAAGGCTGGTGCAGAGGGCCTGATCACTTTCAGGACTTCGTAATTCATGACTTGACAGACTACCGAAATGCTTCAAGAAATACATAACTCATCATCTCACCACATCATCAGCGAAGTATCTATGCAGCTTTCTTTTAAGTCTTGCCAAAGCTGAGTTTTGTCACATTTTCCTATTTAATGGAAAAGTGGTATTACTTTTTTAGTGGTTTTAGTTTTCACATCTGTAATTATCAGTGAGACTAACATTTTCCACTATTTCTATTTCTTGTCAGTTCATACCAGAGGGACATGTATTCATTCTAGCTCTCCTTACAGACTAGGGAAACGAACATTTTCTTTCAATTCCTATTATGAATATGTTTGCTTTTTTATTTTTCATCCTTTATTTTGCTACATCAATATTTTTGTGACTTGATCTGAAGCTACCTTGGTCAGCTTTCGTGTTACACTCACCGCACGTGGCTGTTATTTAAGGTAACGAAGCGGTTCCAGAGAACGGACACAATCCCAGTCTCACATAAAGCACTCAGCACAAAACTTTTGGCTAAGCCAGGCCTCTGTCTCTGAAGCTGTAATTTTTAGAAGTTACAATTGTTTGAAAGATTAATTGCACTTTTAGCTACACCGGTAAGGCCATTATTAACTGTTGGCGCCTCCAACGCAATGAGCAAGTGGCTAATGGCCTTGACCAATAAGCCCTCCCCCCCTTTTAAATCTATTTATAGGAAAAGAACTTGATGCTGGGGATTTGGCCATTCGTTTCAATATAGTGCACTCATTTGTGCTTGTCTTACTGTCATTCAATAATGGTGTATTAAGCACATTTTTCTATAATTATGGGTATTAACTAAAATGTAGAATTAAAATTCACTTCTGAGCTTCTTGGTTTGGGCAGATGTGTCAAAATATAGACCTGTATAGACTAATTTGTAGCATGTTGACATGCTTGGTTTCTTAAAATAGATTCTCTGGAATCAATAGGGAATTTTCTATTTTAACAAAAAGGTGAATTAAAAGAGAAAAATGGAATCTGCCCTTTCTTCCCACTACCTAGATGTATTAAGAAGGTAAAAAACATGGTGACATAGTAGACTGCTGACCTTTGAATAGGTATTGCCTGGAGCAAAGCCCTCAAAGACCCTGCTGGACAAGCCATTGTCAGCACTGGACAGGACCAGCTGCCACAATGACCGGGGGCTTTGGTGAACACACATGTTCCCAGGCCCCACCCTAGTCATAGTCGACACTGCTAAACTAGAGTATCCATGGCCCAGGAATCTGCTTTTGTTGTTCTAGTAATCATGCATTCAATGTTGCCCCGAGGTAAGAGCCTCCTCGCTGCCTGTCACGTAATTTTTGAATGAGTGAATGGAATTCATTTTCCCAGGGCTCAAACTCTTCTCCCCAGCACTACCAAATACATGCTTATTTGATCATGAATATTTGCCACTCCTTCCAATATAAATACTGTTGGTACACACATTCATATACAGGTATCCCCCCACTTTTCCAATGTTTGTTTTACATCATTTCGCTTTTACAGCAGACCTATATTGTTCCCAGATGCTGTAGTTTAAAGAAGTGAATTGAAGGGGACTTTAAAATGTTCCATTTTATTTCCAGAGCTGGCACCCTCTATACCTGGTCGTTGAAGTAATGGCATAAGACATGTGGAAATAAATGTTTAAGGAAAAACATGTATGAATATGGCTGATATACTAAAAGACTGAATAGTCAAGTGATGCCAGTGATCTGAAGTCCCTTAGACACATATTCACTCTTTCATTAGACCCTGGGACTCGAGGTAAACCCTGAGTTGAGGACCTATGTGAAGTCACTCGGCATTGGGCTCACACCGTTTCATTGCAGTCAAAAAGCACCACATGGTGTTCTAGCTACTAGCAGTAATTTCTGATTTTAAAATTGTTTCAATCTTTTTTTATTTTCTGTTTTTTTTCCCAAAGGGAATATGTAGAGTTCAAAATAAATGCTTCTCTAAGCCAAAGTAATCGCAAAGAGAAATTTTAAATTGATAAAACATAAATATAAATAAAGAAGGCAGAGAAGATTAGCAAAAGTTCCTGAGTGTTCGTTTTAGAAAGAAAAGAGAGATGAACAGGATTTGATGTGTGCCAGAAACAGAAGAAATTACACAGTGCGTCCTCACCAAACCAATGTGGTGCCGATAGAAATGGCGAGATAAACTAGCAAAATGCAGGGATTTATTGGCACAAAACAGGAAGCAGGCACAGAGCTTACTAGTGAAAGAGAAGATGAATTTCTTCTAAGGAAGTCACCATCCCTCCTCCGCTTGCCCCACACCACCCCACAGGGCAGAGAATGAATACAGCAGAGGCAGTCGGAACATAATCAACCTCTCAGGTAGGGCTGCACCTGCCAGAGATGCAGTCAGTTAGAACGTGATGCTGCAGTCAGAACCCTTGGGAAACATTGCAGGAAAACATAGCCCTATACCTGTCCTCAGGCATTGGCCAGCGGTATCTAGACATTGAATCTGTTCATCAATGTATAATGTTTACCTACCAGTGTGTGTGTGTGTGTGTGTGTGTGTGTGAGAGAGAGAGAGAGAGAGAGAGAGAGAGAGAGAGAGAGAGAGAGAGAGAGGAGAAACTAAATTGTTTTGTGGCTATAAACAATTCTGGGAATGTATGATCTGCCTGGGTTTTCATGTGGGTTGTAATTGTCCTTTTTAATTTCGCAGTGTGTGGACAATATACGGTGTAATGGTTTAATGACTATAGTGTTTGAAGAGAATTCCAAAGTCACTGTGCCACATATGATTAAGTAAGTGCTATAATACTTTCTCTTGCATTTTAATCAAGATCAAATTGGTAGAGAATGTAAAACCCTGCATAAAATATTGCTTCAATAGCATTCTGCTTCATATTGTGAATGTTTCTTGACAGTAATATGATAAATCATGACACGCTGTTATAAATAAGACTGTCAAAATGGTTTTTCAGATTTTTAGTTTATTGACTCACAGCACAGAAAATTTATTTTTCATACTGTTACATATGCCTTCACTCAGGACAAAAAAAAAAAAAAAAAAACAACCTATCAAGATTTTCAAGTTCAGTATAAAAAGTTGTGACAGCCAGGTGTGTTCAAGGTCAGAGGGTGGCTCAAGGTATGGCAGATGCTTTTGGCATCTTCCCAGTGGGTGTGAATCTTATTACTCAGATTTGGTTATAGAAATATGTTTAGATTTTAAAGACACCTGATATGAATAATCTGGCTTTTCTATAGTACCACTACCCACTGCCTGTATATGGATCTGTCCTAGAGGCTGTTGCCCAGGGCTGCTACCCTGCTCTCTCCCTATTTTCTCAACAAAGCAAGTCCTATAATTTAAAGCGATAAACAGGGAAGCTATAGTTTAAAATGAGAAGCTATATCAATAACTATGTGCCATAGCTCTCTGTATTAATGCTTTTGTCTCTATGTACTTTTTTCTTTCCAAATTCAGAAATTGTTTTGGGAGTATTTTGAAGCTGACCAAATTGTTTCTTATGCTTATTCCCTTGGTTATTTGCATTCCAAGTTCTAAGAATAAAATGTATTTTAAAAAGCAGTTCTGTTATATGTATATATATTTTAAATTTCCATAAAACTAAAATAATGTTTGTCTTCTATGCCTTTTTATGTGGATTTTTGGAGGTCTTAGCTGTTTATGCTAAGGCAATAAATAACATTAACTTTTCTCTTCATAGGTATTAACTGTAACTAGCATCATGCCAATTGTACACATTTTAAAACATTAATTATTGTATTAGATGATGGCAGAGTACATTATACTAGTGCCATAATTACTATAGAAAAACTTATGAAAGAATGATAGTATTTTAAATTACTAGTCAATTTTGAAAATATTTGGTGTAAGATTATTTTAAAACTCTGGAGCAAAGATTGCTATAGTGTTTGGTTTTCTAGGTTTTTAGTTTAGCAGAGTTTTGTTTTTTTTTTTAAACCAGATTAGTTAAAAATGTGTTATGCTACAATTAAAACTAAGTATAGAATATTAAGTCAAAAGGTCCAAATTATGACTTAGTTTTAAAATTCACATTGTTGGGTTACAGTTTTCTTATTAACTTTCTACCCATAGGATTCTTATTTTAATATTTCATAATATACTATATATTATTTTTATTTGTTTAAAAACGACTCTCTTGAAGGTTAGACAGCCGTGAAAGTCCCAACTGCTTTGAAATGAGAATATGTTGTTGGACATTGCACAGGTTACAAGCTCCTGAACCCCAGAGCAGCTGCCCTTATTCATATATTTTGTTGACTTTGAAAATTAGTACAGATACAAACTTTAGTTTTGTGCCTGACTGGTTATGGCTGGCACCCAAATGCCTCTTCTGTCCCCTGTGATGGCAGTTGACCAATATCCGTGTCCAATCTCGTCTGTATAATTACTTCCCATACAGATCAAGACGTCTCTGCTTTTCTGGGTCCACAGAGGTGACACTCGGATGAGTAGGAACTGTTCTCCTGTAAGGACAGAAACCTGTATCTCGAGCTGTAAGGATTTTCTATGAGGGTCACATGTTTTGATGCCCATCTGTCCTATACTAGATGTATGCCCAAGGCAGAGTTTCATGTGCTTCATATATTTCTTTCTTCTATTTTTACTACCTCATCGAACACGGTTCTCCTCACTCAGAGAAAAGAGGATGATTTTTCAATTTCTTATGATAGTCTCCTCCATGGCCCTCTTCTGCCCTAAATTCTGTATTCTTGTGTCCTTGTGCATCTCCCTGGCTGTATTCAATGAGGGGGAAAAAAGACGTTTTGCAGAGTTAAAAGAAAAGTTATCCCGATCAGGAGGAGGGTGTCTAGGGGGTAAAAAGGAGGAACATTTGTAACAAAACAAAACAAAACAAAAAATTGAAAAAAAAAGAAAGAAAAATTATCTTATCTTAATCGTGTCTTAATTATAATAGGTGATATGGGTTTGATGTTTTAAGATTGTTTTCTTAAGTGTTTACCAAAAAGGAGTTGTTATTATCATAAGAGACTTAAGTAACACATTATGTCTTTCTTGAGAGTCCCTTAGGAAATAAAGACCTTGTTCAGTGTAATAAAAGAAAATTAAATAATTTCATAATATTTAATTTCTTTTCTTGACTTAAAATGAAAATGTGATTACAGTTTTGAAGGACAGTGGTGTAATCAGTTTTATTTTAATTTCATGTTGGCTACAACATATCTTTTTCCCTCCTAGTGTTTTGATTAAAGTAATTATAATCGAAAGAAGTAAATCTCCAAGTATGATTAAAATGCAAAATTGTGAAAATATCCGTTTAAGTGGTGTTTTACATTTTATGTATATGGGTTGAGGCTTGCTTTCTTTTAATAGTTAACCTCAACTTTCCTAGAAAATAGAGTTCTTTGGTGGGAAATGGGAGAAAAAGTGATTATCTCAGTAAGCCATCTTCAGACAGATTGATTCAGAAAAGTTTCTAAGTTCTTTTACAAATGAGAAAAGTAAGAACCAGAAAAATACAGTTGGTTGAGGGTCACACAGCGAGTGGAAGGAAGAGCCATGCAGTTTTCAAGAATCTCAAAGGATGTGCTTGTGCAGTTTCGAGATCAGTAATGAGACTCAAACTAGAGCCCCCCCCCCCCCCGATTCCTGGATTCCTCGAAGGGGTCAGCAGCTCATTTAAAATGCCCTCTCAGGCTCGCAACTGAAATGCTTCCACCTGCACTGAGCATGCTTTGGGTGGGAAGTTTCCAAGAGTGAGCTAAGAAAGCTATTGATTCCTTTTTATCACAAAGAAAATAAATACATAATTTGAAATCCCTCCGAGTGCTGGAAAGGATAATTAAGAGCACTCACAACAACCCCACTGATTCTTAGCAAGCAATTGCCTCACTGAACATCACTGGCCCTGTAGAATATCCTTTAATCAAGTGGTGACGTCCAGGGCTTCACTGATCGCCGTTCTGAGACGCTGCACTGAAGGGGAACGAAGGGTCTCCGAAGGGCATGTGAGGGTCAGGGTAGTCCTGGAGAAGGTGGGCATTTCTGAGCCCCACTTGGATCAGCCTCTGCTTCTAAGTTTTTCCTCTTACCAACTCTGCTTCTCCGCTGGCCTCTCTGCCCTTTTCACAAATGCACACCACTGGCCGAGGGCTCTGAGCGTGGCAGAGGGCTGCTGTGTGGATCTTCTCCCCAGTGCTCCTCCACCCGGAGCCTGCGCAGGCTTCGTTATCGGTCAGCTGTGTGGAGGGGCAGCCAGAGGGAGGGTTTCAGAATGAGAGGAAGTGGAGCATGGCAGCAACCTCTAGATGGCTTCACAGACTCTGTTTCACCCATTACTTTTGTTTTTATTGAAGTAAAATTGGTACATAACATTATGTTCGTTTCAGGTGTACATTATCGTTCGATATTTGTGTACACTACAAAGTGATCACCACCATAAGTCTAGTTACTACCTATTACCACACGATTGACCCCCTTAGCCCATTATACTTTAAAAAAAAAAGAAGACATTTTTAATACTGCAGAATATTGAAAACAAAGCCTTTCACACAACTTATAGATTAAACTGTACCCATAAAATGGATAGCCTTAAATGCATCAATAAGCCAGGAAGAATGGAATGAATTAAGCATTCAATTTAAGATGTTAGAAAAAGAATAACAAAATAAACTGTAAGGAAAGTGTAGGGAGGAACTAAGATAACAGACATTAATAAGTTAAAATATAGAAAAACAGAATTAATAAAGAGCCAGCTCTAGAGGAAGGGAGAAATACCTTATATTGTAATCTATTAGTCAGTTTAGTCAAGAAATAAGGGGGGAGCACAAATGCACAGACTTAGAACTGAGAAAAAGAAATAACCACAGATATAGCAGTGATATCTGTCTCTCCTTCCCCTCTAACCCATCTGGGGGAAGAATGTCATCCATTACTTTTCAAGGGCATTTTTGATATTCTTATTTAAGGGTATAAGCAAAGCCCCTCCTAAATGAGGGCTTTTGGCCTCATTTTCCTAATGAAACGTGACTAAGCTAGAGAGAGAAAGGAAGGGTAGCAGATTATGCCACCCCCAAATATACCATTTTTTATATTGATTATTTTGAGCAGCAGGAACTTGAAAAACAGCAAATGCGTGAAGAGGCTTTCTCTAAACTCCCCTTGTCTGCCTAAAGACAGATCCTCCAAAAGGAACTTAATTGTCACAAATCCTTTCCTGAAGAGTTTCATCAACCAGAGAGGATTGACCCTTATCACAGGAGAGGAGACTAGAAGTCGACACCACTCCCAGACAAACTGTCACACACTATTTTATCTTCCAACTATTCTTCTAAAGACCTGCTCATCTTTCTGAAAAATCATTTACTCTTCTTTAAGTGATTCCCTCTCCCCTTTCCCTATCAAGATAGTATTTAATCCTGAATCTAAGCCACCTTGTGGAATTGCTCATTTCTCCCTGGGTATCTCCCATGTATCTCTGAAGTATCCATGTTAATAAAATTGCTTGTTTTTCTCTTGCTGATCTGTCTGTTATTACAGGTGTCTCAGCCAAGAACTCAGACGGGTAGAGTGAAAATTATTTTTCCTCCCCTACAGAAAGAATCCACAAAATGAATGATTATTACCTTCTCCACAGTCAGTTCTGACCTTCCTAAATTATAATGGCATAGTTGATGTTTTTGTAGCCCTGACTTGTTGTATGTAATGTGTCATATCAGTATCTTTTATCCAATGCAGTGGGAGGCCGGTACACAGGTATGTGTTTACCAATACATAAGTACTCAGTGGCCGAGAGGCAGCCGTGTCCTGGGTTTGTTCTCATGTTCCTGCCTTGTGCGCAGGTCTGATGCCCGTCTCCATAAAGACGACGTTGACATTTGCTTCAGTAAAACACTCAACTCCTGCAAAGTGCCCCAGATCCGTTACGCCAGCGTGGAGCGCCTCTTGGAGCGGCTGACAGACTTGCGGTTTCTTAGTATCGATTTCCTCAACACCTTTCTGCACACCTATCGTATATTCACAACGGCAGCGATGGTGCTGGCGAAGCTTTCTGACATCTACAAGAGGCCTTTTACCTCCATCCCCGTCAGGTAGGCCCGGCCTTTGGCCCTCCTGGTCCCTGGGTCTCCCGCAGTGAGCCTCCCCGCTCTGCAGAGCTGCTCTGAGGGCATCGTCTTGCCTTGGACCTTACCATGCCCCACCAGCAGAAGGGCGTGAGCAGAGGTCACAGGTAGTTCCTGAGGGAAGAAGTTGAGAACCCTGAAGTCCCCAAGTGGCCTTTGCTTGCTCTGTGATTATTTGGAAGCTGACTCCATTATTTGAAGCTTGTCTCTTTTATATTTTACAGTTGTGCTTTTCAAACTGTAATATGCATAAGAATCACCTGAGGGTCTTGCGAACCTGCGGGCTCTGGATTCAGTAGGTCTGGCCTGGAGTCCGTTCTGCATTTCTAACAAGCTGCCAGACACACCAGTGCTACTGGTCTTTGGACCACAGTTTGGTAGCAGTGGATTATACCTGGCCTAAAAAGTGTCTGTGTACCTTTGGCAAGTGTATGGAATACAAGTAGCATCGAAATGAAGGAAATCCAGCAATAGAAGTGCGATGATACTGTGGCCTATTAATGTAGGGAGTGTGCTCTTGAATGACATCAGGGGAACCGTTTTCACTTGGTTACAATCTGTTAATAGCTTTTGCTCGTATTTTTAGGTCACTGGAATTGTTTTTCGCTACCAGCCAGAACAACAGAGGTGAACATTTGGCAGATGGCAAATCCCCACGTCTGTGTCGCAAATTCTCTTCCCCACCACCCCTAGCTGTGTCCAGAACGTCCTCCCCGGTGAGGGCCAGAAAGCTGTCCTTGACTTCTCCCTTGAACTCAAGGATAGGAGCGTTGGACCTGACCACTGCCTCGGCGTCCAGCAGCCCTACCACCACCCACAGCCCTGCGGCGTCCCCACCGCCACACACGGGTAAAGTACCGCTGGATCTTAGCAGAAGCCTTTCTTCTCCAGAAAAAAGCCCGGGATCTGTAGAAGAGCATGTAGCTAACCCCCGCGTGGATCTGTGTAACAAGCTAAAACGAAGTATTCAAAGAGGTATTATCCAGCTGCCACACCTCGTGCTTGCTGGCCACCTGCTTCCCACCATTCCTTCTGGAACCCCAGCCCCCCCTTTTGCATCTTTCCTACTTCTGCGTAGAAAGTAGAGTGTATGCAATGGCTAGTTGGAATAAAAAATTCCTGTAGTTCCCTCTAGCTTTTGTGGAAAGGAGGTCAAGGTTAGCTCTCTTAATGCCTTCTCTAGTAAAGGCTCATCGCAGTCGACTGTCTATGGAAGAACATCATTCTCTGAATGGTATTGCTGGAAGGTTCTTCATGAAATATGATTAAGGCTGGTTGGGTAAAGAGCCTACCTAGCATGATGCTCTCCATAGGGGTAGATTGTGGGCACCTTCCTCCATGAGCTTGACCCTCGGAAACTTCTTCTGCAGTGTCTGCCTTAAGCACCTGTACTGCTTCCAGCCCGCCCTGGAAGGATGCTCTAGCCTGGAAGCATTAAGATGGCTTCTTCAGTTTAGTTACCAAGGCAATGCTCCGTACTACAACAGACATATAGGGAGAAAAGTCAAATCTGAGACAATGTTTATTGTCCGTTGCAGCCAAAACGGTTTTAAAAAGGTGAATTATATGATTTGTTTCTTGATTAAATTCTCTAATGACTTCCTATCACACCTAGATTAAAGTACATTCTCCCTACCAAGGCCTTCAGAACCTATGAGACTTGGATGCTGTCTCTCTCTCAACCCCTGCTCCTGCCATGCTCCCTCATCTGCTAGGCTATAGTCGCATTGATTTCCTTTTTGTGTCTGAGAAACACCTCAGTCATTGCTGCCTCAGGGCCTTTGCATGTGTTCTTCCGTCTACCTGGACAGTTGTTCCCCGTATAAGCTCCGTAAGATTAGCACCCTTACCTATCTTGTTCATCTCTGTACACTCAGTGCCTTGGTCAGTGCCTGGCAGGTAGTAAATTTTTGTTGAATGAATGAATCAAGCAACACTCTCCGTGAACTAATTGCAGATCCTGAGGCAGATCACCTTACCTCCCTCAGCTTGGTACAATGTAGGTAGGGGTTAGAGGGAGTGATCCTTGTTGCTTTTATAAAATAGTGTTTCTGTGATGTAAACAAGAATGGTTTCACAGCCAAATGACAAACAGCTTTATTTTTTTTGCTGTACAATAACTGATCTACTGACTGATAACAAAATAAAAATTGGGCAATTAATCAGACAAATTGTCCAAATTTCAAGGAGGATTACCTAGAGGGAAGCAGAGACCCCCTGCTTTTCTACCTGCTTGACGCCTCTATGTACTTTCTAGCTCAGATCATTTAAATAAGCTTCCCGAGTGAAGTGCTTAATGGAATTTTAACTGGAGTGGTTGTCATCATCAAATGTAGCACCCTTTTAAACAAGAAATTCTTTAAATTGACAAGTTAGCAACTAAGGAGGAGGAAAGGAGGAAGATAATTAAAAAGTCATTAGAACAACAAGTTTCAGCAGAATCGTGATGGATTCTTCTGGGGAATAACGAGGCAGAGCACACACTGACAAGTGCATCTGGGGTTCGATCCAGCGCCAGTGCCTGGGCACCTCCACAGACAGAATGACTCAGGGAGGCTCGTCTCAGACCTCCCCTCTGGGGCAGGGTGCCCTGGAAGTGCAGGAGTTTCCCAGCATGTGGGAAGTTTTTTTTGCGCTCCTTTATTGGATTGCAGTCAATAGAGGAGAAATCAGGAGATAGGTCTAGATTCTCGTGTTATTTTGAATTCAGAGAGCTTCAGGAATAAGCATGTGAGTGTCAGACATTTGTGGCTCTGAGGCTTTGGTTTGATTGCCCCTGGGGCTGGAATGAGAACACAGTAGGTGTGTTCAGGAGTCATTGCTTCACCTTATTCTCTGTGCTGGGGTACAGTGTCCATAGTGGTAAATAAGCCGGTGCCCTGGTCCCTTATACTCCAGTTATGTGGCGAAGATACACACGACATAACTCCGAGGGCAGGCAGTATACAAGGTACAGGCAGAGTGCTCTGGAAGGTGAAAAGCACAGGAGGTCACGTGTGGTTGAGCAGAATCAGGACGTGTCACTGACACGAGCCGGGAGAATGGTAAGTGGGTTTGAGATGGATGAACAGATGAGCAAAGGGCTAGTGTTAACCCCCAGTGGTGAAGCCAGTTCTGAGAGTGGGAGCCATCACTGCTTCTGAAGGGACAGATTTTGTCCAGTTCTGATGCCATGTGCAGCCCTCCAGAGCAGACCTTGTCACTAGTCTTCCAGGGCTTTCTAGTATTGAGGAAACTTAAAAAAAACACCTCTCCTAAAAATCATTCTTTTTTTCGTTCTTGTTCTTCTTTACCATCTTAACCATTTATAGGTGTTTAATTCTATACTGTGAAGTATAGTCACCCTGTTCTGCAGCTAATCTCCAGAACTGCTCCACCTTGCAAAACTGAAACTCTATGCCCATTGTACAGCTTTCCATGTCTCCCTCCCCAAACCCCTGGCAACCACCATCTGCTCTGTGTTTCTGGAGTTTGACTACTTTAGATACCTCATGTAAATGCAATCATGCAGTATTTGTGTTTTTGTGGCTGGCTTATTTCACTTGGCATAATGTCTCAAGGTTCATCCATGTTGTAGCATGTGCCAGAAGTTCCCTTTTAGTATGAAAAGCATTCATACACACACACACACACACACACACACACACACACACACACACATGTTGCAGTGAATAGGGAGTTCAAATACATCTTTGAGATCCTGATTTCAATTCTTTTGGCTATATACCCAGAAGTGACATTGCTGGATCATATGGTCACTCGATTTTTAATTTTCTGAGGAACCTCCCTATTTTTTCCATAGTGGTTGCACCATTTCACACTCCCACCAGTGGTGCCCAGGGTTCCAGTTTCTCTGCATCCTTGCCAGCACTTACTATTTTCTGTTCTTTTGATAGTGTCCATCCTAATGTGTGGGGAGAGATTTTCTTCTTTTTTGTAATTTCCCAGAGATTTTATTTTAATTTGCCTAAGTCCTAGTAGTATCAACATTCATTTTTCTTTAACAGAAAAGCAAAAGAAAAATCTATTTCTTTCTGAATTTTAATCTAAATATGTCATAGTTCTAGAGTTCAAGCTGCCCATTGCCCACCATAATTAATTCTTTTACTTTAACTCAGTGATTTTCAACTAGTGTGCCGCAAGAATTTTTAAAACATGTGATACCTAACTAGTCAGGGGCACTGACCTTTTCCCCCTTAGATTGTCAAATTAAAAAATGACAACAGCCAACACAACAATAGCCATCTGGTGTGATGAATCAACATTATACCTTTTTATTTTGGTCAGATTGGCAAAAAAATGATTTTTTTGGTGTGCCGCAGAATTTTAGTAATTAGTTTATGTGTGCCATGAGATGAAAAAGGTTGAAAATCACTGCTTTAACTTGTTGCACACAGATTTTTTTCACATCAGTCACCAAGATCCCTAGTTCCAGGGTTTTTAAAAAAATTATTATTATTATTATTATTATTTTTATCCTCACCCAAGGACATTTTTACATGCATCTGTAGACAGAGCGAGAGGGAGGAAGAGAGAGAGAGAAACATCAATGTGAGGGAGACACATCGACTGGCTGCCACCCACACGACCCCAACCAGGGCTGGGGACAAACTGCAACCGAGGTACATGCCCTCAGCGGGAACTGAACCTGGGTCTCTCTGGACCGTGGGCCGACGCTCTAACCACTGGGCCAAACCAGCCAGGGCCCTAGTTCCAGTTTTCAAAGCCCAAGCCGAGAGTGTCTGGTGATGACCCAATGCTACATCATAAAAGCCTGTTAGGCCAGCTGTCTAGGATGGAGATGTGGTCACTGGTAGGAATCTGTAGAGTTTATCCACATGGTTCGTGGGTTAGAAATGTCATTTTGCTGTGCCAGGTCATGGCTAAATACAGAGCTCCTGTCACTCAGGCTGATGGGGAAGGTCCAAGAGTGTGTCTGGGCGGGGCCCATGGCACTGGGTAAAGTGCATTGGAGCCAGCCGCCACTCCAGAGACATCAGTGCCCCTGCCCACCCAGGAACTCACCCTTCTCTCATTTTCACCGTGGCTGTCCTCGGCACTTTCATAAGCACTTTGGCTTTGGCCACTTCTTTGCATCTTTCTTTCCCCCTTTCTGTAGCTGTCTTCTGGTTACTTTCAATGGATTTACTTCCCATCTTGTTCTTAAAAACATTTAAGATGGTTATTCAAACAGGTACCTGGTACACCTGTATTAAAAATAAAATAGACGAGGAAATCAGAAAGAAAATGAAGAAAAATTGAGGGAGGCCAAGGGTGTGGTGAGTGAACAAATGAATACTGCGTGTCCTCTGCTCGATTTTGTTGCCAAATGTAATCAGTTGCATGGTTCCTGCTGGAACCCAGGATAGATTGGTGTGCAAGCACATCTTTTATTTTTTGCTACTGAGACTTGAGAACAATTTATCCTGCAGGTCCTTGTCAAGGAAACACTATGAGTAGAAAGCTTAGAATTAATACTGGGGGCTAGGGAACTCTTTGGAATGCATCTAAATGCCGAAACAAAGGGATTACAGGCTAGTTTTCAATTTTATTTTGTATATGGTTAATTTTGGTCATAAATAGTTCTAGAAAAGTTGGGGAGGAAACACTTCAGCGTCAATCTGACAAGTTCATGATGTGTGTGTGTGTGTGTGTGTGTGCACGTGTGTGCGTGTGTGTGTACAACATCTATAGAAGCCAAGAGTGCTGGTGTGTCAACCCTACCGTCTAGTCTTAAAACTACAATTGGCAAAGAAAAGGGAGACGCTGATCTGCCTTTAGTTTGAAAGATGTTTGCTTGTGCTTTGCATAATGTTAACACTTAAAACAGTTGGCAAACTTGAATAAGAATCCTGTGCCAATAGTTTATACATTTCCTGCTTTTCACTTCAGGATGTGACTCCACACAGCCTCACTGCCTGATGCGGCTTCGCCCATTAGGTCAATACTGATGCCAGGAGACAGTTTCAGGGTGCACTCTTTGAAAACTGCTAGTGAACTTTGTCCAGTTTTATTGTCATTGCAGTTATAATGCCGGCCTTGCCATAATTCCTGGCAAGAGAACTTCAAATGACAAGAAGGGAAAGAAGAGAAATAGGAAATATCCCTAAAAATGAGTGAGACTATGAACTTGTGAAGGAAAAAACAATGCAATTTATTTTTTCCCTAACGCAGTCCTGAGATCTGTTCCAGGCTCACCCAACATTCGTTAGTGCCCTCCTTTCTTGCTAACAGACAGTCCCACCTTCTTCTACCCTGCATTCTTCTAAAAAACACAAATATCAGCCCAACTCACATCCAGATTCCACCCAACAGTGGAGTCTCAATAAAGATCAAACTAACGGCAGGCAAGAAAAGAGGGCCCCGGGGCAGGCGGCTCACTGTATTGGGGTCCCTCGCCCAGGCAGGCGGCTCACTGTACTGGGGCCCCTCACCCAGGGCAGGCAGCTCACTGTATTGGGGCCCCTCACCCAGGGCAGGCGGCTCACTGTATTGGGGCCCCTCGCCCAGGGCAGGCGGCTCACTGTATTGGGGCCCCTCACCCAGGGCAGGCGGCTCACTGTATTGGGGCCCCTTGCCCTGTCAGCATTGGCTGCACAACCTACCCCACGCATCACTGTGCAGCCTCATCACTGGTATCTGCTTCTGTGTTCTTGGTTTGAAAACTGCCTGCCCGTGGGCTAGAAGTGCTCCCAATTTTAGCATTTGTTTTGAACCCACGTCTGCCCACTCGTCCTGCAGGCAAACCTGTTTGCATGGGACTTGATCAAAAGCAAACAGGCCAGAAGGAAATGCTTCTGTGGTCCCACCACGCCGGCATGGCTTCTCCTCTTTATAGGTGTCTTTTTGCCGACAGTGTTATTCTCAGCTTTCCTGTTCTTTCAGTGGACGTCCGGGGCCTGTCCAGCTCTCTCGCTGGCAAGTTTTTTGGGTTCAGTGTACTTGCCGACTAAATGATTTTCTCATTTGCCTCAGAGGAACGAACGGTGGGGCCAGAACAAGGACATGTATTTGTATTCGGCTTGTTCTTGCGGAGCAGATGCCTTCCATTACTGAAGTTTGAGGGAGTTGTTTAGAAAATAATAAAACTAACAGCTAAGCACTGATCTTTTTTGTCTGCATCCTGCCTCATTGCCAGCTTCACCATAATTATGTCATTCAAGGAAAAATTCCAACCATTTCCCTTCCCTGGCCTTTTTGTTTTTCAAAAAGGCAAAATTGTGGCCCTGTTTCTAAGGGACTAAATCACATGCAAGTGTAAAAATGGCTTTGTATACAATCATTAGGGATTTTTGTGAAACGTACGGATGAATCCTTGAATGGAATGGCAGTGGGAGTTGAGTTGAGCGTATTTCTGCTGACAGGGGTCACGTAAGATCAGTGCAGGTGACAGCTTTTATTGCTTAATG
The DNA here is from genome assembly GCA_030848825.1 of Tadarida brasiliensis. Lineage (NCBI taxonomy): Eukaryota > Metazoa > Chordata > Mammalia > Chiroptera > Molossidae > Tadarida > Tadarida brasiliensis. The sequence goes on from CM061258.1 coordinate 53,351,386, forward strand.
AAAAGCCCAAGGAGAAAGAAATAGAAGAATTGTTGGAAAATGAAATTTCTGTAGTGTTTTACAATTTGTAGTTTTACCTGGTTAGTAAGTCAGATGGAAACATCAGTAATAGCCTAAGTGTGACCCTAGAATGATGTGTCTTTCATCCTGGGATGTTATCTTAAAATCTCCAAACTGTTCTTTGTAAAAATTTCCTCTTGCCTCCTGCTGATGTGTGGCTCTGGGTCAGGGCCATCTGGTGGAACTCTCTGGGAGAATGGAAATGCTCTGTATCCGGGCTGTCCAATAGCACAGCCACTAGCCACATGTGGCTACTGAGCACTTGAAATGTGGCTAGTGCAAGTGAGGGCCTGAAATATTCATTTAACTTTAGTTCATTTTAATTTAGAGTTACAGGACCCTATTGGGCCTGTGCTCCCATTTCGGACAGTGCATCACTAGACCCTTAGGAGTCCCGGCAGTCCTTGCGAGGCCACGCTGACAGAGATGCAAACTTCAGCTGGCTTAAGGGGGCAGCCCAAGCAAAGAACTAGTGAAGTCCCAGTTTTGATCCCAGTCTGATTTACACTCTGGAAACATCCGTCTTTCCCCACTCCAAGAAGGCAGAAACATTCTGGAGGCCAGAGCCCGGCTCCATATCCCCTGTTGGTTTTAACGTCTGCTGTCGTGCTGGACAGACAGGACTACAGAGTCAGCCAGGCTCAGCAGGGTCAGCAAGACATGGGTAGAGAAGTTCGACGTTTAGATTTAGTTGTCTGCACGCTGCCTGGAGGAGTGACTCGACTTCACATTGAACCCCTCTAAAAATGTAGGCTAATACGAAATGCTTATTGTCTATAACAAACGTCTGTGTTTCAATGCATGATACTGATGAGACGCTGTTGAATTCATGGCCTGCTTGTTGAAATTCATGATGTTTTAAAGCAGCAGTCCTAGAGTCTGTGCCCGTGGACCGAGCAGGAGTGGACAGCTCCCCTGCAGTGGACGCCACAGAACTTTCACCTTGCAGGTCACCCTCAACTCCTCGGCACCTTCGCTATCGCCAGCCTGGAGGTGAGAGCTCAGAAAGGGACTCAGAAATAAAGAAGTGAAAGATGCATTCTAGCTTCTGAATCTTTTGTTTGCCTGACTGTCTCAGTTATGAAAATTAGTTAGCAGTAAATAATGTCACTATTGGACCAAGTAGTGGAAAAAACAAATGGTTAGAGAATATGTTATTAGTATCACCCATGTTTATATGACCCCATTATTGTATTGATAAATGGTTAGAGAATATGCCATTAGTATCACCCATATTTATGTGACCCCATTATTGCATTACACTTTGTGTGGAGTGACATGAATCAAAAGGCCTGTACTAGCTGATTGCTAGTTGAAGAATCTCAGTTTAAAACAATAATCTCAGAACCTTATTTTATCAAAATGTTCCCAGACTCTGATATCTTATCATAAATCTGTATCAAATAGGCTCATCTGGGATACCAACATTTGGGGGGTAAGCTTATTAGGAATAGTGTTTCATCTAAAAACAAGGTACAGCTGGCCCTGGCTGATTTGGCTCAGCGGTTAGAGTGCCAGCCCTAGGACCAAAGAGTCATGGGTTCAATTCCCAGGCAAGGGCACGTACCTGGGTTGCAGGTTTGATCCCGGCCCTGGTCAGGGGAGGCAACCAATTGATGTGTCTCTTTCACATCGATGTTTCTCTCTCTCTCTCCCTCCCTTCCACTCTATCTAAAAATCAATGGAAAAGTGTTCTTGGGTGAGGATTAACAAAAAATAAAAATAAAAACAAAGTACAGCTGCATTTGAACCCTAATCATTATTGCTAGTGGCAGACACCAGTATATTTTCTATGGTTATGAAAAATATAAAGTATTATATATTAAAACATACCAAATATCCTCCAATTGGAAGAAAAACCATCAGAACAGAATATAGAAATCTTTTCTCTTCATTTTCCCCATTGCTCAAATAAATATATCCAAACAACAGTTGTTTTTGAAATGTTCCCTTTTTTCCTCTTCAAGCCAATTATTTAAAGTTGGAAGGGAAAATATACAAGCATGAAACCAGATTCCCCCCAAGTAACTGAAGTGAAATGTAAAGACATGTTTCTGGCTTCAGTCCTTGTGCCGTAAGCAGGGCAGTTTAGCAGGAGACAGAGTAGCGCGCACAGCTCTAAGCAGTCATTTCATTTATAGCCTTAGCCATGTGGTGGAAGCTGTCATCACTGCCGTCAGCTCTGAGAGCAGCTAGCCTGGGTCAGGCTGTTGTCTGATTTGCCCTGATGGATGGTAGTCCTTGGGGAGTGGACTGATTTCAGGCTGCTGGTAAATTGTGGGTCTTGGTGGTTCTGGTAAATGAAGGTGACAAACCAGACTTTCCTGGCTGGTCATAAGACTACTCCATAGTTAGCCAAATCTCCTTATTATTCTCAGAGCCTTGGTCCATCTGGGCCTTGGCAGCTGCTCATGGGACAGACCCCCTTGAGTTAATCGTAACTTGGAAGAGGTTGGGGCTAAAGCCCATGGAAGCAAAACTCTACCAAGGCAAGAGTTAAATGCTATTTACTTGATTACTATTATTAGGACTCTCTTTTCACATGTTTATATTCACATATAAGATTTTTAATTTATATGAGCTTTTCTTTTTGAAATCCGCATCCTGTTTGTGGATTAACTAAGTCTTTTGTTTCTTCCTTGATATGACTAAAACATAGAGACATAGGACACATGGGAAGGAAGCAGACATCTATAATAACATGGAGGATCTAAATGAGAACAGTATCACACATTTTCTCACTGTGTACCTGAAATTTTGCCTGTTCATCTGACTACTTACCACCTTGCTCCACACGTGTTTTAAGGCTACCGCTGAAGGAGAGGGTGGAGCTGTTCTGTGCGCTCGTGCGTGGGGACATTAACCAGCGCTCTGCTTCCCCTCTTATTTTTATATTTTAAGCACAACTGTAGAACTTAGGGGCAAACTAATAAAAACCCTTCAGGTCACAATCACAGTGACCTATTCTCACTAAAAGCCAGAGGGAGGAAAAACAGTGAGTTTGGCATCAACATTATCAAATGCTGTGTGTAAAAGGTCTGAGGGGTGAGAGGGTCTGCAAAAAGGTGCCAAGTGCATTTTAAAGAATTTTAGAATGCCTTCCTACTTTTAAAGGTGGTTTGAGAAGAAAATTCTATTGGTAACATGATGTAGAATAATGAAAAAATACTTTTCATTTTGAGATATAATTCACATACTGTAAAGTGCACACTTTTAAAGTATACAATTTAGTGGTTTTTAATATATTTATAAGGTTGTGCAGCCATAACCACTATTTTATTGCAGAACATTTTCATCACCCCCAAAAAGAAACCCTGTATCCATTAGTCATTCCCCATTTTTATTTTCCTCCCTTCCCAGGCAACCATTAATCTATTTTCTGTTTCTATGGATTTGCCTATGCTAGACATTTCATATAAATGGAGTCATACAATAGGTGACTTTTTGTGACTTTCACTTAACATAATATCTTCAAGGTTCATTCATGTTGTAGTACATATGTACTCCATTCTTTTTTGTGGCTATATAATATTCCCTTGTATGGATATACCACAGTTGGTTTACCCATTCATCAGTTGATGGACATTTGGTTGTTCCTGCTTTTTGGCTGTTATGAATAATGCTGCATTGGATAGTCATGTATAATTTTTGTGTGGACATATGTTTTTATTTCTCTTGGATACATCTAGAGTGGACTTGCTGATGTAGTCTTATTATTTGCCTATTAATAAGGAAAATACAGAGCATTTGGCCCAGTCATTCATCCAGTGCAGGAATGAAAGTGAGAATGTCATTATGGAGTATTATCCATCTGCCTCACCATGCCATTTCCATTTTTTTTAAATAACCAGGACAGATGGCTGACAGCTCCCACTGCTCTGTTTCACCTGCTTCTGCTTTTGCAATTGCCACGGCTGCAGCAGGACACGGGAGTCCGCCGGGTGAGTAGGGGCCAGCAGCTAAGCGCAGACACATGGCACTTTATATTACCTCGTTGATCTTTCCTGCCAGTCTCATGATATACTTGTTAAGAATGCAGAGTCCTACCTTGTAATAACTATGTGTGGCGCCAAATGGGTGCTAGACTTATCAGGATGATCACTTTGTAAGGCATATGAGTGTCTCATCACTATGTTGTACACCTGAAACTAATATTGTTTGTCAATTATAATTGAAAAATAAATTTTAAAAAGGGAATGCAGATCCCCAGCTGCCATTCTGTCAGGGTGTCTGGGGATGAGACTGTTGTTTAAATGAGCACCTGAGGTGACTCTCACACAGGTGGTCTACGGGTGACACTTTTGAGAACTTCTGTATCAGAGAAAGATGTGTTGTTTCCCCCATGGTGTTTTATGGGGTTCTATAACCTTTTTAGCCATATTACCGAGAACATGTATTTCCCTTTTGGTTGAGTACAATGCTAAAGGCATCTGCAAGGTGGGAGGGAAGTCTGTGGAGGGGGGATGGAGGAAGGAACTATTGCTTCAGCTGACTCATAATTTATTTCCAGTAGCTGCACAATGCTTTTTGAGTTGCTGTTAGTTCATTTTCAGGGTAAAGCAGGAATAATTAAAAGCACAGTATTTTAATAGATGAAAATCATATTCATTGTCTCTGTTCTCTTCTCTCACATGCAAAGAGAACATTATGTCCAAATAAATCTGTATGTGGTTGCAACAGCCTTGTTGCTGTGAATGTCTTCACATAAACTAACCAATGGGTGCCGATCATCATCCTTTATAGAACTGTAAGTGATGGAGAACCGTTGTTCACCTGCCACAAAGGAGGCCATTTCCAAAGTAGTAACTCGTAGCTACTATCTGTGTGAATTCTTTCTACACTGACATAAGAACAGAGGGGTGTTCTATGATGAACGTGAGCTACCATCGTAATGATATACACTCCATCTGAATGGGAATATTTGCAGATTGACCACATTCTACTTCTTCCGTATTTTTGCCACACCCACTGCGTTGGATGTGGTCAGGCTAATTGGGATGTTTTCTGTCTCAATCATTTCTAAAACCTTTCCCCAAAGTCCCATCAGCATAACACAAGACAGCCTATAATGGTAATATTATTGATATCTTGTCCATCCAGCTGACTTCTATCGTTAACTATATTCTATAATGAACATTTCTTGGTGAAATAACAAAGGGGTCTTTGCTGTGCTTTCAGTAGGGTTGGTTATCGACTGTGATTTGCTAAGAACTTCTCCTTGCTTTTGTTCTCACAATCTAGTCTGTCTTTGGAAAAAGTGAAGCACAGAGCTTCCTTACAAGCTTCATATATTAATGATGGTTTGTGAGAGAAATCGTTTTTAGGTTAATTCGGGATGAGCCCGTTTCCCCACTTGTGGGAGTGGAAGGCCCCCCCCCTTTTCTTCCCCATCCAAGATTGCAGCAAAGTTTGAATGAGCTTCAGACAATGGCTTTCTGACTTTGACTTGTCCTGGCATAATGGACCAGAGGATAAAGCAACCCCCAAAGCCTCGTCTTCCTCACTACCTGCACCTGCTGCTTCTGCTGCGTCCTTCCTCCTCCCCACAGCTGCAGCGGCCTTGGGAAGCAGGCTGTCTTCAGGAGTGGCTGAGGGACAGACTGGGGACTGCCCCGCAGTGGTGCTAGGTGCGGGGTAGCCTGATCCTGTTCTTTCCTGAAGTGCTAGTGATGTTCCTATAATGTGCTTTGGAGTCACATGATTCAATTTTAGAAATAAAGAAAATAAAGGGCTGAATTGGGCAGGGTCTGTGGCCTTGCTACAAAGGCAGTAAGTTACACATGGGTCAATTTTCAGTGGTAAATGATGGTAAGAAAGAGGGGACTCTTTTGGATTGCAGACAAGTATGTTCCTGGGGCTTAGCTGCTCAGGGGTGCTGGCCCTGCAGGGGCGTCCACCTGCCTGGGAGAACTTGGCAGAAGAGCTCCGCTTCATAGGTTGCTGAGGAAGGTGGACTTGGAGCAGAAACAGGAAAGTGCTAAGATGATCTGAACTTACTGAGTAGCCAGGGAGAGCGTGGTGCTGCCCTGGGAAGGTTGAGACCCAGATGGACAGGTGTTCAAAGGAAAGGGGTGCTAGGTAATTGTTAACTCCCAAACCGGACTTGGCATCCACTCTCTGAATCAGAGGTGTCGCTGGCCTGAGTGCGCTCCAGAACCTGAAGACCTGCAAAGGCTAGCAGGAGGGAAGATTGTGTAAACAAGTGAACACCTCATGCTTCTATCAGTCTTTGCAGGCCTCCTGTCTGTGTGTATGGCTGCAATATGGTGGTGCGGCTCTGCTGTGTCCTGGCCCATAGCAGGAAACAAGGTACCACCCGGCCAAGCCATGCAGTCTGCAGTGCAGAGTGGCTTTCCATGTTTCAGCTCCTCTTCAGGTTCCCTCCTGCTTTAACCCTCTCCCATCTCCATCCCCCTACCGCTACCCCCATCAAATGCCACAGGAACCTGGCAACACTGGGTTAGAACTGTCAATTCGTGATTATGCTGTCAAATATTCACTCCAGACATTTGCATGTTATCACTTGGAACGTTTTCTTATTGCATTAAAGGACTTTCAAATTTAGCAAGAGGGTGGACAGAAAATTTTCTTTGCAAAGAGGCCAAAGATGCTTGTGGCTGTCCCTGAAGGCAGAGAAAGCTGATTTTATTTGTGGAAGGTGACCTGGGATTTTCATAGGCTCTCCAGCCCTGCCCCAGGGTTGTGCCTACTGTCCACACACACTGGAAAAACCTGGATTTTTTCTCCTTGGTTTCTTTTGGGACCCAGAGCCTGCCCTTTCCAAAGAAGGACGAATCTCTTCCTTCCACCTTTGCTTGTAGATCAACAATAGTACCTCTGTTGGCAAGGAAGGAAAGCCTAATTCTGTGGGTATGATTGCAACCCTAAACCAATTCTTGTTAACGTCACAGTTTATTTGGTGTTTGCCTTCTGATTGGCAGCCAAGTTACATTAGGCTCACTTATGCATGGATCCAAAATTTGAGGGATCTAGCTATTATAGTTTGCCTCAAGGAAAAGAATACAAAATTACAAACACAAAAGTTTAGGGTCCTCCTAGGGCTTTAGAAGAGGCCCATATACATTGAGAGGCCCTGAAGCTTAGCCTCATTGGCTTCCTGGTAAATCTGCTTGAGTCCAGTCCAGATCATTCTCAGAATCACAGCAGCTATAGGGAATTTTGTTTGTTGGGGAAAGGGGGTGGGGATGGACCAATGACCATCTGTCAGTAAAATAAGAGTCCCTTTCTGTGCTGGGAGCTTTAACTCTGTACAAGATTGAGATAAAGGACAATCGATGGCATCTTGTATGCCACCACACTGATTACAGTGTATTTTCAAGCATCTGCTTTAAAATAGAAACTAAATGAGTGCTGCATTAGAGTAGAAACTAAAATGTGTGCATTTCAGATGGCTGCTGATACAGGGAATCTGCAGGTGCAGTTTGGATATGGTTATGCTATGAATAGAAATGCAAATCCAGTGAATACACATATCAGGGCACATCATGCACCAACGATACACCTGAAGCTCTAGGATTAATTATAGAGTTTATGAGATGATCTAAAATGAAATATGAAAGTGCGAGGTGGGTTATTTTTATGAGAGGAGGAATAATGGCAGCGGAGGTCTGACAAGCAACTCTTGATTATCTGTGTGCAGATTATATGTTTCACCGCTCTGTGCAAGTCAAATTAAATTAACAAGGTAGAGGGATGGTTGAATGCACTTATAGGAAAATTAATGGCATAATTTACAATTGCTTAGAGAAATAGTGAATTCTTTATTGGTGATTACTTGGTACTTGTAAAGTAGATAATTCATAATCCGTTTTCTCTTCTGTCAAACCACTCAGATCTGTGTAATCAATAGTAGATCTGAGCTTGGTGTGAATTGGCCTTGGACCTGTTTTTAAAAATACTGATACTTGGTCCCACCCTCAGAGATTCTGACTTGATTGGTCTGGTTACATGCTGGGCATCAGGATTTTTAAAAGTTTCCCAGGTGATACTAATGTGGAGCCAAGGTCGGGAACCACTGGACTGGATGGAGGAGGTGTGTTTGTTCCTTCTCTGATTGCAGCATTTCCAGTTTATTTCCTTGAAGCCCTGATCCCGTTAGACTGTTATTTTCTCCTTAAGTAAGGAGGAAAGGCTAGAAGGGGCTGGAGTGGGAGGATGCCCTTCTGCAAGCTGGGGAAGGCTCAGGCAGCCCCCAACCAGTAGAAGGTTCTGGGCATACTCACAATGGTCGTCTTCCCCTTTCCCTACACAGCCGTGAAGATCCTTCTCTACTCTTTACTATGAGAACCTGGTGTGGTTCCTGGAGATAAAGCCCATACAAGTGTGTGTGTGCAGGGGGGCTCCTAAGAATGAGGTCCTCAGCAGTTTCTCACTCTCATGCTGGTCCACATGCTACCTCTAGCAATTCTCCAAAGTGACCCTTCAAGGTGCTACTAGTTTACTGCTGCTCCTGGTAAGCAGACCTGAGCTGCGTCTCCCTGGATGTACCTGACTCTCCAGATTTGGGGGTGGTCATTTGCCCTGCAACCTCAATTTTCTGATGTGTCCAAGAAAAGTCATTGATTTCCAGTTTGTCCAGCGTTTTATTATTGTAAGGACAGATGTGTCAACTTCCAAGACCTTTACATGTGAGAACTGAGACTTTCCTCAGTTGGTGGGGTTTGTCTAATGATTCTATTGATTCTGAAGGTCCATTTGAGGAGAATTGTCCATCTTAACAATATTCAGTCTTTCAATCTATGAACTTGGAATGTCTCCATTTATTTAGATCTGTTCTCACTTCTCTCAGTAATGTTTTGTGTTTTTTCAGTATATAAGTCTTGCATTTGTTTTGTTGCATTTGTTGCTATGTATCTGACGTTTTCTGTTTGTTTGGGATAATATATCCTAGCTTGGGACATATTTTTCATTGTTTTTTTTTCTTCAAGATATATAAAAACCATTTTCTTATTATTTCATCAAAAACACCTAGTTGAATTTTGAGGGGAAGGATATATCTAATTTAGATTTGAAAATAAAAACATTGTCACTACTATTAATGAAAAATAAAGAGCTTTGGCAAACCAAATTTAAATTAACAATGATTTCAAATCTTCTTTTAAACACACACACACACACACACACACACACACACACACACGGCCTGGAATTAGTTTTGGAACTGAGAAGTTCCGCCTGAGCTGGTGAGCCTGTAAAGCAGCCAGGGATGCGCATGTCAGGTGGTATTGCATTCTCTTCCTGGGAAGATGCCCCACAACAACTAGATCATGTGGAGCGCCTTGTTTGCTCACCGCATGTCTTTGATATGGTTTCCAAACAAACCCCAATCCTTGTTCCAGCTGACCTGAGGACCTTCTTTCCTGACCGACTGCCAAGTTCTCTTACCCTGCGCTGCCCTTTCCTGGGGTCCATTCTCCTCTATCACTGTCTCCTTGGCAAAGGTGCAATATGGTTGATTGTGCTTGCACTTCTTGGATTCATTCACATTGCTTAATTGCTACTTGATTGCATTGCAGTTTCATTCATTTCAGGGACACACAGGTCACTGGAGTGGGGGCTGGAGAGCTGATTCCCTGGGTGAAGAGGGCAGCCACTGCTCAGCTCCCCCTGATTTTTTCCATGACAGAGTACAAGTTAGGGCTGTCAGATCCCTTTTCTTCCTTTCTTTTCTTTTTAAAAAGCAAATCCAGAAATCTGGATATTTATGTGCCCAGTTTTAAATTTTGGAAGTGAATTCATACTTAAAAAAAAATGTTGTCCAAACTAAATACACTTCTGTGGACCACAGCTGGCTATGAGCCACCAGTATGTGACCTCAGATTTACTGTGACCACTTACAGCTGGAGTGTAGGTTGACACCGATGAGGTTCCCTGAGACATGCTTACATTCTAGCAGCGGGCTCCTGAGTCTCCCAGTGCTCCCACCCCCACTGTTTCCTGTTCCTTGGGCTGTGCTGTCACAGGAAGTCTGTCTCTGCTTGTCCACTGTGGCTTGACCACTTTTGCTCTCACAGGGTAATCTTTTCTCAGGTCTGGACGATGCCCCATGTCACCCCCTCACCATGGAAAAGGATAGTGCGGGCCATCTTTCTCCATCTTGTTTTATAGATTCTGAAGCAAGTGTGAGACCCAGAGTGGTGGAGGACCTTGCCCAGGTTCTCAGTTCCCGAGAATGAGGCTCAGATCTGTCCACTGCCGCACGGCTGCTTTCATGGCCCTCATGTTGTCTCTAGTGCCACATTTACTTCCAAAAGAACAAGGTCTTGGAAACGTGAATTACTTAATTTTCTTACTGACTCAATCCTGTCTTTGTCTGCAGCACTGCCATTTCTTTCCATCTTCTTCCCACATCTGTGCCCTCCTGGCATTCACCTGACAGATACAGCAGCAGGGTAGCTCCAGAGAGAAGCCCTGGTCAAATTAGTAATTCTTACTTGGCTAGCAGCTGGCATTGAGGAATATGTGATTTCTTTCACAAGATAGCAGAAACTATGGCCTTACTACAGTGATATAATCTGCTCAGAGGAAACATTTATCTCTGTATTGAGAATTGGATTAAATTTGCAGCAAGATATTGATTACAAGGAATTAAGTTAATGTCACATCTATACCCTGTTGTCTGACGCCTCTTCCCGGACTTGTGAGAACACTCAGATCTGTTTTAATAAATAGCTCGTTGACTTATTGAATGAACTTATAAGACAGGCACAGAATGTGGGTTGTTTCCAGTGTCTATCTGACAAGCTAAAATTTAACTTCAGGCAGGAATCACAAATTGATTTTCTGTTTCAAACTCAGAAGGTTAATATCATGAAGATGTTTTATTGCAGTGATTCTCAATGGGGTGTAAGTAGGGTGGAATGAGAACAGCTAGGGACTTCTTCAAAATACACCTGTCCCACTGGGGATTCTGAGTGACCTCCTCCCGGAGGCAGGCACTCCAAAAAAGAGAGATGTTATTGATGGAAATACATAAATACTGTACATGTGAATGGTGTGAAAACAGACACAAAGTTAAGAATCACTGCTCTGCTCTCTGCCATCCTCAGAAAGACTGTCTCAGTTTCTCAACCTCTATTTCCTGGTTAGTCAGGGCATAGCAGGAAACAGGCTGTCTCACCTGAGTTAACGATAGCATTCAGAAGTCTAAGGTCAAAATGTTGGCTCATGTAGTGTTTCTTGTGTGGCCCTCACCATCTTCATTTTCTGTGCAATCTGCAACCCACTTGTCTTAGTTCTTATTTGTCTTCCAGTTCTCTGTGTCCTGTTGTCTTTTTTTTTTTTTTAATCCTCACCCGAGGGTATTTTTCCATTCATCTTCAGATAGAGTGGGGAGGAGAGAGAGAGAGAAACATCGATGCGAGAGATACATTGATTGGTTGCCTCCTGCACAACCCCTACCAGGGCCAGGGACCAAACTGCAACTGAGGTACATGCCCTTGACTAGAATCAAACCCAAGACTCTGGTCCGAGGGCCGACTGACTGCTGAGCCAAACCGGCCAGGGCCTATTGTCTTTTTTCAAGAGATATATTCTTACCTTTTGGAGTTCTGCACTTATTTTGTAGATGTATGTCCTTTCGCCAGGACTGGCTGCATCCTTCGTAGCGCCCAGTACAATGAGAAAATGCAGGTCCCCTTGTTTTAAAAGTTACGAAGAATTTCAAGACCCGGACAGCTGAGCATTAAACCAAGTGTCGGCCCTTCTAAGCGTGGGGCACTGTGCAGCACAGGGGCAGCCCAAGAAGCCAGCCCTGCCTCTTCCGTCTAGTCGGAGTCCAGTAGTTTCCTAATGCTCAGGATGTGCCCGTCAGGGCATTTTATCCTGGTTCTGCAGAACTTTCCCATGGTGGAAAAGATGCTAATGAAGAACAATCTCCAGCTGGGGACAGTAATGAGGAAGAGAAAAAATTATCTAAACCCAGCATTCCTGATTCTCTGAAGAAACTACAAATTAAAAAAAAATAACACACAGTAAAACACTCTCTGCCCTGGCCGGGTAGCTCAGTTGGTTGGAGCATGGTCCCATGTGCCAAGGTTGAGGGTTTGATTGCCAGTCAGGGCACTTATAAGAAGCAACCAATGAATGAATAACTAAGTGGAACAACAAATCGATGTTTTTCTCTCTCTCTAAAAAAATAAATATATAAACAAATAAATATATTTTCTAAAAATTAAATAGATACTTTCAATGATGAAAGAGCATAATCTCTGATGAGTCAGAAAGACTCTCACTATTTATTGATGACTCAGAATGATCATAAACCAAACATAATCATCATTTAAGACTGAAAAACATTCCAATTTCCTAGACTTTTTGATTATTTGAACTTTTATAATAAATGCAATAAGGCAACAATAAGCATGTCAACAGTACAAAAAAACTGAAAATCATTCCTCTGGAGCGATTACTTCCTGGATAGTTAGAAATATAATAGTAGACAGCCTCAACAATATGTAATAAAAAATGAGATTTCTTAGGGAATTTTCTATTGGGAGAAATAATTCATGATAATGTTGTGATTATGTAACATTACATCAGCTCCAAAAGCGAAAAAGGATGAGATAAGATTTTAGTTATAAGATCTTTCAACGTAGTTAAAGATTAAGTATGGAAGTCCAGGTACTGTGTAGAAATGTACTGCTTTGCATAGTTAGTGGTGCAGGTCAGCTCAGCTAAACTGAGCCTCAAGTATATAGTAGGGGAGGAGGGGGCTTTTCATCTGCCAGGAACTATCCCCTTGGGTAGGTCCTATATGTGTTCCTTACTTCATGCAACCAAATAGCGTTTGGTTCAGGTTGTTTCTTTTCCCGGCATTTGTAGCCTGTGGCTTCACAAGTGCTTGGATGACCTGAAGAGGCAACTTGATAGCAAGAAATCAGCCTGTTTTATGGATTGTGAACACATTGTAATTGTGGGTAGTTTTTGCAGAGGGCCTCACAGAGGGGCATCCACGTTGTGCAGACCCCTGTCCTTGGCTGCCCTTTTGGGAATTTTTGTTTTCAAATTGAGTAGTTGCACTTATTACCAGCATGACAGTAACAACAACAATTAAGTTATGAACTTCCGTAAGGCACATTATGTCCTGTGCACTGTTCAACGCTCGCATATGCTGATACGTGAACTCGTTATAATTATTACTCACTTTCCAGTAGAAGAAATTGAGATACGGAGTTAATTAAGTGAATCACCTAAGGTCACCTAGGTAGTAAGTGGCAGATTTGAATCGTCATCTGGCAAATGAAGAGAGGACCCACGGGATCTATTTCCAGTCCCAACCTGTGCCTTATGTACAGAGGGCAGAGCTGGCGTTTTGTTCATTGGGTTTCTGCAGTGCTACCATTTGTTGGAGAAAAACATAAACATTTCTGTTGGGTGGTCTGTGGTTTTAAAAATATGCCCACAAATTCTTTCATACTCTTTCCTTCAAGAGATGGAGCTTAAGTTCCCTTCCTTTTTGTATGGACATGACCTAGTCACTTGCTTCTAACAAATAAAATTAAGCAGGAGTGATCATGGAGACTAGGTCATCAAAAGGCAAGTAGCCTCTGTCTTGGTCAATTTCTCACTTGGTTCACTCATTCTGGGGAAACAAGCTTCCATGTCATGAGGAGAGGCCAGTGAGGCCAGCCAGAAGCTAGGAAGCAAGATTCTTACTAATAGCCTTGTGTGTTAGAAGTGGATTCTCCGGCCCCAGTCGAACCTTCAGATGACTGCAGCTCTCGTGGAGATCTGGACTGCAACCTCATGACAAACCCTGGGACAGAACCACCCAACTAAGCCACTTCCAAAATCTTGTCCTGAAGAAACTGGGAGAATAAATGTTTGCTGGTTTAAGTCTCTAAGTTTTAGAGTAATTTGTTATGCAGCAAAAGATAACTGCTACAGATGGTTTCACAGTAGCCAGAAAACCTGGCCAAATATTCATAATCAAACTGAGTTTCAGGAACATATTTTCATTTTGGAAAAAGGAGCATGTCTGGGCTGTTTCCTGTGAGACAGAGAACCCCGGGCTTATTACCTACCAAATATCTGAATTCATGTGACTATATCTAAAATTGGCATGTAGTTTAAATCTACCTTATATTTCAAGATTTATGAACAGTTCTTCTCTTCTCCCTTTACCTATACTGCTCTGAATTGAATAGAATGATTTTTCTGCTATTTGAAAGCTGAGAGCAGTTTGGTTTTAACACAACTGTTGCTTAGCAATAAGAAGGAACTTAATGGCTCTACTCTCTTCTGCAAACTGAGAGGAGCCTCCCTGTGTAGCTATTGTCTGTCTGTAATGCTGAATTTAAAAGTGTAATGATCATTTTAGGATAAAATTGAAGCTGGCCTGTGTGACACATTATATTTACTCTAGCATCTCAGCTACCCAGGGGGTGGCACTGTCCCAGTTTAAGGCCCCTTTGCAGAAAGCTGGTCTCTTGGAATTATGGAGCATTTAGAAGTCAAAGACAAAGCTCTAAGATGCTAATAAATTTCTTATTGGCAGGTGGATTTTATTCCCCATATACGGACTTTGTGATTCTGGGACTGAAAATTTGGTTCTTAAAATATGGGAAGGGGTTATAGAGGAGTAGGTATTCCAAAGAGATTTGTGGGGGTTGGGGGTGGGGTGAGGGTGAGAAGTCTAGCTGTACTGACCTCAATACCCAACTCTTTTGGAAAGGCTGCTTAGAATTTTTAAACTCAAGGTCTAAATTTGATTGTTCATCAAAGAGGTTAGTTTAGAAACTCAGAAATCTCTGCCTGAATTAAAAGTATTATTCTTTCCCACTCTTCAGATGAAATGATACATGAGTTTATTTGATTTTGTTTAATTAGTTATATAAGTGCACCCAGTGCCATGCCAGATGCTGGAGAAAAATAAAAACGAAATAGAACTCTCTAAGAACTGACAATCTGATTGAGGAGATTAGATGAGCAGGCGTAAAGCAAATCTCAAATGATCAAGATGTGAACTCCAGGATACCGATAATAACAATTAGCATAATTATTGGCCATGTTGTTAAACCTTGGACTTGAAAACTAAGGGAAAATGTCACATTAGAAAAATAACAAAGCTTTCAGTGCATGACCCTGAAAGAAGAGGTTAATATAGTTTCAAAGTGTTTCATATGCTCTCCCAATTAGTCAGCTTTCTGAAGGAGCAGGGGTTTCTTTCTATCTTTCTTTTAACTTTGAGGCATTTCTTTTCCTCTGTATCTGCAAGTTATTCTTTATGGGTGCACACTTTATGGTGTGTGTAGTAGTCTTAGGAATTTAACTGGTATTAGACTTAGTAGAGATGGCATCTGTCATACTGGATTAAATTAATATTTCCAAGATTTCTACACGTGCATGAGAAGTGATTAAACATTTATACTGAAGCAAATTATATTTCAGTGACTTCAAAAACAGAAAACCCAAAATAGGCTCGTTGAAATAGAGTAAAATAATAGTATTATGGTGTGTTTTTGTATGGATGTGTTTGATTTTGTTTGTTTTTGTTTTTGTTTTTAAATAAATGTGGCAAATAGTCATGGAGAGCCAAGCAGCTCCTTTTCCAGGTATGACTGGATCATTAGCTGGAAAGACTCTGAGGCTAGATATTGAATTATGTATAGCATTCAAGTGGCAGCAGCTCAGATGTTACCTGTCTATGGTCTTCTTCCTCTTTACAGACTTTTCTCTGTGCTTGCTCTAATTTTCCAGATTCTATACACAGTTCAGAATTAATTCTAAATAGTAGAGCATCTTAGTTAGGATAAACCTTCTCCTGGCAAATAATGTTACAGAGTCAGTTCTCTTGATTCCTATAGATTGTGCAAATGACAAGGCACATCCCCTTTAGAAGCAGGCACCCCAATGCCAACAGTCTTAGCAAAGGCTAGAGTTGCCTGCCTCCGTCTTACTGACCTTCCTCACTGCAGCATTAAAGATCTGAAGTGGTGTTCTCATTTCTTTTGTTCTATTTTAGCCTTATGGATTTGTGAAAACCTAATCTTATGCCTTATGTTTTTATACTGCCTTACAATTTTAAAGCCCCTTAATGAGTAACGGCCTGTGTATCCATCACAACAAGCTTGGGAAGTGGGAAGGCAGATATCATCATCCTCTTTTAATATATAAAGGAACAGGCTCGGTAAAATGACTCACTCATGAGAAGTTATCAATTGCAAGAATAGGGTCTGGGCCCCAGTTTCTGGACAGTCAGTCCAGTGCTTGTTCTGTTAAACCAGACTACTTTTGTGACATGGTATTTCAGAGCCATCTGCCTCTGATGTCTCAAGGGACAATTAATTGGTATGCAATTAATTGGCCTCCAATGATTTTAATTATTGACCATCTTCAAATGTGAATCTCAACTTCCTTCCCTCTCGATCCAGTCACTTCCTGTGAGTAAGGCAGTTCCGAGGACTGCCTTTTATTTCTGGTTTCTTTTGTGTGTCATAGTTCCTTTCATGTCCCAGCAGTCAGGGACTAGCACTAGAGCATTCCTGAAGAGGGTACTTGGCTACTGATGGACACCCAGAAAGACGTTTTGACATTTGGGGGAATTTGAAAATTTTTCCTTCTTCTACTAAACATTTCTTCAGGTAAACATCATGGCAAGTAGAAGAAACTCCTGGGTTCACCAACCAGCTTTTACTGATCTGCTTTTTCATTTAGAAATCCACTCACCATGCATTTCTTTGAAATGCATTCTGCCGTTCAGCTACCTTGGACAGTGACTTAGAGATAGAAGCCTCTCATTTTCAGAGATTGCCCTGCTGTTTTTACATTTCTAAACAGCTTTATTAAGATATATTTCATACAACTCACCAATTTAAACATACAAGTCGACAGCTTTTAGTATTGCCCTCTCATCTTTAGTGGGCTTCCGATCTTAATTTTGAGAGCACTCGGGCTGTCTACTGTGGAAAACAATTCATTCAGCATCTATGACGGACTCAGTGTCTGGTCTTGCTCATGTTATATTTAGGACATGGGTGGAGAGTACAGTTAAGAGGCTCCCTTGTCTTCTCTGGAGCTAACAGCCTTGAGGATTTGAGTTTCTCTGCTTATTACTTTGAAAGTGGGGAGAAAGGCTGTGAGCCCCTTCCTGGGGACAGTGCTTGCTGGAGAAGTGGCCTCTGATCGCTAGTTCTGATGATGTGGCAACAGGCAAAGGAATTATTCAGGGAAAGGGGCAAAGGGGGCCTTAGAGAGGATATGGTATTGGGAGTCTCCAAGGAGTCAGGATTGAAAAGTGGTCAAGAGAGTGGATTTTGTTGTCAAACCTGCATCTGAATTTTCTGCCACTCGTCTAAGGTATATGATCTAGGGTAGCCCCTCTGAGTCTCATTTTTCTCATCTTTATAGTGAGGGTAATGATTGTACCTACTTCATAGAGTTGTAATGAGGATTAACTGTGATGATCCTTGTGCAGTTCTTAGTTCTGCATTTGAAACCAATTAAGCGCCCCATGAATATTTCCTGCTGTTATTATTGACTGTTTCCTCCATATGATTTATAAGCTTCTTGAGAATAGGGACTGTTGTGTTTACCATTAGATCTCCAGCCTCTATCACCGTGACAGACCAGAGTGTTGAATCGAAATGAATGCATTCCCCTGTCACCCACTTATTCTGTCTCTTCCTGCCTCACTTACGTGCACACTTCTGTGTGTGCACACATACACATACACACATGCATGCACACCCCCCCCCCCCACTGACTGTTACATGGGCAAGAAGTAGTAAATAACTGCAAAAGAGTATTAATTGTGTGCCATCTCATGGTCTTTTGATGAAAGGAGTATAGTTTTGAGGTACTATCAAGAGACCTAGAAATAACTTTGCTAAATGAATCCATGCTAAATAATGGAATTCACTATACCAGTCTCCTGTGTATAATGACAGGCATTTTGAAAGAGAAGAGGCTAGAGGCTCACCAGTATGTTCTTAACGTAGTAATGGTAGGAGATGCTCAGGACTTGCCCTGGACTCGGAAGGGGAAGAGGCTGAGAAATGTTAGTGCAGACATTTTTGATGGACTATATATGGGACATGGTAGGAAAGAAAGAAGTGCTGCAGATGATTAAATTCCAAGTGAGTCCAGGGCCTGAAAGACTAAGTCAACAACATGATGATCTCAGTTCACAATGAGCTAAGTGTTCAGTGTCAGCAAGGAGTCTAAGTGGGGGGAACAAAAGAGAGGAGACTTTATACACTTCCAGGACGGGCTAGTCCAACCTCTCAGCCCTGGAGCTGCGTTCCCTGATCTTGTTGATTTATGCCTCATGGTCACTTTGGAAAGGGCTGCAGGCAGATCCCTGGCTGCCTTGTGAATCACAAGACATTGCCTGCGCTCCATCTGGACACAGTCTGAGGGACACTGAGTTTTCAGTCCATAGGGCATGGGAATCTTAATAAAAATTGTTTGCCATCTTGTATCCTGAAAGCGTCACACATCCCAGTGAACTAATCTTGTGCAAATTGTTGCCGTTGTGAAAGACAAGGTCATCGGACATGGTTTTTGCTTTCACCCACTGGCTGTTTGTACTTTTCAGTGGTCAAGGGATCAGTGCTCTGATTGCCTGTTGTGTACAGCCTCAAGCTCCAGGTTAAGCCACTCACTAGCTCTTTTGGACATCAGTTTCCTCATAACCAAAAAATAATCATGTCTAATTTACTAGTGATTTTGAGAATTAACTTTCTTTTCAGCACAGTGATAATCAGAAGGAAAAGTGCTCCATGAGGACAAATTTGTATGAGTTTCACGATGGCAAATGGATTAAGCCCCATTTCCTGGTACCCAGGACTTACTGACTTACTGCTCTCTGCCCAATGACACTTTCGTACTGTCTGGTTGACTTATGCCAGAAAGAGGTGGTTCTGTTGAATATAAAGAAGTCTGAGAATAGAAAGGCAAGAAGTCTGGGATCAAGGAGAACATCTCCAATGTGACTGAGTATCTCCCAGTAACTTTTTTCACTTACTGTGGTCAGTTCTGGTATTTTCTTATGCAGGGGTCCCCTGAGGCTCCCCCTGACACTGCCCCAGTGTATATCACGGGCCCAGCTGCTGGGACTGACGCTCCCATGAATGATTGTCATAGGGCTATATTAGGGTCGGACTCAGTCATACTGGTACAGTGAAAATGTACATGTTCCAGTATAGTTTCCAATGTGGTTCAATTCAGTTTATAATTTTTTGGTCCTGATTAATTTTTATGCATAATGATTACAATACTTTATTCATTTATGTTGCAGTACTGGACACACCGGTTTTTTCCATAGTCAGAAGGATCTTGAGAAGTAATGCTAAATCTATGGAACAAAGAGGTATTTTGTTCAAATTCAAATAAAGATTATGGGTACTAAACTGAGCCTTTGGACAATTATTGCTAATAATTTGAAGGTGTCACAAAAAAACCTCATTACTCTTTTTTGTCAATGTACGAAATGGTTTAACATCTCTAAAAAGAGCAATGGATATCCAAATTTGTTATCCTTTTACCATTCAAATATAGACAGTTTTTTTTGTTTTTTGTTTTTTTTTTTGGTGATGTACGACTCCCCACTACAAAGCTAACAGGTTCAGAAATGGGCGACTTTACTCCAGATGAAGATTTTATGATGTATTTTTTGCCCAAATTTATGTGCTTAAAAATAATATGGGAATGGTGGGTTGAAGAGCTTGGCAAATTTTTTTCCTGAAAAGCAATGAAAAAGTTGGACAAAATTCTCAAAACCAACCATTTATGAACTCCTGATATCAATCACAGGTATACAACAAATTGATAAGCTTTTACTTTAGAGAAACTACTGAACTACAGGTAGGAACAGTGGGAGTCTATGGCATTTTAGCCTGGGGATGCTCTCATGCCCTCACTCCCAGCTCCCTCAAGGCAAGCTATGGAAACCAGCAGCTTTGTTGTCAGAGGCTGATGACTTGATTTGGAGCAGCACAGAATGTGGGAAAACCCCTTGATGTTGGGTGTTGTCAGAAATATTAGTGATCTCAGTCTCAGGGGCAAACAGGGGACATCCACATTGTAGCTAGCCTAAGGTTGTGATCCTGGCTGGGGCCCAGAAGTAAAAACAACACCAAAGGAATTAGAATTAAAATGGTGCATTATAAAATATTTATCCAACACAAAAGAAAGCAGTAAAGGATGAACAAGGGAACACAATCATTACACATTGTGGTAGGTAGAATAATGCCCCTCCCCCCAAATATGACCACATCTTAATTACTATAATCAGTATGTTACCTTATATGGCAAAGGAAATTAAGTTGCAGTTGAAACTAAGGTTGCTAATCAGCTGACCTTCAGAGAGAAAGATTACCTAGGTTATCCAGGTAGGCCCAATATAATCATAAAGGTCTCTAAAAGTGGAAGAGGATGCGGAAGAGTTACTGTCAGAGTGATGCAATGTAAGAAAGCCTCAACTGACCATACCTAGCTTTGACAACACAAGAGGGCCATGAACCAAGGAATGCAGGCAGCTTCAAGAAGAAAGAAAGGCAAGAAAATGGATTCTTGTTTGGAATCTCCAGAAAGAAACACAGCTTCCCCAATGCTTTGCTTTTATCCCAGCGAAACTTGCATCAGACTTTGACCTCTGGAACTGTAGGATAATAAATTTATGTTGTTGTAAGCCTCTAAGTTTGTGGTAATTTGTTACAACAGCAAGAGGAAACTAATACAGAATACATAGAAAATGGACAGCAAAATGGCAGATGTAAATTCAGCCATATCAAATGCCATTAAATATGAATTAATGAAGCATGCAAATTAAAAGACAAATATTGTCAAACCATATAAAAAAGCAAGATCTAACCATGTGCTGTGTATGAGACATATCACAGATTAAAAGACACACATAAGTTGAAAGTAGAAAAATAGAAAAAGATATTCCAACCAAGTGGTAATTGTAAGAGACTGGAGTGACGCCACTAATATCAGGCAAAATAGAATGTAAGACAAAAAAATGTTACTAGAGTCAAAGATGGATGTTTTATAATAAAAACATAGTCAATCCTTTAGGAATACATAGCAATCACACATGTATATACACCTAACAACCAAGCCCCAAATACATGAGAGGAGAAATAGACAATTCAACTATAATAATTGTTAACTTCAATACTCCACTCTAAATAACTGATACAATAACTATACATACAATCAAAAGGCTATAAAAGACTTTAACAACACTATCAACCACTAGACCTAATAGATATTTATAGAAGACTATACCCAATGAAAATGGAATATGCATTCTTTAAGCACATATGAAAATATCTCTAGGATAGAGCATACATTAAACTATAAAACAAGTCTCAATAGATTTTTGAAAGACTGAAATTACAAAAGGTATGTTTTGAGAACATAATGATATTAATTTAGAAATAAACAACAGAAAACAGTTTGGAAAGTGTCCAATTTTTAGAAATTAAACAATACATTGCTATATAACTCTCAGGTCAAAGAAGAAGTCTTGAGAGAAATTAGAAAATATTTTGAAGTGAATGAAAACAAAAACACAACATATCAAAATTTATAATATGTAGCTAAGCAATCTTTACAGGGAAATTTATAGCTCTGAATACCTATATTAGAAAATAAAAATGATTTAAAATTAATAATATAAGCTTACACCTTAGCAAATTCTTAAAAGGAAAGCAGATTGAACCAAAGGATGCAGAAAAAAGAAGAGATTAGAACACAAATGAAAACAAAACAAAAAAAGAGAAAAAATCCATAAAGGCAGAAGTTATTTTTCTGGAAAGATAAAAAAGAAAAAAAGGACAAACCTTAGCTAAGTGATCAATAAAAGGAGATAAGACACAAATGGCTAATGGGGATGAAAAAAGGGACCCTGTGGCCAACAAATGAGATGAAATAGTCTTGTAAGACACATATAATTAAACTGACTAAAAACATAGAAAATCTGAACAGATTCCTAACAAATATAGAAATTGAATTACTAGTAATTTAAAATGTTCCCCCAAAGAAAATTTTAGACCTAGATGGGTTCACAGGTGATTTCTAACGAACACTTAAAGAATAATGTTAATCTTTCACAAAATCATCCAGAAAATGGAGGAAACACTTCCCAACTCTTTTATGAGACCAGTATTACTACTGAAACCAGACAAAGACATAAGCAGAAAAGAAAAC
Source organism: Tadarida brasiliensis (assembly GCA_030848825.1). Taxonomy (NCBI): domain Eukaryota; kingdom Metazoa; phylum Chordata; class Mammalia; order Chiroptera; family Molossidae; genus Tadarida; species Tadarida brasiliensis. The sequence continues at coordinate 53,373,625 of CM061258.1, forward strand.
TACAGAATAATAGCCCTCATGAGTATAAATGCATAAATTCTCAATAAAATATTAACAAATGTATGAAAGGGATTCAACACCATGCACAACTGTACTTTATTCCAGGAATGCAAGATTTATATTAATACATATAAATATAAGATTAAAATCATAAGATTATTTCAATAGAAACAGAAAAAAATCTATAAAACCCAACCAAGAAAGTAGGAATAGAAGGGGAATTACTTAGTCTGACAAAAGGCATCTACAAAAAATGTATAGCTAACATACTTAATGGTGAAAGACTAAATGCTTCCTAATATCAAGAACACTATCAAGGTTATCGTGCCACTTCTAGATACTAGAGTATCTTTCCAATGCAATTAAAGAAAAAAAGATAATATAAAGGTATCTTGATTGGAAGAAAGGAAAAAGATAAAACTGTCATTATTCACAGATGACATAATTCTGTATATAGAAAAACCATAAGGAATACACACACACACACACACACACACACACACACACTACTAGAACTACTAAACAAGTTCAGCAAGGTTGCAGGATGTGAGATCAATATATAAAAATCAATTATATTTTATATACTAACAATGAGCAATCCAAAAATGAAATTAAGAAAATAATTCTATTCAAAATAACATAAAAAATAAAATACTTAGGAATACATCTTTTAAAAAAGAAGTGAAAGGCTTGCTTGTATATTATAGAAAACATTGTTGAGAGAAATAGATAGATATACCAAGTTCATTGATTGGAAGGTTCAATATTTGTTAAGATAACAATTTTTCCCAAACTGGTTTATAGATTCAAGACAATTTCTATCAAAATACCAATAGGTCTGTTTGCAAGCTGATCCTAAAAACATGCATAACTTTTAATGTTTATATTAGAAATCTCAGCAAGGTTTTCATTTTTGTTTTGTTTGTTTGTTTTTTTAGAGTGCTAACATTTCTTCGGAAATGGAAAGGACTCAGAATAGCCAAGACAATTTTGGAAAATAAGAACTAAGTTGGAGAACTTCTACTTCCTGGTTTCAAAACTATATAGAAGTTTAACAAGATAGTATGGTACTGGCATAAAGATATTCATATATATCAATGGAACAGAAGTAGGACTCTAGAAATAAATTCTTACATTTATGGCCCATTGATTTTCTATAAAGGTACCAAAGAAATTTAATAGGGCAAAGAACAGTCTTTTCAACAAATGATGCTGGAGCAATTGGCTGGCTACACACAAAAATATTAACTTAATCATAAATATAAGGGCTAAAATTATGAACTTCAATAAGAAGCATTGGGTGGGGCAAAGAATTTTTAGGAACAACATCAGAAGCAAGAGCCATAAATGAAACACATGGATAGATTGGACTTCATCAAAATTGAAAATGTGCTTCAAGGAAGAGAAAAAGACAACCCAAGAGAAATGGGAGGAAATATTTACAAATCATATATTTGACAAAGGACTTCAATCCAGATCATATAAAGAACTCTTACAGTTCAATAATAAGAAGTGAAACTTGGTAGAAAATTTGAATAGATAAACAAATGACTAAAAACACATGAAAAGATGAGTCATTAGGGGAAATACAAATTAAAACCACAATGAGATAATACTTCAGTCCCATTCAAATAGTTATATTAAAACTGACAGAAAATAACAAGTGGCATTGAGAATGTGGTGAAACAAAAACCCTCATACATTGCTGGTGGAAATGTAAAAAGAACAGCTACTTTGGAAAACAGCCAGTTTCATAAAATGTTCAACATAAGCTTATCATAGGATCCAGCGATTCCACTCCTGGGTACTAGGCATGTAAGCAAGAGAAATGAAGCCGTATGTTCACACACAGACTCGTACATGAATTTTTATAGCAGCATTATTCATAATAGCCCCAAATTAGAAACAGTCCAAATGTCCGTCCACAAGTGAATGAATAAACAAATGTGATACACTCAAATATTATTCTGCAATAAAAAGGAATGAATGACTGAAATGCTACAACATGAATGAACTTCAAAAATGTTATGCTAAGTGAGGGTCAGCGATGTTTTTTTAGAAGATGAGATAGTAAACATTTCAGGCTTGTGGACCAATGGTCTCTGTGGCAATTTCCCAACTCTGCCCTCATAGTGCTAAGGTAGCAATAGACAATATGTAAATGACTAGGTGTGATTATATTCTAATAAAACTTTATTTACAAAAATAGGCAGCAGGTAGTTTGAGGACTCCTGTGCAAAGTGAAAAAAGCTAGATAGAAAAAACCCAGCACAGTATGATTCCATTTTTATGTGATGCCTAGAAAAAGTATTTCTATAAAAGTAGCAAACAGATCCATGATTGCCTGACTTGGGGGTTGGGAACAGGCTTTGACTACAAATTGGCACTAGGGTGATGGAAATATTCTGTAATTGGATTGTGGTTATTGTTGTACAGCCCTATAAATTAACTAAGTATTAGCGAATTGTACACTTTAAATGGGTGAATTTCATGGTATGTAAGTTGTATCTTAATAACCTGTTAAAATTATATTACCTTCTTTTATTTTTCTGTTGTTTTGTGGGCTTAACTATTTTATCCTTATATTATTACTTTTGTCTTCAGTGAAAAACATTTTATTAGTGACTCTAGCATTCAAACTAAGAGCAGTGCTTAGGGAGGTTTGTAAATGCCTTGTAACTTTGAACTCTTCCTTCTGGAGTGGATATGAGTTAGGTGAGTTCTTTTTGAACTCTTTCCCAGGGATCTTATTATAAGAAAAACCCTGGTTAGAACTCTGAAGGAAGCTTTCTAGCATCATCAATTCCACAGTGTCTGGAACCAGATGTCGGGGACTGTGGTTTTGAAGGTGGATAATAATGGAGCCTTTAATTGTATGCATCTTCTTCCTGCCTTCTTTAAAAGTTCTTGCAATATCTAACCTAGACTAGAGTTGGTTAATTCCTCTGCTGCTGAAGGAATTGTCCAGGTCTTTGAAGGCTGTGCCAGTTGTCCTCTGTGTCACTCATCCCTGCCATGTGAGCACAGTCTCAGACGGTTCAAGGATTCAACTCAAATCCTGTCTTGGGATCATTGCCTAACTGCATATTGCATCTTACCACGGGAGTGAGTTAGTAAAGTGTAGAACCATTTCTGATGCTTAGGCAAACTCTCACAGGACTAAAAATTACCTTGCTGGTGACAGAAGTAATAATACATGATAGCTGGTGCGGTGGTCTGCTGATCTGGTTTTAGTTCCCTCATCAGGGAGCATTTCCTATGCATGGTCGTGAAAGAAAACAGTCTTGTCTCTAGGACGATGTTGTGGAATAAGGTCCAATGAATGACCTCACTGTGTTATTGGGATGATATTAAGTTCTCGCCCTTAGACCTGAGTAGGAGAGCTGGGTCTTAGAATCCTCAGGGGCAGAGGCAAAAATGTAGCCCCTCAGGAGGATGTACTGTTTACCAGTCACCAGCTTTTATAATATTGGCCGAGCTCACTGAGCATTATACAACTGGAAAGGACCTCTTAGACAAAATATAAATATTGTTTTGTCCCTAGTATAGTCTCTTCATCTTGTAGATAAAGATTCCTGTATATGAATTGTGTGCAAATGATTTGATGCTTTAAATCCTTATAATGAACATATTACTATGAACATTATTGGCACCAATGGACTCATTGCCCATATGTTAGTCCTATATGGATTATCACCTTTTATTTACATTCTTTCATGTTGTTAGTCAACCTTTTACTCTGACTCTGTAGAAAGATCTTTTGCAGTGGTTTGGTTTTCATTTAAATGAGAGCTCAGGTTCTCATTCACCTTTCTTCCTTCCTTCTTTCCTTCCTTCCTTCCTTCCTTCCTTCCTTCCTTCCTTCCTTCCTTCCTTCCTTCCTTCCCTCCCTCCCTCCCTCCCTCCCTCCCTCCCTCCCTCCCTCCCTCCCTCCCTCCCTCCCTCCCTCCCTCCTTTCTTTCTTTCTTTCTTTCTTTCTTTCTTTCTTTCTTTCTTTCTTTCTTTCTTTCTTTCTTTCTTTCTTTCTTTCTTTCTTTCTTTCAGTGGGGGCAGAGGTGGAAAGCAAGTGTGATCAGTATGAGTATTTACATAGAAGTCATGCAGGTTCGTTAGATGGCCGGCTTCAGCACAGCAAAACCGAGGAGGCTCTAGGTGCTGTGTCTCTGAGTGGAATGTGCTGTTTTAACTGAATGCCAAGACTTGCTCAGGCACTGTCTCCTTCGTCGGCCTCTGACATCTGACGGGAAAGGTAGCTCCTGTTTCTAATTGCAGTATTGAACATCATGGGCTAATTCCTGGACATTTGGCATCGGGCACTTGCTATCTGCTATCTGTAAAAGCTTGGTTGTGGGGAACACATTAGTTGTTTTTTGGGGGAAGAGATGTATTGCAGGGACTTCGGTATATAGGCTTGAGATTGGGCTTCCAGGAATCACTTCTGACCCACCAGGGGGCTGCTGCCTCTGCTGTCCTGGATGGGGAGCACGTAGGAGCTGGCTGCGGAAAATGCTGTCCCAAGTGATCAGGACACTGCTGCTGTCTCTGTGGGCTGGACACCTGCCAGCAGAAATGGCCCCTGCAGTGGCAAATGGCCTTCATCTTGCTTCCACCTTCCAGGCCCTGAGCAGAAGCTCTAATTGGCATTCGGAATCAGAGTTGCAGGAGAATCTGAGAAATGCTTTTTAGCTTTTGAACCCTCCAGCTCAGAGTACAAGAAGGAACCCCTTTCCATCTCAGTCTTTTGCCTGTAGTCAGTTTTGCTTATAAAAGAAAATGTGCATTTTTAACCATCTCAATATAATACAGATATGACGATATTAGAAGAATGTGCAGAAATGAAATAGTCAAATAGGTACATAAGGTGCTGTCATGGAATTAAATGTATCTCTGCTGACCCTCAAACTAACTAATTTAAAATATCTTTAAGCAAAGCAAATTTTGTACAATTTGTGGTCCACCTACAAGACAAACATGATTAGAGGGCTCCTGTGAGATCCCGGTTTCTGTGCCTATGAGTGTACATCAAGTCCCGTGCTTGGATTAATTGGTGCTTTTTTTTTCTTCTGGCTGGGAAAGTACAGATGTGATGTGTGTCTCAGCATGAGATGCCATGTAATCAGAGAGCTAAGCTGATTCACACTTATTCTCTGTGTGAATTAAAGTCTCTGCCCTTAAAAGTGGGCAAAGTTTGATGAAAAAAAAAAAGGTTAGGAATCAATATGGTTCATGAATTCATATTTACATTATGAATTCACCAGGAGGTATGTGCTCATTCTAGAATTCTTATAAAATGGGGGAATTAGAACCTATGGCTGCCGTGGTCACATCTGTGGTTGATGTGAATGATCCCTGGTGACACTGTGCAGGGCACAATCTCTGTCACTTCATGAGGTTGTTGTGAGGGTTAAACAAGCCAGTAAGTGTGACGTGTTAGAACGGTGCCTGCATATAATAAACACAATATCAGTGATGGCCATTATATCATTATTCTTTTCTCTAAAATGGGGATAGCTCTGACTTAAATGATTGTTGTAAAGGTTAAACGAGTTTAGTCCCTGTTATAAGGAAGCACTGAGTGAATATTAGCTATAAATAATAACGATTGTAATGTTTTAACTCTTAGAATGATGCTCGCACTGTAGCATATTTCCTAGGACTTTTAAGCCAGAGAGGCCTCCTACCTCTGAAGCGTGAGACGGAGCTGCTGGCTTGAATTGCGAGAGGCACACAAGGGCCATCTTCATTCTCCAACACAGGGCGTTTTCTCAGCACCGGGCACATTCGCTCCCCACGGTTAGTACACTTGACAGTCTTTCAGTGGAACCTCAAGTCCAAGAAGTTAGTTTACTTTTGGAAGATTATTTTTCTAACCAGCATGACTTCACACCACACTTATTCACTGTGTGAATTAAGGTCTCTGCCCTTAAAATCGGGCAAAGTTTGATGAAAAAAAAAAAAAAGGTTAGGAATCAATATGTTTCATGAATTCATATTTACATTAACCGAATACTTTGGCCTGGTTTGGCAGAAAATATTTTTGTATGATTATCTGGTAGACTTTTGGATCATTTCTAGACTATTGAATCATTTGTTGGGAAATAGAATAGAAAATACTTTCAGAATTTGTGGTTTTGAAAAAGGACTTTCTCTGCCCTGATGAATAGTGACAGTAACGCAGGCTTGGGGATGGGGTTCTTGGGAGCGTCTGGTACATTCTGGCAGCTGCATGCCCATTAGTAAGTGCTGGCCTGGTCAGCAAGTATGGACTCTGGAGGGAGGAGGATGACATTCCTATATGGGAATGAATGTCCTATGTTAGATGACACGAAGGTGTCTGGGTAGGACAAAGGGTAACTTTGAAGCTCTGAAACATGTTTTAAGAATTGTCAGTGAACTATTTGAAAGTTTCATCGTTGAGCATTGAGCAGTCATCTTCCATTGAAATGACACCAGTAGACTTTGTCTGAAATACTCTGAGGAGACACACAAGACAGGTGGAGCCAACCCCCAGCCAGGGTGGAGGGTACCCCGAGGATGGGCCCTGAGTTGCCCTGTGCAGGGCGTTCTCCTGAGGCTGAAGTTTCCACAGACGTGTACAAGCCTCTCTTCTCAGTCCTCAGTTACTAAACTGAGAGCCCTTGAACGATGCCTCCAGTCTTGTGGTTTCAGACCCCGGGAGGTCGGATGGGAGGAGGAGTGTGGTAAATTCCAAGGCAGGGAGGTTCAGGAACCTACTGACTCAGGAAATACCAAAGTCCTCCAATAAACGGAACGAGTCTGTGTAGGTATATTTATGAACAAACGATTAAGTGAATATACAGTCTTGGATTTTTATTTATTTATTCTTTTGTGGTCAGATATTTTATTCATTATTTGTCTACACCATTTTATTTTATTTTTTATCTTTATTGTTGAAAATATTACAGTTGTCTCCCCTCCCCCACCCCCCCCCGGTTGACCTCCTCCTTCCCACCCACCCCCACCCCCCGCTTTCCCCAAACTGTTGTTTGTGTCCATTGGTTGTGCATATATGCATATAAGTTCTTTGGCTTATCTCTTCCCAACACCCCAACTCCCTTCCCTCTGAGGTTTGTCAGTCTGTTCCCTACTTCCATGGCTCTGGATTTGTTTTGATCGTCAACTTATTTTGTTCATGATATTTCATAAATAACTAAGATCATGTGGTATTTGTCTTTCTCTGACTAACTTATTTCCTGTAGCATAATATTCTTCAGGTCCCTCCATGCTGTCTCAAGGGGTAAGAGATCCTTCCTTTTTTATAGCTGCATAATATTCCATTGTGTAAATGTACCACAGTTTTTTTATCCACTCATCTACTGATGGACACTTGGTTTGTTTCCAGATCTCAGCTATGGCAAATAGCACTGCTATGAACATAGGGGTGTATATATTCTTTCTGAAAATCTTTGATTTAAAAAAATAAAAACAACTAAACAAATTGACTGAGTCCCCACTGTGTGTAAGGTCCTTTGCATGAAGGGAGGTGTAAACCTAACCCAAATGTTTCAGGCCCATAGTGATAGACCTCAAAGGAGGTCCCAGTTTATTCTGATATTTGAATTATAATAAAATGAGAACTGCTTCCCCCATCCTTCATCCAATATGGATTGTCCATCTCTCAGAGAATTCCTTGGGGATATTTGCAAGAATTCCTAGTGCTGTTTTGCCGGTCCTCACTTGCCTGCTAGTGCCCCTCGAGGCCAGATGTCTTGTCCTAACTACATCAAATCCAACCTGCTGGTCCCAGATGCCTCTGCTGCTAATACAGAAGTTTTGGCTGATCCGCAGAGATGCTTCTGTGAAGACTGTTCTCTTAACAGCCACCCCTGAAGCTGGTACAGATCTCTGCTAACTTGACTAGACCACTGGCTCCCACTTTTCCTAAGCCCCGGGATGTATTCCAGGATACCAGTTCAGAATCCTCTTTGCTTCTGGTGACTTGACTCGTAAGAGCCCCCATCATCTTTTCCTACAGTCTGAGCTGATCTGTCTGTGCTACACAGGTCCACTTGACGCATCTCAGTGTCATTGGAATGTCAAGAAAAGACATTGGGTTGTGGTCTATTTCCACTCCAGGGCCTTATGTAAACTCATGGGTGCAGTCAGAGGTATGGACCTGGTGTTGCTCAACTACCCCAAGAAGCACCCAGGACCATTGGGCAAGGTGACACTTCATTCCTCCTGCTGAGAGCTCTTGCCTGCTTACAAATACTCCAAGGATTCCTACAGCATGACAGGCAAGAAAGACACAGCTTCCATTGTCCCATGTGAGGGAGCAGCAGCACTGAGGAAAGGCCCCTGTAGGCAGAGGGGAGGGATCCCTGGAGACTGGGGTGCCAGAGGAAAGATGAGGACAGGTGACTGATGATGCCAGGGGAGCGAGGATATCAGATACATGGTGGAGATCTGGGTTTTGTCCAAGAAGACTTTGGAGGCATCTAGATAAGAACCTGTTGTTACCAAAGAGGAAACTGAGACCCTCACAGACGATGGGACTTTTCCAAGGTGATTCAGTGAGATAAGCCCATTAAACAGCCCCAAGTCCATTATTTCTTGTATCATGTCTTGGTGCTTTCTCTAGGAGTCAAGGAAGAGAGGGAGGATGGAATTGCAGAGAGGTTTTGAAGGAAAGGGGAGTTAAAGTGTGTCTTGATCGCCCTCATGAGGCGACTGCAATCTTCAAGTGACAGGTGGCGTGGCGAGGAGTGCTGAGAATGAAGGAATGGGATGCCCCTGGCAGTATGCACTTAGTGTTGCCATATTGTGCTGTTATCAGCACTGTGAGTTGTTTGGTGTTGCCCTCAGATGATGAGGTGATGGACCCAAAGCTGTTGGCATAAGGGACCAGGGATGAATCACTGATTAGTCAGCATTGTTAACCTAATTCCCTGGAGTAGAATTATACGGAGAGCTGCTCAGTCAGTCTGAAATCCTGGAAGGTCTTTAAACGTCAGTACACAATCAGATGGCGCTTTCTGTAAGCTTCAAAGTGGATACAGAATTTAAAACGAAAGGCTGCATTCTGACCCTCCGCCTCTCTGCGGCCGCCTCTGGGGCACAGGAGGAAAAGCAGAAGCCAGCCTGGCAAGTTCTGATGGTGTGATCAAAGACACAGAGTATGCAGCAACCAACACAATAACTGAACATCTCCAGAATCAGACAGGCTTGGCATTCGGACAGAGCGGAGCCCTTCTCTGGGGAGAGTCCAGAGTCAGCTGCCTGAACTCGCTTTAAGACTTCGGATCTCAAATCTCTGCCTCTGTCTTCACATGGCCTCTTCCCTCCGAGTGTGTCTGTGTCCAAATCCCCCTCTTCTTATAAGCACACTTCTTATAGCAAATCAGTGGATTTAGGATACACCCTAATCCAGTTTGATATCTTCACTTGATTATATTTGCAAAGACCCTATTTCCAAATAAAGTAACATTGACAGGTTCTGAGTGGGCATAAATTTTAGGGGACACTATTCAGTTCAGAACAGACTTCCACATCTGATCCATCAGCAAGCCTTAGCCCCTCTGTCTCGAGCAATTCTCATCACCCCTGCCACAACCTTTGTCCAAACTTGCCCAGCCTGAATCAGCTGGATACTGCCTCACACCTGGTCCACTTTTGCCCCATCCCGTCTGTACTACACAAGGCAGCCAGAGTGTCCTTTCCAAATGCAAATCAGATTATATGACTCCCCTGAACAAAACCCTCTGAGGGCTTCCCAACACCAGAGGATAAAATCCAGCTCTTCAGAGCTTCCGGGTTGGTGAACACAGGAAGGTGTGGGGAGAGCGATGAACCTGGAGGGGGCATGGAAGCGCCGTACCCCTTGCCCTGTGCAGCTCTTCCATTAGACTATTCCTTGTATAGTACATCGGCAATATAGAAAAAAGAGAAAGAAAGATAATCCAGATCTTTAACTTGGCTTGAAAGATGCTTGTTGATCTTGCTCGCTGGGTGACTTCGTCTCCTGTGTCCCCATATTCACTGGGCTCCAGCCACACTGGGCTGCTTTCTGTCCCCCAGTCATGCCGAGCTGTCTCCAGGCCTCTTCATTCACTGTTCTACTGAAACATTCTTCCCCCAGATCTTCAGGTAACCCCTTTTAAACGTTCAAATCCCAAGTCCTGTTCCTACTGAGAAAGGCCTTCTTCACCCGGCCTAGTGAAAGTGTTCTCTCTCACATTAGCCTCTTTACCCTCCTTGTAGCTCTTTTCAACATCCGAATTTACCTACGTATTTGTGTAGAGATATTAATAGCACTGCATTATATCTTTATTATTTGTCTCCCCTAGTAGAAGGCTGGTTCCTGTGAACAGCCAATTAATTTCCCTTGCCTATAGCTGTACCCCAGCTCCTGCAAAAATTATTGGCATAAAGACACACAATAAATATTTTGTGTCTACTAAAATTTTGTGTTTTGTGGCTTCTACCCTCCCTCCAAAGGTATGCTTCATTTTTTAAATGGTAAAATCTAACTATTTTTGAATGTTAAAAACACTTTGTATAGATTCTTGTTTGTTAACAGTTGAGGGCCTGTTTTCATAACTTCTCCCCAACCATCTGTAAAATTTTCTGCTTTAGTTTCTTCAGAATATCTCAAATAATTTTGTGGCCACCCCCACCCCTACCCCAGTACCTGAATATACAGGTGCATGCTTATTCATAACTTTATACACCCCCTCCTGGATAAGAAGTGATCATTCATCCCCTCCCCCACCCCCACAGGAAAGCATTTCTAGGTGTGTAGATTTCTATAGAAAGATATATATCAGGATTTTAAAAATTATTATTTTGGTTTGTGGGGAAAACGTACCTAATGGCAAGGATATGAATATTGTTTCGCATCAGGCTGGGTAGCATCTTACCCAGAAGAGGTAGTGAGTTGCCCATCAGGGGATTCTAACTAATGTACAGAAAAATATTTCTCTCTTTCTTTTTCAGATAGTTGGTTATAAAGTTGGACAGAAAACTATCAGGAGATTTAAAGTTTGTTCTTTCTTTTTGGTGTTCTTCGTGTTAGCCATTTCTAGAGCATCCTCTATTTTCAAAGACCTCTTTGGGTAAGACCGGTTTTGCTGTCAAGAAACTGACCAAGAGTGTTAGATATTTGGTGTTTTAAAATAGATTGCTGTAGCCCTGGCTGGTTTGGCTCAGTGGTTAGAACATCGGCCCCCAGACCAAAGAGTCTTGGGTTCGATTCCCAGTCAAGGGCATGTACCTTGGTTGCAGGTTCGATCCCTGGCCCCAGTCAGGGTCTTGCAGGAGGCAACCAATTGATGTGTCTCTTTCACATCAATGTTTCTCTCTCTCCCTCCCTCCCTCCCTCTCTATCTCAAAATCTATGGGAAAATATCCTCAGGTGAGGATTAAATAAATAAATAAAATAGATTGCTATATTTTAGTTTTCAAACTGGTTCAAGTTATTGTCTCCCATAAACCTTTGTCACCTTTAAGTTTCTAGCCTATTTCTTTCCTTCTTGCCTCATCAATTTTCTTGACCAGTCAGTTAGACTTGCTTACACTGTACTTGACTTCTCCTCAGTCCCTCAGATGCGCCCCTTCTGCTTGGGCAGGTCACCGTCGCTCTCCGCCCCGGCAGTATGCAGTGCTGTGAGGGCTGGACCCCCTGCAGCAGGCAACGGGGGCCCCCTGCATCCCTGTGAACAGCCTCTCGGGCAGTGTGTTTCAGTGGGAGGAGCCTGGGTTGTAGAACGGAATGATCTGGACATAAATTCTGCCTCTGCTTTTACTTTCTGTGACCTTAGGTGGCTGTTGAACTTTTCTGAGCCTGTTTTCTCCTCTGTAAAAGCAAGAACTATGTTTTATGGAATTGTGGTAATTGAAAGAAGAAACACACCAAGTTATTCGATACATTTTAGTTTAGACTCAGCATAAAGTCATTCCTTTAGGAATCTCAGCAGAGTTCTGCACCCTGGACCTCGTGCCGAGCTGCGAGCTGAGCAGTCGGCCTGGTGGGTCCACCTGCATCGTATTTGCAACGGGAGGGCAGGGAGGGTGTGGGCATGGCTGGTTATGTGCTTTGGAACCGATCGCCCACCAGGCCTGACTCCCCACCCACTTGCTTAGGACTCTGAGCAAAGTACTTGAGCCCTGGAAATCCCTGTCCTCACCTGTAGAATGGAACCAGCCTGCCTGTCTACTGTGTGCCAGTTCCAGGAAACAGTGCACACAACCTGACGCCGCACCTGAGACACGGGCCCTCAGCTCTCCAGGCTCAGAACCCATGGCTGCCTTTCTCCATCCAGAACCTGCGGACGGACTTCACAGACCCCAGGAACCTCAGGAGGTGTCCGTGGAGTCCCACGGAGAAGTCCTGTCACAGATGCTGCTGGCCTCCTACGAGGATGCCCTGCAGTTCTCCAGTCTAGAGCCCTCCCGCTACCCTCGCTCCCTCGGGATAAAATCCTTAGCAGGACACACAGGCCTTGTTAGAGCTCAGACCCCATGGGAAATGGCAGTTCCAGGAGTGAGCAGTGTCCCGGGGCTCTGGGCATACTCAGCAGGGGCCCCAGCCAGGAGATGCGGATTCCTCGTCATCCTTCAGGGCCCAGCCTCCCTGTTGTCCAAGACTGAGCGGTTGCCCTTCCCTGTGCTCGGTGCCCTCAGCACGGACGCTCCGTACAGGTTAAAAAACGGGACAATCACTGTAGGTGAGTATCGGAAAGGCCCCGGGCCTCACAGAGCACCGACTGCTAACCACCTGCTCTGGCGAGTTTGCAGGCGGGGCTCCCCCCAGTCGGCTGCACCCCGTTCCCGCAGCCATTCTTCTTGGACCCGCCTTACCGGCTTCTTTGGAGCCCACACCTGGCCTGATTAAATGGGTTCCCAAATTGTTGGGCACTTGGCCACCCAGCTGAGGATTATACTTGCTGTTCTTTCCAACAGATGTGGCCATAGAATAGATGCCGGCAATGGCCGGTGCCCAGGTGTCCTTGGCTGTCGATCTCTCTGGAAGGATCTGTCCTGAGAACGGCCTCTGCTACAAGTCTTCGCTCAGATGCCTTGTGCTCAGCAGCTGTATCGAAAGTCGAAAGCTTCCTGCCACCTCCCAGCCCGTTTCTCATGCTCTGTGTTTGCTCTGATATCACTTTTCTCCGTCTAGTACTGGACTTATTCCTACGTTATTGTTCTCCCCCGCTCCCATCTCATCCTTTTGGAGACACCTAATTTCTCCACGTCCAGCCTAAAAGTGGATGTACATGACGCAGAAACATGCAGTCCTTAGACAAGTACAGGCTCTCTGAGGGGTCATGCTGTGTGAACACCTCTGTCCACCCTGCCCCAGCCCAGGCGGCCAGCTCCTCCCCAGCCACCCCGTGCAGCAGTGCTCCCTCTGCCCGCCGCTCCAGGCCAGACGTCCGTGCGTCTCTTCGAATTTATCTCCACTTGGTCTTGACAACGATCTTCACGTGACCAAACTTTAGTTGAGCCTTCGAACCACGTCCTAGGCCCACTGGTGCATTTCCATGTAAAGCCCAGTTTTAGTAAGCACCCTGCTGAGTTAGTTCACTCTCCTCCTTCCCCAACATCTGATCGGGTTCCTCCCGCTTCCGCTCATGTCTGACCACCTGGCTGCCCGCAGCAAGAACCCCGCTAGGTTGGATAGTCAGAACCCCACCCCTGTGGTTTCCTCAGTGACTTGCTGTCACTGACCCACCTGCTCCTGGGCTGTCACTTCTCAGTTGCCCGCATTGTATTCAGTGTGAGTCCACCCCCCCCACACACACTGTAAAACCCACTCAGGGTCCCTGTACCGTCAGGATGGTCCTGGATAGCGTCCGCCTCGACACCTGTTTAAAAAAAAAAGAATCTAAGCAGCATACATTTTTAAAAAATCCATAAGAACGATTCAGGCGACAGGTACTGATTTACTTGAAAGCTGGAAGCAAAGGAAAGATATTGATTTTTGCCATTCTTCATGTATTTTTCATAACAAAAAACGACGGACCTGCTGAGCTTCTTTTCCTCTGTCTAGAAAGATATGTTTTTCATTTTGTTGTAGTTAATTACAGGTAGAGAAAAATCTCAGATTGACCAGAGTAAGAAGGAGAACTTAAAAACTGAAGGATAAGGACACACTCACAAAAAGATAAAAAAGAAAAAAAAGGCAAAAATCAGTACAGCATCTGTTCATTGCTCATTAGTATCTTCAGGACCGCTCTTCAACATTTGTTCACAACATTGGAAGAATAAAATGAAAATTTCCTTCCTTTTCTCTGTTTTTAAACTTCCTTGCCTCCCCTCAAACTACTGTATCCTGAGTTCTGCTTGTAATAGATTTCAAAGACATGGTCTTCATGGTGGTATGGGGAAAGAATGGCCTTAGTTCAGGTGTATGGCATCTGCAGACACTTTCGAATCGTTTCCATTGGGTGCGACGCAATTTTTGTTATGAAAAATATCTGCTGAGTGCCTGTGTGCAAAGCTCGGGGCCTACAAAGGTGCTTGAGGTAAAATCCCTTCACCACGGAGTATAGTTCAATGAGAGAGGTGGTGCATCTGCCCGTTGCTTTAAGGGTAGAATGGACCCTACCCATGGCCCTCCTGGGAAAAGGACCATGAAGTTGCATCTCCTTCTTAAATTCACATGTATGGTGATTTGGTTCTTATCACTTTCCCTCATGGCTTTTGTTGCCCTGGAGAGCAAAGAGGTATTTGTGAACCTACCAAGCCGTGATCTACATTAAAAAATTCAAAAACAAGGTAGTTAGAAGCAGTTACGAAGAACATCCAAGCAGTAGAATCAAATCCTAACCTAAAAGATAATAGAGGTTGAGATTTGAATTTCTGAAACTATTGGAAACTTTATAAAGAAAACCTCCTAAGTGGACTTTTTATGTGTGACACTAAATAATTTGGAGAGCAGAAGAAAGTTTCTTGTCTTTCTTGCCTGTCTTTCAAAGTCAACTTCCCTCTCCACCCACCCCTGACACAGACACAAGGGACCAGTGGTGGCAAATGCTTTTTTTTTTTTTCTAAAATACTTTAAAGAAGTAGCAGCTGTCTTAAAATTGTTTTTCTCTCTTAACATTTCACTTTGATTTCCATCTTTCAGTGCCTTTCTCATTCCCACCTCTCACCCTTTCTGTTCTTGTCTCACTAGCCATTTTTATAGTTATACATGTGGGTGGGGAGCTGTTCCATCCCACTTTTTCAGTATTTTAAGAGCTTTTGACATCATCTGGAAAAAATGCTGACTCATTATATCCCAGCTCTCATTCCAGTTGAGGCCTGTACTCTAATTCAATTAATTAATATACTTTCCCCATTTCCCATCCTCTTCATCTGCCTGCCCCTTATAGATAACATATATACTCTCACCAACTGCTTCAAAGTAAGTTCTGCCATTATCACAGTTTGTCTAAGTGTGGTTTTCATTTATTTATCTGGCTTGGGATTCATTGGGATTCCTGAGCCTGAAGATTCGTGTCTTTCATCAGGTCTGAAAAACCCTTTTCGTACATTGCCTCTCTCTGGTTGTCTGCTCTTTCTCTGACACATTACTAGACTTATGTTGAAAATTATCTTTCCTCCATGTCTTTTAACCCCTCTTTTCTGTTTTCTTTCTCTTTAGCTCTTTATACTGCATTTGGATAATTTTCTCTGATCTGTTTTTCAGATTTCTTTCTAGTTTGCTCTTTCTTTATTCAA
Organism: Tadarida brasiliensis; assembly: GCA_030848825.1. Lineage (NCBI taxonomy): Eukaryota > Metazoa > Chordata > Mammalia > Chiroptera > Molossidae > Tadarida > Tadarida brasiliensis. The sequence goes on from CM061258.1 coordinate 53,389,312, forward strand.
CTAGGTCTAATCTGTGTTTATCTATCTGTTGGGTTTTAAATTTCAAGTTGTCTGTTTTTCAACAATAATTGAAAGAGTGATTTTATTAATTTTAAGAAGTTTTATGGGGTTCTTGTGAAATCTGACTTTTAAAATACTTTTCTTTTTTCCTCGTGTTTTCAATTTACACTTTATATCTTTAGTCTTTGTAAGCATTCTAATTTTGATTCTCACAGTTCTGGTACCTGAAATTCTTGGTAGTAGTGGTGGTGGGGTATGGGGAGTTCCTGATCCCTGTGTCTACTGATCCTTGTTCATGGTGGAGGATTTGTGTGTTTTGTAATTTTGGATTGTGAGTTTTCCTTTAGGAGTTTTCTCAGTGGTAATTCAGTATAGGCTGAGGTTGAATCTTCAGAGAGATTTTGTGTGTGCTTTTGTCAGGGGCCCCATGACCATCACTGACCTGGGCTACTTCCTATTTTAACTTCTCACCTGAGCCTGAAGATCCATGTCTTTCATCAAATCTGAAAAACCCTTTTCTTGCATTACCTCTCTCTGGTTTTTTGCTCTTTTTATGACACATTACTAGACCTATATTGAAAGTTTTCTTTCCTCCATGTCTCTTAACCCCTCTTTTAAGGGGCAAACCACAGGAGAATGCTTCAATCTGAACTTCAAGCCTACATGAGGCCAGTGCTTATCAATTCTCAGGGAGGTTTTTTCCCCACCCCCATTGAGATCCAGGCTGAGGCAGACACATATTTTAACAGTCTTCTTTTGCAGGTCGGAGAATTTTCATTGCTAGTCCACTATTTTACAGAGAGGATGATCTTTTGAGAGTTCCAGCTTTATATGGGAATCTGTTTTCATTCCCTCACCTGCACTGCATGAAGGCCCTGGGGCTTCTTCTGACCCACGTGGATGTGAAAATTTAAACATTGGGTCACCAAGACTAGTTTCTGCCTCCTGTCAGGCCAACCAGTATTAGTTGAGAGCTTAATTCTGGTTTTCTGATCTCTCTGTGTATTTGACTCTGGGAAATTTCTTCTTTTCTTGAGAACTTAGCCATGCATTTAAAAATATATTTATTATACTTGACCCAATTTTCAAAGTTTTTAGTAGCAAAATATTTTTTTCCAAGATATCTAGATTTCCAAGAACATATCATCATCATCATCACCACTCTCTGACAGTGCCCACTAGTGGGTAGAGGGTGTGTGTCTACATTCAAAGAGGCGTATGGAGAAGGGGACTCTGCCCTTTAGAAGCTCACAGACTTTTCTAATTCATCGATAAGCTCTGAGAACTGTTCATTCAGTCTGTTACTCAATCATCCTTACATTCATATCATATTCAATAAGTACTTAGTCAGTTTCTACTATGCAGGCTTCCATTCATTTGTTTGGCAAGTATATATTGTATAACAGAATCTGCTACACGCCAGACATGTGCTCATGCTCAGCAAAAACATACCTGATCCCTGTCGTTGTGGAGGACACAAAGATGAGTCAGATAATTACATAGATTAATGTAAAGTTGCAAATGTGCCAGGAAGTACCTGTGTGTGGTGCTGTGACATGTGCACTGGGGGACTTGTTCAGCTCAGGCAGAGGGGCTTATCTGAGGAAGTGAAATAAGAAGCAAGTGTGGCTTTCACAGAGAACAGCTTTGAGGAGGCGAGTGACAGAGGAGAGCAGTTGGAAGGCTGTTGCAGTAGACCAGAGGAGAGTTGCTGGTAGCTCAGCTCCAGTTTGGGCTTATGGACAGGAAGATTTGAGATTAATTAGCAGGTAAAATTATCAGGAAGGAGCAGAGAGATGGGCCAAGAACAATTCTGAAGTTTTAAGCTTATCTAACTGGATGGCTGGTGATGTTCCTTTATCAAAATAAGGAACGCTGAAAGAGGACAGGTTTGGTGGAAAGGCCCTGAGTTTTTCTTTTGGACATATTGGGTTTGAGGCATTTGAAACATCTAAGAGGAAAATGTCAAGAGGAAGTTGGATATATGGATCTGGAGCTTAGTAGGGGGATCTGGGATATAAACATGTAAGTAATTTGCTTATAGATGACCATTAGATGAGATTTCTATGGAGAGATGATAGATATCCCTTAGATACAGGGACATGGAGGTTACTGGTGAACTTAATGGCAGATGTTATGGTGGTGAGATGGGAGGAGACACTTGGAGTAGGAGATGGGGAAATAGAGAATCAGTAAGTGTGGACAACTTTCAAGAAGTTTGCCAGTGAAGTTATGCAAGGCCTGAATTAATTTGAAAGGAGATGTATAATTAATTATGGTTAACTATTATTGGAAGGCAGTATCTTTTAAAATAGTAGAAAAGTATTAAAATAGTTTCTTGATAGTGAAAAGATAGCTAAGGTGGAGACATAGGCCGTCACAGAGAGGACTCAAAGACACTGAACCAATATTGAATTGTAATAATAGATAATATTTATTGAGCTCTTACTATTGTTTCAGGTGCTATTCTAAATGCTTAACATGTATTAAATAACTTAATCTCCACAACTACTCTATGAGGTAGGTACACTTATTATCTCAGACAGGTGACGTAACTTGCAAGGTAGGAGAACAGAGATTTAATCCAGACAGGCTGTCTGTGGAGTTCATGTTCCTAACTACTGTGAACACTGCTTCTCAGTATGTGGGTGCACAATGAAGTATTTGTATCATCTGGAAGCCAAGATATGGGCTCATCCATCTACAAGTATTGAGAATGTTATTGGTTATGTAATCAGTTTGGGGCAAAAGTAGAAACTAATGCTGGCTCAACTACTTGTTAAAACTTCTTCTTGGCTTTACATGATAGAACAAGACAGGCAGAAATGGAAGTGTCTTTACACCAGCCTTAGCTTTAATCAGTGACCTTTAATAAATATGTGTACATTATTCATTTAATTGCACCTGTAACTCTGGTGGGCTCACTTCTGAAGGTATACAGGTAAGTAAGCAGAGTCCACCACAGTCTGAAGCCACTTGCACCTCTCAGCCAAAATGTGCCATCTGTGGGTTTCATTAACCAATGTTCTAAAACAAGTGACTTTTTCCAGGTCCCTGGGAACTGGCTTTAACTAAAACATGCATGTGTTTCTTTTCTTCCTAAGGATTTAGCAACACTGACAGAATATGCGACAAAGAGTTTATCATCCGTAGAACAGCCACCAATCGAGTACTGAATGTCCTCCGTCACTGGGTCTCAAAGCACGCACAGGTAATTCAGTGGCCTCATTAATTATTTTCAAGAATTTTTAAAAAAAATCAACTTTTTAAGTCATTACACATGCATCATGCCTCCTGATTCTTTGGGGTTAGAGTTTGAAACCTTGACATTGGACTGTAGGAAGGGAAGAAATAAGACACACATGCAGATCAAAGCAAACATGTGTACCGCCAAGGCCCACTGTTTCAGCTCTACAAAGGACATGACCTGTGGGGGCTAGAGCCACGGCAGGGCCACTATACTATGTCACCCAGGAGCACTGTTCACAGGGGCCTCTCTGTAAGTGGAGTTGTGCCAGCTGCTGTGGTGTCCACCAGAGGTAAACAGCAGTTCCTCCCCCCCCCACCCCAGTAAACAGCAGGTGCTCCCTGGAGGTAAGCAACACCCTGGCACCAGACACTCTGGTATCTGGTCAGGTAGTGTTTTCTCAGCCTTATTCAGAGATGTTTTCGCCTCATGCTCTTTGATGTTCTGGCTTTCAGCATTCTGTTTTAAATTGGGGCACAGTGACAGGACACCTACCTGTTACCTATTTGTGCATTTTTGGTGCAGGTTTGTAGAATTTATACCCATTTCATAAAATAAAGCAAGCCCTCTCCTGTTTGCCTCCTTGGTTCAAGGCATATATTGTTCTTTTCTCACCCACTGCCAAATAATGGGGGGCTCCTGGCAGTGGCTGGCTCGCACCCTGCAAGGAGAATTTTGGAGAGAGAGAAGGTGGTCCTGAATGGCTCAGATCAGAACATGTGAAACATACACCAAGTGAGTTTGCTAATGAGTAGAGAAAAAGAGGCAAGGAGTTCCAGGTCTTACTTCATTATATTCTCAGGGGCCATCGTGGGTCTGCCATGTGGTCCTTGGCAATGACAGTCCATCAGACAGGGCCACACGAGCGCCAGGCTCCTGAAACCCTGTGGTAGAAGAATTCACTAGTTGGGAAAGCGGGATTTTGCCTCACCACCAGTAAGCTCATACAAATTCTTAAATATCAATTAAAATTAAAACAACAAAGATAGCACATGAAACAAAGGATGTAGAAATTTCATCTTACATGTCTTCAATAAAAATTGATCCTATGTGACTCAAATTCCAAGAACCATCCTTAGCTCACTGGAAGTGTCTAGTCTCTTTTCTCTGAGAGCTTCTTGTAAATCCCTTTGCCCGCTGCAGATAACACATGGTAGTGAGGTTTATTCATATCTGACCATCCATCCTGTTCCTCTCTGTTTTTTTGTTTTACTTAGAGTCTTGACATCCATGGCCTCCGAAGGGCACAGTAGGGTCAGTAGTCCAGGCTGAGCAGATACAGCTCACTTCTCGTCCCTGTCTCAGCCTATGCAACTTCATGCAGACTCACAGTCATGGTACAAATCAAAGCCTGGGTTGACCTGGCCTCAGCTCTCCTCCCTTCTTCCAACTCTTCCCTCAAACTCCGACCTTTTTTCCCTAGCAGCCTCACTTCCCTTTTCTCAGTTCCCAGTGCCCTCTTTTTCTAATCTCAAATAGGAATCCCTCACAATTCACATATAACTCATAACAGCTAGAAGAGTGCCACAAAGGAAAATATAACATGCCGGGGCTATTTTATTTTTTGTAAAGAGAATTCATAGTTGGGAAGAAATCGGTGTATTGAATCCCTTGCTTGTAGTAGATTTTCAATAAGGGATGATATTCTGATTTGATACTGCACTGTACATACATACATACCTACGTACATACATACATAGAAGGCAATATTAGGTGAATAGCACCAAGTCATTGGAATAGAAAATAGATTAGTGAGAAAACAAGGCTCTCTTCATTCGGATTGTATCCTGGCAGTCTTTAGTTCTAACCCAAAGAAACACCCAGGTGTTAGAGTTAGCTGTCGATTGGACGGTTCAGGCACTTTGCAGCTGTCACCTCGGAGGTGCTCACATACAGGAAAGCACTTCTTCATCTCCAGTGAGAGGGGCCACTCTGGGAACTGCAGCTTCAGACCCTCCCTCCATCCAGGGCATATGGGTGGTACAAATTGTTCAGGCATTCCGTCTTTTCTCCTGACATGATTATTGTATAGAATTTAGATCCGAATGTGCCGAGGAAGCTCTTCCCATTCACTCACGTGTCTCTTCTTACCTTCCCTACACATGCGAGTGGATTTGGGGATCTGTGTTTGGTTTCTGATCGTCCTGGTGTAACCCCATCGTGTGCACCTGTCACCTTCTCCTCCCGGTGACTTCTCCATCACCCTCTCTGTGTAACCACACGATGTGCAGGGTGGACATTTTTTTCTGGCTTCAGTGTCCTGGTTTCCCTTCTTCCTTTACTGACTTGCTTTGGCCTCCCAGTCATCCTTTGGGCTCCACGAGGGCAGTCAGAGCAAGTCAAGGAAGGCTCTTGGTAAAGGATTGGCCCAGCAGTTCAAATGCAGAGAGCTGGTTTCAGCTTGTGTTCCTAGGGGCCACACTGTGTGCCCTCCTCTCCCTGTGGGCACCACCCGAACCAGTGAGTTCAGAGGGAGTGAGTGCGCCCCTGACCTGGGGACCCTAAGCAAGCTGACCACTCTGATGCTCACAGAAAGAGTGACAACCCAGCTGTGTTCAAGTTCATCTAGAGGCACTCACTCCATTAAGGGCAATGTTTAGCTATGGATGAGACGGCTGGTCCGAAACCCGGGCTATCGTCAAACTGCCAATCATCGCCTCGCTCTGGCTGTCTTTGGTTCCCACCTCACAAGAGCACGTTTCATTGTCTGCGTCACTCTGTGCCAGTGAGTCCACTTAATGAAGAATGTGACATTAGTGTGGCATCCTGATTATTTTGAATTAGTAGCCTTTTAAAAAAATGAGTAGGAAATTGTACTCATTTAAAAAATACAGCCCAACCTGGTAACGAACCAGGGACAGTTCCCCCAGGGACACCACTCCGATTATTGAAAACGGAAAAGCCACCATGAAGCAGCAGGGTGTAGATTCATCCCCAAGTAATTGGAGAGTCGCGTCTGCCACAAAGTATTACGTACCATGTATTCACTTCTCATTTCTTATCAGAGGTAACTAATACTGGCAGGTACTACCCTGTAGTTAGTTCAGGAGAAACAGAAAGTTGCAGAGATGTAAGTGCTGGTTCTCCTTTGATGTCACACTCAACTCCCTCCACCCCAACGTGGTGCTGGAATGCCATTTCCTTTTCTAGAACCTTCTATCTTTTTGTTTAGTAACTAAGCAAGAGTGTTTCTTTTTCTTTCTATTTCTAAGACTGTGCACTGGTTCTGTCCGTTTCTCCTCATTTTGCGTTACCTTTTATGTTGAAAGCGAAGCCATGAGGCCAAGCTGGGTCCCCCCCATGCCTGTCTATGGACCAACAAGAGCGGCAGCCCAGAGTCGGGGGGCCTGTGTTTTTCTTCCAGCTCTGCCACTGTGTCTTCTCTGGCACCCTGAGCTGGTCACTTGGCCTCTCTGGGTGTTAATTTTCTCTTCCGAAAACAAGAACAACCGTCCCCCTCGGGCCTCCCCCAAGGATGTGGTGAGAGTTAAAAGCAATGTTGAACTGGAAAGCATGGACGGCGTAGAGTACAATGTAGCCATGTGTGCCTACAGCCCTCCAGCTTCCACATTTCGTCTCCCCACAACCAGTCTGTAAGCTCCTTGCACACGGGGCCCATCCCATGCATCTTCGTCTCCTTTCACAGGGTTCTGCAGTGTTGGGCTCATGGTCGCAGTTGTCAAACTGAGTCTACATTTTACTGTTGCTGTTGTTCATTCTCTTGGGGAGGTCATTTCCAAGTCAGCCGAGAAGGAAGCTGTCACCACTAATGGAGCAGAAATCAGGGCTGCGTGTATGGAGAATCCAGGTTGAGGAAGGGTTTGTATGGTCCACACACTTCTTGAGTGTCTCCTGCTGGGAGGCTGATGTGTCATTTGCAGGATTCCAGATGCCAAGGCATCTGCAGTCTCCAGAGCAGCCGAGCTTGTGGCCAGATGCCCTGTGACTGCTTTTGTCTTCTGTGCACAGACGGGTAGGGGAGGATTCGAGGCTGGCTGTGGACAATTCAGATCTGTGTTCAAGTCTCTGTCGAAGGCCTTGTATGTCTAATCTATAGCAACTTTGGTTTTCCTGAATTGTCATATTGACCAATGAATTCTGGAAAGATGCTCTGTCCACTTATTTGAGGAACTGTGCAGACCTCGAGTGGCCCTGATGGAGGGACCTGCACTGTGTCCGCAGGTCCGACTCACTCATCAGACTCTGGCTTCCATCTGAACAAGTGGCCGAGATGGACACAGCCACTCATGTTCTTACTTGTGGGCTAAGGGGAATATTTTAAAGCATGCGATCAGACCAAAAAAGACCTTACATAAAAACCTCCTTCCCAAAGGAGTTGATGGAGGGAAGTCTGCCGCTTCCTTTCCTGTTCTCCCATCTCCTTCATTCAGTTACCGACGAGGATTGAGCTCGGGAGTGTGCCAGACACTGGGCAAGGTGCCGGCAACCTCCGAACAGACCGGGCCAGCTGGGAAACCTGTTGGAAAAGCAGTGGGGCTGTGCTGGGAAGCACGGGCTTCAGGGTCAAAGTTACCCATTGATTAGCTTGTGGCTAAGCCAGCTACTCTGCTCCTCCAGGTCTCCACTTCTCCTTCTGCGTAGTGGGGATGGTGTCACTTACTCCTTCCAGTGGTTGTGAGGACTACGTAGGCAAGACCTGCTACAGTAACATTATAGATGGCTGCTCAGAGCACTGTGAGTCTACCTGTAGGGGCAGACCCCCGTCTAAACCAGGCCCCTGGCGGGTGAATGCTGTTACCCCTCTTTGACCAGTGAAGCAATGAAGCCTCAGAGAGGTTCGGCCAGCACTGCCCAGGGAACTTTCGTCACGGTGAAAACAGTCTGTGTCGGCATCGCCCAGGACCACAGTCTCTAGCCTCACGTGGCTAATTGGGCCTTGAAATGTAGCTAGCATGGCTGAAAAGCCCAGGTTTTACTGTTATTTAATTTAATAATTTAAATAGCCCCTGTGACTAATGGCTACAGTATAACTAAACGGTCTAGGCCGCTCGGAAGGAGGGCAGTGAGCCAGACACCGCGCTCTGTGTCAGCCCAGAACTCCTTCCTCTCTCCTGCATCCCCTTCCTCCGAAACAGGGGCCTGGTGGGTGGTCTCCGCGTGGGCCCAGCCATCAGCCTGCCAAGGAGGGGCACAGCTACAAAGTTTGTGTAGACAAAAGCAAAACCTTTATGATAACACCGGTGTTGGGATTATACATGAGAGATGATGGCTTTTTCCCAGGAAGGGACCGTCCCAGTGAGCGTCCTTATGTTTGGCGTAGGGCCCGCGGCCCCAGTCCATGGTTCAGTGAGAACGTGCCCTGTGGACTCACTGAGGTGGATGGTGACACAGTGGTGTCCTGTCCTCAGTGGGTTCCAAGGTCTCAGGAATCAGCGTGTCCTAAAATGAGAGTTTATGAAGTTCATCTCTTCTGTGTGTTATTTTGACAGATGACAGGGGGCCCTTTGAAATTTTTAAATATTTTTTGGCATTGCTTAGTAAAACACAAAATCCAGCCTGGAATTTAAGCACCAAGTTCAGATTTATCCTTTGTTCCCAGTCTGAGAAGGCAGTTGGGCCAGGACAAGCGCGGTATAGACTGGCGTGGGCGGAGAATGGGCGTGTAAGAAGGGACCAGCTCCTGTCGCCTCTCGGCCTGCTTCCAGCGGCCTGTCCCCGGGCTCAGCCCTGCGAGTCTGCTGCTCCTCACAGCCCGCCATGGCGGCTCCTCCTCCATCCTCGCTGCCCAGTGTCTGCTCTTGAGCCGTGGGTCTCCTTCCAAGCTCCAAGGCTGTCTTCAGAGTTCGGATGGCTCACCTGTGAGCTCGCTCGGGAGGAAGGTTCCTCCCAGGCCCGCAGCTCTCTCTGCTGTGTGTGGGTGCTTCCTGTCCTCAGCTCCCGAGGAGGCCCAGGACCTCACAACCCCCGCTTCCCTAAGTCTTCACCACCCTGAATGGGATGTCCACACCCCGGGGGCCTGGGTCACTGCACTGAGCTGGGAGGAGGAGCCTCTGGGCTCCACAGACTTGACCTCTGAGCCAGCCTGCGGCCTGAGACTGGAATCCCAGGTATCCCACCTGACAGCTGGATTAGGGTACTGCCCCACCACTCCCGGGGCCCCACAGTACAATGTGGTTCCTGGGGACTGTCCCCTGCCAGTGGGTGCAGATGGGGTCCCAGGAACAAGGAGAAAGAAATTAGTTACAATGTAAGATGCTGACAGCTTTGAAATATTTTTTTTTAATGACAAATTTGTTGCCTACTGCTTCAGCCCTGCAAATGGTTTATAAACTTAGCAAATGGGAAGCTAATCGATGGACTACACACTTTGTAAGTCCTGTCCTCATCAACCAGTGCCGGTTGCTCCTAGTGGTCCGTACTCCTTCCCGTTGACCTCTGCATATCTGGGCTAAGAGATCCCCAGTGTGCACCACGTATAAACCAGTGTTTGCTCCCAAACTCAGGTGTCCCATGAAGGCGGCCAAAATGAAGTTGAGAAAGCTCTATTTAATTTAATTGGGCCAGCAACTGAAGTTCCTTTGGGCTCCCCCTGACTTTGGGACCGCAGGTGGGTGCTTACTTTCACGCATTTGCATCGGATCTTGCCGTATTAGCTCATCAACATTTGTCCTCTTCCCCTCAGAACAGGCTGCCGTGGGCGTCACCTTCCACTCAGTTCCTGGTGAGGACTCGGGTGAGGAGAGAAATCCGGAAGCCTGAATTCCATCTAGATTCCGTTGTTAGCTTGCTATCTTCCTCATTGGCAAAATTGGCAAAATGATGGGGTTTTTATGCGCAAATGAATTATGTGTCAGATCGCTCTAAAAAATGTGAGATGTAAGACACTATTATCTGATAAGTATGGGTCATCTTCTTCTTCTTCTGACTCCTGAGGAGAGATTGTCATTTTCTTACTCTTTTCCTCTGGTCCGGGCAAATAACCAAGTAAGATCCTAGTCCCTGAACTCCGTCCCTGTTTTTTCTCATCTTTCATACGTGCCTGTTGTTATCCTTTAAGCAGCCCTCCAGCTTCCGAGCTTGTCTTTAAAAGTGCTTGGCGAGGCATTTACGGCGGGATCGCAGTCAGTGTGAAATAGAATTAAATGGAACTTAGTTTCAGTTCCCATTAGTTGCCACAACGGAAATTCAGCTTTCCCTGGAGAGCTAGTGGGATTCTTTAGCCTTTGTGAGTGGATTTCGTGGACAGAAAACACTGAGGCCCCACATGGGATTTTATGTACACCCGTCACTCTTCTCTGTCCTAAGAGATTTCAGATGAAGGTGCCACGGGGAGCCCTGTTTTCCCTACGCCGCATTCTGCGTGCTCATCATCACTCTGGGACGTGGAAAGCACCTCTGTGGACCACGTCACACGGACACAGTCCTCAGACCCTTTGCTGGCCAGCGGCCATTCATCACTTTACAGCAACTTCAGGACCCCAGAGCTGCTTAGCACTGGGACATTGGCTGCTTCCTTCTGGCCCTAAGGTTTTGCCTCACTGTGGCCCTTTCTTTGTGTTCTTCTCCTGCACTCTCTGCTCCCAGATGCCATCAACCTCTGTCTCCTCATCGCTTTGCAGAGAGCCTCTCCCTGGATGCGCGTCGAAGGTTCTGCTTCCATGACATTCCCAGGACTCTGAATCTCTCCTCTCCGGGGGAGGGCAGTGCACAGTGTGCCCAGCTTTCTTTATCTGACTTTCTGTAGCGGAGCAGGGCATGAAGAACAAGATATAACTTCCTAGTATTTCCCTAAGGATTATATTTGAGTTAAATAATCCATATCAATGAGCTGCCTATCTAGAAACCAATGGAAAACACAGCATCTGGAGAAAAAAAACCTTTTATATATCCCCCCCCCCCCAATAAATGCTTTTTTTAAACGGGCTGATTCTCTTTTGAGGCTTGAGGATGTCAGCTTGGCAGCTATCTGATTTCCAGGTTGTGGGGCAGTATTCCAAATTCTTATAAGCACAGCTGTTCAGGTCTAGAGGCTGGATTTCAGCAAGTCATTCAAATGCAGAGTCATTTGTGGGAGAACAAATGGGTGGTTTTCTGCACAGTTTTCCTTCTTGCTGAGTCGATGTCATTCATTGCCATTTGCCTCTTCTCGGTTATTTTTGTTCGAACATCTCTCCCACAGTTTGCATGGTGCCTTTTCCTAGTAGCCTCCCACTTCACATCTGCTAAACTAATTTCCCAAACTGCCAGTATAAGAATTAGGTCGCTTATTACCACTTGTCTGAAAAGCCAATACCCTCCCCGCGAACTTTTGTCCGTTGAACTTTTTCGTTCAATAATATTTGAGGGCCCACCAGAGCACCTGTGCTTTCCAAATTTAGGGTTTCGTTATATCTGGGTATTACTACCTCTTCCTGGTACAGAAGCTCTCACATGACAGTCGGGTGCACATTTGCTATATGTTCTGTTCCTCTTTGAAGATTCTAGAACTTTCTGAGTAAGTGTTGAACAGGTATTGGAAAGTTCAGCATTACTTCATAGGGTTTCATTCCAAACGGGATGCCCTTCCTCGGGTTTTTCAATTAAGCGGTTCTTTCTGAGTGGTGAACAAAGAGGCTTTTGAAATATTTTTGTAGTTAGGTGATGGGAAATGCTGCAAAACCCTGTCTTACACTTTTCCAGGGAGAAACCCTGATTCAGAGTCCAGGTTGTTCAGAGGTGGCGAGAAGGTCGGCAGCCCAGAGTTGGCGGCAGGTGGACAAGGACAGCAGGTGCAGGGTCTCCTTGCCAGCCTTAGCCAGCACAGTCTCCTCGGGCATAGGGTCACAGTACTGAAGTTCTGAATAAAGTTTCACCTCCTCAAAAGAGCTGAAAACCCACTGGTGTGGAAGCTTGTTATCTCCAGGTTATGAAAACGAGGGATCCCCAGGAGGACATCCTAGAGCTGGCAGCACTGATTTGCAGAGATATTGGGACAGTCCCTCGGCATCTTTGCCCAGTTTCCCAGTTGACAGAATGGTCCCAGAACTAACCTAAATCTACACTGCAATTTAAATTACATTTTTCATCTCCCCTAGTCAAAGAGGACAGAAAATAGTAATGTGCTTTTCTTTCCTTTTTTTTTTTTTTGGAAAATCATTGAGTCAAACCCCAGGCTCTTATTTTTTGAGCCTAACACATCCTAAGTCCCTTCTTTATGAGCCCTTTGCTCCAGGTTTTAAAATTATTTATGTGGTTTTACTCCACTCTGCAGTATTTTCACTTTCCTTTTAGAAACTCTGGCCACTGTTAGGAATACACTGTACTGATTACGGTGAGAAAATTACTCTCATAATTCTCTTTACCCTCAAACTGTGTTTATTGAATCTGATTTCCCAACGTCCTCGAATTCCCTTGGCCATACGTAGTATATTACTAATGATCACCCTGCTCTCCTGAAAGAATGAATGTAATTTCCAAGACGCCGAGACTATCAACAGGGATTAGTTTTACAGTGCCTGGAGAATCTGATTTACTGACTCACAGATTATTTTTCTGTTGTATGATCTACTCTTCCTAATACAGACCTGAATCTGGACATCTCTGTCTCATGCGGTTGCTAGTATAGGTGGGACAAAGTTCCAGACGGGGCATGGAGACCAGCTGCTGTTTTGTGTGTCTTGCAGCCCAAGCCACCAGCACTAGCTCACCGAGAGCCACTTCTTCTGCCATCTGTGGGGTGCAGCAGTTAGAAAAGCGGCTTCAGCCAACACTGCCTGGGCTGGAGTCCTGGGTGCCCCCTGCTACCTGAGTGACTTGGAAGAAGATATTTAGATTCTTTATACCTTGACTTCCTTGCATACAAAATGAGGATATTGCCACTGTGTGGCTACTGAGGGTTAAATTAGATAATAAAGTTTTTAAACTCTCACCTAGCATGTGGCAAATTCTCACTGTTTTAGTTATGATCATTGCCCGAGGCTTTGTTCCCTAACCTAGGGAACATACTGACTTTCTAATCATGTAGCAATGCGTTTGAGGAGTATCGGTAAAATATCCTCATCTCACAATAGCTTATCTCTTGAGGAGGATTCTAGCATCATCCATCGGTAAATTTTGTTCCTAAGCATTTGCTGTGTACCACACTCCAGTCCTTGGCAGGGTTCCGATCTCCATTTCCAGGCCCAGCCCCTGTCCTGCGCCTCTGCCAGGCACTGCCATGCCCTCACCTGCATCTGGATGCCCCCTTGGCAAGCCTCTCTCCCTGGGTTCCCCGGGTTCACATGTCCACCCTCTGCCCATCCGCCCAGACTTCTGTTCACTGCTCTGCCTCTCCCCCAGAGCCTTATGTATCGAGGTGCTCAGTCATTGTAGAAAGAATAAGAGCTATAAGTTTCCTTTTTAGAGCTTGAAATGTCGGTCTCACATTTTCTGGTCTCTCCACCTTTGAAAGTAAGGTGGGTTTTTTTCCTAATCTTCTGTCTCCTCATCCCTGCTTCATAAATTGGAAAACAAGAACTAACCTAAATAAACTCTTGCTGGGATGACTTCAGTGAATGCCTCAGGTCCTCTGGGTGCCACAGGGTTCACTCATCCAGAGCATGAAGCTTGGAGATAACCTTCAGCAGGCAGCTTCCCTACTCAGGGCCCTGCTCCCTCTGCAGCCAGGTCCGAGTCCAACGGCTGTCAGACGACCCAACAGCGCCATCTTGTGGACACCCCGAGTGCTGCCCCGCGATCTTCTGTCTCATTTCCTACTCCAGAGCCTGGGGAAATGTAGCCAAAAATTAGGTTTTATGTAATTACAAAATAGCTGTCAGGCAGTCTTATTATGAATAATCTACCACTGATTTAAATAGTGCAAGTGACTTTTAGCTGCTTCAGATTTCATTTTAGTGGGTAGTAGCTAATATATTTTCAATAGGGATTTTTGAATGGCCAATTCAGCCTTTTACATGCATTGGTTCAAAAAGAAAATCTTACATGCTAGGTAGTACATCAGAGGATTCAGATTTTTTTAGTCAGTTTTGGAAAAGTTATGTTTTGCATGGATTTTTTTTTAAGGCAGCATCTTGCTAGTCCGAGGGTGATAAGCATCACTCAGGGGCTCCTTAGAAAAGTGGAGTCTCGATCCCATTCCAGACCTGCTGCACCAGAACCTGCAGTGATTCGTGGGCACAAGACAGCCCTAGAACTGCAGGTGTGAAGGACTCCTACCAGAGCCAGACAGAAGTCCCAGGTTCTCGTCCCGTGCCACCACCTACTTACATGTCTCCTCTCAGCCTCGTGGCCCTGCTGAAACAAAATCATGGCTCCTGCCTTGTCTGTCCCTGGGGCAGCTGAGAAAGAATGGAAATCATGTGCAGCAGGTCGCTTTGAACATGGTAAAAAACCTGTGCAGGTGTGAGGGGAGATCATGAGCGAGAATTTTCGTGTTTCCTGCTCCGCCATCCTCAGATTGTCTGCTGTATTATATTAAAGCCACACCAGCGGCAGAGCGAGCGCTCACTGGTCACCACTTGTCCTGCTTCAGATAGTGTTTGGGCAGATGTGACCGAGTTTTCAAAGGTCTCTCTCAGGCTAGTCTCCCCAGAGCTCGGAGGAATAAGATCACATTCTGTTTTTCTTAACGAGACCGGTCACACGATTCACCTTCCCAGGTCTCAGCAGCACCCCCCTTGCAGAGCCCGGCATGGGCACAGTGGGAGCCTAATGATGCTTGTTGATTAAACCACTAGCTAGTCTTCAGCAGAGTCCAAACGCGGGCCTGAGGTCCTTCACAGGAATCCACTTATGACAATCAGATTATTTACAGCATCAGAGACTTAACATAGCTACAGGAGGACTTGGTCATCTCACTAATCAATACCAACTATTCATTAAGAAGCAGACACCTGGTGGCCGAGCAGTCCTTTGGTAGTGCGCACAGATTGAAGTAAGTGAGATCATTAACTGTTCACAAACTTCACTCCATTTCCTGCGAAATGAGGGAGAGAGTGGGAAAAAGGAAAAAACAACAACAAGGTATTGTAAACATTTTAAAAACAAAAATCAACAGCAAGAAGCCATTGGACAAACAGGTGAAGTTGCAGGAAAACATACGATCCATGAGACATTAACCTCTGCATTGCCCAGGGTGCGTGGTACTGATGGTCTAACAGTGCAAATGAAATATCGAGACAAATGTATCCCACAGCTCTCCACCACACTGAGGCACAAAAATATTCAGTTCAAATTAGATTAGACTTTGGTATTATCTACGTTCTTTGAAATTATGAACCTTTTGTCCCAGATTTACTAAATATAACAAAAGGACTCTTTTTTAGAATGTATTGCAATTAGTAATATTCTCTCTAATCAGTTAAAATAATTCAGAATGTGAGTGCTTTAAAATTACTTTCCATAAAGTTAAACTGTGGGAGCGAAAAGACATACTCACGCCGGCCCGTGCAGACAGGCAGCAGAGTGAGGCCCTCGGAAGCAGGACCTGGCAGTCTGCTCGCCCCTGAGTACCTGGCAGTCTGTTTGCCCCTGAGTACCTGGCAGTCCCCGCGTGCTGCTGTCGGTGTTTTATAAGAATGCATTTAATAAGACAGTACAAGAACTACAACTTTACTTTGAAAACTTTCCAATCAAGATAAAAATACCAGAATTATTTTAAAAGTGCTCTGATATACATCTTGAGTCACTAATAGTTAGCACGTTCACCACACTTGTGTTCTCCTTTCCTCTCCCTCGAATTGTCTCTCTACTCACCCCCCCGCCCCAACCTGCCAAAAAACCAAAACAAACCAAGGACCTGCTCGTAAATAGCCTCAGTGAATGATCGAATTTGGGGAAATTGAACACTGATAGAATCCTCTCAACCAGTACATAGCCCTCCTTCACTTTTTGCCAGTGGTCCCGGCCCTTTAGAATTTCCCCCTTGACCCTGGATCTAATCCAGGTTCACCTATGGCATTTAGCTGTGTCCCTTTGGTGTCCTTTGAACTGGACCAGTGCCTCAGTTTGCTCTTTCATGACATTAACATATTTGAAGAGTACGGGCCAATACTTCCTCATAGTGCAGATGGGAAATTATGCATTTGGGGCAAAAATACTAAGTGATGATTCTTCACGGAGCATTACGTTAATAGGTACATGATGGTTTTGTTCAATTATTGGTGATGGTAACTCTGATCACTTGGTTAACGTGGTATCTCCAGAGTCTCCCTTTGTAATAAATAATTTATTGTGTTTGTGGGGGATGGGGGGCAGTACTCTGACACTATTAATCGTTTCCTGATAAATATAAGCACCCATTCATGACCCTTGTCTGATCCGTTGTTATTGCTTTGATCAAAAATGGTGACTTTCTAACTCTTTTATTCCTTTGCATTTATTAGTTGGAATTCCACTGTAAATTTTTTTTTTTTTTTTATCCTCACCCGAGGACATTTTTTCATTTTTTGTTCAGATAGAGTGGGAGGGAGAGAGAGGAAGAGAGAGAGAGAGAAACATCAACGTGAAAGGGACACATCAAGTGGCTGCCACCCGCACGACCAACCAGGGCCGGGGACAAACTGCAACCGAGGTACATGCCCTTAGCAGGAACCGAACCTGGGTCTCTCTGGACCGCAGGCCGACACTCTAACCGCTGAGCCAAACCGGCCAGGGTAGAATTCCACTGTAAAGACTAGTTTTCTTTTCCACTCTATTTATGTGTTTACCTATTTGTGAGTTTGTTTGTGAACGTCAGTGGAGACTTGAAGATTGTTTTGATTCAGTTGGTTGCTCATCACTCATTTTCGTGGTGATGCTCATGTTGTCCCCACTTTGCCCAGTGAGTGCCCCCCAGTCTCACTCCTGTGTCTGTGTGACATGGCTCCACCACTTGGTGAAGGTCATTTATTCTTTAGCCCATAGCATATCTGTTGATATTTTTCATTCAAGTCACTGCCCAAATCACAGATTTTATTCCTGCAACAAATCTTTTTTGAGCTTTTGCTGTGCCCCAGTTACTGATCTCACTCATGGTCCAATGGGAAACCGGACCAGTAAATCAGCACTTACAATAGGGTAAGTCGTGATAAAGGGCACCATGGAGCACCAAAAAAAAGCTCTTTACCCCACTGGGTCAGCTAAGAAAGGCTCCCAGGAGAAATTATATCACCTCCTGGACTTGAAAGATGAATAAAAATAAAAGTGGGGCCCTAACCGGTTTGGCTCAGTGATTAGAGCATCATTTAGAGCATTGGCCCGAGGACAGAAGGGTCTCAGGTTCAATTCCCATTCAAGGGCATGTACCTGAGTTGCAGATTCAATCCCCGACCCTGGTCGGGGTCCTGCAGGAGGCAACCAATCAATGTGTCTCTCTCACATCTCTCTCTCTCTCTCTCTCTCCCTCCCTCTTGCCCTTACACTCTATCTAAAAATCAATGGAAAAATATTCTCCAGTGAGGACTAAAAAAATAACAATAATAATAAAAAAATAAAAGTGAGGAGAAGACACAGTGTTCCAGGCAAGGGAAGCACATATCTCTGAGGAATTCCCACCCCCTGGAAAGCCTGTCAGAAATACCACAACATAGCCCCACCCCAAACCAATTAAATCAGGATCTCTGGGGGAAGTCTAAGGCCCATACATTTTATTTTTTGTACACAGCTCTAGAGAATTTATCATCAGGAATGGTGTCACGTATCATGGAGCTAAACCCCTCAAAACTAAAATTTGAAAAGCTCTGTTTTATTTTGCAGGATTTCGAATTCAACAACGAACTAAAGATGAACGTCTTAAATTTGCTAGAGGAAGTTTTGCGAGACCCAGACCTTCTTCCCCAAGAAAGGAAAGCCACGGCCAATATCCTGAGGTAAGGGCAATTGCAGAAGTCTATTCATTACAGTGGTTGATCTGTGCTGTGTTCACAGAAAATAAGACCCTACCAAACCAGAAGGGTATGTCTCAGACTGCTGGGGGCCGCAGGGATTCTGTTCCCACAGGTGGAGTGTTACCTGTCACCTCTCTCCTGTTGTCTTGGGAGGACTTCGACTGGGAGACATAAGTTGTGTGGAGGACGATCGTTCCTGTTTGCGTGGACAGACCGTGGTTTACTGTAGAACCAAAAGTGGAAGGGAGGAAGCCTTGAGGACCCTCTCCTGTGAGCCCAGCAGGCATTGGTAGAGAGATCTCTTGTTGTGTTTATGAGCAGGCAGAAGCGTTTCCACGCGAGCCGTGTGCAGCTGGCCGTGGACGTACCACCCTAGAGGAGTCATGCATTTTCGTGGCTCATTTCACTGGTCCTAGACCAATTTTACTGTCAACGTCTCAGGCTGGGATCTCCACATCACGTAGGTTGTATAAACCTGTATCCCACCCTTCCATGTGATAAGGACTTGAACGTTGGTCTGTCCACCCAGCATCCAAGCAGGTAACCAGCTTCCTTACAGCTCCTTGAACTAATGGGTGGATTTTTTCTGGTCCATTCTCCAGGAAGAGGGCAGCCATCAGTGGCTTTGTGCAGACATTTCAGCTCTCCACCTCACTCACGGCTCTATGGTTTGTCTCTGCCCAGCGTCTGTCTGCTCCAGCCTGGTTCTCCTTCACTGTTCTGACCTCTAGTTCCCCCTTCACTTGCAACCTTTGGAAAGAATCCTTTTTTCCTTCCCAGCTCCGCTATATTGTTTCTTTGGTACCCAGAGTGCCTGTGTGCAGCGGGGAGCCCTTTTCGCCCAGTCCACCAGGTTGTTAGAAGTCCCCCCTGAGGCAGCAAGGGCAGATTTGAGTTTGCAATGTCTTAACAACTGGTCCGTAAGGTATTCTGAGCCTCATTAGCTCAAGCTCGCAGAGCCAGCCCCTTCTTTGATCTAGGAGTTGTCATGGGCTGAATTGTGTCTACCCTCCCCCAAAATATATTGAAGTCCTACTCCCCATAATTCAAAGCTGACCTTATTTGAAAATGAGGGCATTGCAGGTGTAATTCATTAAGATGAGGTCATAGTGGAGTAAGGTGGGCCCCTAATCCAATACGACTTTTAAGAAGGCAGCCGTGTGAAGACAGAGATGCAGAGAAAAGGCGTGCGAAGGTGGAGCAGAGAATGGAGCTATGTGGCTGCAAACCCAGGAATGCCAATGGGCTCACATGAGCCTGGAGGGAAGGAACACCATGCTTGGGAAAGCGTAGGAAGGAGATGGTCTGGCAGGTCCCAGAAGGTGAAGCAGCAGGAGATGGAACCACTCAGAGGTGAGGAGGAGCAGAGCCTGAGGCAGGCCGAGCTGTGAACACAGCCAGCGCACAGCAGCACGCAGGCAGCCGGGACGGTGTGGCCCGGTCCCGGGCCAGTTGCTCTTGGCTCTGCTTTTAAGCCTACCTGATTTCTACAGTGGAAGGAAAATTTTTCAGTCATGGATCTTGGATAATCTTATTTGCTTTTAAGTTTTTTTTTTTATCTGGTATTTCATTATAAATGCCCAAACATCAAACTGGTCATACCGACCAATAAAAGCGAGGGAAACCCAGGATCCTGAGTGTTCATCAAAGCTTTGAGTAGTCAGGAGACTGTAGAAGCAAATTCATCCCCTCTTGGAACTAGACCGGAGCGAGAGGGGACTTCACACCTGAAGAGAAATGTGTGAATATACCTCCCAGTGAGTATGAGTTATGATTGTGAGAAATAAAAAGATGCCATGTACTGAAATGTAGCCCAGACATTAGAAATTTATATGCATTCAAGTCATAACAGTGATAGGTAAGCATGAAATATGTATTATATTTAAACATATATGACATGAATAAAGCCATGTGAAAGCTTTCTGTGATGAGCCGGCCTGCCTCGCACAGTCTCGCGGGGCTACTGTGCGCTTCCCTGGCATGGGCAGTCTGTTGCCCTGTTTGTGAATAGAAACGTCTGCTCAAGAACTTGGTATGTCTAAACTACCACCCCCTCCAACCTTGTCTGACTAGTGGCTTCTGAGCCTCTTCAGTGTAGAGTTTTTTGTAAATAACCAACATGCCCCAAAATGAAAAGAAACAATGATTGACTTATTGGAATAACAAATAGAATGGGTTCAAGTCATGAAAAGGTGACCCCCGCCCCCCAACCTCACAAAGCCCCCAGCAGCATCAGTAGGCTCTTATAAAGAGAGAAAATGTGAAATAACTTAATGGGACCAGAATGCACCTTGGAACATTAGGGTAAGATCA
Organism: Tadarida brasiliensis; assembly: GCA_030848825.1. NCBI lineage: Eukaryota > Metazoa > Chordata > Mammalia > Chiroptera > Molossidae > Tadarida > Tadarida brasiliensis. The sequence goes on from CM061258.1 coordinate 53,409,676, forward strand.
TTGAGGGAGGAACATTTGATAGAAGCTAAATAATTTCTTGACCACTTCTTTCCAAGGGAAGAATGTAGTCCATCCTCATAAGAAGACCTTCTCCACGGGTACACGTAGGTATGTGGCCACTGATGTCTCTCCAGGAGCCCAGCTCCGGTGGAAAGAACGTGTACTCTAGCAAACAGTCACTTTACTTCTTACGGGTAACTCTTAAGTGTGCCCTAATAGTCTTTGGAGAAAGAGTACCGTGTACTCATTTTTTCCCTCACCTGTATCTGTCCTTTACCACGTGAGGACTATTTCTTTCTGCTCACAAATGACATGGCTAATTGCT